>JAFFSR010000347.1:10297500-10968429 GCA_017163975.1 Anastatus disparis
TTGTGTGCCGTGTAACAAAGGTACCAAACGTTTGGGACTCCACAAATGTCCGTCAAAATGCGAAAAATGTAAAGTTATTGGTATTTGTGATAAAAATGTCGATTTAGTTAAGTGTTCTCAATGTTTATTTACTTTTTATGGACAAACATGCTTTGAGAACCATAAGAAAAAAGATTCATATAAAAAGAATTTAGCCGTTTGTGACGCTGTAAAAAAATGCAGTTCGTGCGAAAAAATTATTTCTGTAGAATATGGGAAGCATACATGTGGTAATTATTACCAACGAAGATAGACGCTTATAGAAGCGTACTTCTGGGTTAAATTTTTCGTCCGATACGCTGGGTAACACTTTAACATTGTTTGTATATCTATACATATGAAAAATTTGATATATATAGATATAAAAATACATGGGATCTAGTGGCGCCCTCAGTAGCTGGGTAACTCATTTTTGGCAGAAATTTCCCATTTAAGAGTACGCTTCTATAAGCGTCTATATTCGTTGTTATTACTGTGCTACTTGTGTATGTACGCGTCCTTATAACCATAATTGTTTTATGTCGGTTGTTGAAAAAAAAAAAATTCAGAGTCTAACGAAAATCCTAATTACGCATTTTTATTTTACGATTTTGAGGCCACACAAAATAAACAAGTAGGTAGTAAGAATGATACATTCATGCATGAAGTCAATTTGTGTGTTGCACAATTGTGTTGTGAAAGATGTATTGATTCGTCAATGGATACACCGTGTTTATTTTGTGGTGGTGGGGAGACATTGATTTTTAAAAATAACGTTGTGAAAGATTTTGTAGATTTTATATTAAAACATGACCGGACGAGACCTAAAAGTATTAAAACGCTAATTTGTATCGCACATAATAGCAAGAGTTATGATGGGCAATTTATTTTAAAATATTTAGTAGAGAATACAAAGATAACGCCGCAAGTTGTCATGAGTGGTACAAGCATAATGCTTATGAACCTCAATAATCGCGTAAAGTTTATAGATAGTTTAAATTATTTTCATATGCGGCTCTCGGATTTACCAAATGTTTTCGGTTTCGAGGCTAGTGTAATAAAAGGTACTTTTCCTCATTTATTCAATACGAAAGAAAATGAAAAGTACATAGGACCCATGCCAGCCGTAGAATTTTATATGCCCGAAATAATGAGTGTTTCCGATAAGAAAAAATTTTACGAATGGCATGAGTCTATGACTTTACAGAATTACGTATTCAATTTTGAGGAGGAAATTTTAAAATATTGTAAGAGCGATGTTGACATTTTAAGAATGGCTTGCTCCTTATTTAGAAAAAGTTTTTTGGAAGTTGGGGATATATGTCCTTTTAATGAAGCTACCACGATTGCTAGTGCTTGTTAGCGTATTTTTAGGAAAAATTTCTTAAAACCTGATGTAATCGGTATAATACCACCCGGTGGGTATCGTAAAAAAAATACACACTCGCGTGAAGCGTTAGAATGGCTGATTTCTAAAGAAATAGAAACAGGTCATGATATAATTCACGTTGGTAAAGGCGCGGAATTTAGATTACCGGAAAATATTTTAGTTGACGGTTATTTTGAAGATGTTGAAAATAGAGTTAAATATGTTTACCAGTATCACGGGTGTTTTTGGCATGGTTGCTTAATGTGCTATCAGGGCGAGAAACGGATTAAAAAATTAGAAGCTTACGGTGATACTCATGAGGAACGTTACCAAAATACTGTTAAAGTATCGGAACTTATAAGAGAACGAGGTTATGTTTTGACTGAAATTTGGGGCTGTCAATTTCTAAAATTAAAACGTGATAATATAGAATTAAATCAAAGTATAATTAATAACCCTTTGTTATTAAATGACGTTTTGAACCCTCGAGATGCTTTTTTCGGTGGACGGACAGGAAAGACTGTTTCTTTTGTAGAAATTAAAGAGGGAGAAACGATAGATTATGTAGATATTTGTTCATTATACCCCTACGTTTGTAAAATTGGAAAATTTCCGGTTGGGCATCCTGAAATTTATGTCGGTGAAAAATGTCATATGCTGACTGGGAAATTATTTAATATTGATAATGTAGAGGGTCTTATCAAATGTCGGGTTCTCCCTCCTCGGTCATTATATTTACCAGTGTTACCTGTCCGTATGCATAAAAGGTTAATGTTTCCTCTATGTCGAGCATGCTGCGAAGAATTAAACAGTAACGACTGTCAACATGAAAATATCGCGGATAGAGAGTTCACGGGTACTTGGGTATCGGACGAAGTTAAAAAAGCCGTTGAATTAGGTTATCGAATAACTGCTATTTACGAAATATGGCAGTATAAAACGGTTCAATATAATTCGAAAGATAAACAAGGGGGTCTTTTCGCGGAGTATATTAATACTTTTTTGAAAATAAAACAACAGGCTAGCGGCTGGCCTTCCAATTGCGAAAACGAACAAGCACGTGCCGCGTATATTGAAGAATATGAAGAAAAAGAAAACATAGTGCTGGATAAGGATAAAATTTAAAAAAATCCAGGGTTACGTTTTCTCGCGAAACTTTGCTTAAATTCATTTTGGGGTAAATTTGGGCAGCGAGATAACTTAGGTACTACGGAAATTATTAATAACGGTCAAAAATTAAGCGAAATCGTTGGTAGCTCTGATAAAGAATTGACAAATATATTGCCAATTAACCAAGAAGCTTTTTACATTACTTGGCGTTTCAAAGAAAACGAATACAAACCAAACACCATGACAAACGTAGCTATAGCCGCATATACTACAGCTCAAGCGCACTTAAAATTGTACACGTACTTGCAAAAATTAGGGGAGCGGGTTTTGTATTACGACACCGACTCGTGTATATATATTAACAGAAATACACCTAACGAGTACAAAGTTCCCACTGGAAGACTCTTAGGTGATATGACAAACGAGCTGGAGGGTTACGGTAAAAATAGTTACATAACATCTTTTTGTTCGGCGGGGCCAAAATTTTATTCTTATATCGTAAAAAGGGATGACGGCACAATACATGAGATTTGCAAGGTTAAAGGGATAACCCTCAACAGTTCTACAGAAAAACTCATAAATCATAAACAAATAAAATCTTTGGTTTTAAAAAATAAGAATGAAATAGTTCATTCTTTTACAGCTATTCGACGAACTGCATTACACGACGTCGTCACAAAAACAGTTTCTAAAACTTGCCGCGTTAATAGTATTAAAAGAAAAAACGTAAATGAATGTACATCCTATCCGTATGGATACAAAAAAATATGTAAAGAAAATTATGTTGATAATAAATAATAATAATAAATACAATGTTTTAATTTTATTTTAATTTTTATTTCCAGTATGTTTAGCACGGAGCGTTGAACATCAGCGGTTTTTAAAATGCAAAAATTGCAAAAATTGTAATATTCCCAGTTGTAAGTTTTTCCCCGATTATAAAAAATCTTTAGAAGGATTAGCGTTACACCGAGTGTTTCACGATTTACTAGTTTTAAAAAAAGACAAAAATAGTGAAAAAGAATTTAATAAAATGAAAAAGGTTTTAGAAAGATATGTAAGAGTATGTAGAGTGCAATTATCTGTACAGATTCTTTTTTTGTATAAGAGGGAAAATTGTGCAGTTTGCGATGATTTTAAATGTGAAGATAAGGGTAAAATTATTAAAGAAGTAAATTACGAGGAAGTTTACACGGCCACGAACATTAGCGCAGAGAAACTTTTAGATTTTCTTTTGCATAGAGAAATACTATCTTTACGTTTCACAATTTCAAATCTAAGAAAAGTCCAGGATTACACAGAGAATCCAGTTTGTCCTGTTCACGTTAACGACGATTGTTATATATTCTTACCCACTAACGATTTCAAAGTGAGGAAGCAATATTATTAAAACAAGGGCTTTAAAAATCAACTAGTATTAAGTTGTAATGTGTATTTGTATGATAGGCGTTTAACATTAATATAAAATTGTATTTGATTTTTAAAATAAATAAATTTTTTCAAATATATATATATATATATATATATATATATATATATATATATATATATATATATATATATATATATATGTATATGTACCGAAGATAATAATTTGAATCATTATTAACCTTCCCCACCCTCCTATTCCTTTACTTTGAAACATTTACAGAAAATAAATGAATAATAATAATAATTACGGTATCGTTAAACAGTAAATTTTGTAAATTAAAATTATAATAATTCATATTGAAATTACACTAGCACGAATAAGCTGACATGAACTATTTAGCTAACAACGGACCGCGTGCTGTATATTAGCTTATATATTTATGTAAATCTAGATTTCCAAACTCATTATTCTAGAATCTTCCGGGGTGTACGTACGAATATTAGCTATTCTCGTACGTACCGCAAGCGCGCGCCGGGGCCCCCACCGCTAAAATTGATTACTTAATTTGAAAAAATAATAATAATAATAATAATAATAATAAGAATAAAAATGACATTAGCTTGGAAACACCCATGGACCTCTATGATTTGTGGTCCAACAGGTTGTGGTAAGACGCATTTCGTAAAAAAATTTTTTCGGTTTATTGACAGTATGTCCGACACGACTTTTGCTCGAAAAATGCTATATTATTCCGAATGGCAAGATGGTTATTTAGAATACGGTAAAGATGTTGAATTCCATGAAGGTTTACCTCAAAATGAAGATTTTGCGTCTGACCCTCGGCCAAAATTAGTTGTTCAAATTCAAAATTTTTACAAGAGTCTTATTACGATGCTACAAATGTAGCACATGGTTCTTTGTTGTTAGATTTAAAACAAAGCACAGCAGAAACCTGTAGAGTACGGACTAACATATTTCCTGACGATACACACCACTACGTGTACGTTCCACGAGATATAAAGAGAGGTGTCACGGGTGATAATTTTTCAGTGTTACGTGTATAATGGCTGTGGTAAGATAAAAAAAATCGCTCGATCCCAAAATAGCACATGCTTTACACGCCCTTTATCATTTGAATAAAGAACAACGCAGAGCTATTTTAAAACTTGCTGATCGTAAAATAGTTAAAGGTATTTGTGAGTGTGCTTTGAATACTTTAAAAGGTACTGTACATTTAACACCTTCTCAAAAACAAAAGTTAGTTAAACATAAAAAAGTTCTGAGAAATTTAAGCGATCGGGAGTCTAAATCGTGGAAAAGCAAGAAACGTCTAATCGTACAGAAAGGTGATGGTTTCTTAACAGCTTTACTTGCACCTGTATTAGGAACTATAATATCCGCTCTTATCCCCACTCGTTCTTAATATAAAAATGCAGCATGCACGTAAAATGGTTCTAGTACCTCAAGACAGTATACAAAAACTTCTTCATACAAACGTTCCCGAGGTCTCGTCGCAAAATGTTGAGCCTGATAAAAAAAATACTGTTCAAACACCAGGCAGTCATCTTACAAGATTAGACATAGAAATGAGTGATATCTTAAACTCGCAAGAAACTGATGAGCGTACAAAATGGTCAAAATATCAACAAGTTTTACAACGATATTTATATTTTTTAGATGATTTAAAAAAAAGTTTAAATAATGTTAGTAAAAATGAACAAGGATTGGAAAATGGAATAGATTTTGAAATAATAATATCATCTGTGCCTGTAACATATAGACGTAAGGCTGAATTGATGGTTCAATTTTTAAAAAGTCCTAATATTTCTTCAAGAATTACATGGAATGACCGTGGTATAGTTTCGATAGATGGAGCTGTTCTCGAAGGTTCTAATATAGTAGATTTAATTAACGATGCTGTCCGTAGTAGAAAAGGTGTAAAAGCTACAGGTCGTTAGCATTTCGCGTGGTTTTTACGAGATGTAGGTATACCATTAGAATGTATTGGTAATTTAGCTTTTTACAAAGAAGGACAAAAATTTGAACAAGCAGTAAATTATAGTAATAGGTCTTTAGGAACACCACAAACAAGTTTTAATAATTCGTTATTACATAATACAAAAAGACATACTTCTACACCTATGCCTAAAAATAAAAATAAAAATTTGTCAATAGAAAATGATACGTATGACGATGCTACAGTAATTAATAAAGAAATGATCAGTGGGGACGATGATTCGTAGACTACTCTGAACAGAAAGAAACGTGTTAAAAGAAATACAGAAACAGAGCAAAAGGGCGGTGGCTGGTTGAGTTTTTCATTTTAAATAAATGAATAAATAAATAAAAATGATGGATCTTAATAAGCAATTACTTAACAAAATTTATTATAATGTTAATGAACCCGCTGGTTATGCTGGAGAACGCCGCCTTGTAAATAAGACTAAAAATTCAGTTGGTAAAAAAAATATACACAAGTGGTTGCAAGCACAAGATGCTTATACTTTACACAAGCCTGTTCATAAAAAATTTCCTCGTCTTCATTACAATGTTGCTGAAATGGATTCTGTATGGGAAGGTGATTTAATTGACTTAGAATCATTAAAATCTTATAATGATGGATTTTCATACTTACTTGTAGTCATCGATGTTCTCAGCAAATACGTATGGGTAGTACCCTTGAAGGATAAATCATGTTCACAAGTCACTGACGCTTTTAAAAAAATTATTTTAAATAAAAATGAACGAATTCCTAAAATGTTTCAAACTGACAAGGGAAAAGAATTCGTCGGTCAAAAAATGCAAAAATTTCTAAAAATAAATAATATTATACATCGTGTTGCGCGTAATCCCGATGTAAAAGCAGCTATTGTCGAAAGATTTAACCGTACCTTAAAGGAAAAAATGTGGCGATATTTCACACATCAAAATTCTAAACGTTACATAGATATTTTACCTCAACTTGTAAATAGCTACAATAACGCATATCATTCTACAATAAAGATGGCGCCTGCAGCAGTTACAATATTTAATGCAGATATTGCAAAGAAAAATATGGATTCAAGATATAAAACAGTTGATAGAGAAGCTAAATACTCAGAAGGTGACTTTGTTCGAATTAGTCGAACCAAAGGTACCTTCGAGAAAGATTATTTAGCAAATTGGTCGGAAGAAATTTTTAAAATAACTAGAGTCTTAAAACATAGAAAACCACCTGTGTATGAAATAGAAGATCTCGATGGTTAATCTATAGACGGTATTTTTTACGAAGAAGAACTTAACGTTATTCTAAAAGATATCAGAAATTCCGAATATAAAATTGATAAAATAATAAAAACAAGTGGTTCAGCTCGTAGAAAAAAATATTTTGTAAGTTGGGTCGGATATCCTAGTAAATTTAATTCTTGGGTGTTAGCTAAAGATATAAAAAATATATAAACATGAAAACACAATTTTATATGATACTACCTAGTAATAGTAGTATGAGTGTTTTTCCTAACAACACTACATCTTGTTATACTACAAAATTACCTCAAGAAATTAATTTACGAGGATCTTGGGAAGTTGGTGTCACAAAAATTCATTTTCCACGCTCATTCTTACATTTAACAGAAAAAGAAAGAGAAATTGAAGTTTCATCTATTTCACCGCCTCTCTTAAAGGATAACTCTCAGTAAACCAACTTGTCGATATAGAATATAAAACAGTTACAATTCCTTATGGTGTATATTCCGGTATATCGGAATTTTTAGAAAAAATAAATAATGCATTAAGCGAAACACATATATCATTTAAATTGTCAGTAGAACATAACAACACCTACGTATACGTTGAAAAGACATGTGATTCAGAAAAATGTATGTTTGAGCACTCTATAAAAATGAACCGTGCAGTTTGGGATATTTTAGGCTTTGCTGAAATAAAAGGATATTTAAACATTGATTTACACGATCCCCTTGCTACTCGACCAGCAAATATTTTTAACGCATTACCTAGACAATTATTTATTTACTCAGATATATGTGAACCTTGTATCGTAGGTGACGTACAAACAACTTTATTACGTATTGTACCTGTAAACTACAAGGATTATGTATTTGCTTCTAATCAATATCAAATTTTTACACCTATAAATTATATACCCCTCATAAGAAATAGTTTCAGAACAATCACTATAGATATAAGAGATCATCTCGGTCGTATCATACCATTCGAGTGTGGTACGTCGACTGTAACACTACATTTTAGACAAGTTGCATAACAAAAATAAAATAAAAATGAATCATTATATTGAACATTATGATAGTCAAGTTGGTCAAGGGGGTATTCAACATGTTTACGTTGGATCACCATATCAAAAAGGACATGGAGGTATAGGTCGATTTCTTGGAGGACTTTTTTCGTAAAGCACTTCCTTTTTTAAAACGTGGTGCTCGCGTTGTTGGAAAAGAAGCCCTTAAAGCAGGTATTAACATTATCGATGATGTTGGTAGTCATAATATTCCTTTTAGAGAAGCACTACGCAATAGAGCACGTGAATCAGGCAAGAATTTAAAAAGAAAGGCAGAAGAGAAAATAGAAAGTTTAATGGAAGGTTCTGGTTATAAAAAACGTGTAAGAAGGCGTAAGAATCAGTCGGGAGCTAAACGTCGTGTGAAACGTATCTCGTCATCAGCTTTGAAAAGAAAAAGGAAAACAAGAAAAAATAATAAAAATAAACAGACTAAAAAAAGAAAAATTAACAAGAAACATAAGAAACGTTCAGTAACCGATATTTTTGGACCTGCATAATTTCAAAATGGCATTTTTACATACACATTCTTGGGAATGTAATAAATCAGAATCAGATTTATTTACTCTTCCACCCACTCAAACGGCTATAGAATCAACACAATGGGTCGAATACAAACCTGTGACCACCATTTCTGAAGATTCGTATTTAGAATTTGTTGTACCAGGAAATTCAGATGATTACATTGATTTAGCTCACACTATGCTTAGTCTTAGCGTACGTCTTGAAAAAGGAAAAGATCTTATAGGTGATGATACGTTAGTTACACCTGTAAATAACTTTTTACATAGTATGTTCAATCAAGTCGATATATTCTTTAACCAAAAGGCTGTATCACCACCTAGCAATGCTTACGCTTATCGAGCATATATTGAAACACTGCTTAATTATTCCGAAGAAGCTAAAAAATCACATTTAACTACAGCATTATGGTATGGCGATACCCCTGGTGAAATGGATGACGCATTGGTAAAAAGAAAAGATAATAACAGTCTACTTTCGAAAAATATTGGAGCTAATAAACGTAATCTTTTTGTCAAAGGTGGAAAAATTTTAGATTTGTTAGGCCACTTACATTGCGATGTTTTTAATCAAGAAAAATTTCTCCTTAATGGTGTAAAAATGAGAGTACGACTCATCCGCTCAAAAGACGCTTTTTGCCTGATAGATCATGACGCTCAAAATGTGAAAGTACGTATAATGGATACATCATTACGTGTACGCAGAGCTAAAATTAATCCAGGAATTTTACTTGCACATTCAAAAGTATTATCTAAAGGAACAGCTAAATACCCATTAACACGTGTAGAGGTTAAGTCATTTACTTTACATACAGGAGTCACAGAAGAAACTTTAGATAATATTATTCTTGGACAATTACCTAAACGTATAATAATTGGTTTAGTGTCAAATAGTGCGTTTAATGGTAGTAGAAAAGAAAACCCATTTAACTTTCAACATTTTAATCTTAATTATCTTGCTTTAAATGTCGATGGAATACAAATTCCTAGTAAGCCTATTCAACCCAATTATCCCGACACATTCATTGATGGATATCATACTTTATTTAGTGGGACAGGAATTCACTTTATGAATGAAGGAAACTCTATTTCAAGAGATGCTTACCCAAATGGTTATTGTCTATATGCTTTTGACTTGACCCCAGATCTTTCGGCTAATTGTAACACCCATTGGAATTTAGTTAAAACAGGTGCAGTCCGTTTAGAATTACGCTTCGATCAAGTTCTGAAAAATGCCGTGAATTGCATAGTTTACACAGAATACGATAACGTGCTTGAAATAGACGCGTCGCGACAAGTTATTATTGATTTTAATGGGTAAATAATGATACTTGAAATAGACGTGTCACGACAAGTTTTCCGATTTAAGGCGACTACGGAAGTTCGGTTCGATTTCATTTTGTAGTTTACAAATTACTCTTTCAATTTCTAAAATTTTTTGAATTTTTTAATTTTCCACCATTTATTATAATCCGTAGAATGGTGGAAAATTAAAAAATCTGAAAAATTTTACATATTGAAAGAGTAATTTGTAAACTCAAAAATAAAACCTAACCTAAAATCCGAAGTCGCCTTAATGGGTGAATAATACTTTCACTAAATTTCAAAATGAACTTTCTATTTTCTTTTTGGTTATTACGTCACTGGAAAGTATCACTAATTAGGAGGAAGGGTAAAATATAACACAAAATAAAGTAGGGCGCTTTATATAAATTCAGCTGAAGACACGGTTAAGCAGTTAAAAGTTATTCAATTTTCAAACAGTCAACATACGTACAGACCTCGAGAACTATGGACTATATTATTGACGTTCAAGGTTTTCACGACATTAATAATAAATTAATTATAAAAGAAATAGCTGTAGCATCTCTAGACAAAGATTACGTTTCGCATTGGATAACATCTCCACCTTATTCATTTACCGATTTACCTATCAGAACTCAAGTTTTCAATAACTGGCTCACCAATAACTACCATGGAATCGAATGGTTTGAAGGAGATGTTCCTCACCGACAACTTTATTCTTTATATAATTATATTTAACATCGTTGAAGCGCGACATCTAACTGATTTAACCTAAAAATCATGTGTTCAGTTTTCGTGAAATCACGTAAAGCACGTTAAAATGTCGCCGTTGAACGAAGTTAAATAACCTTGACGGTGCATGGTCGCATTGAAATCGTCGACCAATGACGTAATTTGCCGGTATTTTTTTTACAGTGTAACAATATTGACATGTGATAATCGTTGTTCGTAAAGATTTTAATGTTTATGTATGTTGTAAGTATATATTCAACAAAATAAAACATTAAATATGAACATTTAAAATATTTTAAGAATCTTGTTTATGTAGGTAATATACTAAAATGGATAAAAACGTAAAAAAACGTGTTGTTTATAATAAAGAGGTTATGTGCAAAGCCGTAGAAGTTTTGAAAATAAGTGTTACTTAATTTTAATAATTAGTGTAGTTGCTTTGTCTTAGTAAATAATTGATAATTAATAAATTTTCATATAACTTATGTATATTACTATTTATTATAAGCATTGTTCATCAATTATAAGCATTTTTCACCAACAAAAAAAAATTATATTTAATCGAATCATACCTTATGCTGTCTGCTATGATCTGTATCAGCCATCTTAATTTTTATGTCCTTGGAACCCAGAGAAAAAAAGGAAATCGCTCTACAAAGACGCTAATATTTTCTTTTTCAAAATGGCCGATGGCTAGTAGTGATAGACCCTTCAGGAAGATGGTGGTTAATCGCTTCAACGTGGTGATGGCACACGCGGAACAGAAAAGCAACAAAGTCTCGCGCGGGTGAATTAATAATAACAACAATCAAAGAAAGTATTTAGCATCAATAATCTATTTCTTAAACTCAACGACTATAATAACAATTTAATAATTTTAAAAATAAAGGCAACTTTAACAATTACTTCAATATATGCAGCAAAAAAAATGACTCTACAATACGGTTATTTAAACGACAATTAAAACAAAATAAAATAATTCTTCACTATTGCTCTCTTTGTTACTCTTATTATATCCTATCTACTGTCTCTTTCCTAATTCGCGCCTCCTTGATCAAATCAGGTTCTTTTCGCTAAGTTTCTTTAATTACTCTAGTGTAGTTTGCTACTTGCTAGTCAAATTAGTTTTTCATTTTCTCTACTAGTTTAGTATTTTACAATTTGCTTATTACGTCCCCTGCGCGCGTGATTTAATTAAATAAAAATGACGTATTGAATATTAATTAATTATCTATCTAAATATCAAAAAAATTATTTCTAATAGACTTTAATTTTTAATTAATTATTTAAATTATTTTTATCTCATTGATAATTAATTAGTTCACGCTGTTACATATCTTTATATAGAAAAAAATATTCCTTACAGTACAGCAGCGCCACTTGTAAAATTAAAAGAAAACAGTATTAAAAAGAAATTTATTTGACTTTATCTTCGAATTTTATTAATACGCGAGCGCCCTCTAAATTATATTCACGCCTACACTATACTACGCAACATTAACTTCCCCCTTTTATAATATAATTAAATTTTTTATCTATCCAATCGCTTTTTACCATACGCGTCTATATCCTACGTTACCATCTTCGCTTCTTACATCTTTATCTTTCTGTTTCTTTCTCTCTCTCTCTCTTTCTTTTGCCTATACTTCGCGAGTGCCACAATTATATGTTCATGCGAGCACGTGTTCATTTATTTTACGCCGTTGAAACCGCTCTGCTGCTTCCTAGACGTGGTATGACCGTCTTCTGCTAGCAGGTATCGATCGCGCAACTTGCTGATAGTGTGTGCCCTATTAAAAAAAAAACACACATTTTTTACAGCTTTTCGGCAATTGAATAGCTTCCATTGTCTGGCCTCATATATTTGATGCGTCTTCAAAATTTGTTTAAGAGATGACGAAACTTAAAGAAACACCACCTAGTGATTTAAAATCGCTATTAATGATTTAAATCACTAGGTGACGTTTCTTCAAGTTTTGTCATCCCCCTATTGAAGAAAAACACGTGTTTTTTACACGTGTTATTTACACGTGCAAAATACACGTGTTTTTTACATGTAAAATTTGCGTGTTTTTTCAAGCATTTTTTTCACGTGCTTTTGTTGACGTGAAATATTGTGAAAATTGAAAAAAAACACGTGTTTTTTGTATATTTTTTCATATTAAAAACTACGCATTTTTCATTAACGAACAATGAGAATGTTTTGTAAAGAGTATTTATAATACTTTATTTTGACCTTTTTGAAAAAAATACGTTGTGTATCTACACGTTTTTTTTTATAACTCTTCGAAGATCGAAGAGCTTCTAAGACCAGAGTGTCTGGCTTCATATATCTTGTGTCTTCGAAATTTGTATAGGGGATGACAAAACTGAGAAAAACACCACCTAGTGACTTAGAGTCAGACCGACATAATCGATCATCAATAGCGATTTTAAATCACTAGGTGGCGTTTTTCTCAGTTTTGTCATCCCCTATACAAATTTCAAAGACACAAGATATATGAAGCCAGACACTCTGGGTCTTAGAAGTTCTTCGATCTTCGAAGAGTTATAAAAAATACGTGTAGATAGAACGGTCAAAAAAGGGTCAAAATAAAGTATTATAAATGCTCTTTACAAAACATTCTCATTGTTCGTTAATGAAAAATGCGTAGTTTTTAATATGAAAAAATATACAAAAAACACGTGTTTTTTTCAATTTTCACAATATTTTACGTCAACAAAAACACGTGAAAAAAACACGTGAAAAAAGCACGTGAAAAAAATGCTTGAAAAAACACGCAAATTTTACATGTAAAAAACACGTGTAAAAAACACGTGTATTTTGCACGTGTTTTTTTTCAATAGGGCCCTTACAAATTTCGAAGACGCATCAGATATATGAGGCCAGACAATACAAACTCTTCGATTGTCGAAGAGTTGTAAAAAAATACACCTGAAAAATACACATGAAAAAAACATTTGAAAAAAAATACATGAAAAAACACGCAAATTTTACATGTAAAAAACACGTGTAAAAAATACGTGTTTTTTTCACGTGCAAAAAACACGAGTTTTTTTCAATAGGGTGCATAGTGAGTGTGTGTGCATAGTTGTTCCTTCGACATTGCCGTCAGCCGGTATTCCAAAACACATGGCTACTTAGCAATAGGCCATATGATCAGCTGTATACACCCAGGGCTCAGCACCGAAAACAAGAACACAACAGAATTATTTCTCTGCTGGTTTCTTACGGTGGCCTTGGCTACTGTCACGAGTGTGGTGATTATGATTTTAGAAATTCACATGATCGGGGAATTACGTATGCTTTTTTTATTTAACAGGTTTTATAATAAAAAATTATTCTAAATAAATAAAAAGAAAAAAAATTATTGTGGCGTGGAAACACCACGTCACAATATTCAATTAAAAATAAACTGTCAATGTATAATGATTCAGTGTTAGTGTAAATTATACAAGAATAATGAAGTATTTATGTAAATTAAATATTTAATGGAAAGTTGAATGTTAGTGTAGTATTCGTATAAGTGTATGCATGCATGTGTTTCAAATTCAAGTTATACCGTGTTTTCAATGCTATAATAAAGTGTATATTGATTCTTGTTATAATGTATTTTTAATGATATAATAAAGTGTATTAATTCTGGTTATTAATACATGTATATATTTTATGGGTATACAAAAACATTTTTTTCCAAATATTTTACCATATACATCATTTTTTTCAGCTCTTGAAAGTATTAAAATAATGAATTAAGTAATCATCATCGTCAAATTTATACCTTTTATTTGATTTATCTATAATTTTCTATCAAGAAAGCTTTGACATTAATCAAGCAATCGTCGAGTACTTCTGTATTCAATTCATCCATTTTAATAATATAAAATTCATAAAAATATGATTACACTATCTTTTTATTTTCGAATATAATAAATTTTTTTCAAACCTTTTTAATATTGTATCTGTTATCTTTTGTTTTTAGTCATTATTCAAACTGATAAATTCTATTTTATCTTTACTATTACTTTTAAAAAAGTATATTTTAGACGAGTTTAGATATTGAATAGTATAGTATTTTTTAGAACATTTATTCTAAATATTTTATTTAATTTTTTTTGCTACATACATCATACTTTTTTTAAATTTTAGCTCTATAAAGTACTAAAATGAATTAAGTAATCATCATCAAGTATGAATATTCTCTGGTAAATGAAATAAAGAGTTGATCTGGTATATATTTGTTTTTTCAATTTTGATGTGTACTATCATCGCTATCTTCAATAATTAATTTTTTTTCATAAATTATTTGGCAAAGTTTTTCCAAACATTCATTTATCAAAGATTGATCAAAGAGAATATAATTAAAGATTAAAGATTGATCAAAGAGAATATAAATTGAACATTTTATGAATTTTATATTATTAAAAAGAAAGAATTAAATACAGAAGTACTCGACGATTGCTTGATTGATTTCAAAACTTTCTTTAGCCAAAACTGTAAATATTTCATGAATTTTATATTATTAAAAAGAATGAATTGAATACAGAAGTACTCGATGATTGCCTAATTGATTTTAAAACTTTCTCAAGCAAAAACTACAGATATATCAAGTAAAAGGTATAAACTTGATGATGATTCCTCAATTCATTTCAGTACTTTAAAAAGCTAAAATTAAAAAAAAATATGATGTATGTAGCAAAAAAAAATAAAATAAAATATTTAGAATAAATGTTCTAAAAAATACTATACTATTCAATACCTAAACTCGTCTGAAATATACTTTTTTTAGAGTAATATTAAAGATAAAATAGAATTTATCAGTTTGAATAATGATTAAAAACAAAAAATATTGGATATAATATTCAAAAGGTTTGAAGAAATTTTATTACATTCGAAAATAAAAAAATAGTGTAATGATATTTTTATGAATTTTATATTATTAAAAAGGATGAATTGAATACAGAAGTACTCGACGATTGCTTAATTGATTTCAAAACTTTCTTAAGAGCAGGCCGGATTCGCTGTCCTTGTCTAATTGGCATTTTTGTTATTTACTCAAGTATTAATCGGTGTATCTGCAAATTGAAGGTTAAGCGCAATAGATATTATTATTACAAATATTTATGCACAAGAAAAAAAAAATCTATCGCTTTGTTTTTGAGAAAAGTAAGGAACGCGAAAATATTATAAACATAATCTTTTACTTCAGCGTTCCTTACTTTTCTCAAAAACAAATCGGTAGATTTTTTTTTTCTTGTGCATAGATATTCATAATAATAATATCTATTGCGATCAACCTTTATTTTGAAGATACACCGATTAATACTTGAGTAAATAACAAACAACTCAATTGTTACTCGGTCGGTATCAGGTTCTACTCCGGCCTGCCGTTAAGAGGAGGTCACGTATCTCTGTCCTTTTCTAATCAAAGAATTGAGTATTTTACAGAAACTAATAACTTTAGCAAAAAATGAAGAGAAAGCCGCATCTCGTATCAAAAAAAGCAATATTTTCTTTGATAAAAAAGAATTAATTTTATTGCTTCGTTTTCAAGAAAACCTTGAAAAACCAAATTGTCCACCCTAACCTCTATGATTTAAGTTTTTCAAGGTTTTCTTGAAAACGAAGCAATAAAATTAATTCTTTCTTATCAAAAAAAATATTGCTTTTTTTATACGAGATGCGGTTTTCTCTTCATTTTTTGCTAGAGTTATTAGTTTCTGTAAAAAACTCAATTCTTTGATTAGAAAAGGACAGAGATACGAGACCTCCTCTTAATAAAAAATTATAGATAAATCAAATAAAAGGTATAAATTTGATGATGATGATGATTACTTAATTCATTATTTTAATACTTTCAAGAGCTGAAAAAAATGATGTATATGAATGATTCCGTGAAACTTTCAATATTTAGGGAACTGTACATAAAAGCTATGAATTTAATGTAATTGATGAGTAAGAAAAATTTTTTCGTATGAAAAAAATTTAAAAAAGTATTTTAAGATAGTTTCAGTTAATGTAACGTAATTGTTTTCGCATAAAAAAATATAAAATACGTCATTTTTCAAGTTTTGCAAAGGTAACTGGTCCCTAATTTTATACCTTTACATGATTAAAAAAAAGAGCGTTTTGAGAAAGGCTCGCAAAAACTTTTTCTTATTATTTTTTGATATATTACTTAAAAAAAAAGACTTTTCAAAAAAGTGCCCACCTTTAAAAATAGAATATAGCTTTAGAAAATAGGTTCTACGTTTTTATAAAAATGAATTTATTTTTACATTGCAACGTTTAAAAAAATGCGTTTTGATTTTCTGAAAATAAGAAAGCAAGAATATTTTCTATTTCTTAAAACAAATTTAACTAAAGCTATTACATGAGCGTGCGATTTAATGAAAAAAAATAGTGAAGTTTTTAAAATACATTAGTAGTATAGGTACCACTATGGAGCGTCACAACAAACCCCCACTCCCCACCCTCCCTGGAGGTGAATGACCTCTGATTGGTATCAGGAGCTGAGTGAGTCATTATGACGTCACGTGGATATATATACATATAATTTAATCTAGAGATGACAAACTTTTTCAATAATATTTATAAAAAAATTTATTAATAAAATTTTATTAAACTATCCAAATTAATCAAGAAAAAATTAGAATTAATTTAATTGAACAATAAAATATTTTGCAAATTTAAAAAAAAACGACTTTATTAGGATAAGGTGCAATATTGGTCAAGAAAGAAGAAGATGGTGAGTATACTTTATATTTTTTCGTTTATTGTTTTATAAAATATATAGTGGATACAATTATAGTATATGTATAGCGAACAAAACTTATTTTATAAGTATAGTGTAAAATATTATTTTATAAATATAGTGAATATACGCTTATAATTATTTTACAACTACAAGATAATTTAACGCAGCTACAATTGAATCAACATGAAGCGCTGTGATGTCGTGAAATACACGAATAATTTCGGTTTTAAAAATACAATTTTCAGGTTCTTTTATTTTATTTTCCACACTCGTAATTAACGACGCAATTATATCATCATCACATTCGAGTACAGCTCGTTTCACAAAGCCCGCACAATATTCATCCATTTGAGATCCTTATCAAACACCGCACAATTTTTCTACAAGATCAACAATCTCTCCTGCACACACACTAACACCTTTAACAAGCGTGGTTAAATATTTAATCCTATCATCTACGCAGGATGCAACGCCTTGTAAATACTCGATAGTCACCTTTTTCATAACAATGCTTTGTCGATACCTTCTGACCAGACCAGAAGTAGGGGTGAAATTTTCTTCAATTTCAATGGCTCCATCACTATGGTTTCTAGTATACCTCAGAATCCAACCAGTTCCGTACACTTTTTGCTCCATCAAATCATCAGCATTACCATCAAAATATTTTTCAGTATCACCAAACGTAAGCTTAAACTCGTTCCACGTAGCTGTAGTAAAAGCTATTCCTTGAAAATCGTGTGAGAGTAAACGTACCATTGGATAAAATTAGCCATCTCGTAGTTTATTATATTCAAGACCAACTAAAATTTTTTTCGTAAATTATTTATTCAAACCGTAGAAAGAATTAAAGATGGGCTGTGTAAAGTTCTTCTTCTGATGCGCCATTTTTTCCCTTTTTTCCTAATAGCTTTTTACGATACGAACGACGACTAAATGACTGTCATCTTGATGAATATAATCTCGTTATATAAAGGCTTAACACAAGAGACAGTGGAGGGGATAAGGTGATGACTAAGAAAATACACTCTCGCTACTTCTTTGTAACGAATGTGCTTTTACGGCAAGAAAGTAACAATGATCCCCAGAAAAGCTATCGTCAGCATTATTAATGAACACGTGTCTTGCAGCTGCAGTATTATTTTCTACCGAATCAGCAAAAAAATTGTTATTGAATTCCTCGAACTCTGAACTCATTATTTCTTTGGTGAGCGTTACTTTACGAGAAGAAAGTAACAATCATTCCTAGAAAAGTTATCGTCAACATGTCTGATCGACACGTTGCTTGCAGCTGCAGTATTGTTTTCTAAGAAACCAACAACAGAATTATTAAATTCCACGAACACTGATCTCACTATATTCTTGGTAACGAACATGACTTTGTGACAAGTATCAGGTTACAATAACGACAGCTTACCATAACACTTTTGAAAACATCTTATCATACAACAACCATTTCCAGAAAAGTTGTCATCAGCATGTTTGAACGGTACATAATTTCTGGCTACAGCATCGTTTTTTACTAAATCAGTAGAAAAATTTTTAAGGAATTTCTCGAAACCCAATCCAGATGTCATGTAATCCAAGAACATAATACGAAATTGACCGCACACATCAGATGTTTCACTCTGTAATTGTACCGTATTCCAACGGAATCTATTACAATTACGACGTAGACGTTTAATATAATCTGGTATCAAAGGCGGCATTCCATAACTATCAAAATACCAAGCTGTACCACGACGGTTAACATACATACACACCCAATACGTTCCGGGTTTTGTATCGCCATCAGTGTTCACTACAATTGCTGTCGGTTTCGTTCACACCTTCGGAATTTGATCTGCTGGGTACACTCCTACAGAGTGGGACGGTATAACCTTCAAAATTTCCATTATCTCCAGGCTGTTCATCGCAAAGAAGTGTCGGTGGTTGAAACACAAATTCAGAATCACGCTCCAAATCTCGTAAAGATAACCATTTTTTTAAACGGTACGCATTGTTTGAAGCGCACGTATATTTTAGATGAGGTGTCTTTACAGCGTGATTGAGACAATACTTATTTAACCAGGGTAGCTGATTAAATGACGGGCAATCATTATTTGATTCTGAATTTATAATTTCTCGCGCTGTAATACCGTATAAAATTGACCACTTTTGTTTACCTCTCACGTAAATTTTTCTAACTTTCCGAGTAAGATCGCGCAACGTTTGGTAGAGAGCTTTCTCCGTTACATCACCGTCAAAATAGTCAAGACCATGATGATGTTCTGCAAGCCAATTATTTTCTCTTCTTATGCCTCTGCTAAAAGCGTTTATACGATTTTTCGATGCGATAATCCAATGACCGCTAAAATCATCGTTCAAAGCTACGATGGCGACTTCTGTTGGAACAACTCTGTTATTGCTATCTCTTAAGCACTGAATATCTACGACTACATCCATGATTCAACTTTTTGTCTGACCAATGCAACGATTAAAGCTATACTGAGGAGTAACGGTGATGTCTTTTCATCTGATAAAATTAGTAAGCGCCATCTATTGATAGCTTTACCCATTAAAATCTACAATTGTTTGTCGCGATGCGTCAATCTCTAAAATGTTATCGTCTTCTGTCTAAATTATACAATTGACGGTGTCTGTCAGAGGTTCGCTAAATCTGACATCGAGTCTAACACTTCTATGTTTTATTAAATTTCAATGAGTACATTCATTTGCCGATAAATCGGGTGATATATCAAACGCAAACAGACAGAAACCGTTTGGATACGACTCACGAGTAATTTTATTTCCCTCATTGAGAAAATGGACACCTGTACCGCTGAATAAAGTATGATATGCATCAACGTATAACTTTTTTACTTTGAAATCAGGTTGTAATGGTTTTGAAGGTATTTGAACACCATCAACAAGCAAACATAGAAAATTGATGTTTAAATGATCAAAATTGAACGGATTGAGCATTTGGTCTCCGTTAAACGCCTTGTTTTGAACTAACCCTATGATTATTCTTTCAGGTAACTGTCCTAAAATAAAATTATACAGAGTTTCACCATGTATACCGCTATGCATTGTTACAGCTTTGACTTCAACTCTTGTGAGAGGGTATTAAGCTGTAGCTTTAGAAAGTGCTTTTGCGTGTGCTAATAGCACACCTGGGTTAATTTTTACCCGGCTAACTAAAAGATTAGCTTCTTCTATATGTACGGCAAAGTATCCTGAAGGATCCGTGAGGCAAAAACCATCTCGAGAGCGCACTAAACGAACTCTTACTTCAACGCCGTTTAGTAATAACGTTTCTTGATTAAACACTTCGGCATGTAAATGCCCGACAAGATCTACAGTTTTTTTTGCGCCCAAATATTCACGCCGCTTAATAAGTCCTTGGTTGTCACTGCCCACATCGTCCATTTTCCCAGCTGTATCGTCACACCACAAAATGGTTGATAAATGAGAATTTTTAGCAGCAGGGCCATAGTTGAGCAGTGTCTCGATGCTCTGTACGCGTAAGAATTATTTGGAGCTGTCACAGGTTTCTGGTTAAATAGTACATCTAATTAGCTGAATAGTGAGTGCATAAAATTATTCACCGGTGCCACTTTATTGAGTAGTTCTGCAGTCACATTTCCAGGATACTCATCGACAGTGGTGTATAAGCTAACGCGCAAGCTAAGCATACTATGTGCTAAATCTAAATAATCCTCACCATTTCCAGATATTACAAATTCTATAGGTGCGTCATCAGTCAACGAGGAGATAGGCTTATACTGGACCCAATGAGAGCTCTCGATAGTAGTCTGTGTCGAAGGAATGTCGAATAGGAGCAATTCCGATTTCATGCACTCACAGGACTGTGTGTGTAAAAACGCCATTTTTAATCGAAAATATCTCTTGTCGTTCATACTTTTTGACTTTTTCGAGAATTTTTCTTTTTTTCTGGTTTTATTTATTTTCTTCTTTACTACTTTATTCCTTTTATTTTTTGTGCTGCGCCGTTTAATCTTTCTTCGAGTGCTCTTAACACTGACACGGCCGTCATCCAACTGCAAAGCAGACAGATAACGCTGTTTCTTATATCCAGATCCTTCCATCAATTTATCCAGTTTCTCTTCAGCCTTTCTTTTAAGATTTGTGCCAGACTCTTTTATACGATTTCGTAGAGATTCTTTGATTGGAGTATTCTGTGTTGCAACGTCAGATAAAACGTTCACACCGCTACGCAATGCCTCCTTTCCCACAGCTTTAGCACCACGGGTGAGTAGCGGTAGTACACGACGAAACAACCCAGCTAGAAAACTTCCTACACCACCATGCCCTCTTTGGTAGGGGGCTCCAACGTAAATACGTCCGATACCCCTACCATTTTACCACCACCACCGATCTGCATGTCAAAGTATGCCTCGTAATAATTCATCTTTTTTCTTATTAATCAATACGATGAAAGTGCAACGTCACTGTCAAGGTGCCAAAATCAAATGGTATTGGCTGACCTTGTTGATTTCTTATATCTATTTCAATAGTTTGAAAAGAGTTAAACAATAGCGGTATGTACATAGATGGTGAAAAGTTTTTTATTTTTACACCACCATATTTGCAATCCTCAGTATTTAAGGAAACCGCTCTTAATAATTTACCTTGCATATCTCCGATTACATAAGGTTCACAGATGTCACTGTACACCATTAGAGTTGTTGGTAACCCATTAGAAAGATTAGCGGGGTAACTAGCTATAGTGGGTTCTTCTTTATCGACCTTGATAGCTTCATTTTTTCCAGTTTCAAACCCGAGAATTTTTCTCATTTCAAACCCGAGAATTTTTCTACATTCCTCTGTTAAACAAACGCGTCTGATTGATACGTATCCACCACGCTCTATCTGGAAACGTAGAGGGTCTTTTACACAGCTCAGATTGTTCACCTCCTCCACGAGACTTTCTAAATGTTTATAAACACCTGGACGTATAAAATTAATGGATGAAACGACCGGTGCAATTTTATTAGTCCCCAGCGACGATGGTGGTATAACTTTTACACAGACAAATCTTTCGTCCTCGTTTGGTGGAACATGTTGAAATGTCATAGGAATTTGGATCTCCGAAAGTGCAACACTCCAATATCCTTGCAGTCGTATTTGTTGTGGTAGATGAGTAACGAACCGTGTTGTAGTATTGTCAGGGAAATAATGCATACTACTATTACTAGGTAGTATAATGTAAAATTGATCCTTCATGATGTTTTTTCGATTTGGCTGGCTGCAACCCAGGAATGAAATTTATCGGGGTAACCTTTCCATTTAACAAAATATTTTCTATTCCGGCCACTTCCAGTACTTTTTAAAATTTTTTCAACTTCGAAACTCGCGTTATTTAAATCCTTTTTCACTCTACTCAACTCGTGCTCGTAGAAACACCCTTCAATATCCTCATCAGCTAAATCTTTTAGAAAGTATACCGGTGGCGGGCGTGCTACTGAAATACGAGTAATTTTAAACAGTTCCAATGTCCACCCACCCTCGTATCCTTTCGCAAACACGTTTCTTGCTCGACTGACCCGTACTAGGTCACCGATGGTGTATTTAGGTTTTCGGTACTTGGAGCAACCATATCGAGATTCTAAATTTTTTCAAGCTTTGTGGGCGTTGTAAATCGTAACAGATGCTGGCTCCATCTTGATGGATGAGTGTTTGCTATGATTGTAAGACTCTACCCTGAAGTAATGTGATAAACAGTTTCCGGGGTAGAACAACGCCGTGAGTGATGATTGGAGAATCCCTTGCGTGCCCAATGACTGCATTTTCTTGCTATCATTAGACAGGCAAGGGGATCGCGTAATTTTAGAGGTTTGCTAGTATACCTAGAACCCCTCTCAACCGTCTTTACCATGTGCCCGGATTGAGTCCAGGCTCAGCGAACTGATGGCAGTCTGGCAGCAGATTTTTTTCGTTAAACCAATTAAAAAAAAAAAAAAAAAAAAAAAAAAAAAAAAAAAAAAATGATTGTAAGACTCTAATATTTTTTCTAGAATATCAACGTATCGACGAATGTTTTTATGCGTAAAATATCGCCACATCCGTTCCTTTATAGTTCTTATAAACTTTTCGGCTACAGCTGCTTTAATATCAGGACTTCGCACTATTCTTAATGAAATTTCATTTTTCTTCAACACTTCTTGCAGTTCCTTTCCTAGAAATTCTTCCCCCTTGTCCGTTTGAAAAATCACAGGTTTTCGATTAGCACTGTTTTTCAAAATGTTTTCAAATGCTTTGGCAACACTTTTTGAAGTTTTATCCATGAGTGGTAAAGCCCATGCGTATTTACTCAAAATGTCGATGACAACGAGGATGTAAGTGTAATTATCGTTATAAGTTTTGACCGCTCTCATATCCATCAAATCTGCCTCCCAGACGTCATCACGATTTCGAACATTGTAATGACGTCTAGGAAACCTGTGTCGTACAGGTCTGTGCAGATTGTAAACATCCTGACTCTCGAGCCAGTCGATTACTTTTCGAGCTGGGTATTTCTTTCGTACAAAGGTTATAATTTTATTAGCCCCCGCATATGTTTCTGGTCTTGGTGGACCAAAATAAAGCTTACTTAATTGTTTCTGCTTTATTCTTGTTTTTTTCCTTTTGCTTGCTTCTTTGTCGGAATCATACACGCTTTTGTCTTCTTTATTTTCTTATCCCTGCATTTTATAGCCTTCTTAATACGTAAAAAAATTTTTTCAAAAGTAATTTTACTAACCATACAACAAGTACGTTCATCGGGTGGGGTTTCACTACCAAGCATCCGAGAAAAAGCTTTCTCTGCTAGTATTTGGTCAGCTCGACGATGATTTGTCGACTTCTTATTGGCATAGGCTATGTCATGTTCACGACACGCTTCATCAAGCGGGTTAATTCCAACGTCACCACGTTTAAGACGATCAGCCAGTTTTGTTCCGGGTCCGCAAAATTTGTATCCTGGTACGTGCATCTCAAAAGGCATTAAATCAATTATAGAATCTAGAACAGACTTTTCCCCTTCATCGTCTTTCTCTAATTTCAGAATTTCGTGCCCAGACGACTCCATGTTTCCCCTGATTTCGGTGATCTGGCGACTTTCTTTGTTCTCTTTCTCTTTCTACACCCTTGTTCTTCCTAGCTGAGTTTGTTACTTCCACCGGACTTTGATTTGCTACTACCAGACTCTGGAGAAGCGAAAGGAGGAGCCTCATCGATTATCTGTAACACACGATCGTTCCCAATAGAAAGCCGAGGCGTCACAACACGTCGAAGTGCCAGAGCAAACTGACGAGCACCTGCTGGATTCACGTGTTGTCTCTTCCTCATAGCGTCGTTAACCATAATATTTGCCCCATGGATAGGAATGCCATCTATACATGTTGCACCATTACCATCCCAAGTGACGATGCCTGTGCCACGTAAATGTTGTAAAAGACCCGCTGCATTGGACCGGTATTTTAAAGGTACACTTTCCACAATTCGTGCATCTACACGATCTTCTAATTCTTCGACGACTCGTTTTGACTCTGCCTCAGCATCATCATTATTATCATCGTTGATAATATCAGCATCTTGCATATCATCGTTTTTCTTTGTAGTTTCTGTCTTCTTGTTACTAATATCTTTAAAATGTAGATAACGTTGTAATGCTTGAGAATATCGTTGATATTTATTCCGCTCGCTCATATCGTCCGTAGAATTCAAGATATCACTCATCTCTGCATCCAGCCTGCTAACAGCAGTTCCTGGTGTTTGCAACGACTTTAACCCAGTGTTGGTGAAAAGTTTTTGTTGTGAGCGTTCCACACTCTCTTGTGGTAACAAAATCATTTTTTTGGTGTGTTCCATTTTTTTTTTATTTTGATATAAGACTTTTGACAATACTGTACCAATGAGCGGTGCCAACAATATTGGCAAGAATCCGCCGTGCTGTACGATAATTTTTTTTTTCGTAGCTAGATTCTTCTGAGGACTTGCCAATCATCTAAGAATGCCTGCGTGTTTACGTAATCGAGTTTTGTGCGTTCTGTTGAGAGAAACGTTAACGCGCAACACGTTGAGAGCACACTCACAAATGTATCTGACCAATTTGGGATCGGCTTTACGGAGCACGGCAGCGCGTCGTTCCCTGTTAAAATGGTAAAGCACTCTTAAAATATCTGTATGCTTTTGCCCGATAGGACCTCTAGTTTTCCGCTCCATCACAAAGATACGACTGGAAGGTGATTACTCGAATCAACGCCTTTAAGCTGCTTTCGAGGTACGTAAACGTACTGATATTCGTCATCGGGGAAGATACAGGCACGAAAACGACAATTATCTGGAGTATTTTGTTTTAAATCTAGAAAAAGGTATCCAAATAGCCGTGAGGTGGCGTCCTAGTACGCCTCTTGTAAGAATCGTGGATCTTCAGGACAGAGCTGGCGCGAAAGATGTTGTATTTGTGTACGATCGCGTAAATTTCTAAACACGATCATGTATTGCGCGTTGAGCGAAATGTCTCGTTGGCCTTTTCCTTGATGAAATATATTCTGTGTAATAAATATGACACTTAGGTTATTGTGATGACTCCCCTTTGTAAATAAGTTGACAATGGCGTTACTTGAGGATGATTCACGCTTCAGATCATCCAATATTAATAACTTTGGGCGTGAGTCACCAGCGTAGTCCGTACTTCGAGGAAGCCCCTCGCGAAATTCTATATGTCTCCCAAGCTCTTTGTAACCTGCCTGCCATTCAGCATGGTAAACGATCACGCGATCAAAACGTGTGTCACTCATACGATCGATGTATTTTAGAAATTTTTTTACAAACACTGTTTTGCCACAACCGGTAGGTTCGCAAAGCATAGATGTCCACGGGTGTTTCCATATAATATCCATGACTTACTGCTATAACAACTACTATTCTTCTCTGAAACTATTAGCACACTAAACGTTCCAACAAAAAACACTGATAGTTATAGTTTATGACTTTGTAAAATCCATGTACTTTTTCACCAACACAGCTTCAATAATTTTACCAATTCTCTCGATCCTCCATCTAAACTGTACCTGATCTCGTGCCGCTTGTTCCCACTCGCCACGCCGTGCAGCACGACTGGCGTAATTCCACACGTGTGATATACGAATACTTGGTGAGTTGGGATCAAATCTCACACTTTTTTTCTCCATATTACCAGAGCTGTCTGCTGACAAAGCTAAAGTTTTTCTGGAGTCTACGACAATCTTATAATCGCGGTGGGGCCCCTGCGCGGTCGCTCGCGTATCCACGAGAGCGTTGAAGAAGAGCTCGTCCTCCCACTGTCGTAATATTAACACACGCCGCTGGCGAGCGCTACAGAACAGCTAGCTTTTTAGTGCATGCACGATTGGCTCCCACAACCGTGAGCGCGTTAGAGACGAGCTCGTCCCCCCATCACTGCAATATTGCCTTTCTCCCCCTACCATTCACGGTCTCACGAGCGTTTTGGATTAGAAATTGTTTTGCGCATGCGTTCTTATCATTGTATACCTGCTCAGACGATGTAGAGTTCAGTCGTTAACTGTGTCTGTATCCGTACGGGTAGCTTTTTTTCAACCCGACAAATCTTCTTTTACCATATACGGTTTTACAAGTTTTCGTCTCTGTAAGTGATAATACTTCGTGAAAATCTGTCCTTTTTATTGCCGGTGAAGATATAATAATTTCGTCCGTGTTACCCGATATTAACTCGCGTATACTTTCATAATTAATTTTTTGACTATTTGAATGATTCAATCTTATACCTTTAATTTTACATACTGTTTGTTCAGAACCATCTGGAAGTTTACACTTATACGCGTAAAATTTCGGCCCACCAGAGGCAAAAGATGATATGTATGTACCAACACCTTTCTCCGCTAATTCATCAGTAAGTTCACCAAGCAGTGTACCGATCGGCAAATCGTGTTTGTCGTTCTTACTGACATAGAAAACGGAGTCTGTGTCATAGTACAGTGCACGCGATCCTAGTTTGTTCAAATAATCAAAAAGTTTAAGCCGGGATTGTGCTGTTGTGAAAGCTGCAATTACAACACTTGTCGTGCGTGACTGCAAGAGAGCTTTATCCTGATACTGCCAGTTCACGTACAATACCTGATCGTTGACTGGGATGATACTGTTTACAACCACTTCAGCATTGGTAAGTAGTTCTGTCAATCTTGCTGGCTCTGTAACAACCTCTGTTTTAGCCATATTCTCTCGTTGCGCGAGCTTCCCCCATAACGAGTTTAAACATAGTTAAGCAACCGATCTCAAACCCGCATTAAAATTTATATCAGTTTTACTTAGACGAATACCCTCTTCACGTTCAAAGTTCTCTATATATCGATCCTTATGATCTTCGGTAATACACTCTGACGGGTAACCAGAAGCCTCGGTTTTTTGTTTAAAGAATTCATCGATGTATTCGGTAAAAATACCACCTGTTCGCGTGACAGGATTATATTGTACAATCTCATATTGCCATATTTCGTAAACGTTTTGAATCACGTATCCTATTTCTACAGCTTTTTTAGGCTGTTCTGACACCCATGTTCCATGTAATACCCGATCTATCGTATTATCGTGCATACAATCCATTTGAATTATTTGTTCACAGCACGTACGGCAAAGAGGAAAAATTAATTTTCCATGCATTTTAACTGGTAAAACATGGTGATACAAATTTCTGAGCGGGAGTACATCACACATGATAAGGCCTTCAACGTTACTGATGTCGTTGTTAACCCCTATGAGAGTTTGAGTTTCATTACCCACATATAACGTTGGATGACCCACAGGATATTTACCTCGTTTATAAATGTATGGATATAATGAACATACATCAACGTATTTAATTTTTTCATCACCCTCACACTCGTATAATTTTATCGTGTTACCAGTTCTACCACCGAAAAATGCATCACGGGGGTCCAGCAGTTTACGATAAACAATATCGATATTCGCATCTATATATTCTCTCAATTCCTGGTTACGTAAAATTTCCCGCTCAAATTCGCAACCCCATATTTCAATGAGCGTATAATTGCCTGTTTTAATTTTTAAGGATACAGCACATGTTCTTTCATATCTGTCGTCAAGCGATTCGCCTGATGATAATGTTTCATCTCTATTTATTCTGTAACATCGTGGACATCCATGCCAGAAGCACCCGTAAAATTGAAGAACTGTACCATTATGATCCTCATCTGTCCGTGGTAGAGCGTATCCATCAACAAGAATACCTTCAATAAGTCTCCTCTCGCGTCCATGCGCTGCATGCTCGATTCGACACTGTAGAACCTTTTGTTCCATCCAATAAAACCATTGTATAGCTTTAATGGATTGATTATCAGCCATTCTGTACCCTCTCGCAGGCATAACACCTATTTGATTTTTTTTTAAAAACTTTTTCCTGTAAACTTGCATACACGATGAAGCTATGGTTGTGCACTCTTCGAATGGGTCTACATTAAACTTCATGAAATTTTTTCGAAATTCTAAACAGGCCTCTCTCAGTATTTTAACATCTTGTTTACAATATTTTACGATTTCTTCTTGGAAATTAAATATGTA
This sequence comes from Anastatus disparis, assembly GCA_017163975.1. Lineage (NCBI taxonomy): Eukaryota > Metazoa > Arthropoda > Insecta > Hymenoptera > Eupelmidae > Anastatus > Anastatus disparis. Next base: position 10,326,557 of record JAFFSR010000347.1, read on the forward strand.
TCCTGTATCTGTCTGTCGAATATACCATTCTATAAATTTTTCTCTTTCTTTACTGTTCATACCATCGACACCGTACATATCTAGACATGGTAAAGGACCGATATATAATTGGTTTTCTTCTGCGTTAAATAAATGTGGAAAAGTTTCTTTTTCTATATCTGACAACTCGTAAGATTTCGGTAAATCACATAGTGGCATATGAAAATAATTAAGACTATCGATAAATTTAACGCTTGAAATTTGCATCAGAATTATTTTGGAACCGTTTAAAATCACCGTTGGTTTCTCCCGTGAACAATGGTTTTCTACGATATACTTGAATACAAATTGACAATCAAACCCTTGCGAATTGTGTGCTATACAAATAACTTTTTTAAACTTTTCACGTCGTGATAGAGCTAACCCGACAAATTGTTTTACTGGATCTTTTTGAAATACAAATTCACGAATACCACACTCTTCACACATATTTGATATATTAGTATCCTCTAGACAAAAACTACAAACTTGTTGTACAACACACAGGTTAGGTACATGTATTTTTTTTATTTTCATCACCTAACACAGAAAGAGTTTGTTGTGTTTTAAAATCATAAAATAAATATAATATTTTAGATCTTTCCTTACCTTGCTCTATAGGCTGAATATAGCAAAAGTGGTTGATCGTTAGCCGTTTGTTACAAATGTCACAAAATACAACTCCGCATTCATGTTTTTCACCGCGGTTTTTGACACGGATAGTTTTACAACGAATTTGACAAATTTTCACCGCTTTACAAACACTTACGTTTGTTTTAAACGATCGTGATTTCAAATGGTTCTCGAAACACGTATTACCAAAAAACTCTCTAAAGCAATTTAAGCACTTTTTTATATCCGCACTGTTGTCACAAACTGGTGATTGCATGCACTTAAAACATCTATTAGAACATCTATGATCCATAGCGAACTTGTAACTTTTATTACATGGTATGCAATACCCTCTACTACCGGCTGCACCAGTCAAGTTTAGAATAGGTTGATAATGTCCTTGGTTTTCATAATACATTATACGTAGTGTATAAGATACGTTTTGGTATGTATCAATTACAACTTTTGTACCATCATAAAGAGGTATATCCCAACGCCCAAAATTCTGGAAAGAGTAAACCACAATAGCTGTGCTTTTTGTAGCCAGAAAAATTTAAAACTGATGAATTTCTTGTAAACCACACCCTGTTAATGGTATAGTAACCTGTGCTTGATCAATGAGATCAAGAGCTGCTTTTTTTTGCTCCCTACTATTGTGCTGTCTAATACTATTCCAGTAATCGTGTAGTGTACCAGAGCGAATTTGTCCTCTTACAGCATAGGCGAGTGCCGTAACTAATGATCTCGGAAAGCAAAGATTATCGTCGTTGCGTATAGTTAAAATTGATTTTTTGTACACGTGATCATCACTTAATCAAACACGTCCGTTTTCCCTCATGTCCGGCACTATAACACACTTGATCACAAAGTTTTCATCTATGTCAAAGTCTTGAGAACTCTGTGAGACACTAAATATCATTTCCCACAAATCTTGAGTAGTGAAATTTCTAATAGGTCTGAAAGATAGCCATAATGGTCCATGAACAAAATGATCAGATAGTATCGTTACACCTATAAAATCGGAAGGACTACGCCCATTCACTAATTGATTACGCAGATCATCTAAAGATTTATTTAACTACTTAAAAATGTTTGCTCCTGCTGGTGGTGATGATATTCTTCCCGAAATCTCTACACCTTCTGCATTAAATCTTTGGTAAAATCGGGAAGTTTGGTTTTCAATTAAGAATATTGGTCTTTCTTGTGGCTTCTCCACTTCTCGCTCCATACCTTCACCGCTCTGTAACAGATCAACTTTATTTTTTCTTTTAATCTTAATATATATCTATATGTATTACTAAAAACATAGAAGTAATAATATATCGATTATACTTACGCTCCATTTCAACATCATTGGAAAACGATAAAGAGTTATCAGTAGATGATGATGACGATGACGATGAAGTTGAAAATGATGACGATGATGATGATGATGATAACCTTCTGGATGACACTCTTCTTGATGATGATGATGATGGAATGACGGGGTTATCATCATCTTCTTCTTCCACAACACTTGCACTTGTAAGTTCTAGAAATACAAGAAAAATAAATTATAAAAAGTTAAAAAATATTCTTGTGTAAAAAACTTCTAGCTTTTAAAAATCTCTCTCACTCACCAAACACGTATTCACAACCAGCGATAACCTTGTCACCTTCAATATCGTCTGCCATCCGTCGTAGTGCTAAAATGATTAATGTATTAATTATGTGTAGATATAGATTAAAGCATTTAAATTAATTAATTACCATTTTGTCGCAGCACCTCGTTCGAATCTGGATCTGAAAGATTTCTTTGTCGTATGACACTGTCCACCATATCAAGTATAAATCTATTGTAAAATAATCCTCGTCGTTGTAAATAATTTATTGTTCGTACGGTACAATGTAATAGAATAAAACGTAATCTACTTAATAACGCTTCTGTCGGTAAATTTCTTAAATTGCCACGCTGTATATTTTGACAAATTGTGCGTATCATCGGTTCGTGCGCAATAGCGAAACGTAGCACACAATTGAGCACACTAAAAGCGTGAAATCTAGATACGTTTTCCATGATTATCTATCAAGCCTTCAAGTACAACTATGGAGCAAGCACTGTTTCGAGCGCATTTTATAGCTGTCAGAATAAAAGAAATAAAGAGCAGCTGTGGCGCAAATAAAGAGACAATACAATTTTATATACCAAGAAACAATGAGATACCAACAGTGAGCATTCTAAAAATTGCAAGCACACGTGTGATGATGATATGTGATGAACACGTGTCATAACAAGAAAAAATAAAATAGCAATAGTAAGTATTCTGAAAATTGCAAGCACGCGTGTGATGATGATATGTGGCGAACATGAGTTATACTAAGAAACTATAAAATACCAATAGTAAGCATTCTAAAAAATATAGGCACACGTGTGATAATGAACACGTGTTATACCAAGAAACAATAAAATAGCAATAGTAAGCATTCTGAAAATTGCAAGCACACGTGTGATGATGATATGTGATGAACACGTGTTATACTAAGAAATAATGAAAGAGTAATAGTAAGCATTCTGAGCATTGCAAGCACACGTGTTATACCAAGAAACTATAAAATATCAATAGTAAGAATTCTGAAAATTGCAAGCTACACATGGTACTTTCTTTTAAATCATTTTCTAATTAAGCAGTATTAAAATAAAAAATAAAATCTTTAAGAGTAAATGATGCGGGTAATATAACAATCCTGTAAGTACAATTTTAATGATGCAATTGCATTTCTGATATTAAAATTAGTATAAATTCTAAAAATCAGCTTTCTAGGATCAATAGATCAAGAATCGATAAATGAACAATTATTTATTGATCTAATAAAGATATCAAGGTGGTTTTTGGTACATATGTTATTTGAATAGCAAAAAATCGAATGGCGTCATAAAATTTTTTATTTTTCCAAAATTCGTGAATTTTAAAATTTGTAATTTTTGTATGAATCATCTGATAAGATAAGGATGCTCGTATGCTTTTAGTACAGTGTATGATGACTAATACCGTAATTACAATTTTTAAAATCGATCAATTTTTAATATAAATGATTTCTTATGATGCCATTTGATTTCTTATGTTCAGATTAGTATTTGTTCAAAAAATCAGCTTTCTAGGATCAATAGATCAAAAATCGATACATGATCGATTATCTATTGATTTAATAAAAATATCAAGGTAATTTTTGGTACATATGTTATTTGAATAGGAAAAAATTGAATGGCATCGTAAAATTTTTTATTTTTCCAAAATTCGTGAATTTTAAAATTTGTAATTTGTGTATGAATCATCAGATAAGATAAGGATGTTCGTGTGCTTTCAGTAGCATGTATGATGACTTATACCATAATTACAATTTTTAAAATCAATCAATTATTAATATAAATGATTTCTTATGATGCCATTTGATTTTTTATGTTCAGATTATTATATGTTCAAAAAAAATCAGCTTTCTAGGCTCAATAGATCAAGAATCAATACATGATCGATTATCTATTGATCTAATAAAAATATCAAGGTGATTTTTGATACATATTCCTATCCTTGAAGATGATACCAAAATGCAGACTTATCTTTTATCCACATGCGGATTTTAACTCTGCAATTTTTACGAGAATTTTAAATGTATTATTTTAATTTCCCATAGACTAACCACAGCTGCATTGTAACAATATTGGTTTAAAAGTGCTGATATGGATGTATTATAGAATCATGACGGCCTATTGCAGCTGTGTATTTTTGTTTTGATTTTTAGCAGAAAACTTCACGTGTGAAAGAAACTTTCTTTCACACGTCAAATTTTGATGTTATTATATCATCGGTATATGATTAAGATAGGAGGATGACACTAAGATCAAGACAATGATTTTAGTGTCCAAGATGTTGCCGGACGATAAAGAGCCTTCTTCTTCTTCTTTATCTTTTATTGGCCTTTGGACTTTTCGTCATAGGCCGTCATCAATTTTTTTGTTCCGAGGAACTCTCTATTTTGTATTTTTTTTTTTTGCGTTCTTTGGATTCTCTTCCCCACGGAAAACTACGAAAATTATTTTTCCCAATTTTCCCAGGGAGTCAAACCCCGATCCGCTAGGACGCAAGCCAGCTGCCTTATGCAACTGAGTTACTTTTCGTCCTTTAACGATGGAGCTCGAAAGTGTGTTCATAAGAACAAAGCACATGTAACAGAGGTGCTTGCTTGAAAAACAGCTGCGAGCGGGATTCGATCCACGGTCCCCCGAGAATACGAATCCAATGCTCTTACCGACTGTGCCACAGCCCGGCTTTGATAAAGAGCCTCGAGAGGGTGATGGAGAAGACCCTAATCCTCTCCCCGCGCTAGAGCCGGCAACTGGACCGCCGGAACCGATCGGATACGAGCATCTTGTGATGATCCGACGGATGCGGATGTACCCGCAATTCCGCAATTTTAACTTCTCCGGTTTCGGCAATAATACGCTGGTGGTCCTCCTATTATAAGAGGACCACTGGCGTTTTTATTCCTATGAACACCCGGTGGTGTTGGACGATTTTTGTCGGCGGTGAAGCCGTGAGCCAAGCTCACTGAGGTGGCTTCTACGACCATTTATTAACGTCGCGCTGAACACCGACGTTACCTCGGACCCGGTGTATTAAGAAATATTCTTGACAGCAACACACTGGGCAAGGATGTTTTGCTGTCGGTATGAAGTGGCCGTGCGACTTCGCCGTCGACGGTTCGAATATTAAATTTGTGTGTATTTGTGTAAAGTGAAAAACTGTGAAACTCAAAAAAAAACAGCAGTTAAAAAATAAAAAATAAAGTGTTTTAAAAAAGTAAAAAACTGTGAAACTGTGTTTTAAAAACTAATAAAGTGCAAAAACTGTGTTGTGTATTTGTGTAAAGTGAAAAACTGTGAAACTCAAAAAAAAAACAATGATTAAAAAATAAAGTGTTTTAAAAAAGTGAAAAACTGTGAAACTGTGTTTTAAAAACTAATAAAGTGCAAAAACTGTGTTTTAAAAAACTCATAGAAGTGCAAGGTGTTAAAAAAAAACTATTGATGCTGATAAAAAAATGGTAAGTACCTTTTTTTTTAATTTATAAATTTTTAAAATATGTGTGTGTGTGTGTGTGTGTGTGTGCGTGTGTGTGTTTTAAAATCTGGGTACCACTATGGAGTGTCATAACAAACTCCTCCGACCCTTCCGCACATGACATCATAATAATATATATATAATATATATATATATATATATATATATATATATATATATATTATATATATATATATATATATATATATATTATATATATGTATACTACGGTGTCATAGTGGGTCATCCCGCTCCTGATGTCGCTTGGAGGTCATTCACCTCTGTGGAGGGTCAGGAGTGGGGGTTTGTCATGACGCTCCATAGTGGTACCTATACTACTTACATTACTGTGTGCGCCCCTCGCATCAATTATTCTTATTTTTGGCAATTTTTTGCTGGCGCAGAATAAATACAGTTTAAAATCTTAAAAAATCTATTGCTCTTTTTTGTTTGCTATATTTTTGAATTTATAATGCTATCCACAAGCCGCTATTTCAGTATAGGTCTTTAGAAATTACCGAACAAAAAAAAATTTAGTTTTTTTTCGAAAAATAGCATGATTATTTTAATATTGAAAATTCTAAATATTTCTAATATAAAGAAAGCGTTCTTTGAAAAATGAGGGGCACTATTTAATTATTGCTTTTTAAACTATTTATAAGTGTAAAGAAAACTTAAGATGGGGTGCTAATATAAAAAAATTTAATTATTTATAAGTCAAGTATTAGATTAGATTAGATATTGTTTTATTTTGTATTATAATTACAAAAAGAGCGTGTAAAATTACAAATAAAGTTATAATACATAAAATACTTGAAATAACCTTGTAAATATAAAATTAAAATAGCACAGTATGATATCACAGTCATAAAGCATAATATAGATAATAATACTGTAATAGTAAGTCAATAAATTAAATAAAAGTGATATCACAGATAATACAAATAAATACACGCAAAGAGTATAAATAATATAATTAAAAATCAGTCTCAAATATCTATCAGTCAAAAGAATTACATAAGAACAAGCGTGTAAGGAGCGCAGTCGAAATATCAGCAGTATACAGTTAATATACAAGTCAAGCTGATAAAAATATAATCATTCACTCTATGCACACACATTCTACAATCACGCCAATAAATACAATCATGCCTTAAATCTATAAAAGGTACATCACATAATAAATTAACACATATGATATAGTCCTAAAATAATACTGTTTAATCGAGGACGAGTAAATACCTTCTCAGATCGGCTTTAAACCTGCTGATTGATGGAAGATTTTTAATATCAGCAGGTAGGGAGTACCAAAAATGCGCACCTTGAACTTGAAAGGAATTTCTTCCAGTCTCAGTGCGCATGAAGGGCACCGCGAGATCTTTAATCTCACCCCTAGTGGTCGCTCTGGGTATATATCTAGTGAAGAGACCCACTTGATATTCAGGAGTATTCATACGTACGATTTTGTACATAAGTACAGCCATAAAATACTGTCTCCTCGAATCAGTACGTAGCCAACCCAAAGCTTGTCTATGGCGAGAGATGTGATCACCCATTCTCACGCCTGATACATATCTCACACACGAATTTTGCATTGTCTGTAGTTGTCTTCGTAACTCCTGCGAAGCATCGAGCAAAACCACTGAGCAGTAATCAAGATGTGGGAACAACAGGGTGGCTGCGAGCTGCTTACGCAGAGCCTCAGTGGTATACCGACGGAAAAACCGCAAGCTATTAATCACTCTATTGAATTTTTTAGTCAACATATTAATGTGCGGTTCCCAAGACAGTTTAGAGTCGAGTACAACACCAAGGCTCGTAACGGTGCCAGAGAAAGAAATACCGATACCGCTCCCCAAGTCAATCGTCCTTGGCTCACCCAAATTAAAATTTTTAATAAAACGATTACTTCCAAAGACGATCGGCTTTGTTTTACTAGCATTCAAAGTCAGAAAAACACCAGCAACCCACCCCGACACCGCCCTGGCCGCCCTCTGTAAAATACGAATCCCCTCATCCACATCATCATAAGGGACCTGTGTGTAAATTTGAAGATCATCCGCATACAGCAGATGCCCGACGCAACCAGAGTCCAGTGCATCACGTACGTCATTTATGTAAAGGCAAAACAACAGAAGACCCAGCACTGAACCCTGAGGTACTCCTAGATTAGTAGTTAGCCAATTCGATTCCTCCTTTGCGTGGAAACCATTTGTTTCCTACCTGATAGATAGGAGTTAATCCATTCGAGTGCAGCCCCGGAGAACCCCATCGATCTAAGCCTCGCAAGAAGTTTGGAGGGAGAGATCGTGTCGAATGCCTTACTAAAGTCAAAAAGTAGTAGTAACGTGACAAGTTTCCTGTCTAGACCTGACCTTATATCGTCTGTAAGCTTAAGTACATCAGTCTGCGTAGAATGATTTTTCCTGAAGCCCGTCTGCATAGGATCGAGCAATTTTTTGGATGTAATGTACTCCTGCAGTTGGTCATGGGCGATCTTCTCAAGAACCTTTGAAAGAAAACATAAGATGGCTATAGGCCTAAAATCTTTTGGCTGCTTAGGTGCAGCACACTTTTTCAATGGTATAATACCAGCTTGCTTCCAGCGGCAAGGGAAGATCCCCCGTGCAAAAGAGGAGTTGAACAGAGTCGCAAGATGTTCACCAATAAATGGTAAAGCTTTAACTATCACGCTTTGCGGAATGCCATCCTCACCATTAGCCTGTAAGGAAAAATGTGAAATTGCAAGAACAACATCATTAAAATTAGAAACACACTTTCATTGCATTGAGAAAGAATTCTCAATAGCTCTTCACTATCCTCCTGCAGCGAGACTGACACCCCAGCAAAGTGCGCGTTGAGCTCATCCGGAGTGAATCCATTCAAATCCCCTTGAGGTCCGGATAGCAGTCCCAGGTCTCTCAACTCCTCCCAGACATTACCACCCGCAAGAGCATCAAACAGTCTATTGTGAATATAAGCAGTCTTAGCATGGTCCGTGCGTTCGTCTACCACCCTACGCAACTGCAGAAATTCAAGGAGATGCTGCTCGCCCTTTATCCGTTTGTATCTACGATATGTAGCATCTCTCTTACACCGCATCTGTGACAATTCTTCATTTATCCATGGAAACTTATTCTTATTAGGCTTGAGCGCTTTCAACGGCACCAAATTCTCAATTGCAGTAGTGAGATTGTCACAGAGGCAACCAAGTGCAGACTCAGGGTCAACTGTGTCAGTCATAAGCGGCGACCAATCACAGCCAGCAAGTTTTTCTCCCAATGCAGTTGGGCAAATATTTTTATAGTTTCTATACATGATAGGTTTTTGATCTAAAGTTATAGTGTTGCAAGGCAAACAGACGTCAATCAAATTATGCCTACTGTGAAAGCTCGCCGGTAGGTTCTTTCACAGTCATTCTTTTCTTTCACAAATATTAAAGGTTTTGCGGAATCAGTCATATAGTAAAATATTTGGAATAAATGGTCTAAAGAATATTTTGATACATAAAACTTAAAATGCAATTTTTATCATTAATGTAAACTTTTTTTTGAAATTAATAAGAAGTCTTCAATGAACGTAATTAACCTTTTTTCAGAATTAATAAAACAGCTATAAAAAGTCTTCAATGAATAATGAAAATTAATGTCATTTTAATTAAAAAAAATCCTTAACATTATTATCATTAAAAAAATTTCATAGCTACTGAATTTTTATATTTTTTATTTATTCGTAATATTAAAATTATTTTTATTTTCAAAATTTCTAATTTAAAAATTTCAATAAATTTTAAATTCTGTTTTAATTTTTTATTTATTCAAAATATTAAAATTATTATTTATATTTTAAAAATCTTTAATTTAAAAATTTTAATAAATTGTAGTTTAAGTTTTCTGTTTAAAAAAACATTTTTTTATTTATTTATATATACTCCACACATGTATTTTTGTATTATGCCTAGGCTATATGATATCATGATCAATTCCATTATTAACTTTCTATTTATTGCTATATACCTATGCATGTATATATATAAATTAAAAATGAGTAATGACTGTAACTGCCAGCCTGCTAGGGTTCATTTTTATCTATTATTCTGTGGTTGGTAACCCCATTTTTAAATGTAGCTTACAGATAATTGAAATTTGTATTATTATAAAAAAATAATTATTTCAACAAATAATTTAAATGCTGTCAATCTTAACAATCATATTAAATTAATAATTTTTTTAATGTAGCTGTTTAACGTTTTGTTTTCTTATCATTTTTATTGAACAAATTAAACTTAAATTTTAACTCGTCATAAAAAATATTTTAAATCATAGTGTTATTATTAGAAAATGTAATTTAACATAGCCCATGATACTTTTAGTAATATTAAGGATGCTTATTCATATTGTTAAATTCAGTAGATTTTATGTGAAACAATATATTTTATTATGTAAAGACTAATTTTTTTTCAAAATAATGATGTAATAATGTAAAAAAATTCTATTTTAATCATAAAGTTTATCCTTAACCTTCGACGATCTCCCTGGTTAAAATGTTCATTAAGATTCGGAAAGATCCGGATGTAAAAAAACCTTTCTGATTCTTTCCGGTTTTTGATATCGCTCCACAATGAGCCTTTTCGAACCCTTATAATGATAATTGTTATGATTGTTATTGATATCTTCAGAACTTTTCCGATCCATCGAGTTTTATTGAGGAATAGAATCCGAAATATTATTGTATTAATCATCAATGAACAATTAAGGTCGCTTCATATTTCAAGTGAACTATCAAGTTATCAGGAGAAACCTTCCGGATTGTATTGTAAAAAACTTTAAAAAAATATTGTACATCTTTCATCAGTTTACAAATATTTAATGAATTAGAGGTAAATAAATGCTTCTGAATCTATGAAATTTTTTATGTTTCCTGGGTGAGACCACTTGGTACATTGATTAAAAGATTTATACTGTGATATAACCTACTTTATTCAATCATTTTTAAATTAAAAAATTTTCTAATATCAAAAAATATTTTAGACATTAAGAAATTTTTGAGCTAGAAATACGAGCAAACTACTTACAATATTGCGATAATTCATCATTGATTTCAATGTAATTTTTTTGTGGGGTAGAGTCATTTTCAAGTTCTCCGTATATTTATAAAGAACTTGAATGACTTCACTAGATCGTGTTAACTATTCACTATTCATAACAGAATAACCCCTTTAGTAATGGTTCATAAAAGTTAAAAAAAAAGTACAACAATCCTGGTAGAAAATTAAGCGTAATTTGCCCAGAATATCTCAAATTTTTTGTTCAGTGGGCAGAATCTGTTGACATGTTCTGCCCAAAAACCCCACTTACTGATGACGGTTTTTGCGCAGAATCTGCCCAGACTTTGTTAAAAGTGAAATGAAATTGATTTGAGGTTATGAACGAATTGTATATTATATGCAAACATGATTCCTAATCAAACATTACTGTAAAATTTTCAGCTAAATAATTACAATTTACTTTTAAGATATAATAAGTATAAAAAGACAAAGAAAAATTTTTATACAAAATATGAATTTTGCAAATTAAAGTTAATTGAATGATTTTGTGAGATCACAAACATTTATTATTTTTATAAATATCTATTAGATTGATGCATAAATAATGTTTAGCTAGCATGGGTGTGTGAAGAATATTCAGCTGATAAATTTCATGAAAATGTCATACATTATTTGTAATGAATTTTTTATTAAATAAATAATATAAGACAAATCCTTGAACTTTTTAATAAAGAAAAATAGAATAAATATATTTATTGAATAACTTAAGGTTGTATGGGCTATACAGTCTGTGCCAAAAGTTAGTTTTTTAGAAAATCGTCTATATTTCTCGGTAGAAAGTAATTATTCAATTTTTAGTTTAGTTACTTATTAGATAATATTAAAACAATCATTTTAAACTTTGTTTCATTTAAATATAATGAATTATTAAAGAGTTATAACATTTTAAAGTTTATAAATTTTACACAAATCTAATGTAATCATAAATGATAATGCCAAACTTTCAAAAATGATTTTATTTGACTGCAACAAATTTTATTTTGTTCAGTTTAAAATTTAGAATCTATTGACGAGGATGAAATTCTTATTTTTATTTTTTATTTAAATTTATTGCTAATTTTCTGCGAAAAAATGTATATGTCTCAGACGGTACTTACTGTTTTATCATAGAAAATTAGCAATAAATTTAAATAAATAAAAATAAAAATTCCATCCTCGTCAATAGATTCTAAATTTTAAACTGAACAAAATAAACTTTGTTGCAGTCAAATAAAATCATTTTTAAAAGTTTGGCATTATTATTTATGATTGTATTGGATTTGTGTAAAATTTATAGACTTTAAAATGTTATAACTCTTTAATAATTCATTATATTTAAATGAAACAAAGTTTAAAATGATTGTTTTAATATTATCTAATAAGTTACTAAGCTAAAAATTGAATAATTACTTTCTACCGAAAAATATAGACAATTTTCTAAAAAACTAACTTTTAACACAGACTGTATAGCCCATACAACCTTAAATAAAAACTTTATTTTAGTTAAACCTACTCTGAAAAAAAAGCAAAGTTAACCTTACTGTTTGATGGACGTGCTTCGCTTCCTTTGATAATCATGTTTGCAAGTAGTATGTCATCAGCTGTTTGTTGAGAATCTAAAATGTACAGACAATTATTACTGAATGAATGGAAGTAAATATGTTTCCGAATTCATTATTTTTTATACATAAATATATGTTACCAAAATACATATATGAATAAATGTATTGGTGTACATAAATGTGTATGTAAATATACGTTGGTATATATAGGGTGAACCATTTTAATCGCCCCATCCAAATTTCTCGGAATCTAAGCTGGCTACAAAAAAACTATTCAGACAAAAGTTGAAGGGGACAAAGGGGGCCATCTTTTGGTAAAGTGAGTTTTGACCTTGAACTTCATTTTTAAGATTATTTGAAGGTCAGAGTGTTTTTTTAAATGGGAACACCTATTTTTAACGTCGGATTAAGAAAGAGCCGGAAATTTCACGTCTGAAATGATAGTTTATACATTTTTAAAATGGCCTTGAAACGGTCAAATGAAGGTTAAATATTGAAAATTTGTCCAAAACCTTTTTTTTCGAATTTTTGTTGGCTTACTAATGATACAAATTACTCGCGACTAAAATGGTCACGTAACTTTGACCTTGGAGAATCAATTTTCAAGGTTATTTGAAGGTCAGAGTTTTTTTAGATGAGAATCCCTATTTCTGACCCTGGAATCGTATCGAGTCGAAAAAATAATATCTAATTTGATACTTGAAATTGGCTGTTGCGACCTTGACAAGGTCAATTGAAGGTCTAATGTTCACAAACTGTTTTTTTTTTCGAATATTGCTGAAAATAGCAGACGGTGTTGAGCAAAAACAAAATAAATAAAAATAAAAATAAAAAATAAAAATCCTACTTAATTTTAGCGAACAAAGAGAAGAATTAAAACTGTCTGAATTGTAATTTTTAATTACAAAAATTAAACGTTTTAGCAACTAAACTAAATATTTGGTTATTCAAAAAGTCATTAAAAAGTTAATTAATGAGGCAGTTTTTGTCATTTTTTTTATTTTTTGAAAGAAGCTTTTGAGATTTTGTTTATTCATCACTAATCAATAATAGTTTTATAAATATGATGGATCAAATAGTAAAGTTAAATTAATAATTCGTACAGTTCATTAATTTTTAAAATTTTCTCTTCTCATAAATTTTTAAGGTTGTAATCGACATTTTATTATCTGCATTTTATAAAAGTCGTAACACGCTTTTGATCTACAATCAGCACAGAATGAATTTATTAGCAAAACACTATTTACTGTTTTTAAAACTGTTATTCTATTAATACTACTACTTCAATTGTCCAAACTTCGGAAACCCTTAAAACCCTTAATAAAAGTAAAAGTAAAAAACACCTTTAAAAATGGCTGACTATCAACCCAACGAAATTGTGGATATGATCATGGTTTTAGATAAAAGTCATCGTAATTACCAAGCAGCAGCAAGACTTTACGCTGCACGCTTTCCTGACCGACGACACCCAGATCATAGAGCAATAAGTCGCTTGACTTAAAGAGCTCGTGAAGGTCATATGGTTTGCCAACGCAGGCAACACACATATGATGAGAACGATCCCAATGTTGTTACAGTTCTTGCGGCCATTTATCTTGATCCTCATACCAGTTCTTGTCGAGTTGAAAAAGAAATCGGCATATCAAAATCAACTTTCTTGAGAATTCTTAAATCCCTTAAGTATCGTGATTACAACATTACGTTGGTTCAAGAGTTACAAGATAATCATTTTCAACAGCGAATTGAGTCTTGCCAATGGGCTTTATGTATGATAGAGAATGATCCAGATTTTTTTAGATATGTCCTTTTTTCCGATGAGGCTAAATTTCAGAGTGACGGAGAACTCAATAGGCATAATTGTCATTATTGGTCAGATTTCAATCCTCATTGGTACAGAACGGTCAATCATCAAAGGCGTTGGAGCATTATGGTATGGTGTGGGATCGTAAATGGTTATTTGATCGGCCCTTATTTTTTCGAGGAAAATGTTGATAGGAACTCCTATTTACGTTTGATAAGAGATCAGTTTCATGAAATGATGGGAAAATGTTGATCTAGAAACGCGTCAAAGTATGTGGTTCCAGCACGATGGTGCACCAGCACATTTCGCTGTAATCGTACGAAATTTTTTAGATCAACATTATAATGGTAGATGGATTGGACGAGGAGGTCCAGTTAACTGGCCTGCTTTCTCACCCGACCTTACATCTCCAGACTTTTATTTATGGGGGTTTTTGAAAAATGTTGTTTTTCGAGAACGGCCCACAACTAGAGCAGACATGCAAGATCACATTTGTCGAGCGTGCGCAGCTATACCAAGAGAGACATTGCTCAACACCGTTCGCCATTTCCAAAGGCGTTTGAATTTATGCCTTGAAGCTAATGGACGCCAATTTGAACATTTGCTTCGACGTTAATTAGAATAATATTTTGAGTAGTGAGAGGCAAGAGGACTCACGTTAATCAAGCACCATGATCGTGAGAGGCAAGGGGACTCACGTTAATCAAGCACCCCAATCCTGAGAGGCAAGGGGACTCGCGTTAATCAAGCACCCCGATCGTGAGAGGCAAGGGGACTCACGTTAATCAATCACCCCAATCCTGGGAGGCAAGGGGACTCGCGTTAATCAAGCACCCCAATCGTGAGAGGCAAGGGGACTCACGTTAATCAAGCACCCCAAAAGAAACAGAACTTACTACGTCCACGTCGCTGTTTCTGGGTAACGCTAAAAGTAAGATTAAAAACAAGAGTACAATATTTTATTTAATTTAACTGCTTTCAAATGACTTTCATATTTATTATTTAGGTCAAAATAATCAGTCATTGGCCCCTAATCATATTTAACAATAAAATATTCGAAAAAAAAACAATTTGTGGACGAATTTTCAACATTAGACCTTGAATTGACCTTGTCAACGTCGCAACAGCCAATTTCGAGTATCAAATTAGACATCATTTTTTCGACTTGATACGATTCCAGGGTCAAAAATAGGGGTTCTCATTTAAAAAAACTTTGACCTTCAAATGACCTTGAAAATTGACTCCCCAAGGTCAAAGTTACGTGACCATCTTAGTCGCGAGTAATTTGTATCATTAGTAAGCCAACAAAAATTCGAAAAAAAAGGTTTTGGACAAATTTTCAATATTTAACCTTCATTTGACCGTTTCAAGGCCATTTTAAAAATGTATAAACTATCATTTCAGACGTGAAATTTCCGGCTCTTTCTTAATCCGACGTTAAAAATAGGTGTTCCCATTTAAAAAAACACTCTGACCTTCAAATAACCTTGAAAATAAAGTTCAAGGTCAAAACTAACTTTACCAAAAGATGGCCCCCTTTGTCCCCTTCAACTTTTGTCTATATAGTTTTTTCGTAGCCAGCTTAGATTCCGAGAAATTTGGGTGGGGCGATTAAAATGGTCCTCCCTGTATATATATATATATATATATATATATATATATATCTATATATATATA
The DNA here is from genome assembly GCA_017163975.1 of Anastatus disparis. NCBI lineage: Eukaryota > Metazoa > Arthropoda > Insecta > Hymenoptera > Eupelmidae > Anastatus > Anastatus disparis. Next base: position 10,342,409 of record JAFFSR010000347.1, read on the forward strand.
TATATATACATATACATATATGTATTATATTTTATCTATGCTTGTCAAGCGGGCGCAAAATAGTACATTCCCGTCCTAGGGCGCTTGACAAACATAGAAAATCGAATTTTTCACCCTTCGAATAAAAAAAGAGTATGTGTACCACGGATGCAAGGGAATTCGCGGCCCTTGTGCGAATTTAGCGCCCTCACTTCGCTCGGGCACTTATTCGCACTCTGGTTGGAAACCCTTATTTTTCGCCCTTGGTACACAATGTACTATTTTGTTACCCCAAATGTGTAAGAAAATTTTTAAGAATCTAGATTAAAAGGATCAAAAGCTATAAATTCTTGAAATTTGAAGAATTTTCGAATTTTTCGGAAAAACCCCAATTTCATCATTTTTTTTATGAAAATCCTAATGTTCTAGGGAGAAATTTATAAAAGTACTTTTTGTTGTAAATGGGAAAAAGAGTTAGCACGATTTTTTACAGATCTGAATTTTGAAGTTTTCTGATTAGTTCTTATATGTACTATAGGGTAATTGAAATTACTCAATGTTTGCCAGTTCCAAAGTTGTTTTAGAGGGCTTATTTTCTTCCATTCTACATAAACTTCAAAATAAAGTTTGGATCTTAATGGCCAGAACCATCAATAAGGAGTTATGACAGTTTAAAATATATATTATCAAGCATGATTCATTTTTTTTAATAAATATGAGATATGAAATGATTCTTAAAGGTTACGCTTAGCGTTGATTTCCAAAATAATCAGTTTAGAGACTTTTCAACAATCTTAAAAAACTTAAACCATGTTTATAAAGTATATTTTACGAAGCAATAAAATTATTTCTTGCTTATCAAAGAAAATTTCGCTTTTTTAGATATGAAATACGGGTTTCTCTTTAATTTTTGCTGAAGTTATTAGTTTTTGCAATAAATTAATTCTTTGATTAGAAAAGGACAAAGATACGTGACCTCCTCTTAGGTAACATTTGTAACGATTATTTTGCACATGTTACAAAAAAGAATTAGCTTTTAATTAAATATAAATTTTAGCTAAGTCTATAAATTTTACTATTTGCGAATTTGATGAAAATTATCGTAAATATGTTAAATTTTACGTAACAAACTCCGATTGTGCTAGCTAGTTAATCTTATAGGTAAACGACAAAATCTTATGTGATATACTTGTCGCTTGCTGCACACAATTCGTCTCTCTCTCTCTCTCTCTTACCTGATCGAGAGACGCGTTGCCGGTAGCGCAGTTTTCCTTCGTGAGGCAGGTTCCAAAATACGTTATATTAAATTATATGATATTACATAACTAATCAATTGATAACTGCTCACAAGGACCGCGGAGGCGTCGGAGTAAGCAACAGGAAATATATTTTATGTTATATATAGTCAGGCAATATAAATTAATTGAAAGCACGTTTTAATAGAAAACAAAATTAATTTATTATAAGAAAAATATAAATATAATAAAGATAAAGTATGAACTAAACGAAAATGAAATTGTAAAATATATAAAAAGTAATACGCGTCTAATGAGAGAGTAAGCAAATGGAGGACGCGTCGCGAACTAAATAGAACTCGCTTATGACACTGATATAATATACCCGGACAAGTATCTCTCGAGGAAGAGACACTTGGATATCACACTGTATAATTATACTTAAATCCACCATTTTAAATTGTGATTTTATTTTTGATGTGATGTTATTCAGGGATGTAATTTTCTTAGATGCAATGATCACATCGTCAACATAAATGACAATAATCAGTCGATCTTCACCTTTATTAAAAACATAGACATAAAGGTCTGCAGGAGTACTAACACCACCAATACTTACGAGAAAAACATCAAACTTATTATATCACTCTTAACCAGCCTGTTTCAAGCCATAAAGTGGTTTTAATAATTTACAAACTTTATCTTCTTGACCAAACTCAACAAACATCCAGGGCTGTTTCATGTAAATTTCGTCGCTGAGCTCTCCTTGAACATACGCTGAAACTACGTCCATTTGGTGCACGTGCATTTCTTTATTCACAGCTACATCGAGTAAAGCACGAATTATTTTGTATCTTTCCACAGGTGCAAACACTTCATTATAGTCGATTCCTTGTCGTTGGGTATACCCTCGAACGACAAGTCTTGTCTTATATTTAATGAAGTTATCTTGTTGATAATTTTTCGTTTTGAACATCCATCTGTTAGTTAAGATATTTACGTTGATTGGCCTCGGTACAAGAATTCACGTTTTATTTACTCGAAGCGTATTGTACTCCTTTCCCATAGCTACAAGTCAATCTTCTTTATTAGTCTGACTCATGGCTTCAGATGCTGATTGAGGATCTGGTGTGACCTGTTTGACGTTATAGATTTTTGCTGGTCGTCCCTTTTTATTAGTTTTAACAAGTCTTGGGCGACCAGGTCCTCTTTTTTCTTGATCTGCAACTGGTTTGTTTGCTTGATGTTCTTCATAGGATAAGTCATTTTCAGTATCTTTATCGTCCTTTACTTCACTTGAACTATCATCTTTTACTTCACTTAAATTACCAATCATAGGATGAAATTCTAAATCATTTTTTAATGCTGGAGGATCATCGATATTTTCAAAATCGTCAATAAACGTGACAAAGTATCTTGCGCCACCTAACGATTCAGTCTTCATAGGACCGCAAATGTTTGAATGAATTGATTCTAGTAGTTGTTTAAACGTTAGAACATGTATTTTGCATTTTGCACAAATTTCACAGTTCAACTCATAAGGAGAGTGTCAGGGTATTGGGACGCCGATCTTGCTCAAATTTTGGGAGATGATTATGGATGTAGAAATATGAAAAAAGCCATGGTACTAGACTCTAACGCTCAATATTTCTCTAGTTACAGGCAAATAAAGAAAATCACTATAAAAGTTACTAGATTTTCAAACGCTTATAACTCATTAGCTTTGATAGCTAGAAGCCTGAACCTTTTTTTAAATGAAAGTTGAGCTCAAATTCTTTCGAATCATCACTTATAGCATTCCGAAATATTATTTTTTTCTAAAGTTATAGAGGGATAAAAATTGGACCTGAAATTTGTCTTCATAACATTAATTTTAATTAATTAATAATAAATGCTAAAATTTGTTTCAATTTTTATTCCTCTATAACTTTAGAAAATAATTAAATTTCGGGATGCTATAGGTGATAATTCTAAAGGATTTGAGCTCAACTTTCATTTAAAAAAAGGTTCAGGCTTCTAGCCATCAATGCTAATGAATTATAAGCGTTTGAAAATCTAGTAACTTTTATAGTGATTTTTTTTATTTGCCTGTAACTAGAGAAATATTGAGCGTTAGAGTCTAGTACCTTGGCTTTTTTCATATTTCTACATCTAAAATCATCTCCCAAAATTTGAGCGGGATCGGCGTCCCAATACCCTGACACTCTCCTTGTCAGTTGTATTTGATGACAGATTCATACCATCCACCATATCGTTGCCTTTTAATTTCTTTAAATCATTAATGTTCAAATGGCCGTAACGCTGGTGCCATCTACGTAAGTTATCATTGGAGTCACATGCGAGCGCTGCAGTTTCCTTTTTCTCATTAACTATGTAAAGACGGTCGTGTCTAGTCGCAGTCATAGCAACCAAACCATTTTTCCTACACACTTTCGCACCATGTTTTTCGAAAATCACTATGTAGTCACTATCGGTGATGCTTGCGACTTACGCAAGATTAATTCTAAGTTTCGGCACATATAAAGAGTCTTGTAATTTAACCGAGTTCATTGCGCCTTTGTTCATTTTTACGTTTATATGTACATCACCGTTACCACCTAATTTTATAAAATTATTCGCAGCTGTATGGACTTTCGTTTGTTTATTTCTATTAAATGAATCAAGACTTTGTCTGTCTTTACACATATGTCTAGTAGCGCCACTGTCAAGATACCACGATTTCGTGTCTTCAAGTTCAGCATTACACACAATGGCGGTCATCGCATCACTCACGTTATTTTACTGATTTCGTTTAAATTTGCAATATTCACTTATATGACCGACTTGCTTACATCTGTAGCATTTAACTTGAAACTTTCGTTTCTCTTGTTTTCGTTCGTCGCACGCGCTTGTTTTCTTTATTCGGTTATATCAATTCTTTACTAAAAACGCGCTATTCGATTTATCATGTTCGTTACTTTTCACATCACGATTGCTTTGTCTTGCTTCTTATTCAATAAGCTCAATTTTTAGATTTTCTAACGATGGAATATCATCGCGGGATTCTATAGCAACACTAAAACTTTCATACTCGGCCGGTATAGTGTTTAATGGCATTATCGATAGTAATTCATTAGATATAACTATTCCTGTTTCTTCGAGTTGTTTCGCTTTTTGCAAAAAATCCGTTATATACTGTGACATCGTACTATTGGGGCCCTTTTCCATTCTTAGTGATTGCTTATACATAGCTGCTTTTATTACCCAACCTTGAGTTTCAAAAATGGTTTTGAGCTTGTCCCAGGCTTCTTTTGACGTATTGGCTCGTTTGACATAATTAAACTGACCAGGCGTAATACTTAAAATTATTAACGCCAATGCTTTAGAATCCTTTTTGACCCATGTTTCAGCAGTATCAGTCGTGCTTTCTATAGAACCATCTATACATCCCCACAAATCGTAAAAAACAAGTACACTTTTCATCTGCATTTTCCACAATTCATAATTGCTTTGAGATAATTTTTCAACGTTCGTTAAACCAATCACGGCAGCCATCTTTTTCTTGTAAATTTTTAACTTCCACGTAGCACTACTTTTATATTGTTAATTTTTAGCTATTGTTTAACATTTGCACAACAATCTTGAAGCTCCTGGGCCGATAACCTGTCAGAATATTTCAGGAAAAATGAATGAAAAGTGTCAGCTTGGTAGAAACTTAGTTTTATTATATCAATTTATAATCATTACATGTGTAATGCGTGGCTTCTCGAGACGAACTGGGAATACGAGAGAGAAACGCAAGAGACACGCGTTGCGAAGTGCCATCTAATTAGTTTTGTACGGACTTAGTCGATAATATGAATATATTCTAACAAAAACATTAAACAAATTTTTTCTATTTAATTTAAGTTTAATATTTAATGTATCTGAGTTAAAAATGTGTGGATGCAACTTTCGTTAGTTAAGTCTAGGAAATTCAATTTGAACTACAACTTTTTTTATAAAATTTTTATAATATAGTATCTATTATTATAAGAATGATTTTTATCAACTCTAGAAGAATCTTGATAATATATATTCCAAATGGTCATAACTCCTTATTGATGGCATCGTCACTTAGTTATTTTTTGTTATGATGAATTCAATATTTGAAATCTATTATATGAACAATACTTTATAAATATGGTTTAAGTTTCTTAAAGTTGTTAAAAAGCCTTATTATATGAAAAAATTACTAGTATCAATATAATGAAATTATATTAAAATATCTTACTATTATATAAAAGGACAGCGTTTGATTGAATGTTCTCAATTATCTCAAAAACTACTGAACCGATCGTTTTCAAATTTTAAATTTAAATTTTTTATAATGTGACGAGTGTCATAGGCTATATAAATAATTACTTTTTTAATCAATAATTGCAATAAAATAATTATAGACCTAGATCTTAACGCGTAGGGAATAGGGACTACTTTTTTTCGGCGTTCTGCGGCCAACATGCTCTATCCTTGCTACTTTCCTTGGTTGCCCAATAGGTGGCGACCGATTTTGTCTTTCACTTTATTAAACTGGTACGGTAGAAATACTTATACACCTATGATATTCCGTAACTTCAACACAATAAATTTTTATTGCATATTCTCTAATCACAGAGTAATATTACCTCGGATTATTTAATGAAATATTTTCCTATTCCATTAGGCAGAATAAAAAATTAGACAATTTTTTTAACTTCCGAAAAAATTTTATATCTTATTCAAGGAAAATTTTTATTCCTCAAATATTTATTGGCTCATACATGAGAATTTAACCCTTCATGGTTAATAGAATAATTTTAAAAATAACAAATAATTATGTATGATTTGCGATTTTTTCTAAAAATTTTATTCCAAATATATTAACAAAAAATATAAGATATTTGACCCGCTTTCAAATCACGTTAATTTTATTCAAAATCCAATTTCTCATAGATTTTTCAAGAAATTTGATGTTTACAAAACTTAACGATTTTTATACAAATAAATTTTTTTTCAACTTTTTTAATCATTAATAATATAAAAAAAAATTTTTTTCATTTATTAACACAATCGCAAATAACGTTGATTTTATCATCCTGTGATATTTTCAAACAAATATTTCAGCAGATTTTCGGAATAAATACATTTTTTGCGACGTGATAAATAGCCGGACATCCAACTACTCCCGAAAACGTCGAATTTATTTATTTATATTTCAATCTTACTTTTATGAAAGATCTACAGAGGGGATCCTTTGAAAAATTATAACCCTTGTTCGGGTTTCAAGGGCCCAAGACTTAGGCAATAATAAAACAAATGTATTTAAAATTTTTATAATGAAATATCATAAAAAGGGTATTAGAATAATACACTGTATACGATTTTACTGGTTTAATTAAAGATTAAAAAAACTATTTACTTGAAATCTAACAATTTTAGCAATGACTCAAAAAAAAACTCTATTTGAACTTTGACACACACACGCTCGTATATAATAAATTGATCGCTACTCATCTAGAAAAAAAAAATAGAAAATAAATAAAAAAAAATGATTTTAATTTCAATGACACTTATGGCGCAACTAACGAAAAATAATTATTCCTTTTGTCTATCTCACTCACACACGTTCTTTATTAGTGACTCTACTACACTTTATAGAAAGACGCACGGTTTCAACTTTTCTGACGGCGAGCAAGCGCGCTGACTCTATACTCTTTCTTATGTTTGAGGCTTTACCTCTCCCCCTTTTCGCAGGCAACAGGGGCTCTCTTCGCGGAACTCGGCGCACGTTAGAGCTTTCATATAAAATTCCACGAAGATTTTTCGTTACTTTGAAACGGCACAAATTCACAAATTTTAATTTCACTTTTTAGATTTTTATCTTTTTGTTTTCTTTCTCGCTAAAATGATTGAAATTTCATACATTTACGGAAAAATTAATAATTATAAATAAGTATATCTATATATTATAATTGAACGAATTGTACCGAATTGTTAATTTTGACTTCACGCGCAAATATATATATGTGTATATATATATATATATATATATATATATATATATATATATATATATATATATATATATATATATGTAGATAAAAGTTACACAAAATTTTTAGAACAGAGCACAAAAAAAAAGATGATTTAACGACGCCAAGTAAAAAGACAAGAATTTACGCGTGATCGCTAAATTGTTAAGAAAATGTTACGTCACGCAAGCACATTCAGAAACGTAATAGATACGATTTATACCTTTTTAAACCCTCTCTCTCTTTCTCCCTTTCAAATCTCCGCTTGCTCTCGGGCTCGTCTTTGCTGGCTTCCTAAACACAGGTTGGCGCTAAGGCGATGACGTTGATAGAGAGGGTGCAGCGTAGATTTGGCTGGATGAAAAAGGCAAACGTTTGTTACGTTTGGTAAAGGCGCTACTAAAAATGGCGCTACTAATTTTCTCACTGTTCGATAAAATTTTTTTTTCACGTAACGGACACACTACAAATTGAAAACGTTAGACTCTAATGATTAAAATAATACCCAGAAAATTTAACACTTTTCACGGCAATTAGAATTTTCCTCACGTTAATGGCGTAACCGAAAGATTTTACTTTATCACAACTCGATTTCTTTTTATATATAAAAAAAAATTTACAATGACTAACGATGAAACTAAGAATTAAAACTCTCCCGTTTACGGCACTAATAAAAAAAACTAATATTTTTCTCTATTTTAAGGCACAAATTCTTTATTCGACTCTACACAACTTTTCTTTTCACACGCTTTTTTTTCTCTTACAAAGGGCTCTTTGTTTTATCAATTACTCGCGACACACGTCCGATCTCGCACGATACTCTCTCTAGACTGACGCCGGGCCCGCACTTTCTTGAGCTCGACCACACATGAAAATTTTGACAGGCCAATCATGGCGCTTGTTATTAACAATTTCCGGGCGCTAAATTTTACATCATATACATCATTCATTGATTTATTCGCAAATTATTAAAAGAAAATAAAGAATATTAAGACAAAATTATTTTTGATATTTATGACTCTAAATATAGTTGAAAACCTCTGTTCTTTTTAAATATGTATATACGGCGCGCGTTTACTTACTACCAGCTTGCTTGCGTCTAATCGCTCTATCTCTTTCTTACTCACTCATACAACGCGTTAACAATCTTTTTCTTTGCAGCATACATGACTTATAACACTCAAAATCACGAGTATAAATCTTTTCGAACGCTATATAATCCTAATTATTTTATAGTAAATTAAGTCTTTTAATATTTTAATATTCATTTCTTTTTAAGCGCATTTCTTTTCTTCCTTTTCACAAACGGCGCCACTGACGTTCTCTTTTCTTCAACTTAGTTGTCACTAGGCGGGAAGGTTTGAATTAAATTATGAATTCCTCTCCATTACAGTTTACATGAAAAACATAAAGAAAAAAAATAGTTTTATTTTAAATTCTTATTTAAACTTAATATAACACTTTTGTGGGCGCCATCAGATCTATTATTTACTCTTAAAGAAAAATTGACTAGTAATATTAACAGTATACATGTAGTTAGACACAAAAAAAAATAGATTAAGATTGAAAATTTATTGGGACGCAAAAATCGCGTCACAAATTCTCCTCCCCTAGACTAAATTATTTCCCAAATAATTTGTCTATATAAATAAAAAAAATATATTTTGATCTGATGACACATGAGAATAATAAGAAGTAAACTTACATTGGCCCTCGTGGGCCTCGGTGTTGGTTCTCTCCTTTCCTCTCTGATCTCCTAAAAAAATGGTTGAATCTCTTTGGGCTGTTGAATTTCCTTATCGACTTGGCTCCTATTTCAAGCTATATTATTTCTCTCCGGCTTACTCGAACCTTTCTCCTTGACTTTCGGCACTACAAAGAAATGGTTATGGTTCTCTTCTCTTCTTTCTTCATGTGGCACTACTAATATATCTTGTTTTTCTTCTATTCTTTGTTATTTACTCTCATGGTGTTAAAATCTTCTCTTGTTCCTTTTCTTCTCTCTTTATGTGGCACTACTAATATATGGTATCTTTTCTCTTCCTCTTTTTTTTTTTTATTTTTAGATTAGGCTCAACGAGTTCTGTTTTGATAAACCCCTCGAAGTACAGCTTCTCTGGTTTCAGTAGAGAGATCCTGCACTCCTTCAATGAGGCGCAAAGCGTCTTGAACTGGATCTCGTTGTTCGTTCCCTGCTCTCGCTTCTACAGGTGGATTTGGTTCTACTCTGTGGCCTAACCGGTCCCACACTGGACCTCGTCGCTCAGCATTCTGTTCATGCGCTGGTCTTCTATTGTCTGCTCTCTCCTCGGCCGTTTGTTAGGCGCAATTACGTTATTCTGGAGCCTCTCTTGAGAGTTTTCTGGACGCCTAGGTCGGGACCTGTTTCTTTCTCCTTCGTTTGCTCATGACGTTCTTCCTGGTGCATCGTGGCCCCTAGGCTCGTTGGCAAATTCTGTTGCTATGAAGCGTCGGTGAGGCCCACTGCATCGAGGACATACCTTTAAATCGACTCCACTTCTACCACAGTTAAAACAGTGCACATACAATCGACGTAATGGACATCGTTTGGCACTATGTCCTCTTTCCCAACAATTAAAACAAGAGAAGGGAGGAGGGTCTATATTTGGGTCCGTTCGTACTCTTTCTAAACCTCCAAACATGACTCCACTTGTGCGCACAGGTAATCCTTCTGGATTCCGTGACCAATGGCGATGTAGCCATGGGACTTCCCGTCGAGTGAGTCCTTCTTCGACCCTTTGCCGACGTGGTTCTCTTTCTTGGCTTGGTGGCATACTTGGTTCTCGACGAACTAAGTTATTTGGTCCAAGAGGTGATGGTGAACGTGTCCTTGAATCGTCTCTTCTAGACTCATAGTCGTCTATGGTGAGTTGTCTGTTAGGATTGGTTGATCTGCTGCGTTTGCTCGTTTTGCGACTCTTATTCAGCACTGCTTGGACTGCATTTTGACGCTTATGGGATTGATTGGCCTCGCTTTCATCTTCTATACCAAGATCCCAGGCCATGGGACCCACAAATTGAGATTCCATTGGAAGCACCCCATTAAGTTCAGCTAGTGGCCTTGCTTCGCGTGACGGGGGGACTCGTAATACTTGTCGAGGTTCCTTGGGGTTTCTATTTTCGGCTGTAGCAATATATTGCTCTAACTCACTTTCGGCTCGTCGGCTCTCCATCTCCTCAGGACTCTCAGCTGTAACAGTTGGTTCTGTATTATCGATTTCCATGCAGGGTTACCAGATCGACTAGAGCTAACGGCGCCACCTAGAAGTGGTGAAGTCGCCAATAATTGCTATAATTCGAAAATCACCATAAAAAGCGCCAAATTTTCAAATTATATTAACTTGTAAATACATCAATTCAAATAATTTTAAAGTTAAATTATAAATATAACATATAACAAAATAATACAAAATTTTCATAGAACATTTTTTATTTTATTCAAATCATCTTTTTAAATATTTTTAAATATTTTTTTTACAAATAGGAACGTCAAATTTAATACATATTAGTTTTTCATTTTAAATATTAAATAAAATTTATATAAATTGACATGAATAATAATAGTTACAAAGAAGTTAATAAATAAATTATATATTTTCATGAATACTAATGCAAGGATTTTCAAAATCTTTTAATATATCGAAAATTTCATATTCTTCTTCTTCGTCTAAACTAGTAATTTTGGTACCTGCGTTATCAGTTTTTGGCTTATATATTACACTAGAATTAAAGTCTTTAATCATAGCAATATTTGGTTTAAAATGTTTACAACATTCATTACGAGCGTAAAAATGTATTTTAATTCTTAGAATTGCATTTAAAAGTTCTACTAACATTCTATTACGGCATTTGGTTTTAATGCTATTCATGATGGAGGAAACTCTCTCGACAACTGCATTGCTAGTTGGTAAGGAAAGCAAAGTAAGAGCAAATGAAGCCAATTCTCGAAAAACAAACTTATCACCTGCATTTTTGAAAATATAAACTTCAGACCAAAATTTGTAAACATCATTTAATTTTGATGGATCTAATATAGCAGTCCAATTAACTTGCTGTATTTTATTGTACTGATTTTCTATTTGTCCCAGTTTAGATTTATCTGCAAAAACATCTAAGAAATGTAAATCAGCAAATTTTGGCCTAATTTGATTTAAACAAATTACAGGTGATAATACTTTGAGTTGTTTAAAATATTTTAAATTATTTGGTAGTCTTGTAATTAATTGAAGGCATAATTTCTTTATATAATTGAAAGCTCTTGTTTCTAAATCAATTTTTTTTTCAGTGGAGATCAATGTTTCCAACGAAGCCATTTTATATTCTATGCCGTAATCTGCATCTTGTATTTCCAAATAAGCTAGATCATTTTCTAACGACTTGACAATAGTTTCAAATCCTTGAGATATAAAATTTGGCTGTAGAATCTTTCGCGCTAATAAAGTTATGAGATTTACCAAGTCATCATAAGCACAGCCTATGTTTGCACAATCACGTTGAAACGCTATGTTTACGTCATTTATTTCAAACAAAATTGGTTGGACGAATTTTAAATATAAAAAGTTTGTATTATCATTAAACATTTCACATAATAATCTTGCAGTATAACATTTCTCTTTATTAACAACTACATTAAAGTGCGTTTTTAGTTCGAAGTAATGTTCTGTAATTACTTGCACTACGTGATATCTTGCTAGCCATCGAGTAGCAGAGAATTGAACAAAGTTATGAAAATCTTTTGAAGTTTTATCATTATTTTTATTTAAAGTATCCCATAAAATTTTGTAATCTGATCTACGTAATGGACTGTTTGAAAACCAATTAAAAACATTATGACAGAGGAATTCGATAGAAGCAGGAAATTCTCTTACAGCTTCTGATGCAACCAAATTCAAAGCATGGCAAATGCATTTGACCAATTGCAATTTAGGAGCTTGCGATTTTAAGAGGATATAGAGTGAGTTATTTTTACCGCAAAAGTTTGAACCACCATCGGTACCCAAACCTACAATATTTTCTAAAGGCAGCTTTATTTCATTAACAAAGGCGATAAGTACTTCGTATAAAGATTTTGCATCTGCTTTACCAATTTCCAATATCGCCAAGAAATCTGTTAATATTTGATTCCTTTTAACACTAAAATATTTAATACAAATACATAAATATTTGAATTTAGAAACATCAGTAGATTCATCAACTATAAATGAGTAGGGCATATTGCCTACATCATTTACTAAACTGATGAAAAGGTTAGGAGCAATGACAAATTTTATTAAATTTGTACACTTTGTTCTGTGAAGTTTGAACTCTTTAAATTTCAAATCATTCAATAAATCACAAAGATGATCAACACTACGAATACTGCTATGACAAGCAATGTAGACTGCAAGTTTCAAATCCCTCTCTTTATCTTGCGTATTTGCATTTAAGTTGTGCATAAAAGAAATTTTAATTTGCTTGAAGGACAAGCTTTCCATTTTCTGTATATGAACTTGCGTTTCACTATGTTTCTGCAAATCTCCATGATGAGCACGATACTCTTTACAACAGATTTTGCAGTAAGCTTGTTTATCAATATTACCCAATTTATTTTTACACAGCCATCCTGGAAAATAAATAAAATAAACGTAGAAATTAATTTAATTATTATTTTATTCTACTAATCTTATTATTGTTTCGTATAAAGTATGTATACTACGATAAAGTATAATTTTTAAAAATGACCTGGAGGCGAAGCAAATTAAATAAGGCGTTTATTAAAATTTTTGTGCAATTCAAAACACTATTTTATAAGTAAATCAATTTATTTTCAGGAACACTTATTGTAACATTAACCGAATGGTATTACGAAAATTGAAAAACTAAATTAATTAAACGTTTAACCGTTGTATTCAATAATTTTACTAACCTTGAGCCCATGTTTCCTTTTCCCAATCGGCATTTTAACTTCTTGATTTTACGACTGATGGCTTTTTGGATTTAGTTTTCAACATTTTGAATAAGAATTAACATTACAAATATATATGGTAAAAGAATTATAATTCACTATTTCTCTTTGTTCGGCAGTAGATAACTTCTCTTCAAAGCATGCAGCTATTGTCCTTTATTAACGAATAAAAGCCATAAACTTATAAGATATATTGTGCCGCCTCACGTGTTAGAATAGCAACAAAAAGAGAGATGAAGATATTACTGGGGGCTCACTTTTACTCTCGCATACAAAGGTAAGTGGGGATCCCCACTACCGTAGCGATTAAAAAGAGAAAGTTAGCCCCCATATATTGTTTTCTCTTTCTAATCATGGAAGAAAATCTCCTGTTTGAACGTTCAGTCTATTTGTATAAGTCTATGATAAAAGCACTATAGTTTTATTTTACGAGATAAAGAAAGAGCGAGCACAAATAAGCTAGAGCTGAAATAAGTAAGGTGAGGAAATACTATTGCGAAAGACATGGTGCGTCAACTCGAGCGCCTGCAGACGGTAATAAATGAAACTGTTTTTCCGCCTAGAATTTGAAATTGAAAGCTTGGAATCAGATTTAAATTCGAAAAAAAATATCTTTTAAAAAAAGACGTGTCGCCAAAATCGCCAAGTTTTTTTTAGAAATTCGCCAGAAAATCGCCAGTCGCCAATTTCCTGAATTTTGTCGCCATCGGCACTGAAAAATCGCCAGTTTGGCGAGAAATCGCCACGTCTGGTCACCCTGTTTCCATGGTCTCCGGTGCTAATTCTATTAGTTCGTGGGCGCCACTATAAGTTTTCTTCTCCTTTTCTTGACTCTCTTCTTCATTAATTAAATCAATCACCTCTGGTACGTTAGTTCTATTTTTGGCGCTACTATAATCCTTGGCTCTTTCGCTCTCTTCCACATGAGGTCGTCTAAGCTCTCCTAGACGCCTGGGAATGGCTCCCTGCTGAGTGGCTGCAATTAACTCTTGGCATACTCTGATGGAAGATGGACCAAACCATGCCTGACGGTCGGGATCTGCAGGAAAATTTAGAATCTGAATGACCCTAACACTCGTTGTTTGTGCTACTGTCTGGCACTCTTCTTGATACGTCTCTTCTTGTTCCTCTACCCACTGGTCATACCAGCTTTGGCTTGGACGTTCCACTACTTCCATAGGCTGCTCATTTATTGACGGCTCAGCTGTAACCAAGGCCAGCGAGTTCATCATTGGCCTCCTTCTTCTCAGGCTGATCTTCTTTAGTTGGCTCATCTTGGTGTGAAAATGCAGCGATTACTCCTGTAGTAATTGACTCAGCTGGCGGCGCAAATTCTGGAAAGGGTACATGCCTACCAGCAAACCTTTCTCCTCTCTTTTGCCAGGCTCTTGGCATTTTGGGTAATTTATTCACCTGTTAAATCAGAAAAAGAATTAGTTCATTTGACACTACTCTTATTGCCTAGGGGATTTCTAGGAGGGACATATCTTTTTAAATCAGAAATGTGTGCCTTACTGATTTTTCGATTTCGCTCTTCTCCCTGCCCTAGTATATAAACTACCGGTGATTTTACTTCTACAATCTCATACGGCCCTTCATACTTCGGCGCTAATTTTGCTGAAAACTTTTTAAACGCGTCTGACAGTACATGATTTTTTTGCATAACTTTATCACCTACGAAGAAACGTACGTCTTTTCGGCCTTTATTATAGATCTTTTCTTGTTTCGCTCGCGACTCGTCAATATGTCTCGCTACTAAATCACGCAACACATCTAATCTTTTTAACCTATCTATCCATGCCTCTGGCTCTATTCTTTTAATCAATTTTATACTCTCAATCTCTCTTCGCAAGCTCGCTACCGACCTAGGGTGACGCCCGTAATTTAGAAACGCGGGTGAAACTTTAGTTGACGATTGCACAGCTGTATTAACGGCGTGTCGAAATTCATGTACGTGTATATCCCAGTAGCGATAATCGTTGCCTACAAATGTCGCAATCATTGTTTTTAAAGTACAATTTACACGCTCTACAGGGTTGGCTTGTGGGTGATACGGTGGCGTAGTCACATGTTTAATTCCGTAATCTTTTAAGGCTTTCTCGACGTTTTGGTTATCAAATTCTTTACCGTTATCTGTTAAGAAATAGTCTGGCGTTTCCCAACGAAAAACTATTAATTCTTCTAATGCTTTTACCACGGATTTACCATTGGCTTTTCTTAACGGCTTTAACTCGACCCAACGCGTATACAAATCTTGAAAAACGATCAAGTACTTATGCTGCGATTTACTTGGCGGAAATTCCATAAGATCGGCTGCTACTACTGACCACGGCCTTTCTACAATTCTATGACCCATCAAACCCTGTGCGCCTGTCTGTGTTACTTTGTAACGCTGGCACTGTTCACATGCTTTAATAAAATTGTGCACATCTTGATAAATACTTTTCCAATAATACTCGCGCGCTAATCTATCATACGTTTTCTCGATCCCTAGATGTCCTGTTGTCGGCGTACAATGAGCTTCTTTTACTCGTTCACTCGTTCTCTATGCTCTATAGGCACTAATAGTTTCCAATTTTCTTCTCTATGTGTCACTGGGTCTAATAGTGGATCTTCTCTAAACCTATACAAGCATCCATCTTCAACTTTCCAATCTTTGTACTTTAACGGAGATTTTACAACTTCATCCATGAGGTGCAAATAATTACTGTCTCTTATTTCTTCAAATGCTGACACTACTTCTTCTGTTCCATAGATTCGAGAGAGTGCATCTGGCTTTTTATTCAAAGCTCCCTTTCTATGAATAATTTGATAGTCCCACTGCTGCATTTCTAACGCCCAACGAGCTAGTCTACCTGTTGGATCTTTCAAGTTTCTTAGCCACTTTAAGGCGCTATGGTCAGTTATTACTTTGAATTTATATCCTTCTACATACGGTCTAAGCTTCTCAATGGCCCACTTTACAGCTCAACACTCCTTTTCTGTAGTAGAATAGTTTTTCTCTGCTTGTGTTAATATTCGACTTATATACACGATTGGGTGCTCCCCATCTTTTTCTTCTTGTGATAACACGGCGCCAATTGCATACCCACTTGCATCGCATTGCACTGTAAAAGGCTTACTAAAGTTAGGCCTTGCTAGCACTGGCGCTGTCGTTAAAGCTATCTTTAATGCTTCAAAAGCTTCTTGCTGCTCGTCATTCCACTCCCACTTCTGATTTTTGCGCAGTAATTTCACTAATGGCAATTTAAACTCGGCGACGTTCTCTATGAAGCGTGCATACCACCCTACCATACCAAGAAAACTGCGTAATTGTTTAACAGTTCGTGGCGCAGGACAATTCATTACTGGCGCTATTCTCTCTGGGTCTGGCCTCAGTCCATCCTTATCTAACAAGAATCCTAGATAAGATACTTAAGAGCAGCAAAATTCACACTTCTTTTTATTGATTTCTAACCCGGCATCTACTAATTTTTGTAACACTACTTCTAACCAGTGTAAATGCTCCTCGAAGGTTTCAGTCGTTATTATGATGTCGTCAAGATAGCCAAATACGTAGGGTTCGAACGCAGGACCAAATAAGAGATCGATAAATCGTTGTTGTATTCGCGGCGCATTAGTAAGGCCAAAACTCATTCGCTTGAATTGCCATAAACCTGAGCCAGGGACGGCGAAAGCCGTGTACTTGCGGCTTGAGCGCTCCATAGGTACTTGAAAATACGCCTGTTTTAAATCTATTTTCGATAAATACTTGGCGTTACGCAATTTATCCAAAATAGAGTCCATATTAGGTAACGGATGCTCATCCTTTTTAGTTACTTTATTTAAATCTCGGTAATCGACGCAAAATCTCCAAGATCTATCGGGCTTTCTTACTAATACTGGGGCGCTACTCCAATCGCTCGCAGATCTCTCTATGATATCCTCTTTATAAAGTCTTTGCACTTCAGCGTGAGCTATTTCGAGCATTTTCGGCGACATACGGCGCAACTTATGTCTCACAGGCGGCGCACCTTGTACATCGATATGATGTTCCGTTAGATGTGTCACTCCTGGTTTTCTAGTTGCTGTTGCTAAAACTCGTTCGACCAGCTGTTCGACTTTTTCTCTCTCTTCATTACTAAGTTCTGAAATTCCTGCGCACTCAGCATAAATTTTTGTTTCGTTATCTTCTTTATTTAGTAAGAAAGGGCGCCAGTCACCATCAGAAATTCTCCATAGACCTCTTCCTAAGCGAACGTCAAAATCAAATGCTGTACAGAAATCCATGCCTAAAATGATTTCTTGATCAAGTGCAGGTACGCCTTTTAACTCTATGTTTCTTGTGACTCCTTCGATTTCCATGAGAGTTTTTAACACACCTAAAACCTTAGTAGCTTTGCCTGTAGCTGTGTGCACCAGTGTTTCATTAGGCTTTAGCTTTTGACGAAATTTTTCAACTACCTTAGGGCCTATTAAGGATAGTGTGGCGCCCGGATCAAGCAAGGCTCAATAAGGCTCTCCGTCTAACACAACTATTAAAAAGTTACGATTTTCAGTAGAGACGCCTGCAAGCTCTTGGCTTTCGTCTTCCTTCTTTGACGCATGAAAAGTTCCCCTCCCCTCGACGCTACTACTCCCTCTTTCGTTTGGTGGCTCTGCCGCTTCTCTCTCCCTTGCACGCATTTCTTCACAGTTCTCTAAGCGTTCTAAAACTCTCATGACGCTCTCTAGTTGCCCTCTGCTTCTTCGGCGATCAGCTGATTCTCCTTCTCTCTCACTCTGTATGTCTCTGCAGTAACGATTCTATCTCTCCCTCCGAAAATTCTCTCGCCGTAAGAGAAGAAACGCCGTTTTTTGTAGGCACTATATCGTTAAAGTTCGGGTGCCACAAGCCTCGCCTCTGTAATCTCTCTCTTACAATTTCTGCATTTTCTTCCTTTTCGCTCGCTGTCTCTTTTTCAAACTGCATTTTCTCCTCATTTATTTCAGTTTTTCTCGCTATTATTTCTTCTCTGCTCTCACTCTTACTTTTTTTTCTGTCTCTCTCTTCTTTTTCATTATTTTTATTGTCTGTCTCTTTTTCTCTTTCGCTCTTCTTGTCGGCGCCACTAAAATTATTTACCCGGGGAACAAAAGAACTCACTTCTGTTCCCCGCGTTTCAAGTTTCCCATATTTACTCGAAGCGAAGCGCAATCAGGACACGTTTTAAAGGTAAATCCGGGCCTCTCGCAATTTTGGCAAACTACTGTTGATTTTTGCGCTTTATTAAGACATTCTCGGCTAGAATGACCCTTTAAATTACAGCTGTAGCAGACGATGTCCGGGCATTCTAAAGCTCTATGTCCTACTGCTTGGCAGATTCGGCACATGCCTAAAAATTCACCTCTTTCATTGCTTCTTGCTGCAGCTACGTCTCTTACTGGTTGATATCTTCTCTAATTTATCGGGCGCGTATTCTCATAGCAATTGTGATTTCCATTTCGCTGCTGGTTATTATTAGGCCACTGTGAACTTCTACCTAACCAATTGTTTCCTGCTTGACGCAAATTATTATCATTTTCATAAGTTATACGATAATTTTGACTATTTTCAAAGTTACTTGGTCGCAAGGAATTCGGTATGTTTGTTGCTGGCGCTTCTATCGTCGCAGCAACAGTTCCAGACATTGGCATCTCATTTCTCTCTTGGTTAATCTCTCTATCTAAACCTTGTTCGTTATGAGGACTCTCTTGGCTCGCGTTGTTGTCTCTATTCTTTTGCTGTTTATTATTTTTCTTATTATTCTTCTTTGACTCTGTTACTGACGCTACTGCTACAACTTCTTCTTCTATAGCTGCAAGCTTGTGCTTACTTGCAGCGCCGATGAAAGCTGTCCCCTTAACTCGCATTTTCTCTGCAGGAGGAGGGGGCTCATAGCGGCTGTTCAAGTCCTTCTGATCCTCCCATCGGTGTCCGTAGCTTTCAAGTTCATCCAGGTTTTCAATTAGTTTTTCAGACATTGCTTTCCTATACTCTGGCAAAAGATTCCTTTGAACTATTTCTAATTGCTCGGCTTCGGTTGGCGGCTCTTTAAAACGCGACACAATATAACGAATATTCGATAAGTATACCGAAATTTCATCGCCTTTTCCTTGTGTTCTCTGGCGCAATTCATTCATGAGATCTTCTTTACGATACTCTTTAATGAATCTTTTTCTAAAAGCTAACTCAAATTCTTCCCATGAATTGAACTTGCTTTTAGTTGCTCTGAACCAACGGCTGACACTTTTAGAAAAAATGCTTGGAAGTCCCTTCAATAAATCTTTATCACCTTCTTCGGCTCCATCGCGGCAATCATTTAACTCGTCTATAAACTCTTCTGGGTCCTCATCTTTGCCTTCACCTGTGAATTTTAATCCCCAATATTTCAAATGTTTTACAGCTTTAGACGTTTTTCCATCGTTTTTCTCTCGAGGCGCTACACTGGCGCTATTTGATTTCACTCCGTTTGTATTGGCATTACTAACAGGTAGTCTAACAGGTGAATAATTTGTGTCGCTACTAGAAATATTTAAGTTACTCGCATTTTCCCTAAACGCACGCGAATTATTTAAATTACCCCTGCTGTCGACGCCACTAACACCGGTTTGTCTGTTTATGCTTTCTCGATTTAACGCTTGATTATCTCCACTTGAAAATCGCACCGTTTCGGGCTCTTCTCTGTACACAGGGCGCTGAGAATTAAGAAGTCTTTTGTAATAAGCTAACTCTTCTTCAAGAGCAGCTTCCCTCTTTTGCTGTCTACAGCGTTCCCTGTAGTCTCTCGCCGATCTTTCTCTCTCTCTTCTTAAATAATTATTCCTTGATGTAATAAACGAGGATACACTCTCTCCGTCGGCTTGCTCATCATCTAATGCTTCACTTAAATTTTCTTGCGATTCTGTAAAATGCTGTAAAGAAACTGAAGGAGCTCGGCGAATCTCATTTAAATTTTGCGCAGGTGTATACCAGTTTTCGCCGTCTCAATTATTTCGGTCGACACGTAAAGGCTCATGTCCGTCTGGCTGTACTCGTCGAGCCTCTAAGGGCATAGGTACTCGTGTACTGGGATATAAATGCGCGTAAAAATATTCTTGCATTTCTGGCGTTGCAGCTCTAATCGGTGCTCTTGCACTTGTCCTTGCTGCACCGGTGGTAATAAAATTCGCGCTAGCCAGCATCGGTGCTGTCACAACAGGTATTGCCATATTAATGCTCGACGTAGTAGTAGTTACTATTGCCGTCGATATGGTTACGTTTGCACTTGAAGCCGGCATATGAACATCAGCTATGATTTCAAGAGGCTGATTTCTTTCGGGCTCGCTATGTATAGGCAATGACGCGTTACTTCGTTCTCTGCGCGCGATCTCTTCGTTATTTACTTTGGGCGGCCTTCCCCGTTTTTTTGGCAATGTCATAGATGCTGTTTGTTCAGCGGGCGCTACTACGGACTCTTCGATGTCTCTATTCTCTTCTACAAAATCTGCGTAATCCCACTCGTACCACGGTATTAAATCATTATTGGGCTCGTTCTCTCGTAATACGGCGCACACTAGCCTATCACGTCGAACGGCGTCACTACCACTGATATTAAACCCGCGAATTTCTAATTCACTGATAACCTCGGCCGCGCCTAACTTTTTTACATCGCGCTTAATTGCTCTCCTTTCCCGTGACTCCATTAGCATTTCCATAATTCCCACGTGTTCTGACATTTTTTTTAATTTTAGTATAATAAACAAAATTAATTATTTTATACCGGCGCTAGAAATTAAAACGCTTACTTGTCACTTGTATTAAAACCTTGTTTATTTTACGCGCCAATAAAGATTAAAAAAAAAAATCAGTAGACACGAAAATTATCGAGTTGTAAAAAAAAAACTTTTAAACACACGACTCACTTTTAATTTAATCAACGTTTTCTAACACCTTTTATTTATTTAACAAATCGTAATATCGCTCGCCGATCAATAAAATTTATTTAAGGCACACTACTCTGAAATGGTAAAAGATATGGGGAAAAAGGAAAAATTCTCAATAACCTCGTGCCAGTAATACTGTAATCAGTCACTAAACAAAAATAAGATATTTGAACTATTTTTCAAAAAAAGTCTAATCTCTCAAAAGAAAATTATCTGTATAAACTTCTTTATATGACTCATAAACAAAAAAAAATTTTCGTTTAAAACTCGTGCCACTAACGGTCACACACAAAAAAAAATAATTGTTATATTAAGACTCACGAAGAATAAGCTGTCAAATATTTTCAAATTGTTTTAAGCACAAGAGAGAAAGAAAAAAAATTAAAAAAATCAATTTACTTTTTTATTAAAAATAACACGCGACACATCAAATTTTCTATTTTATTATTTTGTTAAAATGGTAATAAAAAATTGTTTTCTTAGAATTCTCACACTAATACTCTCTTTAATTTTAATCACTTACGGGCACCACTAATAATTATTTTTAGAATCATTAAAGTTACTTTCTTTTAATAAATTATTTTAAATTCTAATATTAAAATAATTATTATTTAACCAATATTTTTTTTTTTGAACACTCTTCTGTATACTTGGCACGAGGTAAGGAAAGTATATGCGCACACTATTTGTGTACACGTAATATGTGTATATGATATATAATATATGTATATATATAAAGGCAATAATGTACTTATCACTATATTACTAAGTACAACACTGAAAAGAGAGAAAGAAAGGCACCACTATGACGCATGTGCTTGCATCTCACGGTAACTATACGCGCGCGCCACTCATATACTCTCACACAATGGTCACACTCTTCTCAATAAAATAAAATAAATTTTCAATTTCACCTAAAATCTTGAATTTTTAAAACACTGTATACGATTTTACTGGTTTAATTAAAGATTAAAAAAAACTATTTACTTGAAATCTAACAATTTTAACAATGGCTCAAAAAAAAACTATATTTGAACTTTGACACACACACACTCGTATATAATAAATTGATCGCTACTAATCTAGAAAAAAAAAATAGAAAATAAATAAAAAAAAATGATTTTAATTTCAATGACACTTATGGCGCAACTAACAAAAAATAATTATTCCTTTTGTCTATCTCACTCACACACGTTCTTTATTAGTGACTCTACTACACTTTATAGAAAGACGCACGGTTTCAACTTTCTGACGGCAAGCAAGCGCGCTGACTCTATACTCTTTCTTATGTTTGAGGCTTTACCTCTTCCCCTTTTCGCTGGCAACAGGGGCTCTCTTTGCGGAACTCGGCGCACATTAGAGCTTTTATGTAAAATTCCACGAAGATTTTTCGTTACTTTGAAACGGCACAAATTCACAAATTTTAATTTCACTTTTTAGATTTTTATCTTTTTGTTTTCTTTTTCGCTAAAATGATTGAAATTTCATACATTTACGGAAAAATTAATAATTATAAATAAGTATATCTATATATTATAATTGAACGAATTGTACCAAATTGTTAATTTTGACTTCACGCGCAATATATATATATATATATATATATATATATATATATATATATATATATATATATATATATATATATGTAGATAAAAGTTACACAAAATTTTTAGAACAGAGCACAAAAAAAAAGATGATTTAAGAGGACGCTGTATCTCTCTATCCTTTTCTAATTAAAAAATGTAAATTTTTGGGAAAACTAGTTATTATTGATAGAAATTAAGGGTTGTCCGCTACTTGTTTAGTAAAAATAAATATTTTCTCTGATGAGGACCAACTAATTTTATTGCTTTTTTTTCAAGTAAAGTTTGACATACTTAAATAACGTATTCTCTAGCCTTACTTAGGATTTTGTAAGTATGTCAAACTTTACTTGAAAAAATAGCAACAAAATTAATTGGTCCTCATCAGAGAAAATATTACTTTTTACTAAACAAGTAGCGGACAACCTTTAATTTCTATCAATAATCACTAGATTTTCAAAAAACTTACATTTTTCAATTAGAAAAGGATAGAGAGATACAGCGTCCCCTTAACGACGCCAAGTAAAAAGACAAGAATTTACGCGCGATCGCTAAATTTTTAAGAAAATGTTATGTCACGCAAGCACATTCAGAAACGTAATAGATACGATTTATACCTTTTTAAACCCTCTCTCTCTTTCTCCCTTTCAAATCTCCGCTTGCTCTCGGGCTCGTCTTTGCTGGCTTCCTGGACACAGGTTGGCGCTAAGGCGATGACGTTGATAGAGAGGGTGCGGCGTAGATTTGGTTGGATGAAAAAGGCAAACGTTTGTTACGTTTGGTAAAGGCGCTACTAAAAATGGCGCTACTAATTTTCTCACTGTTCGATAAAATTTTTTTTTCACGTAACGGACACTCCAAATTGAAAACGTTAGACTCTAATGATTAAAATAATACCCAGAAAATTTAACACTTTTCACGGCTATTAGAATTTTCCTCACGTTAATGGCGTAACCGAAAGATTTTACTTTATCACAACTTGATTTCTTTTTATATATAAAAAAAAATTTACAATGACTAACGATGAAACTAAGAATTAAAACTCTCCCGTTTGCGGCACTAATAAAAAAAACTAATATTTTTCTCTATTTTAAGGCACAAATTCTTTATTCGACTCTACACAACTTTTTTTTTTACACGCTTTTTTTTCTCTTACAAAGGGTTCTTTGTTTTATCAATTACTCGCGACATACGTCCGATCTCGCACGATACTCTCTCTAGACTGACGCCGGGCCCGCACTTTCTTGAGCTCGACCACACATGAAAATTTTGACAGGCCAATCATGGCGCTTGTTATTAACAATTTCCGGGCGCTAAATTTTACATCATATACATCATTCATTGATTTATTCGCAAATTATTAAAAGAAAATAAAGAATATTAAGACAAAATTATTTTTGATATTTATGACTCTAAATATAGTTGAAAACCTCTGTTCTTTTTAAATATGTATGTACGGCGCGCGTTTACTTACTACCGGCTTGCTTGCGTCTAATCGCTCTATCTCTTTCTTACTCACTCATACAACGCGTTAACAATCTTTTTCTTTGCGGCATACATGACTTATAACACTCAAAATCACAAGTATAAATCTTTTCGAACGCTATATAATCCTAATTATTTTATAGTAAAAAGAAAAAAAATAGTTTTATTTTAAATTCTTATTTAAACTCAATATAACACTTTTGTGGGCGCCATCAGATCTATTATTTACTCTTAAAGAAAAATTGACTAGTAATATTAACAGTATACATGTAGTTAGACACAAAAAAAATAGATTAAGTTTGAAAATTTATTGGGACGCAAAAATCGCGTCACATTTTTCAATATTATTAGTTACGGATTTTATTCAAGAAAAAATGCTTAATGTTAAATTGTCATTTTTAGTTTGAACAAAAATTTACATATTCAAGAAAAAAAATTTTTTTTAATAAAATCATTTTTTCAAAAATTTTTTTATTTTGATTTCATATTTTTGCCATTTTTCAATAAATAAGTGCTGAAGGTTGAATTGTCATTTTTAGTTTATGTTTACTACAATTGACATAATTATGGAAGAAAAAAATTTTTTAATTGATTGTATTTTTGGTCATTTTTAAAGATAAAAATTAAATTATTTTGTACTTTTTTCATGTCACTTTAATTTTAATTACTTACGATTTTTTTATTAAAAATGACACTTCGTTCACTTCTCAATAGGTGACGACCTGTTTTGCCGTTCACTCTACTAGATTAGCACGGTATAGGTACTTATATCGCGAGGATAATGCGAACAGCTTATCGGCAATAAATTTTTATTGCACTTATTCCCTATCATTGTTGAACATTCATATTTATTAATGAATATCTCTTTCACGATTTTGATTTGCTAAAACAATTTTCTATCGTCAATTAAAATATATTTTTTGACTTAAAAATAAAAAAAAAAATTCAATGCTTATTCATTTAAAAAAAATTATTTTAAATGAAAATTCATTCTATTATCACATGGTTCACAAACAAAAAATGTTGTGTATTCCGAAATTTTGTAAGAGTACGATTTAATCAATAATAGTTTTTGAGATTCTATTTCTATACCTACCGACTTCTGCCCAACTATTGCGCGGGCGAAGTCGAGACGGGGGATGCTAGTAATTATTATAATATTAATTAATCAAATCAACAAAACTTTCTCAAAAAATTTTCTGGATATTGTACAAAATGTTAAGTACATACATACATTAAAAAATAAGAGGAGGGAGTATGAATTGCTAGAAATTTTATGCAATTGGACAGTAATTTTATTTATTGTACATGAATATTCAAGCTAGTACATAAATTTAGAAAAGCTCATCTGAAATTTTATACATTTTAACATGAAGTTTAAAGCACTTAAGCATTAAATTTCATGTAAGTACACTAAAACGTGGAGACGCGAATCACTAAAAGTTTAATGTAGTTCTGCGTGAAATTTTATTCATTTTACATGAGTATTCAAGCAAGTAATGAAATAAAGCTTGGATAAGTCACCTAAAATTTAATATATTCTTACATAAAATTTTGAGCATATTGTACAAAATTTCATGTAACTACATGAAAAACTGAAGGGCGCAAGTTGCTGAAAATTCTATTCAGAGTTACATGAACTTTTACTTATTCTACAATAATATTCAAGCTAGTGCATTAAATTCGCCCCACAAAAATTGCTTCAAATTTCATGCATTTACGCATTATATTTAGAGCATAATTAGTGAAAAATGACGTATCTACATAATTTTCATTTTATGTACCGCGATAAAATTTTGCTTTCAACACTTTTACATTAAATTTTATGAATGTTGCGACGATTCAAAAATCGCGCTAGACGCAGTACCTGCGCTCAGCCGCTACGAGGCGCTACTCCCGCAACGGGAATAGCGAGCTCCATAGCATATATAAGCGAGCCGCCGAGCCAGCATAGAGACTCTCTCCCCTTCCTCTGTGTAAGAGTGGGATTGCTCGGCACAGTGGGAGTTATCCTTTCCTATACTCCTGTCTTAGACTATGTAAGGGTGGGATTGCCCGGCATAGTATCCTATCTATCCGTCAGTGTAAGGGTGGGATTGCCCGACACTGACTCCTAGCTACTACCTCCACCATCGCTGGTCGAGGTAGATTCCTCCATTGGTCTCTGACCGAAAGTCTCCCCCCTCTTCTCCACTTATGGTTTAGAGGGTTACCATCCTAGTTTTTCCTATATTACCTTACCTGGCTCCGTTACCGACCGCGCCGAACTCCGCCGGTAAAGTAGGTCGCGAATTTACCCGCCGAGTCTTTATTATTATATAATTAACTTTTGTATTTCTTTTCTTTGTTTTATTTGTTACAGCCGATAAATACAAACTAGCGCCACCTAGCGGTCAAGAAGACAACTAAAAAAATTTTCTTTTCTTTTTCAACGTACGAAACGTTATTACATACAATTGTAATTTTTCTTTTGTTATTCAGTATTATTATTAAATCGGCGTTGTAATTATTTTGTTATTTTTTTTTATTAATAAATATAAAAGAAAAGATGATCTAAGTTTAAACCTAAAGTGTCGTGTTTGAACTTAATCACCAGTCCGCAGTACCCATCCTGCTTCCTCTCACGAACATTATCATTTAGTGTATAAGGATAGGTTAGCTTTGGATTATTTATTTAATTCTTTTAATTAACGTTATTTCTTTTCTTAATCATTTATATTTTTTTCTCTTTAAATATTCAAATAGATTTTTAATTTATTTATTTTTATTTATTTCTTTCTTATTATTAATTTTATTAATTTGATAAGGTTAGGTTAGCTTAGTATGTAAGTTTGAACTTTGGCCTCCGAGAATCAACAATCTGCAGCGCCCTCTAAAAGTCTGACGCCTACGATATCAAGATCTATTCGAGGCAAAAAGGCCAAACGTTACATGGCGCAGCCGAACAGGGACCGGAAAAATTTTTTTTTCGTGATTCTTTTACGTGAAAGTAAAGTTAAAATTCTAATTTAACTTTATAATTCTGCAACTTAAGTTGCATGGCGCCCGAAAACCTCACCGCGTTTCCGATAAAAACCTAGTTTTCCATTTTTGAATCGGTTATAGAACTCTTTATCCCTCCGCCATTGCGCCTTTCGGCTCTTCGTCTTCTTGATTACCTTAGCAAAAGTATAATTCTATTTTTGCCGCGGTCATAAAATAAAATCATCCGCAAATCCGCATAATTGTTAACAGACATCGGTCTGTCCTTTTTTTCTTTGCATTCCGTTCATTCTCTCCCAGCGTTAGCGAATCCTAGATGGGAAAATCTTACATGTAAATTGGTGATTAAGTCATACTCTTCTTGACCGACTTAGATACTAGGGTAAAAATTTTTTTCCTCTTCCGTCATATATATTTTAATACCGAAATGAAGAAACACTGGGTTTATAAATTGACCCCCACCGGACTCGCCGAACACCTACGCGACGCTCGTCTATCAACATCCGGAACTCTCATAGAGCAGCGCGCTTTATTTTTAAGTTATGTATCGCGTCACCCAGACTTGTACAAAAACGCGCCCGATGATCCCATCGATTACGACGAGGAAACCGATAAAAACGCCGATCTTTTGTTAAACGCTGAATTATTAGGTACGATTAATGCGAGTAGACAAACCGACACCAACTCGATAATTGTAAATGCGCCGTCGTCTCTATCACACGCCGGAAGTTCAACTAGTGGTACACCGATTATCGTTCAACTCCCTAACGACACCGCACGTACCATTGATCAAATGAGAAAATGGAACGTACACTTTGACGGTAAGGACGTTTACACGTTTCTAGAAAGAGTGCAGGACCTAAAAATCGCATACGAAATTCCGGACGCGAAATTCCTTCAAGGATTTCCTGAATTACTACGCGGAGATGCACAGTTATGGTACAGAAATTGCGCTCCCGAAATAACATCTTTTCAGCAATTAATCACGCGTTTACGTGATTATTATTTATCTCCCAGCGAACTACGCCATCTTGACCGATTAATAATAGATCGCAAGCAGGGAGAAAAAGAAGACATCCGGAAGTATGTCACTTCATTAGCTACCTTGATGCGACGACGCGGTAATTTAACCCCGGAACATCAGATTGAAAACATCTTTAATAATATGAAACCGGTTCTACGCCTGCATATTCGCCGATCAGATTTCACCACGGTCGAACAATTAATACAACGTGTCGAGGAGATAGAAGAAGTGAAAAATCAAATCATAGACTCGCAGCCAAAACTCGCTCGTCCGAACTCATCCACCGCGACGTTTAATACCCAGCGATACTCCCGGTCCAAAAATTGTTGGAAGTGTAAGGAAGAAGGTCACAGTCGCTACGACTGCACAAATAAAGGACGGTTATTCTGCTCATTTTGCGGAAAGGACGGCATCATGACCATTAACTGCAAGTGCAAAGGGGCGGAAAACTCAAGACGGGTCGGCCGGCAATAAGGCACCGTCCGACCTATAACCTGCCTTGCACTCACTTTTCCAACGAAAACCGGTATATTATTTATTTTCGCGTGGGTGACAAGTCGCTAAAATCTTTAGTAGATCCGGGATCAATAACTTCTTTCGCCAGACCGGAAATTGTCGACCACTGTATTAAAGAAGGTTGGACAATCAACGAAGACCATTGTATAATAGGCCTAGCCGACGGAACAGAAACTCGGTCTAGTCAAGCCATTTCCGGAGTACTCACGTACAAAGGCCGTCGCGTAAAACATAGCTTCGCAATTATGACGAACTTAAGTTTCGATTTCTTACTCGGTATGGACTTGCTAAAGAAACTTCGTATTCAAATTATACTAGAAGGACAGGAAATAAAATCAATCGAGCCCACTTCGTACGGTCAAAATACACAAAACTGCTCGGCTAACGCAGCATCCGGCCTCCACTCTTTATCTTCGGACGAAGAAACTCGATTAAACGAGTTCTTGAAAACAGAACTGCAAAAATTCAACGACGTAAGTGGCAGAACTCCCCTTATTGAGCACGAAATCAAACTACTCGATCCCACGCCGATCAAACAACGTTATCGCCCTCGTAATCCGGCTACGCAGGCCATAATTAATCAAGAAGTCGATAAGATGTTAGCAGAAGGAGTCATCTGTCCTTCTCATAGCCCGTGGAGTTCACCCGTCGTGTTAGTAAAAAAAGAAAGACGGTAAACCTCGTTTTTGCATCGACTTCCGCAAGTTAAACGCAGTTAGCAAAAAGGATGCGTATCCATTACCGCGGATCAACGCAATCCTCGACCGTTTGCGAAATGCACGTTATCTTTCAACGATCGATCTGAAGAACGGCTACTGGCAAGTGCCTCTGACTCCACAAAGCTGCGCCACTACTGCCTTCACAGTAGCTGGCAAAGGTCTTTTTGAGTTCAAGGTCATGCCTTTTGGCTTACATTCCGCGACCGCCACTTTTCAGCGTCTTCTCGATCGAGTAATTACGCCGGATCTTTCGCCAAACGTGTTCGCATACTTAGATGACATTATCGTCGTCTCAAGCTCCCTAGATGAGCACATGCAACATTTAGACGCCGTTTTCAATCGTTTACGACAAGCTAACTTACGGCCTAACCCGGAAAAATGCATTTTCGCACGTAAAAGCTTGAAATACTTGGGTCACATAATTGACGAACAAGGCCTGCATACAGACACCGATAAAATCGCGCCTTTAGCGAACTTACCACCACCCACGAATGTCAAAGAGTTGCGCCGGTTTCTCGGTCTTCTCTCGTGGTACCGTCGTTTTGTTAAAGACGCTTCTCGGGTCGCAGCTCCGTTAAATTTATTATTACGCAAGCAAACGAAATGGGCCTGGAAAGAAGCTCAACAAAAAGCGTTCGACGAAATAAAACGTCAACTAACTTCCGCGCCTGTCCTGACGTGTCCTGATTGGACCAAGACCTTCTCGCTTCAAACAGACGCGAGCCTAGAAGGACTTGGAGCCGTGCTCACGCAGGAAATAGATGGAAAAGAACACGTAATTGCTTACGCTAGCCGATCTTTGAACAAAGCGGAACGCAATTATTCCGTAACGGAACTTGAATGCCTCGCCGTCAAATGGGGAATATGGAAGATGCGCGACTACCTGGAGGGTTACCGCTTTGTGGTTATTACCGACCACCTCTCATTGAAGTGGTTAGATAAGATTGATAATCCTTCCGGTCGTTTAGCCCGCTGGGCGCTAGAGTTAAGCCAATGGGACTACGAAATACGTTATAGACGCGGCGTAGACAACACCGTCGCTGATATCTTGTCCAGGCAACCAACTAACACCTGCGCCATAGCTTCCACTCAACATTGTCCTTGGTACAATGATCTTTTCGACCAAATAACCGAAAACCCCCAGAATTTCTCGGATTTCTGCATCAAAGATGGGCGTCTCTTTCATCATCGCGCTCACGATTTAACACTCAATTACCTAGATACCGGCTCCTCGTGGAAATTATGCGTACCTTCATACGAAAGAGATCAAGTGCTCAAGGAGGTTCATGATGACGTCACCGCCGGTCATTTAGGCGTTTTTAAAACACTCGCTCGACTCTCCCAGCGCTACTTTTGGCCAAAGATGCTCAAAGACGGCGCAAATTACGTCAAAAAGTGCACAAATTGTCAAAAGCACAAAGTGCTTCAGAACAAACCGCCGGGCTTCATGCACGCAACGCCGGTAAACGCGCCTTGGGAGATGGTGTCCATCGACCTCGTCGGCCCACTACCCAGGACAAAAGACCAAAACGCGCAGTTGCTCGTAATGCAAGATCGCTTTTCTAAATGGGTCGAACTTCGTCCTTTACGTAGAGCCACCGCAAAAACCGTCATCAAAGCGTTAAGAGAACAAATTGTTCTCCGCCATGGTTGCCCTACCACCGTCGTAAGCGATAACGGCGTACAATTTAAAGGTCACGAAATGGCCGCTTTCTTAAAGCAATACGGGATTAAGGCAAGATTTACGCCAAGTTACACCCCGCAATGCAACCCCGTAGAGAGAGCAAATCGAGTCATCAAAACAATGATACGCCAATACGTCGGTAAAAAACACAACACCTGGGACAGTAAAATACCCGAAATAGCTTTCGCTTATAACACCGCTCGCAGCGAATCCACGGGATTCACACCCGCTTACCTTAATACGGGTAGAGAATTTGTCGCCCCCGGGGCCTTAAATCAGAACCGCGAGAAATGCGATAGACTCTCCGAGTTAACAAAATTAAAGGACGCATTAATACTCGCGAAAAATAATCTCGCGCACAGTTTTAGTAAACAAAGTCACTACTACAACTTGCGTAGGAGGAGCTGGTCTCCTAAACTAAATGAACCCGTGTTCAAGAGGCATCATACGCTCTCTAATAAAGCCGCCGATAAAGCTGCTAAGCTTTCCGAGAAATACATCGGACCATACACCGTGAAAAAAATCATTTTACCCGTAATTTTCGATCTAAAAGCACAAGACGGCTCGATCACCCGTCATGTGCACATAAAAGATCTTAAACCTGCGCATTAAACCGAACCTCCCCCCACCAATACCGGAGTGGGGTATAAATATCAGCTCCAACGAACTCGCTGATCATTCTTTCAACTGCCGTGCAACGAGTAACTTCTCTCTCCATAATGGAACCATCGTACGACGTGAATTTTTTTTTATCGCTCGTCCGCCGTCACACCCAACGCAAGTCATGACCCCGAGACCTCTTGATCCGAGCAAGCCGCGCAACAAGCCTTATATTACTAGTATCACCGCACCACCCGACAGGTTAAGGCAGGTAATCGAGGAGGCCCGACGCCGACGCGACCAACAGGTGGCCACCGTGAGATCCGCGCATATACCATCTACGCTCGCCCCTCGAAAGCCTAAGGTTTGTTGCACGGCCACCTCCACTTCAAGGGCCCCGAAGGCAAGCACATCACCATCATCGGACAAGAAGGGAAGGTCCTTGACTACCAACACCTTGCCAGATGGCACAGTATTTGTCGTGCCAACAGGGGTCAGGAAGATGAATACCATCGCTGGAGGACATCGGTACACCCTGTTGTTGGATAAGGCTACCGGTAAGGTAGAAAAGGTTCTAAAGAAACGGCCAGTTGGTGAGTCTACATTCTGTATTATATTATTCTTGTAAATATATTTTTCCCCTTTTCGTACGAAAATAGTAATTTTAGTTAGTCAGTATTCTTTTTCTTTTGTAAAAGTAAGCTTAAGCATAATTTTTTTACTTATTCATTTACTTAAATTTCTTCTTTATTTATATAAATAATATTTAATTTATGATACTAATTATGATTAAGGTTACTTAACCTATTAGTTTAGTTTAGGTTCGTTCGCAAGCTTCACTCTCCCAAGCGAGAGGGGTGTGCGACGATTCAAAAATCGCGCTAGACGCAGTACCTGCGCTCAGCCGCTACGAGGCGCTACTCCCGCAACGGGAATAGCGAGCTCCATAGCATATATAAGCGAGCCGCCGAGCCAGCATAGAGACTCTCTCCCCTTCCTCTGTGTAAGAGTGGGATTGCTCGGCACAGTGGGAGTTATCCTTTCCTATACTCCTGTCTTAGACTATGTAAGGGTGGGATTGCCCGGCATAGTATCCTATCTATCCGTCAGTGTAAGGGTGGGATTGCCCGACACTGACTCCTAGCTACTACCTCCACCATCGCTGGTCGAGGTAGATTCCTCCATTGGTCTCTGACCGAAAGTCTCCCCCCTCTTCTCCACTTATGGTTTAGAGGGTTACCATCCTAGTTTTTCCTATATTACCTTACCTGGCTCCGTTACCGACCGCGCCGAACTCCGCCGGTAAAGTAGGTCGCGAATTTACCCGCCGAGTCTTTATTATTATATAATTAACTTTTGTATTTCTTTTCTTTGTTTTATTTGTTACAGCCGATAAATACAAACTAGCGCCACCTAGCGGTCAAGAAGACAACTAAAAAAATTTTCTTTTCTTTTTCAACGTACGAAACGTTATTACATACAATTGTAATTTTTCTTTTGTTATTCAGTATTATTATTAAATCGGCGTTGTAATTATTTTGTTATTTTTTTTATTAATAAATATAAAAGAAAAGATGATCTAAGTTTAAACCTAAAGTGTCGTGTTTGAACTTAATCACCAGTCCGCAGTACCCATCCTGCTTCCTCTCACGAACATTATCATTTAGTGTATAAGGATAGGTTAGCTTTGGATTATTTATTTAATTCTTTTAATTAACGTTATTTCTTTTCTTAATCATTTATATTTTTTTCTCTTTAAATATTCAAATAGATTTTTAATTTATTTATTTTTATTTATTTCTTTCTTATTATTAATTTTATTAATTTCATAAGGTTAGGTTAGCTTAGTATGTAAGTTTGAACTTTGGCCTCCGAGAATCAACAATCTGCAGCGCCCTCTAAAAGTCTGACGCCTACGATATCAAGATCTATTCGAGGCAAAAAGGCCAAACGTTACAATGTATTGTTGACAATGTAACTTTTCATACATTTTGAACTTCATTTCGAGTCATATATTAGATTTTATGTAAAAAATATACTCAAAACCATTTCCTAATTAATAATTTCTATTGATTGTTATTTTTTCATAAATCTTGTTTAATTTTCATACTCATAAAATCTTACAATCAAGATAATTATCAACAATTTTTAGTGTTAATATTTAGTTTGATTGTTGTCATAAAAATCAAATGATTTTCTGAGAAGACAAATCAGTTAATAGAAATTATTTGTTTTGAACTCAGAAATATTTTATTCGAAGAGACAAATTTCTTTGACAAAACCTGATGCCCATATATTCAAATATATAATACCCTTCATAAAAATAAATTTATAACTTATAATCAAAATTTCAAATCCAGAAAAAATCACATTTCACTGGCATACATGATTAGAAAAAAATTTTGATTATTTTAAGGTCAAATGAAAAAATTGTTTTCGGTTATAGTCAAATAAAAAACTATATTTTTTACACCACAATCACCTTCAAATACAAAATTATTTATTAATTTTTCAAATAGTACCAAAACTTTGGAATAAGATGTACAATAAAAAAATCTCTAAATTTGAGGAATATTCATAATAAAAATAGTCACACTTGTCACAGAAAAGTTACTGACTCAAAATAATTACATTGATATTTTCAGATCTTTGTATTGTAAATGTTTTCAATCTTTTTATGATTTAACCCATTAACCTTTAGAGTGCCGGGATTTGAGAAATTTCAAAAGCCCCGTTTTTCTATGAAAAAGTGAGTTTGGGCCATACACAAAAGATTAAACTAAGGCCATTCCATCTCTCTGAAGGTTAATGTCCAAGCCGAAGCCAGAAGATCTGTCTCGGAAGTAACCACTGCGAAAATTACGCTGAAATACATACTTTCGAGAACACAAAAGCTATTTTCTTATTGCAAAATAGCTGTCAAAAGTTGCTATCTGACTATGAGCGGAATTGCCGAAACCCTCTTGTGCCCAAGGCTTATCTGTAACTCCTGGGCAGGAACTAACTATTAGAATTAGACGATATGGTTGAAAGATAATAAAAGCAGGGATAAAAGTTTATTTTCCATTTGCTTAGACAATAATTGCTTAAGCAATTTTTGCCAAATAGGCTCATGTCAAAAAACTGATAGCGAGAATCGAGTCTATGGGAAAAATATGTTCATCCATGTAATTCCAAGTGAAAAATAACTACTTGTTCATTTTCTAACGGCTGTCAAAAGTTGTCATGTAGCTATGCATACTTATGATATTCAGCTATACATAACTAGTCATTGATTGAGAATGATAAATAATTAATATTCTCTTTATTGGTGAGAAATCATTATTCTTTTTTGACTTATTTCACAATCCTAGAATTCTTTCATATGCAAACTAAATTTTTTTGAAGTACCGAATCTACTTGCAGGTCGATTTTTTGGAGTTCTCAATAATTTCTGTGTTTGTTTCTATTATACGAGTTTCACCTAGTTTTTTGTGCTGTTCATATTTATTGTAAAATTTTCGCTGTAAGCTTGAAATATACCGAGCAACAGTCGTGTAAATCGTATAAATATGGGAGATTTAGAACATATGCTTGAAGATGAAGCTAGAACGGTCCGTAGTCATTATATCGATGTAACATTTATACCTGACGATGACAACAAACAATCTGAAGAGTTGTCTGATGACAAAGAAACTGAAACTAGTGCAGAGCCATGTTTGCTTCATGGATCCTATGAAATTGCTGAAAATTTATACAGTAATACTCAAAAGTTGCAAGAAGAGCGACATATTTATGATTGGAGAGAAGGCGACTTTGAACATGCGCATGTAGACGTTTCTGAAGAATCATTTTTGATTGAGCATCATATGAACGAATTACGATCGAAAAATTGTTTTGAATTATTACACAACTTTTTTACCAAAAATATGAAAGAGTTTATTATAGATTGCACGGTTGATAATGATTATAACTTGAGCTTCAATGCTTTGGAAAAATTTATTACTATTATCATCTTATCTTCTTATGATATTAAAAAAAGACAGTGACACTATTGGTCATCTAAAAATACTCTGGAATGTAAGACTGTCAAAGATTTAATGACTCATAACGAATTTGAAATTATAAAAAGAAAAAGAAGATTTTATAAAATGCAAGATAAAGATGATGAAGATAAAATATGGAAAATTCGAAAATTATTCGACTTATTTCAACAAAACCTTACTCAATTTGGCTAGTTAAAAAAAACATCTCTCAATAGATGAAGTTATGATGAAATATTTTGGCAGACTTTCTATCAAACAATGTATACTCAATAAACCAATTAGATTTGGGATCAAGTTGTGGGCTATATGTAGCTTTATGTTTTTTTATTTAATATTGATATTTACTGCGGTAAAGCTAGTAAGGAAAAAGAAAAACAACTTTAAAATATTACTATTGGTTCAAGAGTAGTTATGTCGATGATACATAAATTTCAAGGATGGTAAATACTGATGAATTATTAACTTACCGCTTATATTTTGACAATTATTTCACTTCGTCAGATGTAATGGTACATTTAAAAAGATTAGGAATACTAGCTTCTGGTATTTCTAGGAAAGATAGAATAAAAGTCGATACAACATAAGATAAAAAAGCTAAAAGGGGAACAATAAAATGCTATTTTGATGTCAATTCTAAAACTAATTGTGTAATTCTACAAAACGCAAAAGCTATCACAATTTCGTCTACAGCTCATAATATAGAACCAAAAGATTCTATGTTGAGATATGATAAGGAAGTAAAAACGCGAGTATTGGTGGAATTTTCACAATCATTTTCAATGTACAAGTACATGGGTGGCGTAGACCTTCACAATCAACACTGTTATGACATTATTTCTTGCATCAGAAGTAAGAAATGGACTTAGTGTATTTTTATACGTATCATCACAACGTGTATCAGTAATTCATTGGTTTTATAGAATAATCTTCATCCTGATAAAAAAAAAGTGCTTTAGATGTTGCTGCAGAAATCGTTAAATATTTCATTCATAAATTCAATCGTAAAAAAGAGAAACCCAGTCGCAACGAAAATTCAATGGATGCACAAGATAATAGACACGTTTCAGCAGACGGCCAATATTCTAGGTGCCAAGAAAAACTTAGTAATACCATATGTGTTCGAAGACAACGAGAAAAATGTGCAAGGAATGCAAAATCCCCTTTTGCATGATTCACCTTCCTATGCACATTAACCAATTCAATTAACTATAGATAAATCAGAATAAAAATTAAAAAATAGTACCAAAAAAAAAAAAAAAAGTGCAGTATAAATCCTACTGTAGCCTCCGCGTGGCATACTCTGGAGTCGTGACGTGTTTCTCCAGCTGAAAACAGGGGTAAAAATAGTACTTTTATTTTCAAAAGTATGTATTCTTGCATAATTACTTCCGTAGAATCGATTAGCGCTATCAGTTTTTTGACGTGAGCCTATTTGGCAAAAATTGCTTAAGCAATTATTGTTAAAGCAAATGTAAAATAAACTTTTATCCCTGCTTTTATTATCTTTTGACCATATCGCCTGATTCTAATAGTTAGTTCCTGCCCAGGAGTTACAGATAAGCCTTGGGCACAAGAGGGTTTCGGCAATTCCGCTCATAGCCAGATAG
Source organism: Anastatus disparis (assembly GCA_017163975.1). Taxonomy (NCBI): domain Eukaryota; kingdom Metazoa; phylum Arthropoda; class Insecta; order Hymenoptera; family Eupelmidae; genus Anastatus; species Anastatus disparis. The sequence continues at coordinate 10,379,768 of JAFFSR010000347.1, forward strand.
CAACTTTTGACAGCTATTTTGCAATAAGAAAATAGCTTTTTTGTCCTAGAAATTATGTATTCCGGCATAATTTTCCCCATGAAATCGATTGACGCTATTAGTTTTTCAATTCGAGCATATTTTGCAAAAACTGTTTAAACAATTATTGTTTAAACAAATGGGAAATCGACTTTCATCACTATCTTCATCATCTTTTGACCATATCGCCCAACCGCAGTGGTTACTTTCAAGCTGGATCTTCTGGTTTCAGCTTGGGCATTAATGGGTTAATATGAGAAAAAATATGACGAAAGCTTATTTTTTATAAGCGCATTGGGAAGACAAAATATATTTGAATACACACACACGCATATATATATGAAATAAAATGTGAATTTAGTGAGAATGAATTTGTATAAAATGTGTAATAATGATATACGCGTCGCATCAGAAAAAGAACAAAAGGATGGCCCGTTGCGAACTAAATAGCACTCGCTTATGATACTGATTGGTTGTATAACCGAAAACTTTAATTTCAGTAAACAAGTATCTGTCAAGGAAGAGATACTTATATATTACGCAGTAAAAGTGGGCGCCGCTCGCCGGTTATCGTAACTCCTTCTTCGTACGTAAACAATACGCAGATGCTCTGATGTATATCGGCGAAGCAAGTTACACGCCAATCGATGAATTTTGCTTGCACTTTACAACTAACCCCTCAGATGCGCGCGAAGCGGCCAAATCAATCTCTTCAGGAAGAATATCTAAAAATGTTTACTCAGCAAATATAGTATAATTCACTAGTCGATATGTACTGTCAACAGTTATTTAAGGAAACTATTTACTGCAAAGTTATGTTTTATATTACCAATAGCCACGTAGCTGAAATCTTTGGTTAAAAAAAACACAGCTCAGGTAAGACGCTATCGCAACGGCAGCTGAAAACTCTCTGAAGTGGCTCGCGTGCTGGTCGTCAAGATACACGCTTCTTCACTCATCTTTGACGAGTTATATGACCAAGCACGTGTCACTTATTATTACACGAGCGCGCAAAATTTAAACATGGTAGAATACCATGACACCCCTCCAGCAGGCGCTGCATAAATGGGTTTTCCCGCTCTGCCCATCGCAGGGTAGGTATGTAATTATTGCCTTAAGCAATGCTAATACTTTCGATATCCTATCACGAGGTAATTTTTCGTTCAACGTGCGTTATTCCCGTTGCACAAATGATTATATTTTCGCTACGCTTTACCTTGGTAGAACGTTTTGGTCTACCACGCCTGATAGATTTGGGCTCAGATTGACGCATAATCTTTATAATTCGCGTTATGTCGATGGATTTTTTACGCAAACGATCTCGTTTCCTTTTCGAATTTTCGATCTTAAGAGAGTCACCGCTCGCAGGCTGTCGCACGCAATCCGAGTCCGATTTTCCGCTGGCACACGGAGTTGCATCGCTTGCAAGAGATGGGCTGCTCATTGCCTTATTCGCGCGCATTAATTCCAACAGTGGTTGAGGTTGTAGCTCATCTTCTTGACTCGCGATGTATGGTCTTAGCTGTTCTACATGAATGGGACCATAAGTATTAATATCACTATCTAATAATATATATTAGGCTAGTCAAATTAGATATTTTTTCAGGAAAATTGTAACCCAGAGTTTCCGAACTAATTCTGGTGCACTAAAAAAAAATTGAAACTGTAGTAGGTTCACAACATGACATTTATCTGAGTTTACTAAAGCAAGAACTTGTCTTTGTTTCACTGTAATACTTTATTAGTTCCATATGAACATCAAATAGTCTCACGATGTTTGTAAATTTTCGGAGTTTACGCATGAAACTAACGCCAAGTCATTCGATCACTTGCTTGTATTTAGAAAATAACTTATAAATTTTATGTAAGTACGAAAGTAATGCAAAAGTAACAAAATAATTACATTATATATATTAATATATAATATTAGGCTGATTTCATTCAGATTCATCCAGACCGTCACATATCGAATTTTTTTTGGCTAAAAACTATGTGAATGTGTTCTAATACTGTAAATAAGATGTGGACACCCTGAAACCGACTTAAAAAATTTTTTTCACGATGCTGTAGCCTAATTTGTGTCGAATGTTAAAATGTAAGGTGAAAAAATGAAAATGGACGTCCATATTTAAAATGCTCTATCTCCGTCAATTTTTGACTTTTCGAGACGAAATTTTTTCTAAAATGTGAGGAATTCAGCCTACTTTGACATCGCGTTGTTATTTTATAAATTCGAATTCATGCCGTGGAGCTATTAATGAAAACAAAAAAAAAACGATTTTTTTAACGTGATTTTCTCAAAAACTATTTTCTTTTTCTTTAAATTTTAATATTTTCTTATACATAGAAAAACTAATTTTTAAGGTGAGTCAGAATATGCTATTTTGCGTTTCTTTTTTTTAATGAATTTTTAAGATTTTATTTCAATTTTTTCAATTATAGAATATTAAAACTAGGACCTCTCCCAATAATCATGCTCTTTAGCTATTCGTTCACTGTTTCATTCATAACTATATTGTTAGTGTTTTCAAAAACCTTCAAAATGATCCATTGGTCAATTTTTTTGGTCAATTAAAACAGAAGTCATAATAATTTTAAGTTTAAAAATATGTTTGGAAAGAAAAAATAAATAATCAATTATTCAGTTTCTATTTTGCGCCTGTGAGTAGAATTGAGTTAAAAAGTAGTTGGTGGATGCTGCCGCTAAGTAGCAAAGTCGCGTTTCAAGCGTACTTATTAGCAATATAGCGCATCGCAGTAGATAAGAAGGGATTGAACTGAAAAACAAATCGTCTAACTTTTATAATCTTTTTTCGCTTTATTTAAAGATTTTGAGTTAATTACAATGAAATCATCACTGCTTAAGATTAAGTGCAAGGACTTGAAAAAAGGCACGCGAAAGCTATGTATCATTCGTCTAAAAATCCATTCAGAGAATCAGGCTATACAACGGAGCCTTCGCAGCGCTTGTATCCAAAGATTTTGCTATCTAAAGAAGATAAAGTTTGCGCTAGATGTTATAAATTATTCTTAGAAAAAGTAAAGAATGCTACACCCTCTTTATCTAATTCGAGTAGTCAACAATCTTCTGAAGAAATTAATGACAGTGAGATTGTGGTGTATGAGCTTAACGAAACCACAAATGATTTGAATTTGAAGATTTCAGTTATCAAGATGCTTGAAAATGTTAATGTGAAGATGCGAAAATCGTATACTATTCGAAAAAGAAAGCAAATGAATGATTTATTCGATTCTCAAGTAGCTAGTAAAAGAATAAAATCTTATGATATAACGGATTTGTCTAAATTGAGTGAAAGCATCGAATGTAAGACATGTGATAAATGGCTCGAAAATATTAAAATTGTCTTAAAAAATTATTTAACTTTTTTCGAAAAAGTGCGGCTAGTAACGCTTGTACCAACTGATTTTTCCGAAGAATATTTATTATCAGCTCTTCCAAGCGTAACTACGTATATGATTGATCAAGCACGCTCACGAGTGAATAATGAAGATGTCTATAAAAAGTTTGAAAATTATAGTCGCTATTCTTTGGATAGGAAAGTTGTGTTAAAAGCCGAAGGATATCATTGAAACGATGATTATAATTGCTTTTGACAAAGTGCAAATAAAATAAAAGTCGAAGAGTATTATTTAAACGATGATTTTAATTGCTTTTTACAAAGTGCAGATAAAAATGATACAATATGTGTAAAAGAAAAAGGTATGAAAACTAAAAAAGTTCCCCAAATGGAAAAGAAAATCGGCAAATCAACATTCTGTGCCTTGAGACTAAAAGGAGTTATACCCCATCCACCCAATAATACGTCTTTGTATTTATTGCGAAGATTTGGAACTTATATTGGTAGCTTTAAAAAATTATAATACAAACAATATACATGAAATTTCAAAAATTGAATCATTTTTTTTTCTTTATTTTGCTCTAAGGATGATATAAAATGTGTACTATGAGACTGTGAAAAATGCCCGATTAGAAATAATATTGTTTTGGGAATGATTATCTTGACGGAAGAAGATCTTTATGAAGAAATAACCTATGATGTTCGGGAAAAATCAGACTTACTTCATAAAACTAGTACCATTGAAGACTTCTTGATACAATTAAGAAAATGTGCTCTCACCGTGAGTACTCATAAAATAATTAAAGAAATTCAACGTATTGCTATTCGAGAGGCAAAAATTTTTGTGAAAAGAAGCCAGTTCCGATTAGTCATTCACGTTAATCTCGCCAAAAATTGGACGGTCTTATTACAAAATGAAGTACAAAGCTACTACTGGAGCAAAAATTGAATATCCATATTTACATCGGTATGCTATTTTGGAAATGATTCGACGGTCTATTATGTTACAGTTTGTGATGATGATTCTTCATGATTCATCTTATGCTCCGATGGCTATAAATTCAATTGGGATGTTGCATGAATAATTTTTTTTAAATCCATTATATCTGTTAGCTTCTACGCCTTGTAGAAGCTACGCTGTCGAGTTGATATTCGAGAAAGGAGCAGGTTGATGGTAGGTGCTCGAAAGAAAGAAAGAGATTTCTTTTATTATAACAGAATGTGTGTTTATTACCTGAGGATGACAGGCTACTTATCTTATGAGAAGTCAAGAAGGCTCTGATGACTCTCTTCGCTCTCGCATAACACATAACTTACGCTTTTAGTCGCTTGCTTGCGCACCGCAGGTTGCGCGTGACACTTACATGCCTACCTACTCATACACACACACTCTCGATGCCTGTGTACCAACAGTACTCCCCCCTAAATAACCATCTATGGTTATTTACATCAAAAGGAATTAATTTTTATTTTACATAAACAGTGGGTACTTTTTATTTTACATATGATCTCTTTTACATTTTTTGTATATAATTACTCGCGCAATTACATTTGTTCTTATGCGATTATTCTCGCCCATACAATTCACACATGCGGTCATTCTATACCTACATTTCTACATGCATTTACATGCTCGTTTTTACTTTCCAATTTATATGCGTTTATTCTCACACATGCACTCGTATGATTATTTTATTTTACATTTTTGTGTAATTACTCACGCAACTACTCTTTTAGATGCATTTATCTTATGCGATTACTCTCGCTCGTGCAATTTCACATTGTATGCACTTATGCATTTATTCTCATACATGCTTATATTCAATGCACATTTTTATGCCTTTAAAGGCTTCTATATATAACGTTTGAAAGTCTATTCTCGTTGTAGGTTCTTGTGTCAATTTGTAGTCCGCTTCCTTTGGTGAGATCACGCATCTCATTGATTTTATATAATAGGCCTCTGGCCAATTCTTCTAGAAAAAAAAACATCTTGGTTAGGCTGACGGTACTCTTTAGCGATATAAATATCAGAGGAGAGCCCAATCAGCTTCACCTATATATAACAAAAAAAACAAACATTATTAATATAACGCATTACAATATTGCCTAAAATTAATCACATTTCTCTTTAAAGTGAGACACTGTTGTACAAAATCTAACTTTCTTAATACCCTTCTCATTCTTTTTACAATTATCTTTTTTATTTAACATTATGCTATCTATTTTTCTACGCCTTAAAATGTTGGGTATAAACCTCTCTCTCTTTGTACTATTTACCCTATCTTTTTCGCTACCTATCGTTTCGTGCTCTACCCTGTTACCAGTTTCTAATTCTTTGTCATTTGTTAGGTTACCTGTTTTATTACACGTATCCGTAATGTCTACTTGCTCATTATTGAGCTCGTCGAATTCGCTATTATCTGCTTCGTTACGGATATATTCTGGTACCTCTTGTGTCGGGTTACCTTCGTCCAATTCATATTCCTCACCATTTGCAGGTGGAACTTCGTCATGAATCTGAGCTTCCGTTACTATGACGTTTTCTTCCTTTATTCTATTACTATTCTCGCCCAGTTCTCTGTTGCTACTATTCATTTGGCTACTACTCTGAGGTGCCACTCCCCTGCCTACTTCGCTTTCTTGTGGCTCAATTTCATTAGCTAGAAAATAGGCTGGTTTCAACCTTTCTACATTCACCGTTACGTCTTTATCTCCTTTCCTTATGACGTAATTACGGCCATTTTCATGCCAAGAGACGACCTTATATGGCCCTGAATACGGTTGCACAAGAGGTGGTTTAACTGCTTTTATCTTTTCTAACACATGAGTACAGTTTGCAAAATCTTTGAATACAAATGTTTTCCCTGAGTGGTTAGTATACCTGTCTATCATGGTCACAAGATATCTGTAACCTTCGCTAGGCGGCAACGGGCCAACTAAGTCGACATGCACGTGGGCGAACCGTCCATCTGGTTCGCTAAACTTCATAGGTAAAAACTTGTTTTCCCTAGTAACTTTCGATCGTTGGCACTCCATGCATGCTCTGCACCAAGATGTTATCTGTCTGTTCATATTTGGCCATACGAACTGCTTTCTTATCATCTTACTAGTTGACCTAGCAGATGGATGTGCTTTGCTGTGGAAGAGTTCAAAAATGACTGCTCTCAGCGCCTCCGGTATATACGGCCTGAGGGAGTTTTGTGCTATTTCGCAATAAAATGGCGTGTTTTCTACACCATATTGCAATTTTACCAGCTTAAGTTGATGCTGCAGATTACTTATTATGTCCTGCAGCTGTTGATCTTCCCTTTGTTGTTTAGCTATCTCATCCAGTGAGAATATTGTCGGAAATCGGAAGTCATCAACTCTTGATAGTGCATCAGCCACCACGTTATTCTTTCCTGGTAGATAGCAGATTTTCACGTTATATTTTGTGATATACGTCAACTTCCTTGCTTGCAGTGCTTTGCAACTATCTAAGCTTTTGCCCAGCGCATACACCAATGGTTTATGGTCTGTGCATACCGTAAACTCGCTACCTTCCAAGTAGATACCAAAATATTTGATAGCCTCGTAAATAGCCATCAATTCACGATCGTACGTGCCCATCGCGAAATTCGACGCATCCATAACTAACCTAATCTCCGCATTTTTAGCCGGAAATGCAAGATACGCAATATTCGCTAATTCTTCTTTTATTGTCTTGAATGCTCGTTGTGCTTCTTCGGTCCATTCCATGGGTCTTTCATCCTTTTTCTTAATATCCTTTATCATAGCTACTAGGTGTCTCTGTACCTCCGCGGCTCTTGGTATGCTTTTTCTGGAAAAGTTTACCATTCCCAGAAATCGACGCATCTCGTCTTTTGTCTGGGGCTTCTTAAAGGCTTGTATCGCCTCGATCTTAGATGGATCTGGTTTGAATCCATTTCTGTTGATGAGATGGCCCAAGAAGATAAGTTTATCGACTCCAAACTGACATTTATTTATGTTCAGTTTGAGGTGAAACTTCTCCAACTTCTCTAGGACGACTCTAAGATGTTCTTGGTGCTCCTCGTCTGATGAAGATGCAACCAAGATATCATCAACGAATGCGAACACAAAGTCCAGGTCGCAAACGGCCTGGTTTATGTATCGCTGAAATGTCTGCGCAGCATTTCGAAATCCGAATGTCATCACTAGGAACTCATAAAGTCCGAATGGAGTCGTCACCGCTGTCTGTGGTACATCCTCTGGGAATATAGGAGTCTGCAGGAATGCCTTTTCCAAATCGAGTGCGGAAAAAATAGTTTTTTCTTCTAAATTATATGCGAAGTCCTGGAGATTGGGAATTGGGTACTTATCTGGCACCGTGACTGTGTTCAACTTTCTATAGTCGCCACAGATCCTCCACTCACCATTTTTCTTGGGGACCATATGGATAGGTGTAGCCCAAGGGCTTTCTGAAGGTTGGCAAATGCCTTCCTTACACCACCTCTTAAACTCCTGCTTTGCCGCTTGCAGCTTATCAGGTGCCAATCTGCGCGGTTTCTGCGCTACTGGCGGTCCCACTGTGGTGATGTGGTGGTACACATCTATTTTTCTTTTAATGTTCGGCTTTTCAAGCCCAAGCACCGATGGAAATTCTTTTATTATATGTGCGTACCTATTCTTTGGGTCTATTAACGACACTTGCACATATGTTACTTTATTTGCCGTGCCTGCGACTGACTCACCCGTTTTTGCATCTCCACAAGCTCCCGTCGGGTCAGATCTGGGAGTATATGATAGCGCTGAATGACGTCGCCACCTAGTATCGCATATGGTACGTCTGCTACAATGAACGTCCATTTGATCTTATTCTTGAACCCGAAGTCTAATTTCCTATATATTACACCATATGTGTTTATTTGCGTATTATTTGCTGCGTATAATTTAACGCGCGTTGCTTTCTTTTTACTATTCTTTCCTTTCGGAACTAATGATACTTCCGCACCCATATCTACCAAAAAGGTTTCGTTTACTAATTTATCTATGACGTGGAGGCGTATTCCTTCCGTCTCCGACGAGGTTGCCCCCTCTACCCGCCGGTTCGAGAGTTTAAATGTTCTCTATCTCTACTTTTACTTCGCGTTTGGTTCTTTTCTTTTCCAACGCTATTGCTTCTTGCTACTCCGCGGTTGGGTGATTTAGACCCTTGCCTTTTTCTATCAATAGTAGGTGAAATGGACTCCTGCCTCTTCTCGTAATTAATCCAATCACAGGGCTCTAAGCATTTATACGCGTTTTTTCCGTATTTCTCACGGTATATGCAATAACGTTTACTGTTATTTCGATTGTTGGTTCGTGAGCGTCTTCCACCTCTAAACTCGTTCCCTACTTTACCGAGCGTCTCTTTGATAACTGCTTCGATATGAGCTTTAATACCTACATTATTCGTGTACGGTCTATCTTTTTCTTTTTTACCTTGATTTACTATACCAACCATTTTACCGACTTCTTCTTCGCATTTATTCTTATATACTTCATCCGCGTTTTTTACCACGATTCCTTCGTTTCTTAAATTTATTTCTCCCACCAGGTGCGATTTAATGCTGGGTGGAAGATTATATTTCCATACCCTTAAGATAACCTCGCGTTCTATTATACCGTCTGCCACGTCGAGCAATTCTCTTAAATATTCCGATGGCTTTTCTCCGTGCGCCCGACATTTTCTGAATAATTTATTAAACCTCTCTTCTTGTGACTGTCCATAAGTCTCCATGAGGTATTTCTTCAACCCTTTATATCTATTTTCCGGCTTTAATGTTTTTACTAAATTCGATGTTTCGCGAATTACGTCACTATCTAAATTATTAATGAGTAATACGAACGCTACGCTCTCGTCCGTAACATTTTGCATTTTAGCCTGGGCTTCAAATAAGTCAAACCACGTTTCCGGATTATGTTTCCAGAAGGGAAAATTAATTCGACGGTTTTGCATGAGGTTACTGGGTACTACTATATTAGCGCGTTGTCCACCTAACCTAAAATTATTTTGCGCGTCGTCAATATTCTTTTTATTTGCGTGCGTCGGTATTTGTTCGTTGTTATGCACATCGTGTGCTTTTAACCTTTCTCTCGGTTTATTTCGGTCTAACTCGAGCATTTCTATTCTTTTTATTAAAAATTCCATATTTGTTTCATAATGTTTCTTTATTTCTAATAACTGTTTCTTATAATATTCTTCTACTTTTCTCGTACCGCTCGCTCCTAGAATACTACTACTATTCATTGTCTCTTGATCCGCAAGAGCTTTGTTATTATCTACCTGATTTCTAAACGAGTCTCGTTCTCTATTATTAGGCGTGCTATTATATATACTAGCTACGGCGTCATCAGTTCCGCTATTTACGTTCTGTAGCGTATTCTCGGTAGCCATTTTGTGATTCGAGGTTTTATACAATACAAAACAATCCTCGCTATAAATTTTAACCGACCTTGATCGATATTACTCAGTCTTACGTTGACTGGATTCAATAAATACAACACGCAATAAATAAATAATTAAATTAATAAGACATTAAAATAAATAAATAAATAGCTTACACGAACGATCAAATAAATGTTCACGATAATACAAACATTTAAAATAAATAAATAAATAAACAAATAATACACGTTACACGACCGTTAAAATAAATAATCACGAAACACAATGTTTAAATACGTAAATAAACAATTGTTTAAAATTATCGACCAACGTTGATTGCGATAGGTGTAAAAGGCCTACGCAAAATACAACGCAAATAAAATTTAATCACAATAAAATTAAAACTACGCTAGGAAAATCAATTTTTGGAAATTTACTTTCTTTTGGCAGTCGCAAATAATTTCCCTGCAAATTTCAGAACAAATCTATCGAGTACTTTACGTAAAATAAAAAAAAAGAAAAAAAAGAAAAATCGAAATTTTTTTTAAGTCCTTAAAATTCTCTAAAATTGTAACTACACTAAAAAATAAGTTATCAAAAGCTTATTTTTTTCAGACAATAGCGAATTGATTTTATAAAAGTTTTGAAGAAAATTTATCGCATGGTTTATGAAAAATAGAAGATAAATGAAAACTAAAAACTTTTTTGGAAATTTTCAAAATTCTCTAAAATGAAACCTACACTGAGAAAATTAGTTTTCCAAAGCTTGTTTTCTTCAGACAGTAGTGAATAACTTGCATACAAATTTTGGAGCAAATCTATCGAATGGTTCCCGTAAAATAGAAAAAAAATGAAAAATAAAAATTTTTTAAAAAATTATAAAGTGCTCTAAAATTAAAAGTACGCTGAGAGAATCAGTTTTCAAATCAATCAGTTTTTCTTCTATAGACAGTCAAAAATAAGTTCCATACAAATTTTCAAGCAAATTCCTCGAGTAGTTTACGTAAAATACAAAAAAAAATGAAAAATCGAAATTTTTTTTTAAATTGTTAAAATGGCTCTAAAAAAATACACTGAGAAAACCAATTTTGAATAGATACCCGCCGAGTTAGACAAAAAAATAAAACGTCTACAAAATTTGAAACAAATCCATCGAGTAGTTTTCGAGATCTCATTGGCGTACTGAATTCACACACACACACACACACACACACACACACACACACACACACACACACACACACACACACACACACACACACACACACACACACACACACACACACACACACACACACACACACACACACACACACACACACACACACACACACACACACACACACACACACACACACACACACACACCCACCCACACACACACACGCACACGCACACATTTTCTGGAAACCACTTTTTTCGACTCTCTGAGTCCAAATATGTAAAAATTAATGAAAAGATAAAAAAAAATTTTTCATCGATACAATGATTTTTCTATCAGAAAGCAAAAACAAAAAAAAAGAGGAGCTTTTTTTTTCGTATTCTACCTGACGGATAAAATGCTTTTTTTAATGCAAGTTCCTAATCATAGAGAATATAAAGCAAAAACACATTCTGCAAGAATTGGAAGATATAATTATTTCGAATAGAGCCACCTGTCATTTCAAAACTACCAATTCTACACGCTTAGAAATTCTAAAGAAAAAAGAAAATAGTTATTTTCTGCAACCAGGCATGATAAAGGTGCATATGATGGAATAGGAGGTACAGCTAAATATCATGCCATAGTGCATTATTTGTCCAAGCAAAGTGCAGAATTTATTAGAAATGTAGTGGATTTTTCGACTCATGTGTCACTTTACACTCCATCTATCAACATTCTCCTTTTAAGCAAAGAAAAGCTAGAAGTTTTCCGACAAACGAAAAAAGTTGAATGGCAAGAAAAAGAAAAGAAGTCAAGGGAATACAAAAAATTCACTATTGAAAAGCTGAACAAAATCTTGTGTTCACTTCTAGAATTTCATTTCGAGAACGGAAAAATATGAACTGATAAATTCAAACTTAATAAAGAATTATTAATTTTTTCTTTTTGAACATATTTTTAAACTTAAAATTGTTATAATATTCGTTCTAATTGATCTAAAAAATTGACTAATGGCTTATTTTGAAAGTTTTTACAAACACTAACAATATACTCAATTAAACAGTGAACGAATAGTGAAAGAGCATTATTATTGGAAAAGGTCATAGTTTTAATATTTTATAATTGAAAAAATTGGAATAAAATTTCAAAAATTCATTTAAAAAAGGAACGCAAAATAGCATATTCTAACTCACCTTAAAAATTAGTTTTTCTACGTATAAAAAATATTAAAATTTAAAGAAAAAAAATATAGTTTTTGAGAAAATCACATTGAGAAAAAATCGTTTTTTTTTTTGTTCTTTATTAATAGCTCCTATTAAGGCGGGTTTTTAGGTTATGTTAGCTTCCTGAAAACCCACCCCCAAAACTAAATTTGTATACGGGGGAAAAGAGTGAGAGAAATACAAAATTTCTTTCGGTTTTTTAAAAGCAAGCTTTTTATTTTCCAATTCCCTTAAGTGAATTTCTATGGTGACCCAAGCTTTACTTACCTTACATTTCTTTCAATATTTATTGATAAAAATTTTGACCAAGCGGTGTAGCAAGATTTGTATTATATTGAAAAATTTATCAATTCAATTTGAATTTTCAGAGTTTTTATTTTCAAATTAAAATATAAATGATGCTTTTATTAAGATTTTCAATAAATTTTAATTTAAATTGATTAAAATTTTTATGAATTTCGATATAACAAAAATTGAATAATTAAGGAGGTTGGTCACCAGTTACATCATAAGAAATTCATTATGTTAAGAATGCTTTCAAATTTTTATTACAATTTAAAAACAACATCATTAATAAGTGGTAAAAATTTCAAAACGATTCACTGTTTCTAAATTGAGATACAGAACTATAAAATTATAATTTTGAAGAAATTTACGTCATAATTGCAATTTTGAAGTTGTCCATCTAAATTTAGAAGCAGTGAATCGTTTTGAAATTTTTACCACTTATTTATGATGTTGTTTTTAAATTGTGATAAAAATTTCAAAGCATTCTTAACATAATGAAATTCTTATGATGTAACTGGTGACCAACCTCCTTAATTTATTCAAAACATTTCTAAATTGTATTTAATTATAATTGTTTTTACAAAGATAGTTAAGTTTATATCTATCTCGAAATAATGAAATGAAAGTAACTAAAGAATAGCTTGAAAATGAAAATAAAGAAAATCCAGTTATTAAAAGAAAATTATATAATTATCTTCTCTTAATGGACTTAACTTTAACTGGTTGGCTGCTCTTGTCTTTTTCCGGCTGGATGGCAGTGATATTGGCACTTCATTCGCGAGTTTAAATGAATCCACAAGAAAAAAAAATAACAAAAAGAAAACGCGACGCGTGATACTAAACTTTTAAGATGTTCTCATTGCCGGCGCCGGCCAAAAGCGCTGAGTTCAAGTTATTCTATCTTCGCCCTGCTCCTTCGTTCTCTCTCTTGCTCTCATGACTTCGTCGTCTGTACAGATTACGCCTGGCGGTGATAATTGCTCTTGGCGACTGCTGCTTGCGAGGGTCAGCGACGTTCTCTTCTTGAGACCAGCTAGCTTCAATGAGAGAACTTACTTCGTTTCCACTTCAACCTGGAGGTAGGAGAGAAGCAAGAACTCTCATTGGCCAGTTCTGTCGTGATCATGCATGATGTACAGTGTTTGAAGCTGCACGTGTGCATACTCAAGGTTCAACGGCTTGCCTGATTTGGCAGTTTTACCTCTCAGAAAATCCTACTCGATATTTTCTTATCGAGCTCATCTCCTGAGAAACAAAGTAGAACAGAATTAAAATAATGCTCGCGAACAGTATTCAATTTGCGACCTGAATTGAATAAGTTAAAAAAAAATTTAATTTTTAATAAGAATTTCTTAAATGAATTTAAAAATTTCAAAGCGCAAAATTCGTTACTTAAGAGCATGATGAAGCTGCCCGCCTTCTAATAATATTTACAATCTTAACTTATGAACAAACGATGCGTTTAATCGAGTTTTTTTACTATGAAGAAAAAATTTGTAAGATTAAACTCTAGTGCGGACAACTCAAGAAATCCACCAAAATACTATACATAATAAGTTATAATAAAAACTTTCAATGTATCGTATTTTAAGGTAAGGTTTATCGAGTTTCATATCTAATTTCCAATCCAAGCTCATAAAAATAAAACAAGTCCAAATGATTTTTTATTTTAACAAAAATTATTGTATTAACATAGCTTTAGTGCGGACAAGTCAGTATATTTGTTTAATTTATGAATGTAAAAACATATTGATAAAATAAAAAAAGCAAAACTTGATTGCTGCAGCTCCGACAGTCCATTAACAGCTCCACGGCATCAATTTGAATCTATAAAATACAACGCGATGTAAGAGTAGGCTGAGTTCCTTAAATTTAATAAAAATCGTCTCAAAAATTGTCGAAGATAGAGCATTTTAAATATGGGGATCCATTTTCATTTTTTCACCTTACATTTTGACATTCCACACAAAATAGACTACAGCGTCGTGAAAAAAAAATTTAAGCCAGATTTCGGGGTCTCCACATCTTGTCTTGAGTTTTAGAACACATTCACATAGTTTTTAAGCAAAAAAAAAAATCAATATGTGATGGCCTGCATGAATCTGAATGTAATTAGCCATTATATCGTAATATAATTATAGATTCATAAAAATAATAATAATCAAGTTCACCAAATTAAAATTTTTTTAAATGCATTACTTTATTAATTAACAACATCATTTTTCTAAAAGAAATCTAAAACAGATTTTTTAATATATTGATTTTAAAATAATTACTAAAGTTTACTGTTATAAAAATTATAATAAAATAAATTAAAACATCCAATAAAATAATATTTTATTGAATAACAATTTTATTTACACAATAATTTTCTACAATAAATATTTTAAATGAATTACAAATCAAATCGTGTTGCTACGTAAAATCCGTTTTCTTTTTTTATATATAAACACGATAGCAATCTGGGTACGACTTTAATGAAGTTTCATTGTACTAAATTTCGTGAACTTAATAAAATTTATTAAAAAATAGCGTTCGTAATTCATGTACGAAAAAGTACAAGCCATTGTTTATTTTATATATTTTTTTAATTTTTTTAAATAAAAGACCTTCGTCTTTATCTATGTCAATTAAAAAAATTGTATTCACTGTATATATTTTTCCATTTATTGTAATAAATTTTATTGTCATAGCTTCAAAATCATTAAATGCTTCTAGTAAAACTTTACAAATAATTGTCTTAACTTCCAATTGAACGTCATTATTTTTTACTGATCCTGCAATGGTATTGTTTTCTATTCCAACTAAAAATTCTTTTCTATGACAAAAATATAATTGATTCCTGATAGCCATTGATAACGGAAGATTTTGATGACAAAACTCACAAGGAGAGTGCCAGGGTATCGGGCCTCAGTTGGCTCAAACTGCTAGTACAGCTATCTAATACCTAAAATAGATCATTTGTAGAGCCACAGAGTCTAACGATGCCCTAATCTCACACAGTTGTATTTTTTATTTTTGAAAATTCAGAGTCGACGAAAGTCATAAAAATGAAAAAACCAATTTTATGCATAATTCTAATTACTTCAAATGATCTGTAATAAAAAATACAAATTTAAATAAGTAAAATGAATTCTAAAATATAAAAAATCAAGACAATTTGTTTATAATTTTACTTTATGTTTAACTATTACTTCATTTTAATACACAATTTCAAAAATAAAACAAATATCTTACCCGTCACAGTTGCATTGTTATTCTACTTTGGATAATATATTTGATTATTCTTAAGCCAAATAAATACGGAAATAGATTTTATATATTTTCATTTGGAATATACTGAAAAATTATTTATTTGTGCCCTGTGCCCAACTTTAATATCTTCATTTCTTTCTATATCTTGAATTACAACTTGAAATGTAGCTGTATGAAGTGATAATTATATTAATAGTTTAATTTTTGCCTTATTTTATCAACAGGTTTTTCAGCTAATATTCATAAATTCTTTGCAAATTTATGAACTCTTAGAAGTGATGTTTTTCTATTTCTACATAATTCGTTGTCTTTTTAATTTGTTCCATAAAATTGCACCAGTATGGTGAAGCTAAAAAATATTTTTTTTAAAAATCACAAAGAATCTATTTTTATTGAAAAAAAAGAGTTAGGAAAGAAATAAAATAAAATATTTATCTAATTCAAAGAAGTCTTTATTATAAAATCCTATACCACTGCATTTTATAACCTTTTTGTAACACGTTTTCAATATTCACAAATGATACAGTATACAATACATGCACTTACGCAGTGTAGAGTTGCCAAGAGATGCGTTCCACATTCCTCTCGGGATTGCGCACGAGTAATGTTTAGTTAATTTCTGTACACAAATACCTTCTCAATGCAAAACTCCACTGAACATTACTGGTGTAGTGCGCAATTCCGAGAGGTATGTGAAACGCACCTTAGATACACTAGTAATGGCGGATGCGCGCACAACTAATTTACAATGCAGAGCAGAAAAGTTTCAGGCTCGTGGACGTGGATCAGTATAACCTGAACTCATAACAAGCTAGTGTTGTGACTTTGAATAAGATAAAGTTATAAAATCCAGTTGTAAGAGATCATTGAGATTAATATGTACACAGTGTATACATCAATAGGTAAGATACAACTTGTTCCTTATTAAGTAAATATCAAACTGATTTGGCCTATGTATTCTTATTATAGGTATAGAAGACAAGTAGAAGAGATGGAGGAGGATGACTACAGAATAATGGAATTTCCTTTTGAGCCATAGGTTAGTTTCAAGCTGCAATTCCTTTCCTGTATCCTTTAATAATGCTTAATGCATTATATCACCCACTCTATCTGTAATATTAAATTTCTAATTTATATGTATTTATTGCTACAGCAACAATCTCCAATTGATCACAGGCAAGGATTTAACTACAATCAACGATGATGTCCCAGCAACCAGAACCACATAAAATAGTTATATTATCAAAATTATCCTCAGCTTCTTGGATTGAAGATAATGATGTCCTGTTATTATTAACTGCAAATTAAGTAAGTAATTAATAAATATTTAATGTTAATTATTAAAAACTCGTAGAAATCAGTGTTTAAAAATAATTTATTCAATATAATACAAGGTTCATTCAAGAATTATGCTGCAGATGAAAAATAATTTTATATAAATTATATTTAAATATTAAGAGTTCATAGTAACATTATAAATATTAAAATATACTATTGAACATTAAAAATTTAAACAAATTTTACAAATTTATTTATATATTTTTAAAATATTGATGACAATGTGTGGAATAATTTGAATCATAAAAACAGGGAAAGCAGGAATTTTCTCGACACCAAGCACATTTAATGAATGGAATTGAGTTACAATCACACACGGTTTTATGATTGAATGTAAAACATACTTCATTTACATTCAGGAAAATATCTCTGTCAGATATTAATTTGGATGAATACCATGCTTATTGAATCATATTTCTGAACACAGGAGCTTTTAACTGTATGTGAATAATTAGCATCACGCAAAAAAAATGTATTATATTCTACAGGTAAAATACGAAAAAAAAGAGAATCGTATTTTTTTGTTTTTTAAAATATGATAAATTGCAAGAGTTATAGCCGGTATAAGTTAGTACTATTTTGATATATATATAGATATAGCGCCACAATAAATGACGTCATTAAAGCAAATACTTTCGTGACGTCACACAGTTTCAACTGCCTCTATCTCTTTGAGTTTTGATTTTCATGAAAAAAGAAAAAATACGTGTCCTTTATTTTTTCTTTTTCTAAATGACGGATATAATGGATTAAAAAAAATTTTAATGCAACATCCCAATTGAATGAATTTTTATCGCATCATCCCTACTATTTATTTGCCTATTATTTTGTATTGAATAAGTACTATTTTGTAATATTTTTATAAAAAATTTAATTTGTCTACGCAGATATGTGTCCAGGAGTTGGCAGTAAGGAGTGCATGCTGGTGGAACGTAACGCAATGTACATGTAGGATTTTCTGTGTCATCTTTAAATTTTTCAAATAAAGTTTCTTGTGATCGACCACCCCAAGAATCAAGAACTAATAAAAAATTATTTTTCTATACATAAGGATGAAGTACGTTGGCAGTATAATTATTAAACGAAGCATAACATTTGATAACTTTCCTAACTTTGAACAAGTTATGTGAATATTTTTGAAGTTAATACTTCTTTTGGTGTGCCTCGAAAATTTGCTGGGGATAAAAATCTAACCAGGAGAGTGTTTGAGTTGCCGGTCACAGATCTTGATGAAACTTTGGGATAAGTATTTAGGTACCAAAATATGAGTAAATCCACTACGGTACGGTCTAATGCTTCGAAAAATTGAAGTTATGGACGATTATAGTCTTATTTTTAGAAAAATATGAAAAGAGAATTAATTAAAGTGTGAATAATTCTGTCTAAAAATGTCTATAATAAATCTACAATAACTCAAATGAAAGCAGAGAAAGCAAGCTTTAATTTGCTAGTTTCCGAATTGAAAAATAATAATTAGAACTAAAGTTATGCTTGTTTAAAGTTAAACAGCAAAAGAGTACTAAAAATCACCATCATTCAAAATTTAGACTATTTTTAGTACTCTTTTGCTGTTTAACTTTAAACAAGCATAACTTTAGTTCTAATTATTATTTTTCAATTCGGAAACTAGAAAATTAAAGCTTGCTTTCTCTGCTTTCATTTTAGTTATTGTAGATTTATAAAAGACATTTTTAGACAGAATTATTCACACTTTAATTATGACTTCTTTTTTCATATTTTTCTAAAAATAACACTATAATCGTCCATAACTTCAATTTTTCGAAGCGTTAGACCGTACCGCCGTGGTTTTACCTAAATACTTATCCCAAAGTTTCATCAAGATCTGTGACCCGCAACTCAGACACCCTCATGGTAAGTTGCCGTCACTTTACATTTTAATATGTGTTGTGTACATGACCCTATCTGTGCGCGCACACACCACTAAGTTATAAGAATAAGAGAGAGAAGAAACACTATACTATACCAAGCAATGTATATTCAAGCCTGGGTTAAATAAAGAAAGACAGAGTATAGCAAGCGAATACGCACCATACAAGTTAAGTATAGGAGGGAAGAGAGAAGGCACATCGGCGCATCGGCGCATCGGCACATCAGCGTACAAATAGTTGTGTATATGCTGTTTGGGTATACCACATGAGCGTTCAGTATATAAAGCGCGCACTCATACGCAGATACATCTTTAACGGCCACTTAATGATTTTTATTCTAATGCGTTAATTATTAAAAACTTCCTGTATGTTTGTATTATGTATGTATGAGCGCTATATATATACACTGAAAAAACTGTAGGTGCCCTCCCTTACCACAGCGAGGAGATGCTATACTAAACGTCAATACATCGGTGCTATATTAAATTAAAGCTATCCTCGCTGCGCTTTTGGGCTCGCTGCTTTCCCAAAATTAGAGACGAGTAGAGACGAGAGAATTTTGAGAAGGCAGCGCGCCTAAAAACGTAGCGAGGATCTCTCTCACGCGCACGAGGATCGCTTTTATGCGCAGAACGCTGCGTATTCATATTTAGTATAGTTTCTCACCCGCAATTTTTTCAGTGTATGTATGTATTAGCGCTCCTTCAAACAGTATTGTCTCTGATAGTCGCACAACAAATATCATAAAAACAAATTAAATTAGATACAAAATACTAACTTTTATTTTGTTTTTTAATGATTAGGAAAAAATTCAAACAGAAACCGAAAGAATTTTAAAAAGTCTAATATTCATTACAGATGTTTTTTCTGTTACGAGACTTTTCAATAAAGTTACAAGTGATCGTTTATATTCTTAAGAGTCAGCCGTATACCGACACAGTTACTTGTTTTACCGAATCTATTTAAAATTTATTTTTTATAAAAACTAATAGCTTCAGGCAAAAATAAAGAGATGGTTTCGATTCGTGTAATAGAAATCAATATTTTCTCTGATAAGAATAATTTAATTCCACCGCTTTATTTTCAAGAAAAGTTGGAATAACTTGAAAATCCCATTAGTTGACACTAATTTCTAATTTTTTAAGTTATTCCAACTTTTCTTAAAAACGAAGCAATAAAATTAATTTATACTAATCAAAGAAAATATTACATTCTATTAAACACATCGAAACCATCTATTTATTTTTGCCTCTTGTTACTAATTTTGGGAAAAAAGTCAATTTTTTAATTAGAAAAGGACAGAGATACAGCGGCCTCTTAAGCATGTAAATAATCAAATTCGAATCAAAATTATTCAAATGATTCGAATATTTTTTTTTTCAAATTTCTTCAAAAAACTAAAATTTATTTCTAGAAAAATAATATGTGAAACGTTATTTTTAATAAAATTTTCACTTTTGATGTCTCAATTGTTTATAACTTTGTTAAAAAGCATCAGAATAAAAAAAAACCATCTCAGTTGAATTTTTTATTTCCTTCACTTCTCTTCATTTCCGTTTGAATTTTTTAGTAATTATTGAAAAATATACAATTGAAAAGAACCAGGTCTGGCAGTCGTAGAGACTGGCCGACAGAAGTTAATACTTTTTTTGGTTAAGTGACAGTCTTGCTTCTCATAGAATGAACAATTTTCCATCACGCTTTGCTTAAAAATATATTTTATATTAAATAATGATGTATACGCACAACAAATTATCAACTCATGAAGTAGAATAATGGTAGTTCTGGGTAAAGAGAAGGCCCCATAAATACATTCGCAATTTACTAACCCTGCTGAAAAAGACTTATTAAAAAACATTGAAATCGATTAAGCTTAAATCGACTTAAATAGATGTGAATTGGTTCAATCGACTTTCCAAAATTTGTCGATTAAATCTGAATGAATTGTAATCGAAATGAATAGAAATCGGATTTAATATGCAATTTTTTCATTAAACTGTAATCGAATTTAATTAACTTTAATTGTAACAATATTTACATAAGATTTAATAAGATTATTGTCAATAGATTTAGATTAATAATAATAGATTTCTATTGATTAGTTGATTATCGGTTCAAAAGAATTGATTGAACATTAAGGATGAATCGACAGAAATTGGATTTAATCGTTATATAATAATATTAATATTATTATTTCGAATCAGCATCAAACTTTAATCAAACTAAATCGACTTTAATAGTGATAAATATTAAATAACATTAAATAATATCTTTTACTACAAATTTGAATCGATTTTAATACTTTTCTATTACAAGAATATTGATCTTATTGTTTTCAATCAGCATCAATCTCTAATCAAGCTTAATCGAGCGTAATAGTGATGAATATTGAATAAGATTGAATAGCGTTTAATAGAAATTTTAATTGACATTAATAGGTTCTTATAGCTAAATAGCTTGCGTATTCAACTTAAAAAAGACCTATTAAAATACATTAATATGGAACCACCTTAAGTTAACTTAAATCGACTGAAGTCTGATTCATTGACTTTACAGAATTTGTCAATTTAATCTCAATCAATTTTAATTAGTATTTTTCATGAAAAATCTATTATATCCGTTAGGTAGAATGCAAAAAAATAAAAGACCCGTATTTTTTCTTTTTTCATTGAAATGAAAATTCAAAAAGATAGAGAAAGTTGAAATCGGTGTGACGTCAAAGGTATGTATACACCTTCGACGTTACGCATTATGGTGCTATATATATGGAAATTGTGTCAACTTATACCGGTTATAACTTTTGCAATTCAGCATATTTTGAAAAACAAAAAAATATGGTTCATTTATTTCTTTTGTGTTTTACCTGATGGATATAATGGATTTTTTCATGAAAAATACTTTCCATTTCTCGATTTTAATCGACTTCCATAGTAAGAATAATTATATGAGATTCAATAAGATTATTGATGAGAGATTCGAACCAGAATCAATAAGTTTCTATTGATAAATAGTTTGGTGATTCCGAAGAACCAATTGAACATTGAATGATGAACTGATACCAATTGAATTTCAATTGTTACGTATACATATATCTCTATAGAAATATCGATCTTAAGAGCAGGCCGAAGCAGATTCTATACCAACCTAGAATTGAAAATCCGTTGTTTAATTTTCTCCTACTACATGTAATGGAATGCATTAAAATTTTAAATACATTCACGAAATTTATTTCTCTATTGCGCTCGCCGAAAATAATTAAAGAAAATTTTTAAAAATTAAAAATTTTATACTGTAGCTGTTTAAACTCTAAGTACAGTTACTTACTTTTCGTTTAAAATATGTTGAATTTTATGAAAAAAATATCTATTATACAATCATGTATGTATACAAAATTGTGCTTGGCAACAATTACTGTTTAAAACAGTATAATTATTTTATTTATGATAAAATAACATTTTCACTTCTCGGCTGGTAATCAAAACTGCTCCGGCCTACTCTGTGCTCAATTAGCATCAAACTTTAATCATCAGATTAAAGATTAGATTGAGTCGGCATGAATCGTGAATAATATTAAATAAGATTGATTAGAGTTATTTCCCATAGATTCAAATTGACATCAATAGGTTCCTATTATCAAAGAGTTTATAGGGTAGAAATATATGAATTAAGCATTGGAAAGTGAATCAGTTCGTATTGAGTATCATACTTGCGTATGTATCTATTGATTTGAATGTTTCCAATTAGATTCAAACTTTCATGAATTTGAATCCACTTGAATAGTAAATTGTTTAAATGAGATTGAATGTGATTTCTACGACAAACTTGAATCTAAATTAATGAGTTCCTATTGTCAAAAAATTATCGGTTTGGATGAATTCATTGTGTATTAAAGCAGAAATAAACATGATATACAATTTAAGCGTTGCGTATAGGGATTTTTATTTTATAGTTCTCAACAAATATAAAACTTTAATAAGCCTTAACAGCAGGCCGGAGTAGAACCTGATACCGACCGAGTAACAATTGAGTTGTTTGTTATTTACTCAAGTATTAATCGGTGTATCTTCAAAATAAAGGTTGATCGCAATAGATATTATTATTATGAATATCTATGCACAAGAAAAAAAAAATCTACCGATTTGTTTTTGAGAAAAGTAAGGAAGGCCGAAGTAAAATATTATGTTTATAATATTTTCGCGTTCCTTACTTTTCTCAAAAACAAAGCGATAGATTTTTTTTTTCTTGTGCATAAATATTTGTAATAATAATATCTATTGCGCTTAACCTTCAATTTGTAGATACACCGATTAATACTTGAGTAAATAACAAAAATGCCAATTAGACAAGGACAGCGAATCCGGGCTGCTCTTAAGAGGAGGTCGAATATATCTGTCCTTTTCTTATCAAAGAATTGATTTTTTTACAAAAATTAATAATTGTAATTGATTGATAGTTGATTTTTATTGGACATCAGTTTCTAAGCTATTTCGGCTATTCCACAATTTCAGTCCATCGATGATCCTCAGGAATCCCTCGATGATTTTTATTTTTACATCTATTTTATTTATTTCATCTAAATTTTTCCAGTATCTCTTCATTATTCATCTTCATCGCCCAGTGGGACTTTTTACTACACACTCATTTTAGTCCCGAGAGGCTTTCTGAAAGCGTTTTCGTGGTCTCCGTGTCCTATTTCCCAGAGAAAAATCAGAACAAATTTTTCCAAAATTTTCCCGATGAATCGAACACCGGTCCACTAGAGCGCGAGCCAAGAGCTTTAGCCCCTGCGCTACCGCCGCTCCTCTAATAATTGTAGCAAAAATAAGGAGATAGCCCTATCTTGTATCATAAAAAGAAATATTTTCTTTGATGAGGAAAAATTATTTTTATCGATTCGTTTTAACGGCATGTCGGAGCTGCAGCAATCGAGTTTTGCTTTTTTTATTTTATCAATATCTTTTTAAATTCTTAAATTAAACAAATATAATGACTTGTCCGCACTAAAGCTATATTTATACAATAATTTTTGTTAAAATAAAAAATCATTTGGACTTGTTATTTTTTTATGAGCTCGGATTGGAAATTAGATATCAAACTCGACAAACCTAACCTTAAAATACGACATATTGAAAGTTTTTATTATAACTTTGTATGTATAATATTTTGGTGGATTTCTTGAGTTGTCCGCACTAGAGTTTAATCTTACAAACTTTTTCTTTGTAGCAAAGAAACTCAATTAAACGCATCGTTTACTCATAAGTTATGATTGGAAATATTATTAGAAGGCGGACAGCTTCGTCATGCTCTTAAAGAAAACCTTGAAAAACTTAAAAAATAGAAGTTAGGATCTACAATTCAGTTTTTCAAACTTCTCTTAAAAACGAAGCGATAAAAATAATTTTTCCTTATGAAAGAATATATTGCTTTTTATTATACGAAATGGGGCTTTCTTTTAATTTTTGCTACAGTTATTAGATTTTGCAGAAAAATAAATTTTTCGGTTAGAAAAGGATAGAGATATACCACCTGCTCTTAATTTACATTCATGGTAAAGAATATTTAATAAGATTTTCTCAGATTTTTTTCCAGTGATTTGGAATTTAAATAAATAGACTTCTAATGTTAAAAAGTTTATAGGCTTCAATAATTTAATTGAACATTAAAAAAAGCATTGACTCGTATCGAATTTAATAATTGTAAAAATATATCGATGTAAATATGCCCAATCAGCATCAAACTTCGATTCAAATTAAATTGACTTTATTCGTGGATGATATTAAATTAGATTGATTTAGATTTATCATGAATTCGAATCAACATCAATAGGTTTCTAGTACTAAAGAGTTTATGGTATAAATGCATGAGTTGAACATTGGGGATTGAATCAATTCCTATCGGGTATTATCGTTGCGTATGGATATATTGATTCAAACGTTTCCAATCAACATGAAACTTTAATGAATTTGAATGGACTTGAATAGTGAATTGTTTAAATGATATTCAATGTGATTTTTTACTACGAATTCAAATCGAAATTAATAGAGTTCCTATAGCCAAAAATTTTATCATGAATTCATCCAATATTAAAGCGTAAATCAAAATGCTTTACAATTGGTTCCTTGCATGAAAACATGCATTATGTCCGTCAGGTAAAATACGAAAAAATAAAAGACCCGTATTTTTTTGTTTTTTAAAATATGATGGATTGCAACAGTTATAGCCGGTATAAGTTAATACAATTACGATTTATATAAATATAGTGCCAATGTAAATGACGTCAAGATACTATAAACAATCGTGATGTCACATAATTTTAATTGTTTCTATCTCTTTGAGTTTTCATTTTTATGATAAGAGAAAAAATACGTATCCTTTATTTTTTCTTTTTCTAAATAATGGATATAATAAGTTTTATTATATTATAAAATTTTTCTATCCACTTTATTGCAATAAAAATCGATTGGAATCGATTTAGCTATTTATCTAATTTATTCGTATTTAATAAAATACGTATCTATTAAAAAAACTATCACTATTGAAATCGATTTGGATTGACCTGTCTACCAATTGAACTTATACACGGTGACCCATTTTAATCGCTACCCCCGGATTTTCCGGATCCTAAGACAGATAGGAAAAAATGGTTCAGACAAAAGTTGCAGGGGACGAAGGGGGCCAAACGATGGTCCTAACAGCTTTGACCTTGAACTTCAAGGTTATTTCAAGGTCAAGTGGTCTTTTTTTAATAGGAACACTTATTTTTGGCCCCGGATTCGGAAAGAGCGGGAAATTTTACGTTCATAATCATATTGAAACATTTTTTTCAAGGTTATTTCAAGGTCAAATGAAGGTCAAACTCCGAAAAATCCATTTTTTAAGTCGTTTTTTATATGAGTCACAGGCTTAAGTGGTTCAAACTAATCATAGGTTTAATAGGAAAACCCACACACCCAAAACTTTCACATCCTAGTAAACAAATATCAAACTTGCACATCTAAACCCCATGATCTTCATAGCCTCACATGCTAAACTGTTACACCAGACATCCCCCAGTCCCACACATCTCTACCCCATGTATGATGTTTGTTTAACGGAAACTTCAAGATCATTAAAGCTTCTGTCGTAAATGTGTCAACCTTACGTTTAGCGCTACCCAGAAACAACGACGTGGACGTAGTAAGGATTGTTTCCTTTGGGGTGCTTGATTAAAGTGAGTCCCCTCGCCTCTCACTATTTGACACAACAGATACAAACAGATACAACATTTCTGTTTTGTACAAAAAGCATTGGACCTATTTTTTTAGAATCGAACAATCAAAAATAAAGCTTAATATTAAAAATGGGCGGAAAATCTTAAAATTGGTCAACAGTTCAGATATTATTAAAAGAACCTTTGACGGAACATAATTTCTTTACGTGTGTGTCTTTAATGATTACATTGTCAATATTAGTATTTTTCAAGTTTAAACGGCAAAATTTATGTGCAATTCGAAGTAAAATTAATGTTTTATCGAATCAAATACCTATGATGTTTTGATTATTACTTTATTATGAAATTTACAATTAATAAATTGTGACAAATGTTTTTCTTTTTTAGTCGCGACCACATACGGGCGAATATTATAAATATTAATAGTTTTGATACCATTTTACTAATTAAATTTAATAGTAATTAATATCTGGCTCTCAAATGGTTGACTATCCACCTAACAAGATTGTTGACACGACGTTACTTTTAGGAGAAAGCTGAAGTAATTATCGTGGTGCGACTATCGGAAATCGGTATTCCAAGGTGAGAAGCAAAGGGACTTACTTAAATCAAGCACCTTGAACAGTGAGAGGCAAGGGGACTCACTTTAATCAAGCACCCCAAAGGAAACAATCCTTACTACGTCCACGTCGTTGTTTCTGGGTAGCGCTCAACTTAAGGTTGACACATTTACAACAGAAGCTTTAATGATCTTGAAGTTTCCATTAAACAAACATCATACATGAGGTAGAGATGTGTGGGACTGGGGGATGTATGGTGTAACAGTTCAGCATGTGAGGCTATGAAAAGCATGAGGTTCGGATGTGCAAGTTTGATATTTGTTCACTAGGATGTCAAAGTTTTGGGTGTGTGGGTTTTCCTATTAAACCTATGATAAGTTTGAACCACTTAAGCCAGTGACTCATGGAAAAAAAAATTTTAAATGAATTTTTCGGAGTTCAACCTTCATTTGACCTTGAAATGACCTTGAAAAAAATGTTTCAATATGATTATGAACGTAAAATTTCCCGCTCTTTCCGAATCCGGGGTAAAAAATAGGTGTTCCTATAGAAAAAACCACTTAACCTTGAAATAACCTTGAAGTTCAAGGTCAAAGCTGTTAGGACCATCGTTTGGCCCCCTTCGTCCCCTACAACTTTTGTCTGAACCATTTTTTCCTAACTGTCTTAGGATCCGAAAAATCCAGGTGTAGCGATTAAAATGGGAATTATTTATTTTTATTTATATTATTTTTTTATGAACATTTTAATTACATAACATCAAATTGATGTGTTTTTAAAAAAAATTTCATTTTTAGATGATTATTAGTAAATTGACCGTATCAACATGAAAAAACAAAACATAATTACAATAAAAAACTAACTACGAAAAAAAAAATTAACGAATAAATAAACGAAATAAACGAAAAAATAAATCAAGTAAACGATCTTATTTCAATAAAAACTAAACGGTTACACACGTACAATCGATATATTTATTGTTTATATTCGTTCGGTATTGTTTCGCTCATTATTCTAAGCATAGCATTTTTTGAGTGGTGGGAGCCTCTCTCACGCTCGTAATAGCGAGAGAAATCATTCCCGAGTTGCTCGTAATAGCGAGAATTGAGGATATGTGGTTGTAACGTCACATATCATGGCGCTATATCTATATTAATTAAAATTATATTAACTTATACCGGCTATGACTTTTGCAATTCATCATATTTCGAAAAACAAAAAAATACGGGTCTTTTATTTTTTCGTAATTTACCTGACGGATATAATACATTTTTTCATGAAACATGCTAATTGAAAACTCAAAAGTGAAAATTTTATTAACAATTACGTTCGACATATTATATATATTATCATCATTTTTCTAGAAATAAATTTTAAATTTTAAAGAAATTTGAAAAAAAAATATTTGAATTATCTGAATAATTTTGATTCAAATTTGATTATTTACATGCTTTACAATATAAACGATCACTTGTAACTTTATTAAAAATTCTCGTAACAGAAAAAACATCTGTAATAAATATTAGATTTTTGAAAATATTTTTGGTTTCCGTTTGAATTTTTTCCTAATCATTAATTTAAAAAAAAAAAGTTAGTATTTTGTATCTAATTTAATTTGTTTTTATGATATTTGTTGTGTGACTATCAGAGACAATACTGTTTCAAGGAGCGCTATATATATATATATTGTAACGTCGGGCAATTTTGCCGACTTCTTTTAAACAAAAAATTCATATTCATTAATATCTTTTCACGCAAATTTCTTTTTTAAATTACTCTCAATGTGTTTTCCTATAAAACTAATACTTTATTTTTCTGTTAATTATTTTTAAATCATTATTTTTCCATTTCATATTTTACCAAAAGATTATTATTTTGTCCGATCTGTATATGTTTCGGTGTGAACTCATTTTCTTAAAGTAAAATATTTCAGCATTGCAAATAATCATTAAGGGATATTCCAATTTCGGGTACCTAAAAATATTATATAAAACTTCACATCTACGTACGTAAATATTAAAATTTACCTGAAAAATTTTACCGCTACTCAAAATTGGAGCACCCAAACGAAGACTCATTAAGTTAGGCACCAAGAACAAATACCGTTAATTACCCAAGAAACTTATAATATTCTTTTTGTAAAATTTATAAAATTTTGTTTATAACAATTAATCCAAAATGTATACTATTTTAACATTTTTTATAAAACACAAAATTTTATTATAAATAAATAATTTTCTTTCTTTGCTGAAAATGAATAGTTAATAAAATATTTGAAAATTAATAAACATCAAAAACGTTATAACAACATTAATAAATAAACAAACATAAAATTAAATCTTGTTATTATAAAAAAAAACAATTAACGATAATTTTTGTATAACATTTTTTGCACCTTATCGTGCGTTAAGAAGGGGCCGAACTATCTGTCTTTGTCTAATAGCGTTTTTCATTATTTATGTAAATACTATCCAGTATAACAAGAAAAAAATAGCAGCCCCCGCTAGATATTAGTATAATAAGTAAATTTTGTAATAACAACCAAATTTTTTCACTGCGTAGTTTTTGAATAATTAGAGACCTACCAAAAAAAGATAGGTTATATTCTAGATTGCTAGTACCAAAAAAAGATAGGTTATATTCTAGATTGCTAGTACCAAAAAAAGATAGGTTATATTCTAGATTGCTAGTAGGTCTCTAATTATTCAAAAACTACGCAGTGAAAAAATTTGGTTGTTATTACAAAATTTACTTATTATACTAATATCTAGCGGGGGCTGCTATTTTTTTCTTGTTATACTGGATAGTATTTACATAAATAATGAAAAACGCTATTAGACAAAGACAGATAGTTCGGCCCCTTCTTAACGCACGATAAGGTGCAAAAAATGTTATACAAAAATTATCGTTAATTGTTTTTTTTTATAATAACAAGATTTAATTTTATGTTTGTTTATTTATTAATGTTGTTATAACGTTTTTGATGTTTATTAATTTTCAAATATTTTATTAACTATTCATTTTCAGCAAAGAAAGAAAATTATTTATTTATAATAAAATTTTGTGTTTTATAAAAAATGTTAAAATAGTATACATTTTGGATTAATTGTTATAAACAAAATTTTATAAATTTTACAAAAAGAATATTATAAGTTTCTTGGGTAATTAACGGTATTTGTTCTTGGTGCCTAACTTAATGAGTCTTCGTTTGGGTGCTCCAATTTTGAGTAGCGGTAAAATTTTTCAGGTAAATTTTAATATTTACGTACGTAGATGTGAAGTTTTATATAATATTTTTAGGTACCCGAAATTGGAATATCCCTTAATGATTATTTGCAATGCTGAAATATTTTACTTTAAGAAAATGAGTTCACACCGAAACATATACAGATCGGACAAAATAATAATCTTTTGGTAAAATATGAAATGGAAAAATAATGATTTAAAAATAATTAACAGAAAAATAAAGTATTAGTTTTATAGGAAAACACATTGAGAGTAATTTAAAAAGAAATTTGCGTGAAAAGATATTAATGAATATGAATTTTTTGTTTAAAAGAAGTCGGCAAAATTGCCCGACGTTACAATATATATATATATAGCGCTCCTTGAAACAGTATTGTCTCTGATAGTCACACAACAAATATCATAAAAACAAATTAAATTAGATACAAAATACTAACTTTTTTTTTTTAAATTAATGATTAGGAAAAAATTCAAACGGAAACCAAAAATATTTTCAAAAATCTAATATTTATTACAGATGTTTTTTCTGTTACGAGAATTTTTAATAAAGTTACAAAGTGATCGTTTATATTGTAAAGCATGTAAATAATCAAATTTGAATCAAAATTATTCAGATAATTCAAATATTTTTTTTTCAAATTTCTTTAAAATTTAAAATTTATTTCTAGAAAAATGATGATAATATATATAATATGTCGAACGTAATTGTTAATAAAATTTTCACTTTTGAGTTTTCAATTAGCATGTTTCATGAAAAAATGTATTATATCCGTCAGGTAAATTACGAAAAAATAAAAGACCCGTATTTTTTTTGTTTTTCGAAATATGATGAATTGCAAAAGTCATAGCCGGTATAAGTTAATATAATTTTAATTAATATAGATATAGCGCCATGATATGTGACGTTACAACCACATATCCTCAATTCTCGCTATTACGAGCAACTCGGGAATGATTTCTCTCGCTATTACGAGCGTGAGAGAGGCTCCCACCACTCAAAAAATGCTATGCTTAGAATAATGAGCGAAACAATACCGAACGAATATAAACAATAAATATATCGATTGTACGTGTGTAACCGTTTAGTTTTTATTGAAATAAGATCGTTTACTTGATTTATTTTTTCGTTTATTTCGTTTATTTATTCGTTAATTTTTTTTTTCGTAGTTAGTTTTTTATTGTAATTATGTTTTGTTTTTTCATGTTGATACGGTCAATTTACTAATAATCATCTAAAAATGAAATTTTTTTTAAAAACACATCAATTTGATGTTATGTAATTAAAATGTTCATAAAAAAATAATATAAATAAAAATAAATAATTCCCATTTTAATCGCTACACCTGGATTTTTCGGATCCTAAGACAGTTAGGAAAAAATGGTTCAGACAAAAGTTGTAGGGGACGAAGGGGGCCAAACGATGGTCCTAACAGCTTTGACCTTGAACTTCAAGGTTATTTCAAGGTTAAGTGGTTTTTTCTATAGGAACACCTATTTTTTACCCCGGATTCGGAAAGAGCGGGAAATTTTACGTTCATAATCATATTGAAACATTTTTTTCAAGGTCATTTCAAGGTCAAATGAAGGTTGAACTCCGAAAAATTCATTTAAAATTTTTTTTTCCATGAGTCACTGGCTTAAGTGGTTCAAACTTATCATAGGTTTAATAGGAAAACCCACACACCCAAAACTTTGACATCCTAGTGAACAAATATCAAACTTGCACATCCGAACCTCATGCTTTTCATAGCCTCACATGCTGAACTGTTACACCATACATCCCCCAGTCCCACACATCTCTACCTCATGTATGATGTTTGTTTAATGGAAACTTCAAGATCATTAAAGCTTCTGTTGTAAATGTGTCAACCTTAAGTTGAGCGCTACCCAGAAACAACGACGTGGACGTAGTAAGGATTGTTTCCTTTGGGGTGCTTGATTAAAGTGAGTCCCCTTGCCTCTCACTGTTCAAGGTGCTTGATTTAAGTAAGTCCCTTTGCTTCTCACCTTGGAATACCGATTTCCGATAGTCGCACCACGATAATTACTTCAGCTTTCTCCTAAAAGTAACGTCGTGTCAACAATCTTGTTAGGTGGATAGTCAACCATTTGAGAGCCAGATATTAATTACTATTAAATTTAATTAGTAAAATGGTATCAAAACTATTAATATTTATAATATTCGCCCGTATGTGGTCGCGACTAAAAAAGAAAAACATTTGTCACAATTTATTAATTGTAAATTTCATAATAAAGTAATAATCAAAACATCATAGGTATTTGATTCGATAAAACATTA
Organism: Anastatus disparis; assembly: GCA_017163975.1. Taxonomy (NCBI): domain Eukaryota; kingdom Metazoa; phylum Arthropoda; class Insecta; order Hymenoptera; family Eupelmidae; genus Anastatus; species Anastatus disparis. The sequence goes on from JAFFSR010000347.1 coordinate 10,411,985, forward strand.
ATTTTACTTCGAATTGCACATAAATTTTGCCGTTTAAACTTGAAAAATACTAATATTGACAATGTAATCATTAAAGACACACACGTAAAGAAATTATGTTCCATCAAAGGTTCTTTTAATAATATCTGAACTGTTGACCAATTTTAAGATTTTCCGCCCATTTTTAATATTAAGCTTTATTTTTGATTGTTCGATTCTAAAAAAATAGGTCCAATGCTTTTTGTACAAAACAGAAATGTTGTATCTGTTTGTATCTGTTGTGTCAAATAGTGAGAGGCGAGGGGACTCACTTTAATCAAGCACCCCAAAGGAAACAATCCTTACTACGTCCACGTCGTTGTTTCTGGGTAGCGCTAAACGTAAGGTTGACACATTTACGACAGAAGCTTTAATGATCTTGAAGTTTCCGTTAAACAAACATCATACATGGGGTAGAGATGTGTGGGACTGGGGGATGTCTGGTGTAACAGTTTAGCATGTGAGGCTATGAAGATCATGGGGTTTAGATGTGCAAGTTTGATATTTGTTTACTAGGATGTGAAAGTTTTGGGTGTGTGGGTTTTCCTATTAAACCTATGATTAGTTTGAACCACTTAAGCCTGTGACTCATATAAAAAACGACTTAAAAAATGGATTTTTCGGAGTTTGACCTTCATTTGACCTTGAAATAACCTTGAAAAAAATGTTTCAATATGATTATGAACGTAAAATTTCCCGCTCTTTCCGAATCCGGGGCCAAAAATAAGTGTTCCTATTAAAAAAAGACCACTTGACCTTGAAATAACCTTGAAGTTCAAGGTCAAAGCTGTTAGGACCATCGTTTGGCCCCCTTCGTCCCCTGCAACTTTTGTCTGAACCATTTTTTCCTATCTGTCTTAGGATCCGGAAAATCCGGGGGTAGCGATTAAAATGGGTCACCGTGTATAAGTTCAATTGGTAGACAGGTCAATCCAAATCGATTTCAATAGTGATAGTTTTTTTAATAGATACGTATTTTATTAAATACGAATAAATTAGATAAATAGCTAAATCGATTCCAATCGATTTTTATTGCAATAAAGTGGATAGAAAAATTTTATAATATAATAAAACTTATTATATCCATTATTTAGAAAAAGAAAAAATAAAGGATACGTATTTTTTCTCTTATCATAAAAATGAAAACTCAAAGAGATAGAAACAATTAAAATTATGTGACATCACGATTGTTTATAGTATCTTGACGTCATTTACATTGGCACTATATTTATATAAATCGTAATTGTATTAACTTATACCGGCTATAACTGTTGCAATCCATCATATTTTAAAAAACAAAAAAATACGGGTCTTTTATTTTTTCGTATTTTACCTGACGGACATAATGCATGTTTTCATGCAAGGAACCAATTGTAAAGCATTTTGATTTACGCTTTAATATTGGATGAATTCATGATAAAATTTTTGGCTATAGGAACTCTATTAATTTCGATTTGAATTCGTAGTAAAAAATCACATTGAATATCATTTAAACAATTCACTATTCAAGTCCATTCAAATTCATTAAAGTTTCATGTTGATTGGAAACGTTTGAATCAATATATCCATACGCAACGATAATACCCGATAGGAATTGATTCAATCCCCAATGTTCAACTCATGCATTTATACCATAAACTCTTTAGTACTAGAAACCTATTGATGTTGATTCGAATTCATGATAAATCTAAATCAATCTAATTTAATATCATCCACGAATAAAGTCAATTTAATTTGAATCGAAGTTTGATGCTGATTGGGCATATTTACATCGATATATTTTTACAATTATTAAATTCGATACGAGTCAATGCTTTTTTTAATGTTCAATTAAATTATTGAAGCCTATAAACTTTTTAACATTAGAAGTCTATTTATTTAAATTCCAAATCACTGGAAAAAATCTGAGAAAATCTTATTAAATATTCTTTACCATGAATGTAAATTAAGAGCAGGTGGTATATCTCTATCCTTTTCTAACCGAAAAATTTATTTTTCTGCAAAATCTAATAACTGTAGCAAAAATTAAAAGAAAGCCCCATTTCGTATAATAAAAAGCAATATATTCTTTCATAAGGAAAAATTATTTTTATCGCTTCGTTTTTAAGAGAAGTTTGAAAAACTGAATTGTAGATCCTAACTTCTATTTTTTAAGTTTTTCAAGGTTTTCTTTAAGAGCATGACGAAGCTGTCCGCCTTCTAATAATATTTCCAATCATAACTTATGAGTAAACGATGCGTTTAATTGAGTTTCTTTGCTACAAAGAAAAAGTTTGTAAGATTAAACTCTAGTGCGGACAACTCAAGAAATCCACCAAAATATTATACATACAAAGTTACAATAAAAACTTTCAATATGTCGTATTTTAAGGTTAGGTTTGTCGAGTTTGATATCTAATTTCCAATCCGAGCTCATAAAAAAATAACAAGTCCAAATGATTTTTTATTTTAACAAAAATTATTGTATAAATATAGCTTTAGTGCGGACAAGTCATTATATTTGTTTAATTTAAGAATTTAAAAAGATATTGATAAAATAAAAAAAGCAAAACTCGATTGCTGCAGCTCCGACATGCCGTTAAAACGAATCGATAAAAATAATTTTTCCTCATCAAAGAAAATATTTCTTTTTATGATACAAGATAGGGCTATCTCCTTATTTTTGCTACAATTATTAGAGGAGCGGCGGTAGCGCAGGGGCTAAAGCTCTTGGCTCGCGCTCTAGTGGACCGGTGTTCGATTCATCGGGAAAATTTTGGAAAAATTTGTTCTGATTTTTCTCTGGGAAATAGGACACGGAGACCACGAAAACGCTTTCAGAAAGCCTCTCGGGACTAAAATGAGTGTGTAGTAAAAAGTCCCACTGGGCGATGAAGATGAATAATGAAGAGATACTGGAAAAATTTAGATGAAATAAATAAAATAGATGTAAAATAAAAATCATCGAGGGATTCCTGAGGATCATCGATGGACTGAAATTGTGGAATAGCCGAAATAGCTTAGAAACTGATGTCCAATAAAAATCAACTATCAATCAATTACAATTATTAATTTTTGTAAAAAAATCAATTCTTTGATAAGAAAAGGACAGATATATTCGACCTCCTCTTAAGAGCAGCCCGGATTCGCTGTCCTTGTCTAATTGGCATTTTTGTTATTTACTCAAGTATTAATCGGTGTATCTACAAATTGAAGGTTAAGCGCAATAGATATTATTATTACAAATATTTATGCAAAAAAAAAATTATCGCTTTGTTTTGAGAAAAGTGAACGCGATATAATTATCCCTTCACTTTCTCAGTTTTCTCTATTACACTTTTGAAGAAACTATAAAAATAACACAACAAGTTTTAGAGACAAAAAAAAACACCCAATTTTTATACTTCTGAAATTGAAAGCGCAATAGATATTATTATTACAAATATTTATGCACAAGAAAAAAATCTATCGCTTTGTTTTTGAGAAAAGTAAGGAACGCGAAAATATTATAAACATAATCTTTTACTTCGGCGTTCCTTACTTTTCTCAAAAACAAATCGGTAGATTTTTTTTTTCTTGTGCATAGATATTCATAATAATAATATCTATTGCGATCAACCTTTATTTTGAAGATACACCGATTAATACTTGAGTAAATAACAAACAACTCAATTGTTACTCGGTCGGTATCAGGTTCTACTCCGGCCTGCCGTTAATACACAATGAATTCATCCAAACCGATAATTTTTTGACAATAGGAACTCATTAATTTAGATTCAAGTTTGTCGTAGAAATCACATTCAATCTCATTTAAACAATTTACTATTCAAGTGGATTCAAATTCATGAAAGTTTGAATCTAATTGGAAACATTCAAATCAATAGATACATACGCAAGTATGATACTCAATACGAACTGATTCACTTTCCAATGCTTAATTCATATATTTCTACCCTATAAACTCTTTGATAATAGGAACCTATTGATGTCAATTTGAATCTATGGTCTCTAATTAGTCAAAAACTATGCGATAAAAAATTTGGTTGTTATTACAAAATTTACTAATTATACTAATATCTAGCGGGGGCTGCTATTTTTTTCTTGTTATACCGGATAGTGTTTACATAAATGATGAAAAACGCTATTAGACAAAGACAGATAGTTCGGCCCCTTCTTAAGCGTCCTTTTTTGGTGTAAAGTGTCACCCGTATTTTCTTTATTTCTTTAACATTTATTTCTGATTAAATAATGCAAATTTTATTTTCAAGTACTAAAGTTTAGTGATATTAATATCAATTTTCTTCTTTTATTAAAACCTTTATTTTTTATTGCTAAATTTGTGTTAGCGTCCTATTTGATGCGTAATTCTTTCTTTTAACGTTTGCGTTATTTTATGGATATCTTGAGCGAATCAATATTAATTGACAATGTTTATTCAATTAATATCTATACTATATTATTCTTTTATTTTTACTTTTTACATATAAACAAATAATTTAATTTATTAATTGATTAAATTTATTTAAACTAGTTTCTTTCATTATAGACATTAGTTGAAAAAAACATTATAAATTAAAAATCTAGTTTCTAATTTTATCTTTTTATATGCGTAATTTCTTATATTTTTTATAACAATTAGATTTAATAACAATATATGTAGCTTATTTTCAAAAGAGAAAGAAAGATAGAGAAGAAAGAGAGAAAGAAGAAAATTAACAGTGTTCACCAAAAGGAAAATTCGACACTTTGGAAAACTACCCAAGCGGGGGTGGTTAGTCAACGCCCCAATTCCAGGGTATATAATCTCCAACCAGGGCCCAAAATCTTCAGTACGCTTTTGGGCGTGTCTCACAAACACGCTCTCTTCAAAAATCAAACTCTCTTCAAGAACATCAAGCTCTTCACAACACAACTCTCTTCAAAAACTACAAGTTCTTAACAAGCAAAAAAAATATATCTCTCTCTCTACACTGAAAAAAAAACCCGAATCCAGCGTTGCGAAGTTGATCGTATTAGCGAGATGCGAACAACATTCGAAGCATAAGAATACATAAAATCGGAGTAAGTTTATGCGTAACTATACCGCAGTCAATCATTGCGACCCTCTGTACAGTATCGTAACGTAAATCCGAGTAGAGCACTGCGACTGCATTGCCCGGCCAATCGCTTCGACTCGTCGGCATCATCCATGCCGACAGCCAAAACCGGGCACAACTTTTAGCGTTGCGTGGTTGCTTGCTTCGACTCGTCAGCATCTCGCATGCCGCAAGCCGAGATCGAGCACAAAGACAACGTTGCGAGTTCGTATACTTCGACTTTCTAGATTCTAGTACTGCGAAAGTCGATATTAATACTTTATGTCAATTTAAATTATGTGTTAATTTAATTTTCATTCAAAAAGTGTTTATATGATTACTAAACAAGTAAATGTTTTAATTCTTTAATATTATTTAGATTAGATTTTATTTATTAACATATTATATGAAACGTTTATTAAATTAAATAAGGACTAATGTTTCGTTATACTTTAATATTTACTCGAATTTCAAAAATTAGATATCTTGTTTAAGTATATTCATTAATTATTTATAATAAAATGAAGTTGATCAATATTTTACATGAAAATATTTACTACGTCGACTTAATCAGTTAATATAATCTAATGAATATCTATCTATCTATCTAAATGATATCTGATAAAAAATGTATTAGTATGTTTTCTTCAAAATTAAGGAGAGAAAAAAGATCTTATAATCAATTATAAAATTAATATTTTTCTGACTTTTTTGCCAATTAAGAAGTTTTTTGTTATTTCCCCGTTGGAAATGAGAAAATTAATCTGGCAAGTTTCCAATTAAGTTTTTTTGTATATTGAATAGTAACCTTTTACCTTTTAACTGTGCCAGTGAACATGAAATATCTCATATGCATATATACAAGTGTATCATTTTATTAAAAATTCATTAAATATAATAAAAGAATATTCGAATAAAATTTATTTGAAATAGAATTCAAAGATTTAAAGATAAATTTTTAAACGTTCTAACTTTTTATGTAATTTTTTTGAAACAATTTTCAAACAGTTACCATTCTCTTACATTTAAAAATACACAACTGTGTTCACGTATAAATTGTCCGTTTCAAAAATAATAAACAAAATTTATGTAACGGGTTTATATGGAAACATATTGTAATTATGACAGCTTTCAAATCAATAACATCAAATGATTTTTCATTACATAAATATGCTAAAGGATAACAAATTTATGAATTTTTATGCTATGAGTATTTACAAATCTAGTAAATTTTTTATTGATATTCTTTAATTGCCTGGACTAGGAAAATATTTAGCAATTGTGACTATAAATTTAGCTTTTTCTATATTTTGTTCTTTGAAATTTTATCAAAAAGTTTGATCAAAATCCGTGATCCAAAGATATGAACTCTCCTAGTAAGTTTATTTAAAAATTAAATCTATGCACAAATATATGAGATATTACTTTCATTGAATAATCCTACACAATTATTAAGAAAAAGAATTATATTCTCATGTAATTAACTTAAAGAGGCGTATAAATTACTGTTTAGTTAAATGAATGACATTGAACATTCAATTCAAAATATAGGTTATTATACAGTGCTAAATATTTATTTCAATTGAAAAAATATAATTTATTTATAATTTCAATGAAATATCATTAATTTAGAGACATAAGTTTTAATTTAAAATCATTGATACCTTAAATTTTAAAATATAAATTTGTAATTGCATTTATGAAATAAAGTTTTCATAAAATATTTGTTTGAAATTAGAAAAGAATTCTTACATAATTTAATACAGTATAATTCAAAACAAAACTAAAAATTCATCAGTTTGTTATCCATTAGCATATTTATGGAATGAAAAATCATTTGATGTTATTGATTTGAAAGCTATCATTATTACAAAATGTTTCCATATAAACCCGTTACATGAATTTTGTTTATTATTTTCGAAACGGACAATTTATTCGCAAACACAGTTGTGTATTTTTTAATGTGAGAGAATGGTAACTATTTGAAAATTGTTTCAAAAAAATTACATACGAAGTTAGAACGTTTAAAAATTTATCTTTAAATCTTTAAATTCTATTTGAAATAAAATTTATTCAAATATTCTTTCATTATATTTAATAAATTTTTAATAAAATGATACACTTGTATGTATGTATATGAGATATTTCATGTTCACTGACACAATTTTAAAGAAAACATACTAATACATTTTTTATCAGATATCATTCAGATAGATAGATAGGTATTCATTAGATTATATTAACTGATTAAGTCGACGTAGTAAATATTTTCATGTAAAATATTGATCAACTTCATTTTATTATAAATAATTAATGAATATACTTAAACAAGATATCTAATTTTTGAAATTCGAGTAAATATTAAAATATAACGAAACATTAGTCCTTATTTAATTTAATAAACGTTTCATATAATATGTTAATAAATAAAATCTAATCTAAATAATATTGAAGAATTAAAACATTTACTTGTTTAGTAATCATATAAACACTTTTTGAATGAAAATTAAATTAACACATAATTTAAATTGACATTAAGTATTAATATCGACTTTCGCAGTACTAGAATCTAGAAAGTCGAAGTATACAAACTCGCAACGTTGTCTCTGTGTTCGATTTTGGCTTGCGGCATGCGATATGCCGACGAGTCGAAGTAAGCAACCACGCAACGCTAAAAATTGTACCCGGTTTCGGCTGTCGGCATGGATGATGCCGACGAGTCGAAGCGATTGGCCCGGCAATGCAGTCGCAGCGCTCTACTCGGATTCACGTTACTATACTGTACAGACGGTCGCAATGATTGACTGCGGTATAGTTACATATAAACCTACTACGATTTTATATATTCTTATGCTTTGAATGTTGTTCGCATCCCGCTAATACGATCAACTTCGCAACGCTGGATTCGGGTTTTTTTTTCAGTGTACCTGGAAGTCCCTTTTTTAAAAAGTAAGTAATTTCATTTTTCTTCTCATAAAAAATCACAATTTAAACATACAAAAAAAACTTTGATTCTTTCGCCTTAGTTAATTTTTTTATTTTTATTCTATTTTAAAAAAAGACATGTTGCTTTACTTGGCTAGAGGTTTAAAATATTAAAACAAAATTTAAATTATGAATTAAATCGCGACGCGGAAAATGACTTGGTATAGGTCCCCGCATTTCAAAAAAAAGAACTAAAGTCTGACTCTCGTCCCGCTTTAGGGAACACGCGGTAAAATTCGACGACCACCCACTGAGCGCGACGCTGTGTAAACGAATTTACGCGGGTGCGGTGGCGATTAATGAATTATTAATTTAATACATTTCTCGACGTTAAAATATATTTATATATATACATATATACATCCCCATATTATATAGCTATATAAAAAAAAACCTCCTCTCCTACCCCTCATTATTCCTCCCCCTATTTTTTATGTTTAAAACATCACAATTCACCCCTTAAAATAACGTAAAAATCTGTCTAGAAATGATCTTTTTTGAAAAAAAAGACACCACTCACTACCCAAGTCACCCCTCTCTACCCAAGTCACTCCTTTTGCTACCCCTCGTACATCACTCATACACTCCTCAGATAATTTAGCTGAATATACCTTATTTTACTAATGTATTTGTTACTTATTCTCTATACCACTACTACCACCCTTCCCACTACTACCCCTCATCTTTTTTCTCTCCTCCTAAAAAAATCACAAGTCACCCCTCAAAATAACGTAAAAATGTCTCTTGAAATGTCTTTAAAAAAAAAAAAAAAGATATCCCTCACTACCCCAGTCACCCCTCTACTACCCAAGTCACCCCTCACTCCATAAATCACCCCCTCGCTCAACAAGTCACCCCTCATAACCCCTCATGCCCCTAATACACTCTTCATAAAATCATTATAAACCATTAAGAAAAGAATTTTTAAATTTTATATTCATGAAATACTTACTTAAGGCTATATAATAGAATATATATTTCATACATAGTTACCAATATTATAAATTATTGATATAATTATTTTTTTCAACCATCAACTAATACCTACGTTCCTTAGACAACTTTTCACACTACCCATACTGAGACAAAAAAAAATAAGAAACTTCTACTTCCAACATTTAAGCTTACTTTTTTTGTGTCCAAGCTGTACTTGTCTAAAAGTAAAGCACATTTTACTTTGTGCAAATTAATCATTATCTTGGTCAGAAAAACATATAGAAAAATTTCCTACATCTAAAAGATTCTTTTTTCAGGTTAGCTTAAATTTGTTTTCTTGTTTTTGTCTTGAGTTGATCTTTTTCGTATGTTTTTCATATTTTTTATATAAAAGTGAAAATCAACATATGATTATAAGAAAACATATAATTAGAAATGTTGTTAATAATTGGAATAAATATAAACAACATATAATAGGGAATAAATACCCTATGAATATAATAAATAGTGATAATTATTTTGAGTATATGTCAAATAATGGTACCTTTGGAACGGAAATAGAAATTCAAAGTCTTGTAGAATTTTATAGTGTATATGTTAAAGTACATATTAAAAACAAAATACAAACATTTGGGAACTTTTCTAACAATTTTTAATTATCATTAATTTTTACTGGATCATATGATGCACGTCATTATGATATTTTAAATGATAAAAATAATAATAATAATAATTATTATAATCTTAAAAGAAAATTAAAACTTGAAGAATTTAATAAAACAAATATAATAAAAAAAATAAAAACAGAAACAAAAAAAAAATAAAAGTAAAAATAAGCTTTATAATAAAATAAATAAAAATAAAAAATTGACAAAAAAAATCAATTAAAAAATTAAATTTAAAGAATAATATAAACAATGAAAATAACATAAATAAAAATTTGAAGAATTATTTAGGCAGAATGAGTTACGAATGTAAATATTGTAGTGCTTTATTTTGGAAAGAAGAAATAAAAAATTTCAATTGTTGTCAACAAGGAAAAGTTATTTTATCACCATTAACTAAATATAATGAAAAATTGAAATACTTATTATTATATGATAGTGTTTTTAGAAATTTAAGGGGTGTCCTCATACCGACACAGAGATCTATCTTATCTACATTCGAATTATGCATTTTAATAAAAATTTAACTATTTTTGACTAAAATTTATAGAAGAGGCACATTCTTAACATTCTAAAGAATTTATTGCAACGTTAAAAGACAGAATAGAGGTGGAAATGAAAACAAAAACTGCATAATACGATTATTTATAACTACATTGAAAAGTTAATCGTATTAAGTAGTTTTCGCCTTTATTTTTACCCTTATATTGTCTTTTTACATTGCAATAAATTCTTTGACATGTTAAGAATGTGCCTCTCCTACGAATTTCAGTCATGAATAGTTAAATTTTTATTAAAATTCATAATTTCAATGTAGATAAGGTAGAACTCTATGTCGGTATAAGGATTCCCCTTAATTAGGTATTATAATAATTTATTTAGTTTTGCAACTTTTAATGCAAATGTCATTCAAAACCAAGAAAAAGCTATATATAATTTAAAAATTCAAGGACAAATTTGTCATATAGCACCCAATACATTAATTTCTACTAACGACATTAAACCTACATGTGAATAGTTATATATTTACGATAATACAGTAGCAATTGAAAAATGACTAAAAACTAATGAAAAATTAACAAAAGAACATATGTTAATTTTTACAGAGATGATGAATGATAATCCGATGGCTAAGAATTACAAAAGCTTACATCAATTATCAAATATACAAAATATTTTAAATTATAAATTGTATTTTATGCGAAAAAATGATGAACAACAACATCGTTATAATAAGCCACTAACTTCGGAATGTGGTGCTATCATAGTATCTAATTCAGGAATTCCAGATAATTATGATCTTTGTGTATATTCGAAATTATCTTCTGAAGATGGAATAACTCATACTTATTTAAATGAATTATCTCATCACGTGGATCCAATGGTTTTTCCTTTAATGGAGATTTAGGTTGGAGTATAGGATATAAAAAAAATTAAAATATTGAAAAAAATGACTGTCTTACAATACTACAATATTATCTATATAGAATCCATCGGAGACCAAATTTAAAAAATTTCAACCCTATTTTATATTGTGGAAGATTAACACAACAATAAATAATACATGCATATGTGATGGTTGAAAGTAATAGAATGAATTTTTTTAGAAATAATCAAAAATAATTAAGCATAGAATGTTATCAAGGTTTATTAGATCATGTAATAAATTGTGCTTCAAATGTTTCAACAAATTTTGAAAACAAAGAGAGAATTTGAAATCTTTTTAGTTTACCTACATCATATATTGGTAGTCCAAGATATATGCAGCAATATTATCAAGATACCATGGCAATAATAAGAATACTAGGAAAACTAGACTTATTTATAACAATGACATGCAATCCTAAATGGAAGGAATTGAAAAAAATTTTTTAAATTTTCCAGAAGGGACAACTCTCAATGACATACCAAATATCACAGTAAGATTATTTTATATAAAATTTAAAATGTTATTGAATGATATTATAAAAAACGAAATTTTTGGTCCTGTTATAGCTTATGTATTTTCGGTTGAATTTCAAAAAAGAGGGTTACCTCACGCGCATATTATCATAACATTACATCATAATCATAAAATATTAGCTCCAGAAAATAATGATAAATATATTTCAGCAGAAATACCTTTATCAGAAAATAAATACTTACAAAAATTAGTAATTAAACACATGTTACATGGACCACATACAGATAAATCACCTTGTAACGATAAAAATAAAACTATATGTGAAAAAAATTTCCAAAATCATTTAATGAAATTACAATAGTTAAAGAAAACAAATATCCACAATACAAAAGAAGAAATAATATTTTAGATAATCATACGTTTAATTTAAAAAATAATAAAAAAATTATAAAAGTTTATAATTCAATGGTAGTTTCTTACAACAGTTGTTAGCAAAATATAATGCTCACATCAATACTGAATTTTGTATGTCAATACAAAGTATAAAATATATTTATGATTATATTTATAAAGGTGTAGATAAAGCTTACTGTAAAATAAAACAAGATAAAATTAAAGAAAATAATAAAGGTGTTGTTTATGATGAAATAACTCAATACATAGATGGAAGATATTGAAGTCCAATGGAGGCTGCATGGAGATTACAAGAATTCACACTATGCGGTAGAAGTCATACAGTAATAAGATTAGATGTCCATACAGAAAATCAACAAAAAATAATTTTTGATGAAAATGATATACATTCAGCATTAAACAAATACGAAACAATATTGACCGCATGGTTTAAATTAAATAAAAAATATGATTTTGCTAAAAAAATTAAATATGTTAATATACCACAATATTATATTTTTAATTCTAAGACTAAATCTTGGATTAAAAGATCAAAATTTAGAAAAAATATAGCCATTGGTAGATTAAATGTAGTGCTACAGGCGAAGGGAACCATGGTTTTATTTTAAATAATTGTATAAAAAAAATAGAATAATTTTAATTAATTTAAACATATTTTAAAATAACTTAAAATTATTATTATTGATTTTATATAATTATTTAAAATAAAACAAAAAAAAAAACAACGCGCCGAAATACTATACATTTTTTATTATTTAATTTATATTATAAATTATTAATTGTAAGGTATTATTGACAGTACCTCTGCGGGTGGTGTGGAAATCTGTCTGAACGAATATATAATTAATATTAACTAGCTAAATTTACCTCGCTTCTAAAGTCGCTCGGTTGAATTTTCATATATTATATTATTATGTATAAATTAGCCAATTTTAAAATGAAAAAGAATTGAACTTATCAATTTTGATATTGAAGTTTCGTACTAAATTAAAATTTTATATTTTTATAAAAAGGATGAATTAATGTCACAATTATTTTACTAGATTGCATTTAAACCAATGAAAAAATATGATAGGAATTAATTCTTTTTAATCACGTGTTTCAATCACGAACCATGAAATAACCGAAAACAGTATTTGACGTTTCCTAGAACTAACAACTACACGGAGAAAGGAAAGTACTGTCAAAGAAGATAGACGCTAATAAAAGGATTCTTCTGGGTTAAATTTTTCGTCCGCAAACCTGGGTAACACTTTGACATTGTTTGTATATCTATACATATGAAAAATTTGATATATAAATATAAAAATACATGGTATCTAGTAGCACCCTCAGTAGCTGGGTAACTCATTTTTGGCAGAAATTTTCCATTCAAGAGTACGCTTCTATAAGCGTCTATATTCGTTGGTACTGTTGAAATAGGTACTAAATCTAGTATATCTAATTTATGTACTTAGGTATTTGAAATAAAAGGCAAAATATAATTTCAATTAGTACATAGCTTGAATTTTAGGGACTAATGTTGATACTATTATATTATTAAGCGAGAGCAAAAATTTTTGATGCTTACTAGGAGAGTGTCACACCTCCGGATCACGGATTTTGCTCAAACTTCGGGATAAGTTTTCAGATAATAAAATATGGAAAAATCTAAAGTTATAGTCATAAAAACTCAATATTTCCCTAGTTACAGGCAATTAAAGAAAATCACTAAAAAAGTTACTAGATTTTCAAACGCATATAATTCTTTAGCGTCGATAGCTACAAGCTTGAAACTTTTTTTAAATTAAAGCTGAGCTCAAATCCTTTCGAATTAGTAGTTATAGCATGTAAAAATATTATTTTTCCCAAAGTTAGAGCGTGATAAACATTGGACCTGATTTTTCTTTTAAAAACATTAATTAATAATAAAAGCTGAAATTAGGTCCAATCTTCATTACGCTCTAACTTTGGGAAAAAATAATATTTTGATATGCTGTAACTACTGTTTCGAAAGGATTTGAGCTCAGCTTTAATTTAAAAGCTTTAATTTAAAGTTTCAAGCTTGTAGCTATTGACGCTAAAGGACTATATGCGTTTAAAAATCTAGTAACTTTTTTAGTGATTTTCTTTAATTGCCTGTAACTAGGGAAATATTGAGTATTTATGACTATAACTTTAGCTTTTTTCATATTTTATCATCTGAAAACTTATCCCTAAGTTTGAGCAAAATCCGTGATCCGGAGGTGTGACACTCTCCTAGTTAGTGTCTTTTTTTCCAGTACTAAGATTGACATTTCACCTACTTAATTCAAGGGCAATATTTTCCAGAAAATGTGATTGTCATTCTCTTTTGATGCGGCTTTTTCTGTTACTAAAATTAAAAATTGATAAATATAGAATTATAATTATAATATATAACAGTTTTAATTGACTGATAATTAATTTTCCAATTTAGATAGATAGATATTGATTTATTTTGTAAAAAGAGTATAAAAAGGCATGTAATGCATGAAATAATAAGTAATAATTCTATATAAAGTATTGCACATAATAAGATAAGATATCACAGTCAATTATTAAAATTAATACTGTATCAGTAAGTCACCATGTAAAAGTGATATCACAGACTATTCTAAATACAAGAAGAAAACATAAATTACAATAAAAAACAGTCTTTAATATCTATCAGTCATAGAATTAAAATACATAATTTAAAAGAGGAATCACTGTCATGACATCAATAAAAATAAAATTGAACAATACTATAAAAATAAAATTGGACAATACTATAAAATAAAATTAGACAATACTATAAAAATAAAATTGGACAATACAATAACAAAGTAATAGTAAATAATTAAAAAATAAAATAATAATATTTCAAGAATAAAAACTTAATACCGAAGATGTCATGACTTCTAGTAAAAATAGAACCACTCATTCTTTCCGCATACATTCATCCATCATTCACGCTAATAAATACATTTACACCTTAAATCTATACATAGGACAAAAACAAAATAAATTAACATAAAAATTAGAATACTTAAAATTAATTTCACTCGAGGTCGAGTAAGTACGTCCTCAAAGCCGACTTAAACCTGCCAAGCGATGGTAGATTTTTTATATCAGCAGGCAGGGAGTTCCAAAAATGCGCACCTTGAACTTGAAAGGAATTTCTTCCAGTCTCAGTACGCATGAAGGGCATCGCGAAGTCCTTAATCTCTCCCCTAGTGGCTACCCTAGGTACATATCTGGTAAAGAGAATCACTAGATACTCGGGAGTATTCATGCGCACGATTTTGTACATAAGTACTGCCATAAAATACTGTCTCCTCGAATCAGTACGCAGCCAGCCAAGCGCAGCTCTATGAGGAGAGATATGATCGCCCATTCCTACGCCTAATACATATCTCACACATGAATTTTGTAGTCTTTGTAATCGTCTTCTCAACCCCTGCGAAGCATCGAGCAGAACTACTGAGCAGTAGTCGAGGTGCGGAAACAGCAAGGCGGCTGCGAAGTGTTTACGCAGGGTCTCAGTGGTGTACCGACGAAAGAACCGCAAACTATACATTATCCTATTAAATTTTTTAGTCACCATATCAATCTGCGGCTCCCATGACAACTTAGCGTCAAGCACAACACCAAGGCTCGTAACGGTATCAGAGAAAGATATGTCGACACCTCCTTTAAGCTCAATCGTTCTTGGCTCACCAGCATAAAAGTCATTAATAAATCGACTACCGCCAAAAACGATCGCCTTAGTTTTGCTTGCATTTAATGTGAGAGAAGCATCGACAGCCCACCCTGACACCGCCCTGGCCACCCTTTGCATAATACGAATACCTTCATCTAGATGTTCATGAAGGACCTTAGTATAGATTTGGAGGTCATCAGCATATAATATGTGCTCAACGAAACAGGGGTCGAGCGTGTCACGGATGTTATTAATGTAAAGGCAAAACAACAGAGGCCTCAGCACTGAACCCTGTGGAACTCCTAGATTGGTTGTTAGCCAATCCGAATCCTCTTTTGAATGTGTGGAAACCATTTGCTTATTACCTGATAAATAGGAGCTAATCCACTTGAGTGCAGCCCTGGAAAACTCTATCGATCTAAGCCTCGCCAGCAATTTGGAGGGGGAGATCGTGTCGAATGCCTTACTAAAGTCAAATAGAAGTAATATCGTGGCAAGTTTCTTGTAAAGACCTGATCTTATGTCGTCTGTAAGTTTAAGTATGGCAGTCTGCGTAGGATGATGCTTTCTGAAGCCAGTCTGCAAAGAGTCAAGTATTTTGTGTGTCATAATATACTCCTGCAGTTGGTCATGGGCAATCTTCTTGAGAACCTTTGAAAGAAAACATAATATTGCTATGGGCCTAAAATCTTTAGGCATTTTAGGTGCAGGGCACTTCTTTAAAGGCA
This sequence comes from Anastatus disparis, assembly GCA_017163975.1. NCBI lineage: Eukaryota > Metazoa > Arthropoda > Insecta > Hymenoptera > Eupelmidae > Anastatus > Anastatus disparis. The sequence continues at coordinate 10,428,370 of JAFFSR010000347.1, forward strand.
CAATACGTGCACGCTTCCAAAGGAAAGGGAAGACCCCCCGCACAAAAGAGGAGTTAAACAGAGTCACAAGATGCTCTCCAATAACCGGTAGTGCTTTAAGTATCACACTCTGCGGGATGCCATCCTCGCCACAAGCCTGTGACGGAAAATGCGAAATCGCAAGGATTATGTCATTAATATTAATTGGCTTAAAAGCAAAGCCACTTTCACTGCGCTCAGAAAGAATCCTTTTACGTTCCGCAGTATCTTTGTGTGGCGAGACTGACACCCCTGCAAAATGCGCATTAAGCTCATCTGGAGTGAATCCATTCAAGTCTCCTTGAGGTCCGGACAGGAGTCCCGGGTCTTTTAACTCCTTCCAGACATTACCTCTAGCAAGAGCATCAAACAGTCTATTATGATAATAATTTGTTTTAGCTTGTTCCGTCCGTTCATCTGTTGTTTTACGCAGTTTCAAAAATTCGGAGAGATGTCGCTCCTCCTTCGAACGTTTAAATCTACGATACGTGGCATCTCTCTTGTGCCGCATCTGTGACAACTCTTTATCTATCCAAGGAAACTCATCTTTACCAATTGTAAGTGTTTTTAGTGGCGCCAGATTTTTTATTGCTGCCGTAAGGTTGTCACAGAGGCAGCCAATTGCAAATACCGGGTGAACTGTACCAACTGTAAATGGCGTCCAATCACAGCTAGCCAAACTCTGTGCCAATAAGTTTGGACAGATATCTTTATAATTCCTATACTTAATCATTTTATTATCTGTCTTGATATGATTACATGAAATACATACATCAATTAAGTTGTGCCGACTGTGAAAATCAGCCGGTAAGTTGCGTGCGTCAAGTATTGTGTCATTATCGTCCACAAGAATCAGGTCAATCCACGTGCGAGACGTTGGAGTGTGATGCGTGGCACCGTGCTGAACCGACTGTAACGAAATTTCATGATATTTAAGAAATAGATGATATTTAAGGAATAGAACGGTACATGTTCATCTGCTATACTTCGTTTTAAAATAGTTAGCTTTTGAGTTTAAAATTAATTATTAGTAATTCAAAATTTATATATATTATATGATTTAGATTATATTTATCAAATGTTAAAAATTGTTTTACAATTTAATGGTTTTTACGTTATTAAGTATTAATTATATGGAAGTTTTATACTTGACAGCGCCGCAATGCGCATTATATAGGTAATATGTTAGTATAAGATAATTAAGTTCCGTAGTACGGAAAAATTCGGTACTATACCAAATAATTTTTGGGGTTAGACGCGTTAAAAGATGTACTAATATAGGTTGTCTTGATTTATGTACTGAGTATCAATTAAAAAACGACTGGCTTTTTTTTTGACTACTGACTCAAGTTAGTACATTTTTTTTAGGTATTTTCCTTTCTCTGTGTGTGCAAATTCAAGATTGAGGTTGGAATTTGATAATCTTCAGTATTCACAAGATTGAGATTCGTCTATAAGGTTCGAATTCATAAACGTGATTTTAGTATTGAGTAGAACTTGGAACTCGAGTATCTTTACATGGGTATCAGTAGTTATTTTTGTTGGGTGGGGTGTGGAGTTGAAAAAAGTGGAAAATGGGTGTAAAATGAGTAGAAAATAAGTTTTATCAAATAAAAGAGTGGAAAATAAAAGTTCTATGGGTAAGATATAAGGGCTCAACAACTAAAATTTTTTAAAAACTATTTTGTATAGAAAGATATATATCTTATTCTATTATAAAAAGTTTTCTGCCATCGTTATCGATGCTGCCACCGTGTATAAGCATCAATCCAGGCCCCAGTTAGTTGAAATTTCGTTAAAATAAGAGTAACAAGTTAGCTAAAAGTTGGTTAAAAAATAGCTGAAAATTGTATAAAAGTTAGCTAAAATTGAGTTAAAATTTAGCAGAAGCAGGATACATTTGTCTTCAAATTAGCTAAATTTATTTATAAAGTCAGTTCAAATATACAAAATTAAGATAAAAATTGACAAAACATCAGTCAAAAATTAGCTGATTAAGTTCAATTCAACTGCATTTAGAGATGCGCTGACGACAAAAATTTTCTCTTTTCTCTAGAAGCTAATCAAGTGTAGACTCTAATATTATATTATTATTAAAATCTATACTCTAAAGAAAAGAGAAAATTAAGAAGGTTAGCTGAAGATGGAGAGAGTAAAAGAAAAATAAAGGAAGAAAGAATAGAGAGTGAAAAAGGATAATAAAACAAAATATAGGGAAACATGGATGAAGAGAGAAATACATATACTAAATCTCACATAAGACCCAAGAAAAAGGCCCAAAAAAAGTGCTTGTATATGATAACTACTCATTATATGGGACTCAATAAAAATTGCTATTCTTATTACGATAAAATGCGCAAATCCGTAGGAGCCAAGAACTGTAGAAAAAGGTAGTTTCTTTTTAATATATAATAACCACTAATTATATAGGAAACAATATAACATTCATGAAACCTTAATAACATATTCATATGTAAGTGTGTTCGTATTTACATGAATTGTCATTTACGTAAAAATTGTTAAGAATTGAATGTATTAATAATTATTTCACTAAAGCTATAATATTTTTATTAAGAGAAATATATTAATTTTTAGAATATATCTAATGAGCTCATTTGAAAAATTATCATAACATGATATAAAAATATTCTTTTAGTATCTTTCCAACATACGTTTTATAAAATACAATCTTCAAAAGTAATATTTTTAATATTAAATTATTTTTAATAGCCAATTATATAGATAGGAAAATATATGAAATATGGATAAATTTTCCTGATTATGTCTATAATTATGAATTCATATATATGATCTGTCTAGATGGAAGTAAAATTTCCTATAAAATAGTAAACATATCAAAGGAAATTTCCTTATGATTTGCAAAACATTTATTAAGAATGCGGAAAATAAATAATATTCTTAAATATCACTCTAAAATTTGTATTAAATATAATGATTGGAAATTATCATTATTCTATTAGATTGAATTTATTGTTGAAGTTACATTATATTTGACTCTAAATAATCTATACTTATAAAATTTACATATTATTTTATATAAACTATGAAAATGATAATCACGAAAATAATATTATTTTATCCTATAATTAAAAAGTTTACATAATTATTCTAATTGATAACTTATAAATTATTGTATTATTTTATAAGATATAATTTCAACTTAAATAATTAGCTTTATGTTAAAACTTAATTTCATTAGTATTCAATTCCACGAGTTGATATATATTATTATTATTATTAACATAAATATATATTGAATATAAAACATTGATCCATAAATAATTTTTAAAATTCATAACCGATATTTTAAATTCTTTTGAGTAGTCGAAACTTGATTTTCTAAATTTTGGTACTTGCTACAAACTTTCTTAGCCAATTTTCAACCAATTGACCTTAAAATTTCCAGAGATCTTCAGTTTATATATCTTCACAAAATCACAGTTTTAATTTTTAAAAATAAAGAGAATTTAAAAGTTTAGTTTAAAAAGTTGATAAAAATACATATTTTTGTAAATTTCCCATATGGAAAAAATTTTTGGATATAATTGTAAATAACTGTTAATAACTGTAAATAAATGTAAATAAATGTAAATAACTGTAAATAACTGTGAAAAAGTGTTAAAAAATGTGGGAATTGAGACATAAATAACAGTTATTTACAATTATTTACAATTATTTATTGTTATTTACACTTATTTACAGTTATTAACTGTTATTTACACTTATTAACTATTATTTACACTTATTTACAGTTATTTATTTACAGTTATTTACATTTATTCACTTTTTTCACAGTTATTTACAGTTATTTACGATTATTTATAGTTTTTTACAATTATTTGCAGTTATTTACATTTTCGAAAATATTCACGAATTTATTCATGAAGATGAAGAAAATAATAAATTTGACCCCTACATGACCTCGGAAGGGGTCAACCGCTACCCACGCATAATACCTTATTATATTGAACGTAGAATTTCTTGCTCTTTCCAAATCCGGGATCAAAAATGGGGGTTTCAATTCAAAAAATCACTTTGACCTTCAAATGACCTTGAAAATAAATATCAAGGTCAAAACTGATTTCATAGAAAGATAGTCCGTATTGTCTCGAATAACTTTCGTCTAAACAATTTTTTTACACAACGCCAACTGTCAAAAATATCTCGGTGGTTTCTTTAGAATGGGACACCCTGTATATATAATAATTCTGTATTTGGAATAGTAATAAAATAAATGTTTTTGACACAGCGTGCGTAAAATTGCATATAATGAAACGCAGCCAAATTCTTGATGTGCAATTTTACGCACTCTGTGTCAAAATAGTATATTTCGGTACTAGTGCGGTAAAGTGATTTTTTACTCGTGTGGCGGTTTGCGCCCGAGCGAAGCGAGGGTGAAAAGGTCACACGAGTAAGAAATCACTTTCTCGCACGAGTATCGAACACTATTTTTTGTTACTAGTGCGTTAAATTATAAATATTCGTGCGATTGCAATGACACTTGGGCTGGCTTGGCCGACCCTCGTGCATATCAACTGCACGAATATTTATAATTTAATGCACTAGTATCAAAAGGTACTATTGTTAAATTGCCTTTAAAAATTATAATATTATATGAATATGTATTTAATTATTCAGAAAGGTTTGTTGTTAATAGAACAGAAATATCATTATTTTTAGTTACTTATAATAATTGCATTATTCATAATTATTTATAATTATTCACAGATATTCACGGTATTTACATTTAAAAACTGTTGAAGGTATCAGGATGGATTTTAAGCAAAAAAAAAAAAAATTCAAATGTAGTCATAATTTTTTTTTTAATGATATTATTTAATAAAACTAGAAAATTCATGCGCGCAAGCGCGCCCTATATCTAATCTAAATGTGTATAAATTTTTAATGATTGACTGTTAATATAGTGCTATTATTTTCTGTTTATTATTAAATAATAATAATTTCATATCTACTAATATCAACATCAGTAAAGAAATTGATGTTATATACTAATGTATCAGAGCAATTTACGCGGCATCAATGAATTTATAGACACAGAAAACTTCGAAAAAAATAAATCCTATTTGAAAGATATACTATCACTAAATTCATTTTCTTATTATTATTTTAAAAAATTGAAGAAATAGTAAACTTTTAAATTATTTTTCAGACATTTCTTAAATCTTTCAAAATTTAAATAACGTAAATTATTACAAAGTCAAAAGTTATTTTACAAATATATAACTTTTCATACATATCAATCTAATGTATTTGATTTTCAAGATATATCTCAAAAGAATTCCAAGATCGATCTCTGGACATAGTCATGTAAAATTATCCATTATTAAAAACATCTGTTTCTAATACAATGTAATGTGGTTTATAAAAACGACTTTTCCAGTTTTATCATCACTTAAAATTTCACATTTTAAGGAGACATAAAACGGATATTACACCTACACTTATAAATATTGACTATCTCCACATTTCAGTGCAAAATTTCAGGAAAAGAAATGCATTAGATGGTATAAGTTTTTAAATAAATCTATTCATTAGCATTTATGAATTCTTAATTTCTGGTACCAGAAAAATTTGAATATATAATATTGGAATCCTAAATTCTCAATAACTAATGAATGAAGTTATTTAAAAATTAATATTTTCAACAATATGAAATCCATAAAATATATAAAAAATAAAATAGTTCAAATCAATTCTTAAAGATATGTATATCGTTCCTATTTTTAAAATACAAATAAAAATAAAAATTCTAGTTTATATTTTCTTAATTATAGTAATTATATCATTTTTTCAAACAAAAGATTTTAAATTTTATTTAGCAGAAAAACTGTTTATTCTAAGCGTTATTCAATTTGGATTTTGAAATTAAATAAACAAACTTTTAAAAATAGTACATTTTAGGCAATGATTATGCTATATTTTTGAAAAAAAATTTGTAAACTGTCAATCTAAAAATATTTTATATACTAAATTATACTATCGAAATTGTATAACTTATCGGTTTTTTTATTATTTATTTTAAAATATTCCGAAATATTTTAAATTTTATTTTAAATTTACAAAATTACTTGCCTTGTTCATAGATAAATATTTTATGATATTGTTATGAGCTGAAAAGTTCATAACATCTGTATTTTCTAAATTTATTGCTTAATATACTATTTTATAGTACAATTTTTAAAAAGAGAATTATCAGAAGTAAATGGAATAGAATTGTTACCATGTTCTAATTTGCAATATGCAATAACAAATGAATATAAAGCGGTACTTCGCACTCTCGACAACTTCCACAAAAGGAATTTTTGTAAGCGGCAGTTAGCGATGTTTATACTAATAATTTTGTTTAAAAATCAAACTATAATTCAATAATTATAATTTAATAATTTTATCAGTGATTTTTATTATTAAATTCTAAATCGATGATTTTATTTAAGCATATTATAGTAAATCAAATCTCGTTTTTCGCCAATCATATGATTCTATTCAACGCACCAATTACGCTCTTAGTATAAAATGTTTCACAACATCCGGCCATTGTTTTTTTAAAAGAGGAATGTTTACCTTAAATATATATTAAATATAAGACTTTGATCCATTAATAATTTGAAAAAACCTTATCCTATGTTTTTTTGTTATGTGTATTGCGATGTGAGAATTTAGTTATATTTAAATTTCAATAAACAAAGTTATTAAATAAATTAATATAACCTTGCCCGTCCCCGCATGCAAAGTTCGGCCTGTCGAAAAGAAAGAATCTTTAATTTATTAAGAGCGCCAGACAGGCCACCGGCTTACTCGTCGGCAGCATGAATCTCGAGCTGTCTTGGCTGGGAGGTGGGCGACCTCTGGTGTCAAATTTTATTAGTTGAAGTTGGGAGAGGTATTACACACAAAAAAAAATTTTAATATTACTTGTTCAATTTATAACACTTGAATTACTTTATTCAACGTAAAAAAAATATATAACAGAAAAAAATAATTCTAAACTTATTATCGCTCGGTCTATGAACGTTAATTTATCTTTCTCTTAATTTTATTAAATCTAATACTCGCGCACACTTATTACCCATACACCCCGGTCAATTTAAATTTTACTTAATTCACTTTATTGAAATAATAAACTAATGTTCTACTCGTAGCAAATAAAAAAAAAAATTTAATTTACGGTCTGGTCGACTTAAGCGACCTCGCTCTTCCTTCGTTCAACAATATGGCTACCAAGAGCCCGCGCACTTATCTCTCACTCTCTCTCTCTCACACACACTAATCCCACGTGTCTACCAATTTGTTTAATCACCGGTCAAATTTAAGAAAACTAATAATTCGTTGAACTTTCGTGCAAAATACTAATTTTAATTTTAATTTAAATTAATTATCCGGTCAACGGAATCGTTAGACACGTGGTCGGATTTTCACTCCCGCACTCTCGAAATTTTTATATTTAAAGAAAGAAATTTTTATATTTAATTACTATCTCTTCTGGTTTACAAATTTATTTTTCAATTAATTTAATTTAATAGTCAACGCAGAGTATCCAAAGATTTTTCTTTACAAAATGGCTGCTAAGGCCCGCGTCATGAACTGTATTACGTCATACACACTCACCACGATGTCCACCGATCTCGAATTTTATTATTATTATTATTCCGGTCAATCAAGTGTAATTTATTGTCAATTCTTATTTATTATAATTAAATTACAACGAATTTACCCGGTCAACGAAATCGTTGAACACGTGGTCGAACTTTAATTTTACTTTCTCAACTACAAATTTATTTTTACAATCAAATTTTCGCACTTTTAATTTCGTTTCACTACAAAGAAATTTTTAATTCGCACTACTACGTTGTCACAATCACTTTGAATTTAAAATCTTACGCCCGCACTGAATTTACACCTAGTCGGCGAGAGCCGCTAGTTTACAAAATAATTTATAATTGTCGATTGGGACTACAGTCCACTCACCGTTGTAGAAAAGAACCTCGTTGACAACAGGAATTGGTCGGCGATGGCGACAATCTGGTCGACGATGGCGGTGATGGCCTCAGGTTTGTATATCTCCCTCTCTCTTTCTCTCTCTGCACAAGCAACTGGTCGGCGCCGGCTGCGGAAATGAGTTGGTTGACGGATCAGGGCAGCAAAAACCTCCTTATGGAATCTGGCTGCTCAACTGCTTCCTCGTCTATCCAATCTGCAATCTCTACACAGCTATCAACGAAAAAACGCACGAAGTTTTAAGCAGCTACTTGCAAAGAAAAAGTATTAGGTTGATCGAGTTAACGTTCCGATACGGCACGAGGACAGTAATCGAATGTCTCCTTTGATGCTCACTTCCTTCTTCTTCGGTCTGTTTCTCCCTCTTCCTTATTGTCTATCTCTTTTTAATTTTCAATTCCTCCAATAACTAATCAGTTATCCAAATAATTGATTGCTATTCGTGAAATTTGCCTTCCGGTCCTCGAACGCAAGTCTGCAACCTGCGCGCCACCTTTTCTATAGCAAATTTAATCTTATTTCTTCTTTTTATTCTTCTTTTTAATCTTCTTTTTATCTACGTTCTCTTTTTATCCGTCTTTATTCATTAGAGAGAGAGAGAATCATTACAGGCATGGATATCTCTATATATACTTTATATATATATATATATATATATATATATATATATATTCGTATGCGTACATATAGGCTACTCAGTACAGCTGTACTTAAGCAGGAGCAAGAGTGGTATTCTCCCTTCTCCATGCTCTCTCGATCTCTCTTTATCATCTAGCTTCTCCCTCTTTCTTCACTGCGCGAGAAAGAGGCGCGCCATCACTCTTAATTCGCTCCCATCGAATCTGAATCTTTCCATCTCTTTCTTTCTTCTCTCTTGTGTTTCTCTCTCTTTCTACATCTTCTTCGTCGTGCGCCACTCCTAGCGCACGCGCGGTCGTTGCTAGGTAGTGGTAGTAGAGATACCCTACCTACGGTCTGCGTAAGCAGCACTAGCGCTCATACACATGGTCTATGACTGTGTATGTAATGGCTGCCGCGCGCTTCTGCTAGTCGTGCTCCTCGTGTACCGGTAAACAAAAAAAAAGAGTTCGTTCGATTAATTATTTATTCTTTTGTTATAATATACGCTCGGGTCGGTGAGTAAGCCGGTGGTGTGTTTTAGTGCCCTGGTGATTTATAAATTAATAACCGTTGTGACGTGTCGTGAAATAAAAACGTGCACGTGCAATAAACAACGTTAAAATTTTTACTAACAAATAAAAATTTTGTTCTTATTGGGACGTACCACGTCACAGTATATATAATTGCCGAAAATAACCATTTTCAAATCGTTATATCATTTTTACAGATTTTATTATAATTTTTTGTCTTATTACAATTAATTCAAAGCATTTTCCATAATTTTTTATATTTTTTAGCTTTTGAAAGTAAAAATACACTGAATTAAATTAGTTAATATAAAAGCAATTCTATTGTTAATATTTTTAAAAAAAGTTTATTTAAAAGAAATAAAAATTTTTAAAAGATTTTCAATTTCTAATAATGGGTTTGACTGAGAAAGATAAATTGATTGTTAAAGGACAAGAATTGTATGGTGGAATAGCTTACATGTTAACTGATATTCATAAATTAGGATTTAATAATCTTTGAAATCGGTGCCCCTCATTTAATATGCAAACCCCTTTACCAATTCAAATACCGCAATATATTAATTTAGTACCGACTGATGAAGAAGATGTTTTCCGAAAATTTTGAAAGAGGTCACTGGATTTGTATGTATTATAATAATAAAATAATTCATATATATGACAGTTTAAATCTTAAATATCTACAAGATGAGCATAAGATTAATATAAACAGATTATTTCCAAACGAATCTAAATTGAGTACAGTTTTCGAAACAGTACAATCACAAACAAATAATTATGATTGCGGCATTTTTGCAATTGCTTTTGCTGTTGCAATACTTTATAATTTATGTTCATGTTTCTCAAGATAATGATATTTCTCAAATGAGATTACATTTATTAGGTATTTTTGAAACGCAAAAAATCAGAATGTTTTCTTTTTTACATAATTATAATAATACAAATATTAATTACGATAATCCATCGGACATGATAAGAAGTTTTGTCATGTTTCAATAAAATACCATTAAATTTATATATCGCACGGTGCTTCCGAGGAAGTTTAAATACAAATTTAATGTGATTTCAAAATTTCATCTGAGAATGATTTGTAGGCCCATTACATAATTCAGGCATCACTTTTAAAATCATTTTACATGATCGATTTGAAGAAAAATAAGTAAGAATGAAAAAAAGATTCAAAACCAAACCATTTTATTTTATTTATAAAACAAATGCTCAAAAATATTTGGAACATCAGTGTAATAATAAAAATATAATAAAATTAAAGAATATCTGCCTTATGTTATGCAGCTATTAAGTTCAAATATTTATTAAAATTAATGTCGAAAAGTAGTTCTATAGCTATTTACGTATAGATACATAATATTCAGAGAATGTAAATTCGATGACATCTGTTAATATACATTTTAAGTAGTAATTTGAAACTTGCATAACTAATAAGGAGAAGTCTCCACACCTCTAGGAAACCGATTTACCTAATACTGCAGGTTATGATCTATTGATCAAAAGAATGAATCTGTGTTGTTTCTTTTCCTATAATAAGCCCAGCGACAAAGATAAGGTTGTTTCTTTCAAAAATATAGTAACAAGAAGTGCTTATAAGAACTTTAATAACCAAAAAATTAAAACTCTTACAAAAAAGTGCATGAAAGATAAAGAAGTACAAGTTGAACACTTTACTTTGAACCTTATTGTGTTAAAAAACTTTTCGTGGTTCGGAAGCTATGCTGAATTAAATATTACTACATATTCTCTTAATATTCTTAGCATGTAACACATAATGAATTTTTACACAATTTAATTAACATATTTTAATCACCTCGTACACAGCATGGAATATTTATCGAAGCTTCCTGGAATAATGGCACGGAAGATTTAAAATATTTCAGGAATCTTCCATGGAATATTCCTGTGATATTCGTTGATACTTCTTATATTGGAATATTCTATGGAATATTGTTGGAAAACTCCAAGAATATTTCGTTGGAAGATTTGGGTCATCTCAAATCTTTTATTGAAACATTCCAGGAATCTTGCAGGAATATTTCATAAAATATTTCGTTGGAACATTCATGGAAGATTTTCAGAATATTGAAACGGAAGATATGAAACATTTCATAAACCTTTCAAGGAATATGCATGGAAGATTTGAGGAAACTTTCATGAAATATTCCATAAAATATTTCTGGAAGATTTCAGAAATCCATCGTAAAATATTCCATGGAAGATTCATAGAATATTGACCCGGAAGATTAGGATTATTATCAGAAAACTTCCGTGGAATATTCCTCTAATATTCGTATGTCCTTGATTCTTCTTACATTGGAATATTTCATGAAATATTCTTGAAAGATATCAAGAATACTTCAATGAAGGGTTTGGGTAATCTCACATCTTTCATGAAATGTTACTGGGAGATTTTTGGAAGGTTTCGATGAAAGATTTAGAGTTTCAAATCTCCACAAAATATTTCTGGAATATTTTATGAAAGATTTAGAAATGCTGAGAGGAGATAGTATATGTATTATAAAATAACACATTTTACCCATATATCAATACATATACGCATACATAAACATTGACTAATAAAATCGCATTTACACAATCGCTTCGACTGTACGCAACAAAGTGGCGACCCTTTCGCTTATATAGTGAGTAAGGTATTGCGCAACCACTTGGGGATAAAACTCCCATTTAACAAACATCCTCCTATCGGGGTCATTGGAAATCTCCCGTAACATTCCGTGCAAGCTTCCAACGGAAACTTCATAGAATCCTTCAAGAATATTTCATACAATATTCCACTATAAGATTACTTAAATCTTTCCATAAAATATTTCGTGAAATATTACTAGAAGATTTATGTAATATTCCGCTGTACAGTTTTGAAGTTTTTCGGAATCTTCCAGCGAAATATTTATAGAATTTTCCTAAAGTCTTTCATGAAATATTTCACTGGAAGATTACTTAAATCTTTCTGTAAAATATGCCATGAAATATTTTTGGATGATTTAGGTAATAGTCTTAGAACATATACTACTGGAGGCAGCTCTGAATGCACCGTGCGCGTGGTTGGGTTGGGAAAGAGAAAGATATACTAAAGTTGATAGCTATCTCTATCTCTCCGTCATGTGATAAAGGAGTAGGAAACAAAACAAACCAATCACGTACCGGAGAAAATGAGATATCTGTCAACCTCAATATACCTTTCTCTTTCTCAACCTAACCACGCGCACGGCGCATTCAAAGCTGCCTCCAGTAGTATATGCTCTAAGGTAATAGTCCGCTGTCCAATTTTAAAGTTTTTCGGGTACTTCCAGCGAAATATTTATGGAATCTTTTTAAAGTCTTTCATGAAATATTTCACTGGAAGATTACTTAAATCTTTCTGTAAAATATGCCATGAAATATTTTTGGATGATTTAGGTAATAGTCCGCTGTCCAATTTTAAAGTTTTTCGGGTACTTTCAGCGAAATGTTTATGGAATCTTTCTGAAATCTTTGATCAAATATTGCACCAAAAGATTACTTGAATAGTTCAGTAAAATATTTCGTGGAATATTTCTAAAGATTTATGTAATGTTACGCTGTACAATTTTAAAGTTTTTCGGAATCTTCCAGCGCAATATTTGTGAAATCTTCCTAAAATCTTTCATGAAATATTCCACCGCAAGATTACTTAAATCCTTCTGTGAAATATTTTATGGAATATTTCTAGAAGATTTGTGTAATATTCCATTTTACAATTTAGAAGTTTTTCGGAAACTTTTAGCGAAATCTTTATGAAACCTTCCTGGAAATTCCCATGAAATATTTCACTGGAATATTTGATAAACATTTAATGTACTATTTCATGAAATATTCCTGAAATCTTTCGTAAATATTTCATGGAATAATTTGAAAAAGTTTTCGAACATTTCTTTGAAATATTCCATAAATGTTCCTGCAAGCTTTCAATGGTAGATTTCAGTGGAATATTTCGAAATATTCTGTGAAGACTTCCTAGAATCTGCATGGAAGGTTCCATTAAGATATTCTAGTGAAAGATTTCGCAATATTTTAGTGAAATTCTCCATGCTGTGCTAGCTATAACTTTTGAATTAGGCAAGACTTTCTGATGCATTAAAGCTCAAATCAAAGTATTAAACTTATGCTCCCTTTTTTATATTTTGCTGTGAGAGTTTTAGTTCTTTGGTAGTAGATAAGCTATGTTGCTTCTGGCCCACTGCATTTCTGGCCCACTGCATTTCTAACCCACCTACATTTCTAACCCAGTGACTTTCTCGCCCAGTGGGTTAGAGAGTCAGGTGGGTTAGAAATGTAGGTGGGTTAGAAATACAGTGGGCCAGAAGCAACATAGCCAGTTCCGAGAAGGCGAGCTGCCGGTGGCCGGCTGCGGGCTGTTGACTGCAGTATTGACGCAGGGGAGGGGAGACTATAGTTCAAGCGAGCTACAAACGACATAGGGGTTTTAGGGGAATCCCCCAATCGCATGCTTTAAACGCAATCTCTTATACTACTACATATTCAAGCATCTAAAGCTTTTTATATTTTATATCTTTAGATGGTGTTTGTAATTTATATTTTTCATGAATGTGAATTATGATGTGTATGCTTTTAATAGGAAGTGGTGAGAGCCCCAACCATCGCCCTCCACCTGTGAGATACATCCATTAATCATTATCTCTTCTTTTACTTCCTATGGTAGCATAAATAAACTTATTTATTTTCAGTAGAGTATTTTTTCATAAGTCTGACATTGTGCAGAGCACAACGAGCTTTGTACGTATCATTGTGATTTGGACAAACAGTCGCTAGCTTTATTTTATCAGTTGGTGGAAAACCCATTTCTGTGACGTCGCATACTTCAAACTTGAAGCGTTCTAGCCATTTTTTTCTTATACTACCCACGACAAAAATTTTGGTCGCATCATGTAAGGCTTCTCTAAGAATATTGCCTACGTCAGTATAGGGAATGGTACCAGAGTTCCATGACAAACCATGGTAGTAATACTTTAACCACGTATTTTGTTCTTTGTAATCATTCGAAAGTCTACGCCAGAAATATGGCTTATTGAAAAGGAGTACCAAAGGCTCGGTATCATCGTTGAGGGGTATTATAGCCAACTCTTTAGGAATATAGTCATCACCAGACTGTTTAAAACCTTGCATATCCACCAAGTACTCCATGCTGATTAATAACTTTTTCACAGTACTAATTCACTATCTTTATTTAGACGAGTGTCTTCCCAGTCCATAACCCAATCACTGAAATCACTGAAATACAACTTCTGTATTGATTTAACGTTGTTAACAGCACACGTATTTTTATACATACAATTATGATGTGAACAAGAGTTTGTTTTAGTTAGCCGTTGATCAAAATTTGGAATACCCAGTTCACTAATATCCACAACATTAAAATCAAATTTCTCCAACCACTCTTTTTTCACTTGACCAATCACAAAAACTTGTGTAGCGTTCTGCAGAGTTTGTCGAAGAATTTTTTCTATTTCAGTATACTCATGATCTCCAGAATTCCAAGCTAGTCCATGATAGCAAAGCTCGAGCCAGAGATTTTAACGCTTGTATTTCGTAGTTAACTTTTTCCATGGAAAAGGTGGTTTGAAAAGATGTACTGTAGGTTCAGCCGATTCAACGAGAGGAACAGCAGCCAACTCTTTTAAAACAAATTCTTTACCTGGCTTTTTAAAACCTTGTAAGTCCACTGCGTATTCCATCTTGTTAAAGAATGAGATCCCAGCTCGCGCTCGCTTTCTTATATCCTACTATCCCCACTCCTTTGCAGACTATCCCCACTCCTTTGCTGACTATCCCCACTCCTTTGCAGACGATCCCCTCTCCTTTGCAGACGATCCCCTCTCCTTTGTAGACTATCCCCACTCCTTTAGACTAATTTTCTAACATCACCGCTTATGGCGTTGTATTCTATGATTCTATCATGTAAGATTAGACAGTAAGCTGAAGTTCCAACTGGAAAGTTTTGTTTGGTCTCGAATTCAAGATGAACATTAACTGGAGCACTCTTTAGAGAATCATTTTGTTCTGAACAATCGATGACTATCAGTGGCATGTGATTGATATAATCTGATTTTTTCAGCATTGGCTCGGACTCCTTCCCATAGTATGCATTTTGGAAATTAGCGTACATATCGTATAATATTGCATACTGATTATTGACAATATCAAGATTCATATTTCCGTAAGGATAGTATTGAGAATTGAGAAATAATTTTACATTGTTTAAATTGCAGTGATCAAACTGACTAGCGTTAGCAGTTTTTTGTCCTTTTCGATTTGTCTGGAAACCAAGAATGATAAAACGAGACTTCTCCAGCTGATTAGATGTTTTGACTGTCAATACATGTCTCGTTGATGCCGGCAATAATGGATATTAGTATAATTCCCAGGAACGAAAACTCATTGAGACAGGTTTATTTTTCTCGATTTGTCGAAGCATGCGAATTTTACATTCATTGGATAACTGTATGTGAGGCATAAGCCACTCGATCCTTAAAAGATCAATTTTGAAATCTTCGTAAGCATTAGTAGCATTCGCTGTTTGAATTACTGTGTTAATATCGTTTCTGGATCTCGTGAGGATAAGTTCATGTTTAACATTGACTATGATTTTGCGATAATCTTCGGCGAAGCCTAAAATCATACTGAGAGGTATGAAAATATCAAAATAGCCATTGTTATTAATGATCTTCCGAGTTTCCGTTATATCAATCCAACCAGCATTTTCTATAATCAAACTCTGACTAGGATTGAGTGATACCCAACCCTTCATAATGGTGGTCAATCCTACATTCTTACAGCGATCGATCTCCATAGCATTAATTTCATAGCGAACTTCCTCGAATAGATGACAGATGCTGTTATTAACTAAGTTAGTTCTTGCTAAAACAGTGCCATTTTGTTGAGTTAATTTTCCTACTATGTGTAGAGAACTCCGCGAAGGCAAAAGATTTAAAACTTGATGTTGAATTGATATGCGAATTTCATCGCTATTATTGAAATTTGATGAGGTGTAAGGCTGGTACGCGTGCACCTCACAGTGAGCTATTGACTCATCTAATCTTACTCCTGTTCTTCTGTTTAGAATTTCCTCCATTTCTTTGAAAACAGCAAAAAATTAAGCACGTGATTTTCCACCAGGAGCTCTTATTTTTAAGCCTTGGCTTTTCAAAAACTGAATGTTCTGCCGTGTTAATACTTTGACTCGTCGATGACGACTGATGTTCGAATGCCATCTTGATTTACTTATATACCCTTTGTTATTTTAATGGTCATAAACCACGCCCATTTTTTATACTGATTTAATATATAATCTAACTGTAATAGTTTCTCCACGAAAGTTTATTAAATTCCCGTCTTGATCGGCTATGCGCACTTGTAAATGATCTATGCTCTTGACGATGACTGGAAGGTAAATGACCTGTGATGGAACTTCAATGATCTTATATCCTAGTGGGACTGCAGGAAAGAATTCATGTATCGTATGCACTTGTCGACCGTTTATATAGGCACCAGAAACGATATTGCACTCGACTCGAAGAGCGTTGACCTTCAGGATAGCTACAGGTAAGTCTGAATAATTCGTGACGTCAGCAGGAAGTACACGTTTTGCGAAGCCTAATAAAGGTCCTATTGAACGTTCTGGTCGAAAATCAATCGGATGATTACACTTTATTTCACTACGAAGTGTATTATTGTTTGGTTTAATACTGATTGATATACTTTTTGCCGTCAATGTTTCACTGAGATAGTTCTCTATATCTTCGATCTCATAACTGCCAGTCGTTAAAACAATTTCTTCCTGTCCAACGTGGAATAGATTACTACCCTTGTCAATATTGGGTATAGAATTGAATGTCATGAAAGCAACTAATCCGAGAACGTAATTCTTGTCAGGTGAGAGTTCGATCGGTGGAAAATACTGTTCTTCCAGTACAGATGATGTGCCTGAAAGACTCAAAGTCAATGAATCTGCCATGATTGTTGAACCTATAATGAACAAATACTTATCACTCTTTCCTTTATATATCAAGAGTGTTGCTCAAAAATCTTAGACAAAGATGACCGCAGTTAAAAGTATCAAAGTCTTGATATCTCTCAGGATTGTACTTGATGTTATCTACTTTCAAATATGTCAATAAATCCAAAGGAGGTTGAAGATCACCAAAGCTATCGAAATACACAACATCGTTTCCTCGTTTGCGATATGCTACCCAGTGCGTTCCAGGTCCATCCGCATCATCGAGATTAACAATAGCTGATTCTCTATAGCTAGGTCCGCTAATAGGCATAGCATTCCTCATGAATACTCCTCGAAAATTTGAGATTTTTAGGATTTCTGCATACTTGATGAGATCAGCATCGGTGAGTGCTCTTTGAGGTAATTTTACTTTGAGGATCTTTTTTTTTTTTTAAGAATTCTTTGTTTTCATACGAAGACCAAGACCAGTCTTATATGGTTTCAAGTAAAGACCTTTACCAAGAGCTATTTTTTCCATCTTTATATAATGTCTCTTATTTTCTTCTAATTGTTGTTTAGCAGCTTTGGAATCGTTTACCGCTTTAGCGATTCCAGCGGCACCTCCAGTTATACCACCGAAACCACTTAAACCTGCAAAGATCGGTATGAGGAATGGTAAGAAACCTCCTACTTTCTTTGGAACTGGTGAAGTACGTGGAATTTTTACATTTTTTTTACCACCTGCTTTTTTAACAGCATTACGTGCACCTTTTAGAGCCGACAAAATGGCTTTTCGAGCACATTTTGTAGGAACAATTGATTTTGATGCAGCCTTTACTATTGTATTGAAAGTAGTAGTAGAAGGCTTCCTCCTCCTCCTACCCTTCTTCATCATACCCATTCCGAATTTAGACTTTACTTTCATAATGTTTTTAATTGCAAATGCAGCTGCTTTTTCTCCAAAGCAAGCGTCTTTTGATGAAATTCTTGGATTAGCTTTTTCAGCTAAAATTCTATCAGAAGCGTTTCTGGCTTCTACGTTTTCACGATTCTGTGAATAAGCAATGTCGTGCTCTTTACAAGCTCTATCGAGAGGATTGATTCCTGGATCACCTCAAGCTAAACGTTTAGCTAATCTTGTACCGGGTCCACAGTATTGGTAGCCGGGTATATGAAGTTCGATTAGAAGACTATTAAGAAGCTTGTTGACAAAACCGCGACCACGTCGTCGTTGTCTATATACGATTATCACACTTCGAAGACTAAATGAAGACTGAGGCATTGGGTATAAAAGCCCTGTATTTATAGCTGGTCAATCATTCGTATGTCAGACGTGCTGTCATAATGAATTTCAAAGAACAATCCGTTAAGCTGCCGATAGAAAATTTCGATACCATCGTGGAGCATGAGAAGAAATTAAAGAGGCATGGAGACTTACTTCCAAACAGTATTCGAGCTGTATTTTGCGGTCCACCAAATTGTGGTAAAACCAATAGTCTGTTAGCACTAATAACACATCCCAACGGTCTCAGGTTTGAAAACGTTTATGTGTACTCCAAGTCTTTGAATCAACCAAAGTACAAGTTTTTGAAGGATCTCCTAGAGCCTTTAGAAGGTGTACAATACTTTCCCTTTAGTGAGCACGAATCTGTTGTAGCCCCTGATAATGCGCTTCCAAATTCTGTCATGATTTTTGATGATGTAGCCTGCGAAAAACAAGATAACATCAGAGCTTACTTCTGTATGGGCAGGCACAAAGATGTTGATTGTTTTTATCTCTGTCAATCGTATGCTCGCATTCCAAAACATCTAGTCAGAGACAATGTCAATTTGTTGGTGATTTTTCGACAAGATGACGTCAACTTGAGACACTTATACGACGATCATGTCAATTCTGACATGACTTACACGCAATTCAAAGAATTATGCTCCAAGTGCTGGACTGACGATAAATACGGATTTTTAATGATCGACAAAGATAGTTCGATCAATTCTGGTAGATATAGAAAAGGCTTCGATTGTTTTGCTATAAATATAGTCCTTTGTTTTCATTGAAAAAAAGAGGAGGATCGTTACCTCGATATAAAATTGCAAGAAGAGATACGAGAATGGATTACATATACTGGGATGATCCAAATGAACTAGTTGATAGACTTCGATTACTCATTGCTGAAAGAGAAGCTGGAAACCCTAGTCATACAAATGAGATACATTCAATTATCGAAGAGTTACGTGAAGGAGGCTATATATATTGAGGTGTAGACACCTATACCATGCATTATCAAAATGAGCGTCGATGTATTCGGACGTAATCTCAA
This sequence comes from Anastatus disparis, assembly GCA_017163975.1. NCBI lineage: Eukaryota > Metazoa > Arthropoda > Insecta > Hymenoptera > Eupelmidae > Anastatus > Anastatus disparis. The sequence continues at coordinate 10,447,896 of JAFFSR010000347.1, forward strand.
ACGAAGCGAGGGTAGTCGAGGACCTCCGGGTATTGGCTATAAACTTACAAAAGATGGACAATACGATATAGAAAATAAGAGGCTTTGTAATCTCGCATCACCTAATCAACTCAATGAATCTGTTAATTTAGATACTTTACAGCGTATCGTACATTTGAAAGTTCAAAAATTATTAGACTCAATATCTAGTTTGAGAAGTGATCTCAATAACCTAGATAAAATTGTAGAGGTGCATAGTGACGAGCTAGATAAGAAATTCATACAAAGCCAGTTGGAAATTGAGACTATAAAAGGAGGCATTATCTCTGTTAGTGCAAAACAGTCATTCGATAACCATCGATGGAACAACGTCATAGACTTGTAGAAGAGCTTCACAAGCCAGCACGTCGTAGTTATCCTCGTCGAAAGTTTGATGTGCGAGGTTTGGACGAGACATGGCAAGCTGATCTGGTAGAGATGCAACCTTATTCTCGAGAAAACAAAGGTCACAATTACATGCTTACAGTTACAGATATTTTTTCAAAATACGCGTGGACAGTCCCAGTTAAAAATAAAACTGGTGTAGAAGTCTCTGCAGCAATGAAATCTATATTATCAAAAGGTAGAGTGCCTAAGAATCTTCACACCGACAGAGGCTAGGAATTTTACAATTCAGATTTTCAAAAACTGATGCACAAGTACAAGATTAATTTATACTCAACATACAGCAGTTTGAAGGCATCGATCTACGAACGTTTCAATCGCACTTTAAAAAATCTTATGTGGAAAAAGTTCAACTTACGTGGTAATTACAAATGGTTGGATATCTTACCATGAATTAATAGCAGCTTATAATGAACGTAAGCATCGTACCATCCGAATGAAGCCTAAAGATGTAACAGCTGCTAATGAAGCCCAAGTTTTGTTGAAATTCGTTCATAAACGCAGAACCAAGAAGAAGACAAAGTTTAAGGTTGGTGACAAAGTCCGAGTTAGCAATGCGAAGCACATCTTCGAGAAAGGATATACTCCAAATTGGTCGACGGAGATATTCACAGTTGTACGGGTAGCAGCCACTGATCCAACGACGTATCATTTGGAAGATTATCAAGATCAACCCATCTCTGGTGGTTTCTATGCAGAGGAACTGCAGAAGGTCAAGTATCCAGACGTTTACCTTGTAGAAAAAGTTGTCAAAAGACGTGGAAATCAAGTATTTGTAAAATGGCTAGGTTTTGACAGTTCTCATAATAGTTGAATTAATAAAACAGATATTTAATGAAATTTTGTATTAATTATAGAAAAAAGTTTAAAAAGAAAATTGTGTTTTTTCAAGTATGATAAAGAATGTTATTTTTTTTTGTAAAGGATTATCAAATAAATGAATTCACAACTTTGATGCCTGCTTTGAAAGGTAAACGATCGCAACTTACTACTGAAGAATCAAATGCATCTCGACGAGTTACGAAACTTAGATGGGTTGTAGAAGCGATTCATGGAATTATAGGACAAAAATATAAGCTTCTGCATCACCAACTTCATAATGGTCTTCTAACAAAAGCTGGATTATTTTGTAAAATCGCTTGCTTCTTACAGAATTTATTTGGTAAGAGGTTGAATTCTGATGCAGGAAATTTAGAAAAAATTATAAGTAGGATTAACCTCACAAATAATGTAGAAAACACCCTAGCAATTGAAGTTGAAGAAAAAAACTGGAACAGGAAAACTGTACCGTTCCAGCATTCGTCATCAAACGATCTATCAGATTTCCCTGAAATGACTTTGGAAGATTTGAAAGTATTTTTTACAGGTTCGTATCAATTATCTCAATCGGTGTCATATTTGGCAGAAATAATTGGAGACAATGGTTCATTAACTTTGAGTTACGCAAAAGAACAACAAAATATTTTAAGATTTGAGGTGCAGTCCAGAAATATTAACAGTAAAAAGTACAAATGTTACATAGATAATTGTTTAAAAACTAGTGGCATCAATGGAATTAAACGGTACTGTTGTAACTGTGCGAATGGAAATAGAACTGTTGGTTGCTGCTCACATGTAGCTGCTGTTATTTATTATTTAAGTCACGCCCGCTATTTATCACGAATCATCAAACCAGCTGCAATATTGACTAAACTTTTTGATTTTGAAGAAGTTGTGCCAGTAATTGAAGAAATTAGTGATAATGAAGATTAACGATTTTCTAATAAAACGATATATTTATTAAATAGATACTTTTGTAACTAGGAATCATATACGTATACATTGTAAATAATTTTTGTAATAATAAGATACTAAAATTATAATTTTAATGATTTCATAAAAACTAATTAAAATATGTATTATTCATAAGACACAATCTTTTTAGGATCGTAGATCCAGAAATGAAACAATTACAATAATGTATATTAAAACTAATTTGAATGAAGAAGACTTATTGTAAGTTGTTTTCTTGGCTCTGATATTTGACCTGAGCCAAGTTATAGAAAATATAGCTACAACACTGTATTCTTCGTCAAAAAATATGAAAAAATACATGTAATCATTGTTGTTTATACTTTTAAGTAACTTTTCACAAATCCCACGGAAAAAGTGAGTTGCCCCGACATGCTCATAGCAGCCTCTTTTCCATTTTTGTTTTATAGCTAGTGATCCAAAAATATTAGAACAGAGTATTATACATATTTTTTATGTATTTTTTGGCGTAAAATCCTATCGTGCCATTAGTTTTGTTGTAACTATTACTGACAAAGCAAAAAAAGCAAAAAATTGATAAAAAATAGGTAAAAAACAGGGTTTTTCGACTTTTAAATATGGCGCACCACTCCAAAAAATCTGGGCAAAATAGGGCAAATTAAGGACGCAAATTCTCAACTTTCCACAAATTTTTGAGGTGGCACCCCTTTTTTTAAAGTTTTTAGAGCAATTTTAAGAATATTTTATTGTTTTTAGGTTAGTTTTAGACGTCAAAAATAGCTGAAAAAATTACAGTAAATGCGCATTTTTATATAGAATATGCTCAATTTTTTCCAAATTTCTTAACCGTCAATAAGGTTTTGAAAAAATTTATTTTAAAAAAAACACGTTTTTTTGAGGTTAGGAGTACTGGAGGGGGGAGGGGTAGCAGGTCGCAGTTTAAAATTTCATTTTTGAGCAAACACCTACTAATTTTGGACGAAAATTTGAATTCCGAGATGGGGGGCATTTTACCTATCTTAATAAGGGGTACCCTTTGGAGTAATGTAGAGCAATTATATTGGCGACGGCGGCTCGAAAACATTTCTTGGCATCGTGAAGAATAATTCATGCGGCGACAAGTGTACAGTGACTAAAACCGTGTGCGTGGGACATGTACAAAAGTGGAATTCTAACGAGTCATTTAATGCAACCGTATGGCGCATGACGCCCAAATACTTTCATTCGGGAATGAAAATAGTTGAGACTGCTGCTTTTATCGCTGGAGGGATGTTTAATGAAGGCCACAGTGCAGTATTAAAGACTATGCACTTATTAGACTTCAAAATTGGACTCGAGTGCAAAAATTTTTGGGATAAAGCGAACGAGGAGCGCATCACGCGTCAAAACAGGTGCACCTCATTGGCGACTAAAGAGGCCAGAACAGCCCGTCGAATGGAGTAATTGGCCAAAAACCAATTTTTTGAAGAGTCTGAATGGCAGTTATATGGAGCAGAAATCGCTGATCAGCATATTAATAGGGTAAGTTCAAGAAATTTATGATTTTTTGTGAACGAAAACTTGGACACACGATTTCTCGTATTTCCATTTTGATGATTTTTTCAAATTGGCGGGCAAGAAAGGAAAAAAAATAAACATCCTATCGAAACGAGTCAAAATGCGTTGTATTCGGGATTAAATTCTATTCTAGGTGAACCTAAAATACCTTAAGAAAGTTAACATTAACCCAGTTTTTAGACAATCTAAAGTGAATTTTTTTTTTTTTAATGCATTTTTTTTAATCTGCGAAAAATTGTTGAATTTTTTACTTTTTGTTGAATTTTCTTGGTTCACCTAGGAATTATACTATTGAAAATTAAAAATTTCTTTTGGTTTCTTGTTTTAGATGAAGATTGCGACCTGCATCTTGCCCGCCACACAGAAAGTGCACACTCGAGGCGCCTCCGTAAATTTCTTAAAACATGAAGAATATCTTATGTATGATAATAGAAAAATTTGAGAAGGCTGTTCAAATATATAAGAATAAACCCTAAAAGTTTCATTTTAATCAGACATTTCTTTCCTTTCCAATAAAATCCTCGAAAATATCGATTTTTTGAAGCCTCTAAAGCAGGCTCCCCCCTAAAACGAAGAAAATAAAGAGATTATAAAGAATTTAATCCTGAACAATGAAGATGTATTTTGGCTAGAAGGAGAGAAAATTGGAAAATGTAATTTAGGACACCATGAAATAAATTTAACAGATAATAAACCAATATATGTTAAACAATTTCCATTGCCATATAAGTCAAATGAAATCGCTACACTGAAAAATAACTGGTATAGTAGCTGAACTACCGGTGGTCGAACCACGCTCTCTTAAGTTCGTATACACGGAGTCTTCATAAGACAGCTTTTAGCGTTCATCCTTTAGGGAGATTTGAATTTATCGTTTTACCGTTTGGTTTAACGAATTCTCCGCGAACATTTATGAAAGTAGCTAACACTGCTCTGGGTGAACTTATTAACAAAAAAATATGTCACGTATTTATTGATGACATAATTATAGCTGCAAAATCACAAAAAGAACATAATATTAAATTTAATTTAGTAGCATCAAAACTTAGAGAAGCTGGATTAAAACTAGAACCAAAAAAATGTAAATTCATGAAGGAGGAAGTAACGTTTTTAGGACATATTATAAGCGAAAATGGGATAAAAGCAGATCCAAAGAAAGTCGGAGCAGTAAAATTATTTCCAATTCGTTAGGAATATTATTCGGTATAGAGTCATTTAAAAATTATATTTTTGGAAATAAATTTATTATAGTAACTGATCATATACCACTACTATCTTCTAAATCAGCAGATAAAAATAATAGAGTTCAAAGATGGCGACTCAAATTATCAGAATATGATTTTGATGTAATATATAAAAAGGGAAAAATGAATGTGAATAGTGATACATTATTTAGAAATCCCATAGATACAGTAGAAATTAATGTCGTAACTAGAGCCCAAAAAGCGGAAGAAAATCAAGAAAATATTAAATTAACAGATATACCCACAAATGAAATGAAAATACAAAAATTAAATGAGGAACGCACACGTATTAAAAAGAAACGTGATCGACCAAAAAAAGTAAGTAAAGCAGTAACAAATGAAGAAATTAAAACTGTCGAAAATAAAGACGAAAAACGAGAAAATATATATTCAAATAAAACTAATATCATTATATATTCTAAAAATTCTATTAAAAAAAGAAAAGACAATATACTACATTTGATCACGAGCGAAGGGATATCTTTAGATGAAATTTAAAATGAATACTTTAAACACAAAAATATTGAAATAAATAATAATTTAAAAGATAATGAAATTGAAATGATAAATTATAAAAAGAGGAAAATTTTTATAATGTGTTTAAATATAAAAGAATCATCAATATTAATAAAAAAAAAAATTAATAAATAATTTTAATGTATTCAAAAATTTATTAATTAAAAATAATTGCACTATATTTAGTATATCTGAGAATATTAAAATCTTAAATATAAATTGGAATGAAATCGAAGAAATATTATATGATACTTTTAAAAATACAAATATAAAAGTTATAATTTGCTTAAATAATACAGAATATGTAGAAAATGAGAAAAGAAATGAAATTTTTGAATTATATCATTCATTAAGTTTAGGAGGTCATTCAGGAGTCAATAGAACTTATAATCGAATTAAAAACAAATATCTCTGGGAAAATCTAAAAAGTGATATACAAAATCGCATAAAAAACTGTGAAACGTGTCAAAGAAATAAATTAAAAAGAAATAAAACAAAACAACTCATGATAATAACAGATACCCCAGAAAAAACATTCGATAAAATTTCATTAGATATAGTAGGATCTCTAAACATAACTAAAAATAATAATAAATACATATTAACTATTCAAGATCATTTATCAAAATTTTTAATTGCTGTCGCGCTCAAAGATCAAACAGCAGAGTCTACAGCTGATGCATTTATGAAAAAATTCATTTGTATTTCCAGTTCACCAAAACTAGTACTTACAGATAAGGGTGCAAATTTTACAGGCAAATTAATAAAAGCTATTTCAAAAAGATTTAAATTCAAAAAAATCGAAACTACTGCCTTTCATCCATAATCTAATGTTCATTCAAGTCATAAATTTACACCACATGAATTAGTTTTCGCCTACCCAGCTAGATTACCATCTAGCGAACCTTTAAAATCATCAGAAAAATTACAAACTTTTAATGATTATATAAAAAAATTATTAATAAATATGAAGGATATTGCAAAAATAGCCTGTGAAAATTTAATACTGTCAAAGGAAAAATCTAAATTTGATCACGACAGATTTATAAATCCTGTAGAATTTAGAGTAGGAGATAAAGTATGGCTTATAAAAGAGCCAAAACCAGGTAAATTATGAAAAAATCAAAACCTGAGACCTTTTAAAGTATTAAAAGTTCACGAAAACAGCAATATCTCAATAGATTTTAAGGGTGGCTCAAAATTAGTTTATGCAAATAAATTAATTTTACATGAACGAAAAAATTAATATGATTTTATGTTTCAGAAAGAAGAAGGAAAAGAGAGAGAAAAAAAAATGCTGTTAATTTTATTCATATTATTATCTATTGTTAGAGAAAATGTTGCAATTATTGGATTCAACTGTGAATCTACAGACCCAATCATCACTACATATTCTCTACTAGACACAGAAGAATGTGATTTTCAACAGGAAAATATTACTATAACTAATTCTACAATAGAACTATTACAAGTTGCAGAATTTAAAAAAATTAAGGTTATACAATGTAAAATAGAAATTCAAAGAACGGTTTTCCATTGCGGGATGTTCAGTCATTTAGGATCAACTGCTTACGCTTTACAAGAATACTTATATGAAATCAGCCATGAAAAATGTAAATTCATTCACGATACAGGGATATTTAAATATGATAATATACATACTATAGCTGACCTGAAAATAAATTCAACAAAAGCAGTTGGAATAAACTTTGCAGGCTCAGTAAAGGATGAAACTTACACAGGAACTTCATACACAGAAAATTTTTTATATACTTTTTGGGAAAATTTACCAACAGAAGAGGGTTTTAAAACAGAATATGAAACTTTATTCAGAGAGCCTTTTTTAGATCAGCCCTAAAAACATTTTAGGGCTAATCTTACAGATTTATATTTTAATATTTTAAAAGAAAAATGTGAGATAGAAAAAAAGGTAATTCGCGAATTCTTATCCCTTGGATCCATAGCTCCCGATGAATTCGTTTACAACATCATGCAGAAACCGGGCTATATAGCTAAACTTGCCGGCGAAGTAGTACATGTTATTAAATGTACACCAATAGAGACACAGTTGCTGCATACAAACAAATGTTATATTCAATTGCCAGTATTAACAAAAAATCAAACATGGTTTTTGTCACCAAAAACACATATATTATTAAAATCAGGATCGGAAATAAACTGTAATTCAATAATTCCTCAATATTATAAAATTGGAGAAAATTGGATAAATCTCCTACCGAAACCACGACCAACAAAAAATATAGTAAAAGTCTTAAAACCAAACACTCAAAAGTCGTGGGTACCAGAAAAAATATCTTCTCTAGCAACAAGCGGAATTTATTCTCAAGAGGATTTACAAGAATTACAGCAACACATAATGTTTCCTTTTGAAAAGGCAGCTCTACTTAATGACATAGCGAGAGGGATACAGGGAGAACAAAACACACAAGTAAACTTATTAAATAATCTACTTACAGAAAATACATTATCGTATATTGCAGAAAATACTTGGAATAAATTCATAAATAAATTGACAACTTTTGGATCTATAAACTCAGCCATAATAATAATATTAATTATTATACAAATAATTAAATTGACTATAGACACAATAATAAGGGGCTATACTCTTCACACTATTTATGGCTGGTCTATACATTTGTTAGGAGCAATCTTCAGCTCTCTAACACATTTAATGATTACATTAAATAGCAACCAAGTAAAAAGAAAAACAAATTACGAAGAGATCCAACTAAAAGAAATAAGGATAGAAAAACCTTATATATCAAAACCAACACCATTAAAAGAAACAACACAATCATGCATAGCGAAACCTACACCTCCACTTTTACCCTTAAGAGCACAATACTTCAAACCACCAATGCCTACACCTTCTCCCAAACTTATTCAAGAAGAGCCTAGAGAATTACCACTCTTCTGTTCTCGCATAGATTAATTAAATAATTATTATTGTTACCGATTTTTATTATTTTTATTTTTTCTCAAAAAGATTTTCAAATTAAGAAACGATTTAAGCTATGCAAATCATAATTTTTATTATATTATTATATCTAAGGTATTCAGTTAAAGCTTAAGTCTATTACATTTCAGATTGCATAGTTACCTATACAATCATCTTGAGTCGGGAAGGAAGTGAATGTATATTCACATTATATTTAAACAATTTTATACTATTTAAATAATTACTTTTACAAAACATTTTATGTTATTTTTTTTTATTTTATAAGTTATAATACGAAATTTCATTTGTAAAGAAAATTTGAAATTTATAGATTAAATTTATTAAAAAGTATTTAAAAAAAACTATTTTTAAATATTATAAGTTTAAAATCACTATATAATTTATTAATTTTCATTTTTTAAATGTATTTACTACAAACACATCGAATAATTGTACGAAAATATTCGAACAAAATATTTTACTGTATACTGTATTTAAATAGATTTTAAGTTATTTATATAAGTTGATCAATAACTGTACAAAATTTATTACATTTTATTACTCTTATATTTATTAATTCAAACATATACAGTTACTGATCAATCAAAAAAAATTTAGTAAGTCAAAACTTAAATGCAATGTTATCAAATATTACAAGTTGAAAATAACAAAGAATCTTTTATTCAAACATTATAGTTTATGACTATTTTTACGAATTTAATAAATTTAAGAAAATAACATAAATGATGGCACTAATTTTAAAAAGGATGAAATTTAAGAAAAATAGGTTAAAACAAAAAAAAAAAAAACAAGAAAACACTTTTATAATAATACGTAAATAGATCATAAGAGAAAAATTTTTATGTAAATTGTTCAATAACTGTATTTTCAACCCTTGTTGTTTCTCGTACCGATAAATAACATCTTGAGCCCCAAGGTGTTACGTCACAAACGTATCTTTTCTTTGCAAAATTTCTTAAGGCGACTTCGGATTTTAGGTTAGGTTTTATTTTTGAGATTACAAATTACTCTTTCAATATGTAAAATTTTTCAGATTTTTTAATTTTCCACCATTCTATGGATTATAATAAATAATGGAAAATTAAAAAATTCAAAAAATTTTAGAAACTGAAAGAGTAATTTGTAAACTACAAAATGAAATCGAACCAAACTTCCGTAGTCGCCTTAACATGAACTAATTAAAACAGTTATTGAACGATAAAAGAATGTGTTAAGCTAAACAAAAAAATAAGTAGAACAGTTAAAGAAACTTAAAATCAGTTATAAGAATGAAATTATAAAACTTCATAAAATTGCTTACTAATCAATTTTGTTTATCAACTTTAAAGAAATTCTAAAACAATTATTCATAAATAATAAATATGAATAATTGCTATAAATACGGACGAAAAATCAGATATAGAGAGCACTTCAAAAAAAGCACTTGTAAAGACATTATTTTATAGAGATTTCGAGCACATTAATTAAATCGCGCTATACAATTAAATTGCACTATAAAATATACAAAATAATTATATTCAACTGATTATAAATACTGTTCAAAATAAGAAATAAATATCTATCTAATTAAATATTAACCAAGTGTGTTCATTTATCGTCTGGCTGTACCCATCCTGTAACTACTACACTGAAATCAAGGTAAGATCATTACAATTATATTTTGATCTATTCAAGCATATTAATCGTGAGAACGATTCACATCAATTAAAATTGGTAGAGCTTTTCTACCACTAGACTTAACTTTAAAACTAAATATTTTAAAATAAAACTTTATTCTTTTATTTAATATTATAATAAAACATACTAGCTCAATTTACCTCGCTCCTAACGTCGCTTGGTTGAATTTTCATATATTATATTATTATGTATAAATTAGCCAATTTTAAAATGAAAAAGAATTGAACTTATGAATTTTGATATTGCAGTTTTGTACTAAATTAAAATTTTATATTTTTATAAAAAGGATGAATTAATGTCACAATTATTTTACTAGATTGCATTTAAACCAATGAAAAAATATGATAGGAATTAATTCTTTTTAATCACGTGTTTCAATCACGAACCATAAAATAATCGAAAACAGTCTTTGACGTTTCCTAGAACTAACAACTACACGGAGAAAGGAAAGTACTGTCAAAGAAGATAGACGCTTATAAAAGGATTCTTCTGGGTTGAATTTTTCGTCCGAAAACCTGGGTAACACTTTAACATTGTTTGTATATCTATACATATGAAAAATTTGATATATGACCGATTCCATCTCAAATCATGCAGACCGACTGCACCTATCTCTCCGAACTGCTTAAAAATTTTTTATATTATTCTACTTTGAAAATAAGCGTATACGTATTTTTTTATTTTTCAATATCATCAAAAATGCAGTTTTTATGCACTTTTTAAAAATGACTTATAAATTTTCAATTCTCAAAAATCGAAAATTTTTTTTTTTTAAATCGTTTTTATCCCTGTAGTGATCTTTATAAATCAATGCTACAGAAGATGCTCTTTTAATTCCACCGTCTTTTATTTTTTTTAACAAAAAAACGGAAGTGCAATTGCACTTTTTGTAAAAAATGAAAAATGCATTTTTCTCAAAAAAGTCATTTTTTTTTTGTCTCAAATTTTTCTTATGGATAGGTGGCCTTAAGACCTATATTTTCATCGGTGTGGAATTTGGAATATTTTGGTTTAGTAAGAGATATAAAAAAAATTGAGAAAAAAATTTTTATATTTACATAAATGTATATACGTCATAGATACAACAAATATTTCAGGAGTAAGCGCATTTCAGATATATATATATATATATATTTGTACGTACATAGCTTTTATGCAACTCATAGGTGTTGTGCTGTACATATATATATATATATATATATATATTAGGGTGTCCCTTATTTACCAATGTTTTTTTTTTCGTTGTGCCGTCCCCTAGATCTTTAATTTATGCTAAAAAATGAAGATTCTACTCGGAAAAAGTGAGAAAAAGACGTTTTAAACCGTGCCTATTTCGCAAAACGAGATTTTAGTCCACGTATACGCATTATACTTAATCTAACATATTTCATTCCTCTACTATGTTGAAAAAGAGCTTTAAACAGTTCAACTATTAGATTTTTTTTATGTAAAATTTAGCATAAAAACGAAGTTTTACTTATTTTAGATCAAAACGTACATATAGTAAGGTAAGAGACACTTTTGCATTAATTAAGGTCAGTTTTTTAAATTATTTTTTGCTTTTTTGATTAATAATGAAAGTTATTTATGATTTGCCTGATTATTTTGAGTAATAATTTTCAAAAAATAGACATAAAAATTCACAACAATTATAAATTAACATATTTTGTACATTATGAAATTTCTAAGATTGTTTTCAAAAACAATTTTTGTTTACAATAGTTGGTTTAAGCGTATGATAATATTTTTTTTATAATATTAGGGGTAACCGGGGTAAATTGGACCCATGGGACAAACCAGACCAGCATTACTTTATATGAATATACGTAAATATTAGAAGATTAAAACTAAATAAAAAAACTTTAGCAATAAAAGTAATTCAATGTAACAATATTAAAATCTTATTGGTCAAATAAAAATTTACTATATTTTTACATAAAGTGATGCCGGTCCGATTTCCCCGGGGGTCCGATTTACCCCGATTTTCCCTACCTTCGATGTATTCAAGTTTTTAATTAATTTATTAAAAAACTGTACGATTATGCTGACATTGATTCTTTAGTATCCAATGCTGCCTTAGAAAAGATCAAAAGGCATTTATGGTACTTAGCCCCTGAGGCAAGTGCTATTTCATTTTTTGATGATGCTTTATCTTTTGAAGTCAGATGTCAGATGGTTTTATCGTTAGAAAAAGACTTTTACACTGATGATTTACCTCCGAAAAAATACATAATTAATAATCCTACAGATTTAAAAAATTTTAAAATTTTAGAATTAGATCACTTTATAAATCGTCAATCACTCTTATTTTTTGATAGATTTAATATTAGCAAAAACTTTTTGTACACTGATTGTAAGACTTGGTCTACTAATGATGATTATTTAAAAGGCTTAGAGATTGTTAAAAATTTACGTGTTGTAAATGATGCTGCTGAAAGAGCTGTAAAACTTACCGAAGATTATATAAACAGAACCAAGAATGAAGATCAGAAATTATTCTTGATACAAAATGTATGCCAATTTCGTAAAGATTTTGAAGATGCTAATAAGCAAACAATTGTAAAAAAATAAAATTGCAGGAAAAAGATGATAATTGAAACTTTATCAAAACAACAAAAATTTTAATAAATTTTATTGCTTTATAATGACTATATTTGTTTTTATTTAATATTATATATTTTTTGAGAATTTTGGTGAATTTTACATACACGCCCATTCGCTTTTACGTGTTTCCGACATTTTGAAATATACAAAGTATGTTGATTCATTCGTTTTGTGAATTTTCATGTCTAATATTCTAAAAATTATTACTCAAAATAATCAGACAAATCATAAATAACATTCATTATTAATAAAAAACAAATAATCATTAAAAAAACTGGCCTTAACTGATGTAAAAGTGTCTCTTACCTTACTATATGTACGTTTTGATTTAAAATGAGTAAAAATTCGAATTCTATGCCAAATTTTACATGAAAAAATGTAATAGTTGAACTGTTTAAAGCTCTTTTTAAACATAGTAGAGAAATGAAATACGTTAGATTAAGTATAACGCGTATACGTGGACTAAAATCTCGTTTTGCGAAATAGGCACGGTTTAAAACGTCTTTTTCTCACTTTTTCCGAGTAAAATCTTCATTTTTTAGCATAAATTAAAGATCCAGGGGGCGGCACAACGAAAAAAAAACATTGGTAAATAAGGGACACCCTAATATATATATATAGTGCATAAATTTTGTGTTAAGTATAAGAAATTATGTAAAAAAAAAAGTTCTATTTTTTTCTTCCTTTCTTATGAGTTTTGGACTTTTTCTAATTGCGCACATTCTTCTTTGACGTAATTTTCCTTTTCTTTTTTTTCTCTTTATTTAATAATTTTGTTGAAGGATGAGCAGCAGTTCGAGCCATATACAATTTTTTCTTTGTCCCTACTTTTACTTTCCATACGTGGGTTTTTTGAATGCCGGCCAATTTAGGGGTCTTAAGCCACTCTTTTATTTTGCTTTGCCTAAAAACTTCAATATCTTCTTTTGGCAGTAAGATTAATTTAATAGCGTCAGTGTTAGGTTGAACTTTTTTTACAAAAGCATTTGCATCTTGTATTGATTCAACATGACAATTTTGAAGATTATGTCTGGTTGCATAGTGTTTTACTAATCCACCGACGCCATCAACCGCACCTTTCCCATGCCCCGTAGCTGAAAACAACCATTTTTGATTGTTAGAAGCTTTTTTCATTTCATGTAATTGAAATCGATTTTTGAAATGACTTGCGGCTCCATCTGTTATAATCGATATTTGTTCTATTGAATCAGTTGAATCATTTTTCATCAAATCAATGATTTTTTGCATCGCCAACAAGGCATGAGCGGAATCATGTTTTGTATCATCACTGACGACAGCAAAACTTTTTGTTACTATTCCTTGATAACAAACAGCTGTAAAAATAGAAATCTGTTGATTGACCCAGTGATTCAATATCTAGAAATTAAACGGTATAAAAGATGTAAGATAACTACCGTGAATAGCTGCTTTCTTAAGTAAACCTAAGGCACTTAAATTATCTATGTGATATTTAGCCACCTAGCGGTATATCTAGATATCTACGTATATATACATCTGTTATGTAAATATGAAAATTTTTTTCTCAATTTTTTTTATATCTCTTACTAAACCAAAATATTCCAAATTCCACGCCGATGAAAATATAGGTCTTAAGGCTACCTATCCATAAAAAAAATTTGAGAAAAAAAAATGGCTTTTTTGAGAAAAATGCATTTTTTATTTTTTACAAAAAGTGCAATTGCACTTCCGTTTTTTTGTTAAAAAAAATAAAAGACGGTGGAATTAAAAGAGCATCCTCTGTAGCATTGAACAAGCCTAAATTTATTTATAAAGATCACTACAGGGATAAAAACGATTAAAAAAAAAAAAAAATTTTCGATTTTTGAGAATTGAAAATTTATAAGTCATTTTTAAAAAGTGCATAAAAACTGCATTTTTGATGATATTGAAAAATAAAAAAATACGTATACGCTTATTTTCAAAGTAGAATAATATAAAAAATTTTTAAGCAGTTCGAAGAGATAGGTGCAGTCGGTCTGCATGATTTGAGATGGAATCGGTCATATATAGATATAAAAAAGAAATAAGTATAAGAATAAAATTATCTGTTAAATTATCTGTAATGTATCTGTTATTAGTATAAGATAATTAAGTTCCGTAATACGGAAAAATTCGGTACAATACCAAATAATTTTAGGGGTAAGACGCGTTGGAAGATGTACTAATATAGGTTGTCTTAATTTATGTACTGAGTATCAATTAAAAAACGACTGGTAATGTTTTTTTGACTAATGACTCAAGTTAGTACATTTTTTAAAAGTATTTTACTTTGTCTGTATGCGCATGTGCAAATTCAAGATTAAGGTTGGAATTTGATAATCTTCAGTATTCACAAGGTTGAGATTCGTCTATAAGGTTCGAATTCATAAACATGATCTCAGTATTGAGTATAACTAGAGTACCTTCACGTGGGTATCAGCAGTTATTTTTGTTGGGTGGGGTGTGGAGTTGAAAAAAGTGGAAAATGGATGTAAAATGAGTAGAAAATGGGTTTAATTAAATAAAAGGGTGGAAAATAAGAGTTCTATGGGTAAGATATAAGGGTTCAACAACCAAACTTTTTAAAAACTATATTATATAGAAAGATATATATCTTATTATATTATAAAAAGTTTTCTGCCATCGTTATCGACGCTGCCACCGTGTATAAGAATCAATCGTGGCCCCAGTTAGCTGAATTTATTTATAAAGTCAGTTTAATTATACAAAATTTAGATAAAAATTGACAAAAGGTCAGTCAAAAATTAGTTGATTAAGTTCCATTCAACTGCATTTAGAGATGCGCTGTCGACAAATGCTTTCTCTTTTTTCTAGAAGCTAATCAAGTGTAGACTCTAATATTATATCATTATTAAAATCTATACTCTAAAGAAAAGAGAAAATTAAGAAGGTTAGCTGAAGATGGAGAGAGTAAAAGAAAAATGGAGAAAGAAAGAATAGAGAGTGAAAAAAGATAATAAAACAAAATATAGTAAAACATAGATAAAGAGAGAAATACATATACTAGATCCCACATAAGACCCAAGAAAGAGGCCCAAAAAAGTGCTTGTATATGGTAACTACTCATTTTATCGGACTCAATAAAAATTGCTATTCTTATTACAATAAAATGCGCAGGTCTGTAGGAGCCAAGGACTGTAGAAAAAGGTAGTTTCATTTTGATATATAATAACTACTAATTATATAGGAAACAATATAAAAAGAAAATCTTATTACAAGAATAATTACACATACCCTTAGAGCTTATATACTATGGAGGAAGCATACCGTGTTAAAAAGTGGTGGGAACTTTAGGTAGAGAGAAAGAAGATATTAGCTTAAATCCTATCTCTCTCGCGCAACGCTCCCGTATGTGCTGCACCAGAGAGACAGTATTCAAGTATTTATTTTCTTTCTTTCTCACATCATCGTTAAAATATCCACCAATTTACCATATAACATGCTGCCTCCACGTATATATACTCGAAGCACATACCAAAAAAATGCACGAATCCGAAGAACCGGAGATTCGTAGAAAAAGGTGGTAAATATTTTAATTAAAATAATATTTACAATTCACTGAAAAGTAAATTAACTTTAGAATATTAAATTTGAATATACGTTATTGTATATGTGAACAAATATTAAAGAAAAGCTTAAGTTTATTACACATACAATATAAGGCTGAGTTTAAACATGTCATATATGGAATGCCATGTAGTTCTGTTCGATTACATGCATATAATTAACTCCACCGATTTTCAATAAAAAGAAAATATGTGTAGTTTTATATTTAAAATAATAATATTAAAAACAACAACAACAAATAAATTTCGAATGAAGATTTACTTTATACTGAAAATCAGTGAAACTAAATAATATAAAGTAATTGAATAGAACCAGGAACTTAAAAAAAAATAGAAAACTTAAGCTTTATTTCCAAGGATATTTCACATTAAATAGTATATTTTTCACCTAGGGAAAAAAGTAAAGAATGTCCTAAATCGTATGTAAATTGTAAGGCATAATTCACAAAAGTCGAAAATTGAGCTCGACTTCATAGGTAACCGTGAGTATCTCGTATTATTTCGAACTTGAGTATCGTTTGGATATTTAATTCAGTTGACATCAGATAACAAAATTTTAAAACATGTAACGAGTCACGTATAACATGTAATATCACTGAAGAACGGCTCTTATGTTTAGATTCTTGACCTTAATATATGACTATTATTTTGAACAATTAAATTAAAAATACACCTTTTTACGTAAAACATACTTAAAAACCAATTTCGTGTTTATTTCTAATTATATCTTCACATATGTATTTTATACATACGAAATACTGAATTTAAATGAACGATTATAAGATTAAAATAAAATATTTTGGTTATTTTAAAATTCAAATATTACAAAACAATAAATCGACTATTTGCAATTAACCAACAATTTTATTTGCATCAAATGTGAATTCTTAATGAAATATAAATATTACGAAGTGTATGTATCACAAGTAAGGTTATATCATATTTAATTTTATATTTGTTTTTTTATTTCCATATCATTGATATTATAATTTATGAATAAATCCTTAATATTAATAAAAAATTATAAAAACACAAAGGAAAATTATTAAGTATTAAAACACAACTGAAAATGTCACTCGAATAACATTTTCATCAAAATAAATTTCAACGCTATGATTCTTAAAATAAAAATTTTTATTTACCCTGGTAACACAATCTGTTGCAAGCACGATTGCGCAGAACTTGCGTGGTCTGTTTCCACATTTTAATGCATATCTGCTAAAATTTAATTGCGACTGAAACGTGCGTCAGATTTGTAACAGATTGCCAATCGAAACGTGCGATTCTAAAATAAGAATAAACACGCAAACTTGCAGCAGAATCGAAGCAGTCTTCCGTAACAATCTTGCAGCAGCACTTAACTCCAGAATTACATAAGAATGACATAAGTTGAGCGCAATTATATGACGAGAATAAATACGTAAATTTATAGCAGAATCGAAGCAGTCTTCAGTAAGAATCTTGCAGCAGCACAGTTTATAGAATTTCAAAGTTAATTAATAGTTCAAAAATTGAAGTCACTTTATAGAATAAAGATAATACATTGTATTTTAATAAAAAATTTTCATTTTGAATATTATTAACATTCAACTAACGAAAACATGTTCATAAGAGTTGTTGACAGATTTTAAGAAAGCAAATGTTGAATTTAAAAATTATAATTTATAATTTAATGAAAATATAATAATTTATAATTGTGATTCATTTAATGCATTTCTTCAAATTTTACGTGTTCTTACTACCAATGCCTACACTTATAGGCACATATTGGCTAAAAGAAAAAAGAAGAAACGCAAAAAACAATCAACATATATACACAAAGGGGTGGGCGCTGATGTTATAGTATAAAATTATATACATGTAGACATTGGGAAGAAGAGAGGAGACCATTGCAGCTAACTGTCAAATGTAAAAAAACGTAGATAAGAAATTTTTATAATATCTAAGAAAAGTTTTAAATAAATTTCTATCAGTAAAAGATGATAAATATTTTGGTTCTACATTCATACGTAATTCTATAGTAAAGTTTTTTCGCAAGATTCTTATGCGAGATAGCTTCAAGTATGCTGCATGCTCGCGTGATTATTCTTATGATAAGATTGCATTTAACTTTTGTCCTTCCGATGTAATTTTAGCGCAAATCTGCTGCATGATTCTCACATAAAACTGCTTCAATTCTGCTGTACATTTACGTGTTTATTCTCATCAATAAATTACACTTAACTTTTGTCATATTTATGTGATTCGGGGGTAAAGTGCTGCTGCAAGATTCTTACGAAAGACTGCTTCGATTCTGCTGTAAGTTTACGTATTTATTTTCGTAACATAATTGCACTTAACTTTTGTCATTCTTATGTAAATCTGAGGTAAAGTGCTGCTGCAAGTTTCTGATGCAAGACTGTTTCGATCCTGTTATATGCTTGTGTACTTATTACGATTCGCAGAACAGCACTTGACAATTTGCAATTCTTACGTAATTGTGCTGCAAAACTTTGTCGGGAATTATTTTCTCAATTTTTTTGCTAGTGTCTGTAATAAGTTTTTTCCGCAAGTTTACTGCAAAATATCTTCAAGATTCTGCGCATTCTTTCCGTTCCGTAGATTGCACTTTCTCTCTGCCAGAAACGTGCAATTCTGTTGCACTTATCTGCTGTAATTTCTTTTCATAAAAAACCCTATGAAATGCGGAAACAGACAGCACATGTTCTGCTGCAAGTTTTTGATTTTCAAAAAAATTGCAGCAAAATTGCGTTGACCATGTTACCAGGGTAACTATCATCCATTGTAATTATTATTTGTGTAACATATATGTAAGAATAATATATTTTATGAATAATCATTTCATTTGATGAACTATTAAATAAATTTATATATTTATAATTGTTTAACATAATTTAGTCAATTAAAGTTTTATTCAGGTATCATATATGTAAGAATAATATATTTTATGAATAATCATTTCATTTGATGAACTATTAAATAAATTCATATATTTATAATTGTATAACATAATTTAGTCAATTAAAGTTTTATTCAAGTATCATTCAGAGAATAAAGTACTCGAGTTAATTTCATGAAAATACATTAGTAATTGAATATTTATTTCTAAACAATTCTTCATAAATAACATTCATGTAACCTTAATAACATATTCATATGTACACTCGACGGACACTGATTCGCGACCCCCTTTTTGAATATCTGCAACGTTATCCGTTGAGTTTTTGAAATATAGGTTAGCTTGTGCGATCATGTTTCGAAAATGAGTTTCCATCTAAATAAATATAATTCATGCTAACTATAAGACAAGGGACCATAAATAAAGAAATGGTGGTACAATTTAAATGAGCAAATATTTAATACTGAAGTAATGAAAAAGCTATGATTTCTTATGATTGTCATCGCATATGGTTACATAATATATATATAAGAATGCTTTATAAAAATATGCTTACTTTAACATTTATTTATTGTTTTATCATTTATCATTTTTTATATTCGAATTAATGTCCATTTGAATTTTACCGCCATTTCTTTATTTATGTTCCCTTGTTTTATAGTTAGCATGAATTATATTTATCTAGATGGAAACTTATTTTTGAAACATGGTCGCGCAACCATCCTAAACTCAATGGATAACGTTTAAAGGCGCGAAAATGGGGTCGCGAATCAGTGTCCGTCGAGTGTACGTGTGTTAGTATTTATATGAATTTTTATTTATGTTAAAATTGTTAAGAATCGAATGTATTAATAATAATTTCACTAAAGCAATAATATTTTTATGTAGAAAAGTATATTAATTTTTAGAATATATCTAATGACCTCATTTGAAAAATTATCATAACATAATATAAAAATATTCTTTTAGTATTTTTTTAACATACGTTTTATAAAATACAATCTTAAAAAGTAATATTTTTAATATTAAATTATTTTTGATAGTCAAATATATAGATAGGAAAATATATGAAATATGGCTAAATTTTCCTGATTATGTCTATAATTATGAATTCATATACATGATCTGTCTAGATGGAAGTAAAATTTTCCATAAAATAGTAAACATTTCAAAGAAAATTTACTTATGATTTGCAAAACATTTATTAAGAATGCAGAAAATAAATAATACTCTTAAATATCACTCTAAAATTTGTATTAAATATAATGATTGGAAATTGTCATTATTCTATTAGATTGGATTTATTGTTGAAGTTACATTATATTTCACTCTAAATAATCTATACTTATAAAATTTACATAATATTTTATATAAACTATGAAAATGCTAATCACGAATTTAATATTATTTTATCCTATAATTAAAAAGTTTACATAATTAATAATATAATTAAATTTTATAATTAATAACTTATAAAATATTGTATTATTTTATAAATTACAATTTCAACTTAAATAATTAGGATAAACAATTCTTGTAAACAATTGTTTCCTACAAAGATTTATTTCTAAATCTTGAAATAATTATTGTTATGTTAAATTATATTTTACTTATTCTTTTATATTGTAATATAATTAGTACTCATCTCAACAAATGAAACAATAGATTTGTTGTAAGGTCAACAAATAAATAATTAACTGTTACAATTGAATAAATCTTGAAATAATTATTGTTATATTAAATTATATTTTACTTTTTTTTCGTATTGCAATATATTTCACTTTCAATAACTTATACTTATAACATTTACATGATATCAAGATTTAGTTGAATAATAAAAATATATTTAACATTATTTGAAAATGTGAAAAGAGTTCAGAAAATTATTATAACTAATAATTATAAGTTATTATGTTATTTTACTCAATAAAATTCTCAATATAGGGCACTAAACGCCTTTCCCCCTTGGATTTAATTTAATTCTTTTTATCATAAAAATATTATTCAAAAGCAGACTGAAGATTTTTTAAATTCAATATTTAAGAAAAACTGTCTTGAAGTTACTTAGTTTGATACTTATAATAAATGCTTATAAAAATTTATTTACTTATTTACGCTGTAAAAATATAGTCGATTCCTATAGTCATATATGTAAAAAATACAATAAAATAATTAAAGCGACAAAAACATGCAAAATATTGTTATAAAGCGAAAAATGCCGACTTGACATATATTACATGCAAAAAATTGTCGCTTTGACTATGAAATGGTATTTTTCGCCTGACGATAATATTTTGTATATTATTTTGGCTGTAACTATTTTAAATTATGCATGTACATGACTAGAGATATTGACTTAATTTTTGTCGTATGAATGAGTAATTAAATTATTATAAGCGTTTATTATAAACACTGAACTAAGTATCTAATTTGGTTCCGACCACCTCTTAACAAAATAAAAACAAAATTAGATTTACGTAAGAAACTTTTCGGAGATTGTTTAACCCTACTGCAAAATCTCACGTGAGATCTCACGTGAGATCTCATGCCAAAATCTCATGTAACTTAAAAACGTGTAAAAATGTCAAAATAATATAAACTTTCACTTTTACAGTCATTTATATGCATTGTAGAGCATATTTCTTCTCAATAAAATATTTAAATGCAATATTATAATTGAATTTAAATATTTTATTGAGAAGAAATATGCTTCACAATGCATACAAATGAATGTAAAAGTAAAAGTTTATATTATTTTGACATTTTTACAAATTTTTAAGTTACATGAGATTTTGACATGAAATCTCACGTGAAATCTCACGTGAGATTTTGCAGTAGGGAAGATATATTCATTATTAAATCAGCTAATTAAAAAAAATTTGTATAGTATATCATATTATTTTAGCTATAAATTTCTGGAAAATTGCAAAATTGAAAAAAGAAATGAAAATCATTTAAAGTTCATTTTGCTATATTCATCATATAAGTAAAAATAAATAAGATGGAGTAAAAAGATTTGTGAAAGGTATTTTGTGCCCTTAATTAAATTAATGCTAAGGCTTAATTTTATTAGCATTCAATTTTTTTCTAATAACAATTCATATCATTTTTCACAATTTTTTTTTGGTTTTTCAGCTTTTACGTATGAAAATACAATTATCAAATAAGTTAATATAAAAGCAAGTTTTAAGTTTATTCAAAATAGATAAAAAGTGTTGAAAGAATTTTAATTTTCAATAATGGGTCTGACTGAGGAAAATAAATTAATTGTTAAAGGACAAGGATTGTATAGTGGAATTAATTCGATGTTAACTGATAATCATATATTAGAATTAAATAATATTTTAAAATGGTGCACCTCATTTAATATGCAATCAACTTTACTTATTCAAAAACCGCAATATATTAATTCAGTACCTATTGATACCCAATTTATACAATTATTATTTTCTGGAAATTTCAAAAGTGGTCACTGGATTTGTATGTATTATAATAATAAAGTAATTCATATATATGACAGCTTCAATCTTAAATATTTACAAGATGAGCATAAAATCTATATAAACAAATTATTTCCGAACAAATCAGAATTAAGCATAGTTTTGGAAACAGTACAATCACAAACAAATAATTATGATTGCGGCGTTTTTGAAATTGCTTTTGCTGTTTCAATACTTTACAATTTATGTCCATGCTGCTTAAAATACGATATTTTCCAAATGCGATTACATTTATTAAAAATTTTTGAAACACAGCAAATAACAATGTTTCTAATTTTACATAATTATAATAATGCAACTATCAATTACAATAATCCACCGGACATGATAAGAAGTTTTTGTCATGAACCTTGTTTAAATAAAATACCATTAAATTTAGATAATGCTGAGATTGAACTTCTTGAAAAAAAATTACAAAAGCAGTTATTAGCAGAACAAAAAAAAATGATGCAAATGTATTGCAAACCAAAAGATTCTAATCTTGAAATAATTCCAATGGAAATTGACAATGACTCTTCATAAAAAATTTTTTAAGACAAAATGATTATTTAATGGATTTTGATGATATTAGCATAAATTATAACGATGATAAAATTAGGAATAATGAGATTGAATTAAATCAAGAAAGAAAAGAATTAAAAGAAATAGATAACAAGGAATCTTCAAGCATAACAAAATTGATTAAGAAAAAGGTGACAGAAAAATCGAATGAATATCGAAAAAATGCAATAAAACAGAAAATTATAAAAATGCAGGAAAAAATAATAAAAATTTAGAACAAAAACGTGTCAATGATGCTTTACGAAAATGGAACAACCAAATAAATATAAAGAAATGTTAGAAAATAATAAGAAAACGAAATTAGAATTCAAGAAAATGAAAAGCAATGATCAATTAGAACAAATACGTTCTGATGAGGCTTCACGTAAAAAAGAAGCTTATATAAAATTAAAAGATTCTGAACCAATTAAATATATAGAAAAGTTAAAAAATACTAAAAAAAACAAAATGGAATCCAAGAAAAAAAAAGTAATGATGAATTGGAACAAATACGTGCGAGTAAGGCTTCACGTAAGAAAGAAGCTTATATAAAATCAAAATATTCTGAACCAAATAAATATATAGAAAAGTTAAAAAATAATAAGAAAACCAAAATGGAATTAAAGGGAAAAAAAAGTAATAATGAATTGGAACAAATACGTGCGAGTGTACGATGTAAGTACACACGCACTCGAGAGTACGTGCAAAGTATTGATTTTCGACAAAATGTAAAACTATACAATAATGCTTTAGCGCTCGCAAGTTTTGGTGCCAATTTTGATAAATTGACAGGTAATGGACCACAAGTTATGAAGATGTGTAGACAAATTTATCATAATGTGTATGCTTTGCATCCTAATAAAGATAAAACACGTAAATATGGATAATTATATGTTTTAGATAATGAAATTCCAACGATTAAACGTAATAAATTCAATACAAATTTAGTATTATTAAAAGAATTAGATAATTTGATAAGAAATATTAACCCTTATGCAAAAGCCTATAAAATGATGCATGAAGTAGAAAAAGAAGAACTACAACCTCCAAGAACAGTTACAATGTCTATTGTCCGCAATAGTAATTTGGATGAAAATAGATATAATGTACCTACCTGTAATGAAGTCGTGATAGTATATGTTGGAAAAGATGAT
Organism: Anastatus disparis; assembly: GCA_017163975.1. NCBI lineage: Eukaryota > Metazoa > Arthropoda > Insecta > Hymenoptera > Eupelmidae > Anastatus > Anastatus disparis. Next base: position 10,472,332 of record JAFFSR010000347.1, read on the forward strand.
CTTCCTCCTATCGAACGTGATATTGTCATTTACTTTAAGTATGAAAAACCAATTAGTATACCAACAATTAGCAAACATACAGATCCTATGACATATCTGCTAATTTATCCTAATGGTGGTTATGGATGGATGCCAAATATGAAAAGTAAATTTGGAAAAACTAATATTTCCAATTTGCAATTTTATAATTATAGATTTAGTATTAGAAATGAATTTAATACATACCTCAATTTGGGAAAAATATCTCATCAGGCAATCATTGATGCATTTGTAAAAGTTGAAACCTCTAGATTATATTTTATACGAAAAAATCAAAATATATTAAGAAGTAATTGTTACAAAGGAGTAATGGACTATTTACATAACAAAAAGAATTAGAATCGTCAAAAATTGGTAAAATGGTCATATTACCATCAAATTTTACAGGCAGTCTACGATTTATGAAACAAAATTACATGGACTTAATGACACTTGTAAATTATCATGGTAAATCTGACCTTTTTTTAACTATAACGTGTAATCCACATTGGAAAAAAATAATTGAAAACTTGGAAAATTATGAAAATTCAATAGATAGGCCGGATATTGTAACAAAAGTATTTCATCAAAAAGTGGAAGAATTTAAAGATTTAGTAATTAAAAGAGGAATATTTAGAAAATGTGTTGCGTATAGTTACGTAATTGAATTTCAAAAACGAGGATTACCACATATGCATATGTTATTCTTAGATAAAAATAATAAAATTAACACTTCGGAAAAAGTTGATGGAATAATAAGTGCAGGAATCTCAAATAAAGATATTTATCCGAAATTATATAGTATTGTTAAATAATTTATCATACACGGTCCCTGTGGTATGCAAAATATAAATTGTCCATGTATGGATAAAAATACGAAACAATGAACAAAAAGTTTCCCAAAAAAATTTAATGATTCAACAGTATTTAAATCCAATGGCTATCCATTCTACAAACGTAAAAATGATGGCGTCAAAATAATTTTTAAGAATAAATTTACAGAAATAGTAGCAGATAATGGATTTGTTGTTCCTTATAATCCTTACTTATTATTAAAATTTAATGCACATATAAACGTAGAAGTATGTTCCACTGTACAATGCATTAAATATTTATTTAAATATTGTTATAAAGGTCATGATTGTGCATACATTAAAATACGCTAAGTGAATGTTGATTTCCAAACAGAAAAGAAAGACACTTTTCAAAATGATAATAATGAAAATGTTGAATATGAATATGATGAAATACAACAATACATAAATACACGATATTTATGTCCGCCTGAAGCAATGCACAGATTATTAGAATATCCTTTACATGTTATTTCACATACCATAAAAAGACTAAGCGTTCATGAAGAAAATTAACAAAATGTATCTTTTAAAGAAGCAAAAGAAGAAACGATAATGCAGAAAAATGTGAGAACAACATTCACAGCATATTTCGAATTGAATCGAGAAGATTTAGAAGCTCGAGATTACTTGTATACAGAAATACCGCATTTTTATACATTTGACGAAAAACTAAAAAAGTGGAATGAAAGAAAAAAAATAAGGAAACCAATACTTAGTAGAATGTATTTGGTAAATCCAAAAGATAGAGAACGCTACTTTATTAGATTATTACTATTACATGTTAAAGGCGCCACATCTTTTGAAGATTTACGTACTATTGATAATGTAATATATACTTCGTTTTATGAAGCAGCTAAAGCCAAACAATTAATTAATGAAGATGAAGAACAGGACCGATGTTTAGAGGAAGCATCATTAACAGAATTTCCTCATGCTCTTTGTGAATTATTCGCTTTTATTTGCATTTTTCATAATCCCATAAATGCACGAGATTTATACGAAAAATATAAAGATAAGTTTTATCATCCTACATACGAAAAACATATAGGCGAAATATTGGCATTGAATGTTATTCAAAATAATTCACATATCAATGGATTTTCTTTAAATGATTTTAATTTACTTAACATAAGCACATACATAGAAGATAATGATGATGAAACAATTTTAAATTATGATGATGATATTCTAAATGAATTGAAAACAAAAATAAATTCCTTAAGAAGGGGCCGAACTATCTGTCTTTGTCTAATAGCGTTTTTCATCATTTATGTAAACACTATCCGCTATAACAAGAAAAAAATAGCAGCCCCCGCTAGATATTAGTATAATAAGTAAATTTTGTAATAATAACCAAATTTTTTCACTGCTTAGTTTTTGAATAATTAGAGACCTACCAAAAGAAGATAGGTTATATTCTAGATTGCTAGTAGGTCTCTAATTAGTCAAAAACTATGCAGTAAAAAATTTGGTTCTTATTACAAAATTTACTAATTATACTAATATCTAGCGGGGGCTGCTATTTTTTTCTTGTTATACCGGATAGTGTTTACATAAATGATGAAAAACGCTATTAGACAAAGACAGATAATTCGGCCCCTTCTTAATAGAGAAACAAAGACAAATATTTGACTCTACTATAAAAAGTTTAAATCAAAATAAACAAAAATGTATTTTTATTGATGGACCAGGTGGAACAGGAAATAGTTATTTACTTAACGTTTTAATAGCTTATTTTAAATATCATAATGTACGTTACTTATGTGTTGCTTGGACAGGTATAGCAGCGAATTCATTGATTGATGGAAAAACAGTACACACAACATTTAAACTACCGTTGAATATAACATATTTCACAACATGTAATGTTAAGCCTAACTCTACAGAAGGAAAAAAATTTAAGGAAACACAAATAATAATTTGGGATGAAATATCTATGACTTCCAAATTTGCTTTTGAGGCAGTTGATCGTCTTTTTCAAGATTTATGCGATGTACAACATTAGCCCTTCGGTGGTAAAACTGTAATTGTATCAGGAGATTTTAGGCAAACATTACCAATTATTCGATATGGAAGTCATTTTAATATTATAGAAAATTCGGTTAAATTTAGTTTATTATGGCAAAATTTTATGCGTACGATTCTAAGTGAAAATCTGCGACTTTCAGATAATGATAATAATTTCAAACAATGGTTATTAGATATCGGAGAAGGAAAACGTCGTAATCTTTTTGAAGATGATAATGAACTAAGTGCTATACTAGAAAATCTTACATTAGAGAACATCTTGTCGAAGAAATATTTGGAAATAAAATAAAAATAAATAGTGAAAATCTAATAGATAAAGTTATTTTGGCTCCTAAAAGTAATGATGTTATTCAAATCAATAACAATGTTTTGAATATAATAGAAGGAGACTATGTTGAATATTTAAGTATTGATACAGCCGAAGATGATAAGAAAGAGAATTCAGATGTTATATTACCTACAGAATTTTTAAATATGTTAATTCCTAATGGACTTCCACCACATAAATTACATTTAAAAGTAGAAGCTATTATAATTCTTTTGAGAAATTTGAATGTTAATGAGGGACTTTGTAACGGGACAAGGTTAATAGTAAAAAACCTACTAAGATATTCTATCCAAGCTGAATTGGCAAGTGGAAAAACAAAGGTAAATTAGTTTTTATTTCAAGAATAATTTTATCTCCATCTAAAGAAGATATCCCTTTTAACATGCAAAGAAAAAAGTTTCCTATTAGATTAGGTTTTGCAATGACTATTAATAAATCCCAAGGACAATTTTATGAAAAAGTTGGTGTATATTTGCCATCACCCGTTTTCAATCACGAACAATTATATGTTGCCCTTTCAAGGAAAAAACAAAAATAATTTAAAATTATTTTTAAGCAAAAGTGCAATAGTCAACGGAGAAAATAAGAATGATCAAGACACAATTTATACAAAAAATATTGTATATAAAGTAACATTATAAATAATATTGTAAATATTTATATAATAAAGCTATTATAATAACTAATATAATAATATTTGATATAATATTCAAAATTATGATGCATTTTAGAAAACACTGATGAATTGACTGTACACGGAAATGTAGTAATATCGATTGCATTTAAAAATTCACAATACAATTGGCTACATATGGGGATGCACTGTTGAATCGGCTGCATATGCACAGAAAGAAATTTAATGATAAATAATTACCATATTTTGTTCGTGTCATGTCAAAGCGCAATAATATCGATTGCATTTAAAAATTCACAGTACAATTGGCTACACATGGGGATGCGTTGTTGAATCGGCTGCATATGCACGGAAAGAAATTTGGTAATAAATAATTACCATATTTTGTTCGTGTACGATTTCAGAAATAATCGAAATAATATATTTCGAATTCAGTAAAGCGTTTTTCTAAAAATTGTAATATATAAGAAGTTTTAAAATACCGTATACATTGAATCCTGTATTACAAGGAACGTTGAAGTGAAAATTTACCACTTATTTTATTTACAAATTCAAAAATAGTAATGTTAGTTATAATTACATTTAGTATTTCAAAAGACATTAAAATCTCCTAGTGCCAAATTTCTTTCTGTGTGGGGATGCGCTGTTAAATCGGCTGTATATGGGAATGCGCTGTTGAATCGGCTGCATATGCTAATGCGCTATTGAATCGGCTGGATATAGGGATGCGCTGTAAATAAGGCCCCAAAAAAAGTATAAGTTAAAAAAAAATATAAGGCTCAAAATAATATAAGGCTTAAAAAATATAGAGAAGGAAAAATTATTAGGCCCAAAAAATGTAAGGCCCAAAAAAAGTATTGGAAACTCACACGAAGGCGTAACCTATATATATAGTATACTAACATGGCGACAGAATTCCACAGTACAAGCTGGGCTTAAATGTAATGACATTAGTTTTTTAGTCTAAACATCATCACCGCGAAAAATATTTGTAAATACGCGAACATCAATCGTGCACAACGTAAATTTATACAAGGAGAAATGGTTTATCAGACCCCATTCGAAATAAAATGTGAAATTAATAAAAAATATACATTTAACCAACAAATATAGACGCTTATAGAAGCGTACTCTTAAATGGGAAATTTCTGCCAAAAATGAGTTACCCAGCTACTGAGGGCGCCACTAGATCCCATGTATTTTTATATCTACACGGAGAGAAAAATCAGGTTATTATCCCATGAAATTTCAAGTGATTATCACACGATATTTTTTCACCTAATATTATCGAAGAAACAAGTGATTTTTAGATGATATCCATGTTTTTAATAGATGGCGGTGCATCATGTTAAAATTACTTGAGGCCCACCGGATTTTCACGTGGCACTCGAGTGAATTCATCAGTGCGGTGCGGCCGACCAGTAGCACGGACTTTGAAAGGAGATAGAGAGGGAGAGAGAGAGAAACAAAGTAACCAAAGGGTTTAGCTTATAAAAATCGACATACCCCCACTCTACTCGCACAGTATGTGTATTCTAACTGACTGCTGCTACGAATATACACATATTCTTTACTCTCTCTCTCTCTTTCAAAGCCCATGCTACTAGATCGGCCCTACCACCGTTAAATTCACTTGAGTTCCACGTGAAAATCCCGTGAGCGTCCAAGTAATAATAACATGGCACCTATAGCATTTTAAGTTAGATGCTATTCTGATTAAATTAACTTCATTTCATGAGAATCTTACATGAAGAATCATATAATTTTAACGTGTTAAATTTATCATGAGAAAATAACCTGATTTTTCTCTCCGTGTATATATATCAAATTTTTCATATGTATAGATATACAAACAATGTTAAAGTGTTACTCAGCGTTTCAGACGAAAAATTTAACCCAGAAGTATCCTTCTATAAGCGTCTATCTTCTTTGATTCAACGGTGAGGTTAACTTCATATAGCTTATTGCTTGCAGACGTCTACTTGTCCACGCTTCATACAAATCTATCTTCGCAGAGTTGTCAAATATATTCTGCTTGTTTACATAACCTCGATTTGTTCTCGGGAAGAAATGAAAACTAACATTTAAATTCTTAAATGCTTAAATTTCACGACCACTTATTACACAATAATCTCTGTTAGAATTTTTTTCACGCATTTTGAACTCTTTTTATTACATCGTAATTAGTTTTCAATTATGAAATAAAAATTAAACACCAATTGCTATGCTACTCAACGCAAAGTTGTGTTTTAGATTATTTCATAGCCTTGCCACGAGAGGTCATCGCAAATGTGTGAGTTCCCAATAAGTTCCAAAAAAATATAAGGCCCAAGAAAACATAAGACCCAAAAAATATTAGGCAAAAAAAAGAGGCCAAAAAAAATATAATGCTCAAAAAATATAAAAAAGAAAAAATTATTAAGCCCAAAAAAATAAAACGCACAAAAAAATATAAGGCTAAAAAAATAAAGAGAAGAATAAATTAATGGGCCCAAAAAATGTAAGGCCCAAGAAAAGTATAAGTTCCAAAAAAATATAAGGCCCAAGAAAATATAAGACCCAAAAAATATTGGGCGGAAAAAAATAAAAGGCCCAAGAAAATATAATGCTCAAAAAATATAAAAAAGAAAAAATTGTTGGGCTCAATCAAATGAAAGGCACAAAAAATATAAGGCCCAAAAAAATGTAAAAGTCCAAAAAAAATATAAGGCTCAAGAAAATATAAAGCTCAAAAAATATAAAAAAGGAAAAATTATTGGGCCCAAAAAATAAAAAGTACCAAAAAATATAAGGCTTAAAAAATATAGAGAAGGAAAAATTATTGGGCCCGCAAAATGTAAGGCCTAAAAAAATATAAGGCTAAAAAAATATAAGGCTAAAAAAATATAAGGCTAAAAAAATATAATGCTCAAAAAATATAAAGAAGAAAAAATTATAGGGCCCAAAAAAATATAAGGCTAAAAGAATATAGAGAAGAAAAAATCATAGGGCCCAATAAAATATAAGGCTTAAAAAATATGAAGAAAAAATCATTGGGCCCAAGAAATACAAGGCCCAAAAAAATATAAGGCTAAAAAATTCGAATTTTCATGATATCTCAATCGTAACTTGAGATATCACCATTTATATGTTTATTCATAACAAAATGCGCTTCATTCACGTGGAACACTTACTATAATTGATGTATCTCCGGTTCTATTGAACTAAATTGAGCTTAATAGGGCCTATTTTAATGCTTATGCATTAAGTAATTGTATTGTAGTTCAAAAATATTAGAAAAGTTTATTTAATTATTATTGAAATCAACAAAAAATTAATAAATTTTATAAAAAAAGCTTTTTGCATTTGTTTATAATGATTTTCTACTTACAACTAGGTAAAAAAATGCATAAAAAATACTCTAAATTTATAGTTTTACTTATAAATAATTAGTGCGATATCGAATTTTTACGATATCTCATTTATAACTTGAGATATTGCAATTTTAGGATTTTTTATAATAATGCATTCCATTTACGCTGAGCTCTTCCTATAATCAATATATTTCCGGTTCTGCTAAACTCAATGGAGTATAACATGGCTGATTTTATGGCTTATGCATTAAATGATAATACTGTAATAGAAAAATATTCAAAAAGCTTATTTGACCATTATTAAAACCAACAAAAAATTTAAATAAATTGATAAGAGAAGGCTTTACGCACTTGATCATGATGGTTTTCTACATACTCCAACGTGAAACAGTGCATAAAAAACACCCTAAATTTATAGTCTTATTTGTAGATAATTAGTACGATTTTGAATTTTTATGATATCTCATTTTTGACTTGAGATATCGCAATTATATGATAACTTATGCAGAACGCCAAATGCTTACTGTAATCAATAAATTTTTTATTCTATTGAATTTAATGCAGCTTAATACAAGTCATTTTAAAGCTTAGGCATTTAACAATAATATTGCAATACAAAAAATAGAAAAAATTAATTTAACTATTATTTAAAACAACAAAAGATCAAAAAAATTTATAAAGAAAGTCCATATATATTTGTTTATAATGGTATACCTTGAATTTATAGTCTTACTTGTAAATAATTAGTACTATATGGCTGATTCCATTCAGATTCATGCAGGCCGTCACTGATCGAATTTTTTTTCTTCTTCTAAGTAATGAAAATACCTTCTATTATGTATATAAAGATAAAATTTACCTCGTAGAACGCTCAAAAAAAATTTTTTTTTTCACTACAGCAATTCTAGTGTTGGATGTAAAAACGAAAATTCAAAAATTGAAAATGAACCTCTACTTTTAAATGACTACAGCTCCGTCAATTTTTAACCTTTTTGAGCGTTCTTTTAGCGAAAGTGTGCGTAATTTTGTCTAGTTTAAAATGCAATCTTGAGTTTGGTAATACAGTTTGATCTCACTGAGTTATTTACGAAAAACCGAAAAAAAGCAATTTTTTTCAAACACGATTTTCTCAAAAAACTATATTTTTTTTTTTTGAAATTTTTATATGATTTTAAACATAAAAAATACTACCTTTAAGGGTAGGTGAGAATATGCGATTTTGCCTTATTTTTTTTAAACAGATTTTTGAACGTTTTTTTTATATTTTCGATTTTAAAACATTGATACCATGGCGCATTGTACTATTTTTCCAACTTTACGTGTTCTTACAACTATTATCATGCTTTTATTTATTAATATATTAAAAATATCAACAATAATCTTCATATTAAACCCCGGATCGAATATTCTGATCAATTAGAACCAAAGTTATGACCCCGGTTGAAAATAAACACATAGTTTTATTACATGATTTTATCATATGGTTTTATTATGTGGTTTTATCATATGGTTTTATTACATGTTTTTTGGTTTCAATTTATCATATGATGAAAGTATATGATAAAATCATATAATATAACCCTATGATGAAATCGTATAGTGAAACTATATGGTGAAGACAAAATAAAACCATATTCACGGAGAGAAGAAACAGTTAACAGCTACTCAAAAAATTTGGAATCATTACTAGCTTTGTTCGGCAATAATTAAAGGTAAAGGAATAAATACAAATCTATAATTTAGCGCCACGCGATAAAAGTAAGGTTATGATTTTACAAATGATCTGAGAAAACTAAGGACTGATTACTAAAGAGTTAGTCATAAAAAGATAGCTAGTCATAAAAAGTTAAATGAAGAGTCAAACTGAGAATTATTGTCTGCAGTCTGCCTATAGGCAAACTACAGACAATAATTCTCAGTTTGACTCTTCATTTAACTTTTTATGACTAGCTACCTAACTCTTTAGTAATCAGAGAGGCTATTCAAGTAGTGATACACATCTATGTATTACGCGAATTCTATGCGCGCGCAGACTTTTTATTCTCTTGCTGACAACTATCGTCGCGATACATACATACATATCGTTACTTAAATATCCCCTCAGTCCTTAGTTTTCTCAGATCATTTGTAAAATCGTAACCTTACTTTTGTTGTGTGGCGCAAAAATATAGATTAGTATTTATTCCCATTCCTTTAATTATTATCGAACAAAGTTAGTAATGATTCCAAATTTTTTGAGTAGCTATTAACTGCTTTTTCGCCATACCCTGCCCGAAACTACGACTTTCGTCCCGGCGCCGAAAAACAAAAGTCATAGTTTCGGCCCGAGTATGGCGAAAAATAGTATACACTCCACGGGAGGTAAAATGGCAACCCCATAGCACATATTTGCCACCCTCGCCTTCGGCTCGAGGTGGCAATTATATGTGCTATGGACTCGCCAATACTTTACCTCCCTTGGTGTGTAATATACTATTTCATCCTATAAGATTATTCTTTCATTATCCAATAATAAAAAGTTGATGAAAAAATGAGACATCAGCATGGAACCTAAAATTTCTTAACCTTCATTTTTAACTTGATTTTATTATTAAATTTTGAATATGAAACTATTTTACGCTTTGGTAATAAGATTAAATTTGTTTTATAATGTAGAAATGATATTTATGCTTTTTAGTTGATAATGGTCAAATTTGATAAATCTTAGGTATTGATTTTTAGCTCATTTGTTGTTGTAAAAAGTGAAATATGTTTTTGTAAAACTAAAATTTCTTAATCTTTATTTTTAACTTGTTTTCATTATTAAATTTCGAATATGAAACTATTTTTAGGTTTAATGTAATAAGATTAAATTTGTTTTATAAAGTGGAAGTGATACTTTGCTTTTCAATTGATATTACAAATTTGATAGATCTTAGGTATTGATGTTTAGCTCATTTTCATATCTCAGCAATTAAAAGAGATAACACTTGAAAATTGGTGTATAGCTTTGTTGTGATTGATGCAAATTCAAATAAGAGCGCGCTTTCTATTATTACGATATATCGTTTCTCAAGAAAGATAGATGGCGCTTCTCAAAAAGCAGCAACGATCGGGAATACTCGCGGTCACCGCGTCAGATTAGAAGGAAGCTCTCGCACGTACGCATCGGTCTAAGAAAAATCATCCCTTTTATAAACGTTTCTTTGTATATAACCTTGTTAATAAGACTCTTTATAATTTGTTTATTACCTAAGAATAAATAGTCTGTGAAATTAAATCGTGTTTATTTATTTGTAGTATTAGACTTTAATGGTTTTAACATTGTAGCGACCGTGACAGGACAGTGAAAATCGTTGTTAACCTTAAAGTGAATTGAACATTAAATACGATGGAAAAGTTAAGAAGTTCACAGACTGTAGTGCGATGACTATTTTCGCGCGCGTATAATGCATTTTCTCAAGAATGTGGTAAACAAGAACCTGATTTAATGGAACTTGAAGTTCAATATGCATTGCTTAAGGAGGTTCTTGCGAGTACAGCTAAGGTCAAAGTCGATAAAAAAGTGAATGTAGATATTTATATATATATTTATTTTTGAAAATTAAATAATTATTTTTTACGTTCAAATCTACTATGAACATTGCATTTTTTGCACGTTACGTACTTAAGAAGGGGCCGAACTATCTGTCTTTGTCTAACAGCGTTTTTCATCATTTATGTAAACACTATCCGGTATAACAAGAAAAAAATAGCAGCCCCCGCTAGATATTAATATAATAAGTAAATTTTGTAATAACAACCAAATTCTTTTACTGCGTAGTTTTTGAATAATTAGAGATCTACCAAAAGAAAGATAGGTTATATTCTAATTGATAGTAGGTCTCTAATTAGTCAAAAACTATGCGGTAAAAAATTTGATTGTTATTACAAAATTTATTAATTATACTAATATCTAGCGGGGGCTGCTATTTTTTTCTTATTATAAAGGATAGTGTTTAAATAAATAATGAAAAACGCTATTAGACAGAGACAGATAGTTCGGCCCCTTCTTAAAATGTAAATAAATTGTCATGAATTCGATCGCGTAGTACAATGTATACATATATATATATGTACACTTGGCGGAAAGGATATTTTTCCGAATGCGTACCTCAAATGGCAGCGCTGCATATTTTACCACAGACATAAGAAAACTTCGAATTATGCATTGAGTTCTGCATCACGATTATTTTGTTTTTTCTTATAGGTTATTCATGCAAAATTTAAATGATAACAACTTAAATTTCATTGCTTATATAATTTAAATTCACAATATTAGATTCTATATGATTATTGAAGAAAGAAATAAAAATTTTATTTAATAAAATTATAATTCGGATTATGAAAAAAGAAAGTAATATTGTTTGTTTACTAAAATTATGTCATTAAGTAAATAGTAACGATGATGCGAAATTTGCTCTATAATTTGAAATTGTCTTATGCCTGTGGTAAAATATGCGATGTTGCCATTTGAGGTGCACATTCGGAAAAATATCCTTTCCGCCAAGTGTATGTATCATGGCGTCTGTGACCGGTTTCTGCTTTTAGGTTAAGTTTGCTTATTTTTATTTTAATATTTTGATAATAATATAATAAAATTTAAAGAAATAATTTAAAAGTAGCAGAAAAAGAATAGTTTATCATAAAACAATTTCAAATAAAATAATATATATTTATACATAATATTATTAATTTTATTTTGTTATAAGAATTTAAAACTTTCGAAATTTGCGCACTTTTTTTGTCGCTGTCGAGTGATGCGAAAAACATGGCTTCTTTTGATCTGGTCGCAAAGACGTTTATTAACTTTAACGTGTAATATCTTAATATTTACCACGGCAATAGGTAATTTACTAGATATCATTTGAAAGAGGAAACTTTCTTTTAGACATTTGTTCATCTGTCTGTTTTTCAGAAAATCACTCCCAGCTTTGCAAATACTCAATTTTGATATATTTTATTCACAGTCCTATAAGAGTCTGTACAAAAAAGTTCAAACTTTCAGTTCTGATTCTATTAAATTTTGCACGGCAAGCCCATAAATTAAGCATACGATCGGATTCAGGACATTTTAAATAATAAAAAAATTTATTGTGTAGTCTTAGAATTTTCATGCAAGAACCTCCTTAAAGAAAGGGCTCTTGAACTTAACGAGATTTCAGCAAAAATGCATGAACTTATGATTGAAAACAAAGAAACCGAGGATGATATTGTCAAAGAACTCGCTGCAGGAGAAGAATACTCAACGAGATATCATCATGCTAAAATAAAATTATCTCGATTGACCGAAAAGGCAGCACCGATTGCACAGGCTACATTGCCGCCTAATTTTTTGCAAAATATAACAGACCGACAAGAAAACGCTTGTGGTATGAAACTTCCTAAAATTGAATTAAGGAAATTTTCAGGTGAGATTAAAGATTGGCTTGCATTTTGGAGTACGTTTCAGAAAATACATAATGACGCGAAACTTACAAACGAAGATAAATTTTATTATTTACTTCAGTCTATGGTCGAAAATTCGCGTGCACAAGATGTTGTAAATAGTTTTCCTCCAACTGCAGAAAATTATACAAAAGCCATAGAAAGCCTGAAAAATCGTTTTGGGAAAAATGATTTATTAATTGAATATTATGTACGAGAGCTTCTAAAATTAGTTTTGAGTAAAAATGAGACACAAGCGCCATTGTTCGCCATTTACGATAAGTTGGAAACGCATTTGCGCGCGCTTGAATCTTTAGGCGTAACGACAGATATGTGCGCCGCCATGCTTCTACCGCTCGTGGAATCTTCGCTTCCCGAAGAAGTGCTACGCGCATGGCAAAGAGCAAGAACTCACACAGCACAAACGAATTCGAGGCTAGAGCAAAACGCGATCGCTGATACCGCGAAAAGCCGTTTGGCATCGTTAACAGAATTTCTCGGAAGAGAAGTAGAAAGCGAGGAACGAATAAAAATGGCGGTTAACTGTTTTGAATCTAGCGACGCACAAACGTCTAAAGACAAAACTAAAAAGAAAGACAAAACGAGGTATGAGCAAAGTCGTGACGTAGCAACGGCAGCCGGACTATTTACAATTAATGAAAGCAAGAATGTTAAATGTCTGTTCTGCAATGAAAATCATGAAAGCGCGGCTTGCGATAAAGCTAGAAAAATACCTCTAGATGGACGTCAAAAAATTATTAAAGACAAAAATGCTTGTTTTAAATGCTTGAAAACAGGGCATAGTTTTAAACGTTGTCATAGTAAACCAAAACGCGCTTGGTGCGGAAAAAGTCACTGTTTACTTGTCTGTCGAAATTTTATTGATGAAAAGAAGCCTAAAAATATAGAAAATAACAATATAATATAATAATCGCACGAAACAGAATTTACAGAAGAAAACCACGTAAACAGTAACCTCGCACTAAAATCAAAAATATTTTTACCTGTATTAAAAGTTATTTTACGCGGCTCAAAAAAGGAGAAAAAGGTGCGCGCTGTGATAGACACATGTTCACATAGATCTTATATTTTAAGTAAAGTCGCGAGCGAGGTTGGTTTCGAAAGTATCGGGCAACAAAGTATGGTACATCTGTTATTCGGAGGAACAAAAACGAAGCCACGAAATTACGAAGCGTGCAGAATTCGAGTAAGCAGTCTTGATAAAAAGTATACCTGCAGTTTCGCTGTATTTCAAGAAGATATTATTTGTTCTGATATACCTCCTCAAGGACACGGACCCTGGGCCAATGAGCTTAAAGAAAAAGGAGTTGATCTAACAGATTTTAGTCACGATAAAGAAGAAATCACCTTGTTATTGGGAGCCGACGTTGCCGGCAAACTTTTTACAGGTAACCTACAACATCTTGAGTGCGGCATGACAGCGTTAGAAACGAAACTTGGTTGGACGCTTCTTGGGAAAAATTCAAGCTGCACTGATGAATTTGACGCAGCACTTATGGTCGTTTCTATGTTTACTCAAGATGCGTATATTTCACAGTTATGGAGGCTGGATACTCTTGGTATAACAGACCCTATTCAGAGCGTGAGTAAGGAAGCACATCAAAATGAGGTAAAAAAGCTTTTTTTAGAAACAACTATATTAAATAATGAAGGAAGATATCAAGTTTTGTTACCATGGAAAGAAAATCATCCTTCTCTTCAGGATAATAAGTTAATTGCTGAAAAAAGACTTGATGTGTTAACTAAAAAATTAAATCAACAAAATTTGTTGAATGATTATAATGATATTTTCAGTAATTGGTTACGAGAGGGTATAATTGAAAAGGTACCACTCAATGAGATTAATAATAAAGGTTTCTATCTTCCACATAGGCATGTTCTCAAAGAGGGAGGAACGACAAAAATACGCCCAGTCTTCGATGCTTCTGTCAAAGGTAAAGACTCGCCATCTCTCAATCAATGTTTGGAAGTCGGTCCTAACCTCATCGAATTGATTGCCACCATGATTTTACGATTTCGAGAGAAGAAAATTGGCGTGACGTCAGACATAGAAAAAGCTTTTCTACAGATCAGCATTGATCCCTCAGACAGAGACGTTTTAAGGTTCCTGTGGAGGAATGAAAATGGAAATATTGAGGTATACAGACACTGTCGAGTAGTGTTTGGAGTAACCAGTAGCCCTTTTATACTGCAAGGTGTTATTGAGATGCATTTGAATAAAGCGATGGAAGCTGAACCTTCATCAAGCAAACGTCTCTTATTGGAAAAATTAAAAAACTCCTTTTATGTTGATGATAGTATCTCATGTGTTGATACAATTGATGACTTACATAACCTTCAAAATGTAGCAAGTTCTGTAATGAGTCAAGCCGAATTTAATTTAAGAGGATGGAAGTACACTGGGATGCCGTGCAATGATGAACCTACTACTGTTCTTGGACTTTTGTGGGATACAAACTGTGACACGTTATCTTTGACAGGTTTTCCTAAGAGCACAGTTACAGAAAAAGTTACCAAGAGATCTATTCTTTCACTGGCACAAAAGGTTTTCGATCCAATTGGTCTCATCAGTCGTGTTTCATTAAAGCCAAAAATCATTTTGCAGCGGTTATGGAGTGAAAAAATTGATTGGGATACTCAAGTTGACGATGAAAGTGCTATAGGCGAGAGGGACACCCCCAAAAAAGCGTTTAGTTTTCTTAGTTTTCGAGTAAGTGACTGTTACCGTCCTACAAGCTAATTTTTTTTTTAATGAAAGCTTCTGACCTATAGATTACGAATACAAACTTTTTTTTTAGTTCCGAGTCCGGGAACATCAAGAAAATGGCGGTTACTTACAGTGCGTATAAAATTTTTACCTATTAAACCGCCATTTTCGCCATTTTCTTTATGTTCCCAGACTCGGAATTAAAAAAAAAGTTTGTATTCGTAATCTATAGGTCAGAAGCTTTCATTAAAAAAAAAAATTAGCTTGTAGGACGGTAGCGGTCACCTTCTCGAAAACTAAGCGCTTTTTTGGGGGCGTCCCTCTCGCCTACTAAGGAATTCAAGGATTGGCATGCACAATTAAATTTATTATCATTTCTTAAAGTTCCTCGTTGGATTTTTAAAAATAAAGACAATGGAAATAATTTATCGTTTCATATTTTTACAGATGCTAGTAAGGATGCATACGCTGCCGTTGTTTTTATACGAGTTGAATTAAAAAATGGAGTAGAAGTGCATCTCGTTGAAGCCAAATCAAGGGTAGCTCCACGAACAAATAAGACTATACCTCGCTTGGAATTACTTGCTGCTTCCATGGGAGCAAGATTGATGCACTCGATCGATAAGTCGATAAATTATAAGCATGTAAATAGAAAATTTTGGACTGATTCCACTACAGTTTTAAGTTGGGTCCGAGATGAAAAACAATGGGCTACATTTGTTTGGAACAGAGTCCAGGAAATAAGAAGGTTATCGAATCCTGACTCTTGGAGCTACGTACCAGGAACCAAAAACCCTGCAGATTTACCCTTACGTGGTTGTGATGCTAAGAAACTCCTCGAGTCACGATGGTGGGAGGGACCAGAATGGCTAAGATCACCTCCTGAAAAATGGCCCAAGGAAGAAGGCACCATTGATGAGAGCTCTGTCAATTTGGAGCTAAGAAAAACTCCGATTGTAAATAAATGCTCTTCAAACGTAGAAAAAGATGTAATTTTAAGCAACTTGACTAAAACTTATAGAAATCAAGATACGGTTTGGCATTTAGAACGCTCCTCTTCGTATACAAAGGCACTTCGCACGATAGGATGGATTATACGTTTTGTTTCTAAATGTAGGAAACAAAGTTCTGAAACAAGTGCCGATCTGAGCACGGAGGAAATCGTTGCAGCCGAAATTTCTATTTGTAAATTAGCACAAAAAGAATCATTCGAAGGAGAGAAAGACTCTCGTTTACAAACGTTGAATCTATATACAGATAAAAATGGACTTCTTCGTACGAAGACTTTAATTAGTAATAGAGAAGATGAATTTGGATTTAGGCATCCGATTATACTAGATCCAAAACATAAATTGACAAAAATGATTATCGATTACACACATGAAACGCTCAAGCATGCAAGTGTAAGTATTGTTATGAGCAATCTAAGAGAAAAATTCTGGATATTGCAGTGTCGGCGCACAGTTAGTTCAATTTTAAATAAATGTGTTGTTTGTCGTCGATACTCTGCTAAGACTTTTGATGCTCCTCCAGCAGTTTTGCCATATAACAGAGTTCGAGATGCTGCTGCTTTCGATATTTCAGGCATTGATTACGCAGGACCGCTCTTCCTCAAGGATAGTCGTAAAGCTTATATATGTCTTTTTACGTGTGCAATTTACCGAGCAATCCACTTGGAACTTGTTACATCACTGTCTACTGAGGAATTTTTAGAGGCTCTCCGTAGATTTATTGCTCGTCGAGGAAGGCCATCCATCATTTACACTGACAATGGCAAGAATTTCGTAGGAACAGCAAATCTACTGAGGGACATCAATTGGAATCAAATATGTAAGAATTCAACACTGAGTGAAATTCGTTGGATTTTCAACCCACCTTCGGCTCCATGGTGGGGAGGATGGTGGGAGCGGCTTATTCGACTTCTCAAGGATCTTTTAAAGAGATCATTAAGAAAAGCCTCGTTAAAATATGAGGAAATAAACACGATACTTTGTGATTGTGAATCGATTGTAAATTCAAGGCCTCTCACATATTTATCAGATAATCCTAATGACGCTGCAGCAATCACACCAGCTATGTTTTTAAGAGACATACCAGAAAATGGTGTACCAGATGTAGATCAAATTACGAAGACCGAGTTCTCCAAAAGATTACGTTATAGACAGAGACTTCGTGAAGAAATTCGTAAACGTTTTCGCAGTGAGTACTTAGGACAGTTAGCCTATAAGAAAAAGATTAAACATACTGAATCATCTATACAAGTTGGAGATGTCGTATTGATCAGTAATGATTTGAAAAAACGCCTGGATTGGCCCTTAGGTCGTGTTCGTGAGGTCTTCCCTGGAAACGATGGCGAAATTCGCGTAGTAAAACTTAAAACTGCCACTGGAGAATTAATTCGGCCTATACAACGCTTGATTCCTTTAGAAGTTCAAGCCTCAGATCAACCGTTAGTAGAATACTCACAGCAAGTTGAAAAAACAACGAAATCTAAGCAAGACCAAAGTTCTACTGTCATCGAAAATGATTCCTTAAACAAATCTCAAGAAAAGGATCAAACACCTACAACAGAAGAAAACATCAAAACTAGATGCGGTCGAGTTGTAAATAAACCTAAGCGATATGTTTCTGATTGATTGAGTTGCATATTGCTTCAAAGATATTCAACTCAAGGTGGGAGAATGATGCAAATTCAAATAAGAGCGCGCTTTCTATTATTACGATATATCGTTTCTCAAGAAAGATAGATGGCGCTTCTCAAAAAGCAGCAACGATCGGGAATACTCGCGGTCACCGCGTCAGATTAGAAGGAAGCTCTCGCACGTACGCATCGGTCTAAGAAAAATCATCCCTTTTATAAACGTTTCTTTGTATATAACCTTGTTAATAAGACTCTTTTTATAATTTGTTTATTACCTAAGAATAAATAGTCTGTGAAATTAAATCGTGTTTATTTATTTGTGGTATTAGACTTTAATGGTTTCAACAGTGATGATGAAAATGAGAATATAAAATTTCAAGTGTGTAAGATTATTCTTTGTTTATCCAATGTGAAAAGTTGATATGAAAAGTGAAACTTGTTCGTGTACACATAAAATTTCATTTCTAGCATAAGTTAATCAATTTTATGAATTAGTAATAAAATTTAATTTAATTTATAACTGAAAAGTTGAATAAATGTTAAATTAAAAAGATTTGTGAATAAAATCATAAATGAGTTCAGAATAGTTCATATTTTTATGTTTCGTCTAAAACTTGAAATATTTTTGAATTTAGTTAAAAATAAATTGAATTGTGATCAATGTAGTTTCGTTCTTTGAAATAATTTTAAAGTGCTTTAGACTACAATTTTTTTTAAATAAGATTTTTTTCTAAAATATATTTAATTTAAAATATTGTTCTACATATATTATTTGTTTTATTATATCATATTTATACGTCAATACATGTTTACTTATATTAGGATTTACGTATAATTATAAAGACGCATTTACATTTTAAGGGCAGTCGCTGTGGGTACATACTCAAAACCACCAACGTTTGACTTATATAGTAAGTGTGGTATCACCTCACCACTTAGGGACAAAACGTCCATTCAACGCGTATCCCCCTGTAGGCGTAACTGCGAATCGAAGGTGACGGACTTGTATGATATCTGTCGGTAGTTCAATTCCCGACTAAACATAATTTTTTTTTTTTTATAAATTATGTTGCACATGCATATATTTCACTATTTTTTTAAATTTAAATATTTTTTATGTATACAGATGAATGTATATGTACATGTACCTACGTATTATTCACACACAAATATTTTCATGCTATGTAAAGTCGGAAAATTCATTTTATATAGATTTTAAAATAAATTTATTTATAAAACTTAAATAAATAATACAATACTCTTTCTTAAGAGCAGGCCGAATTCGCTGTCCTTGTCTAATTGGCATTTTTGTTATTTACTCAAGTTTTAATCGGTGTATCTTCAAATTAAAGGTCGAGTGCAATAGATATTATTATTATGAACATCTATGCACAAGAAAAAAAATATCTACCGGTTTGTTTTTGAGAAAAGTAAGTAACGCCAAAGTAAAAGTTTATGTTTATAATATTTTCGCGTTACTTACTTTTCTCAAAAACAAACCAATAGATATTTTTTTTCTTGTGCATGAATGTTCATAATAATAATATCTATTGCGCTCGACCTTTAATTTGAAGATACACCGTTTATACTCGAGTAAATAACAAACAACTCAATTGTTACTCGGTCGGTATCAGGTTCTACTCCGGCCTACCGTTAAAACTTTATTCAATTAAAGACTTTTCTTTAAAAAAGCAACAAAATGTTTTGTGTTCTCATTTACTAGCTTAAATTAATATTAAAAGAAATTTTTTATGTAAAGTTATACAATTATAGAAACTTTTAATCATTTAATTTGTAATCTGTTTTATTTGTATTCATATAATAATCCCACACAGCATGAAAGAATTTCGAAATAATTTCATGAAATATTACAAGTAATAATACGTTGAAAAAATTTAAAAAGGACTTAAAAAGATAACCATATTCTTTTGAAAAGAATTTATGAAATAATACACAGAAAGATTACAAAGTCTTTACAAAAATAATACCAAGAAGGAAATGAAAGTTAAAATATGAAATATTACACGAATCCTTTCTAAAAGGACTTTGAAATGACTTTTTGAAAGGAAACAAGAAATAACTCAGAAATCTTCCAAAGATTCTAGTCATGAAATAATTTAGAAAGATTTTCAAAATAATCTAAGGTATTCTTTCAACGAATCATTTCAAGATACTTACAAAAAGCTTTTATGTAATAATTCCAAGCAAGGTTTTGGTAATATTTCAAGTAATCTTACATGAAATAATTTTAAAACCTTTTGAAATAATTCATGAAAGAACTTATCATGACGATAAAAGTTATTACATGAATCCTTACTGAAAGGACTTTGAGAGAACTCTTGAAAGGAAACAAGAAATAACCGAAATCTTCCAGATTTGTCAGAAATAATTTAGAAAGATTTTTGAAATAATCTAGGTATTCTTCACGATCATTTCAATACTTACAAAAGCTTTTATGTAATAATCCCGGTTTTGTAATATTTCAGTAATCTTACGAAATATTTTAAAACCTTTGAAATAATTCGGAATCACGATAAGTTATACTGAATCCTTACTGGACTTTACTCTGAAAACAGAAATAACAAAATCTTGTTTATAATATTTAGATTTTCAAAATAATCTAGGTATTCTTTCACTCTTTCGATACTTACAAAAGCTTTTATGTAATAATTCCAGGTTTTGGATATTTCATAATCTTACAATAATTTTAAAACCTTTGAAATAATTCATGAAAGAACTATCTGACGATAAATTATTACAGATCCTACTGAAAGACTTTGAGAGAACTCGAAAGGAAACAAGAAATAACCAGAAATCTTCCAAAGATTGTAGTCATGAAATATTTAGAAAGATTTTTGAAATAATCTAAGGTATTCTTTCAACGAATCATTTCAAGATACTTACAAAAAGCTTTTATGTAATAATTCCAAGCAAGGTTTTGGTAATATTTCAAGTAATCTTACATGAAATAATTTTAAAACCTTTTTGAAATAATTCATGAAAGAACTTATCATGACGATAAAAGTTATTACATGAATCCTTACTGAAAGGACTTTGAGAGAACTTCTTGAAAGGAAACAAGAAATAACTCAAAAATCTTCCAAAGATTGTAGTCATGAAATAATTTAGAAAGATTTTCGAAATAATCTAAGGTATTCTTTCAACGAATCATTTCAAGATACTTACAAAAAGTTTTTATGTAATAATTCCAAGCAAGGTTTTAGTAATATTTCAAGTAATCTTACATGAAATAATTTTAAAACCTTTTGAAATAATTCATGAAAGAACTTATCATGACGATAAAAGTTATTACATGAATCCTTACTGAAAGGACTTTGAGAGAACTTCTTGAAAGGAAACAAGAAATAACTTAGAAATCTTCCAACGATTAAAATCAGAAAATAATTTAGAAAGATTTTCGGAATGATCTAAGGTATTCTTTCACCGAATCATTTTAAGATTCATTCAAAAAGCTTTTATGAAATAATTCATGTAATATTTTGGTAAAGTCTCAAGAAATCATACATGAAATAATTTTGAAATCTTTTTGAAATATTTCATGAAATAACTTATGATGAGAATAAAAGTTATTAAATAAATCCTTACTGAAAGGACTTTGAAAAGACTTCTTGAAAGGAAACAAGAAAGAACTCAGAAATCTTCTAACGATTAAAATCAGAAAATAATTTAGAAAGATTTTCGGAATGATCTAAGGTATTCTTCCACCGAATCATTTCAAGATTCATTCAAAAAGCTTTCATGAAATAATTCATGTAATATTTTGGTAAAGTCTCAAGAAATCATACATGAAATAATTTTGAAATCTTTTTGAAATATTTCATGAAATAACTTATGATGAGAATAAAAGTTATTACATAAATCCTTACTGAAAGGACTTTGAAGAGACTTCTTGAAAGGAAACAAGAAAGAACTCAGAAATCTTCCAACGATTAAAATCAGAAAATAATTTAGAAAGATTTTCGGAATGATCTAAGGTATTCTTTCACCGAATCATTTCAAGATTCATTCAAAAAGCTTTCATGAAGTAATTCATGCAATATTTTGGTAAAGTCAAAAGAAATCTTACATGAAATAATTTTGAAATCTTTTTGAAATATTTCATGAAATAACTTATGATGAGAATAAAAGTTATTAAATAAATCCTTACTGAAAGGACTTTGAAAAGACTTCTTGAAAGGAAACAAGAAAGAACTCAGAAATCTTCTAACGATTAAAATCAGAAAATAATTTAGAAAGATTTTCGGAATGATCTAAGGTATTCTTCCACCGAATCATTTCAAGATTCATTCAAAAAGCTTTCATGAAATAATTCATGCAATATTTTGGTAAAGTCTCAAGAAATCTTACATGAAATAATTTTGAAATCTTTTTGAAATATTTCATGAAATAACTTATGATAAGAATAGAAGTTATTACATGAATCCTTACTGAAAGGACTTTGAAAGGACTTTATGAAAGAAAACGTGAAAGATAACAGAATCATTTAGAAATATTTTCGGGATTAGTTTATAATTTATCCGCTTGATGGCGGTATCTCTTACTCTCGCAAGCGGTAAGAGTGCTTCCCGTTTCATATATAAGGAAAATAAGAATCTTAAATGGAAACTATAAATTGTTATGCGTGCGATGTCTGTGTTATGATAACTTCGATTTTAACCGCTGTAAAACTATTCGTAATCCTATGAATAATTATATCATCATATATCCGTTATATATATATATATGTGTGTGTATGTGTGTGTGTGTGTGTGTGTGTGTGTGTGTATTGATTCTAAATTGATTTTTAAATAATACAGGAAAGAATAAAATTTCTAGAACTTTACACGTCTCTCAACTAAAGATAGATGAAAAGATTAATGCATTATTACTAAAAGAATTCATGGATCCTTACAGAATTCTTTCATTGAAAGGATTCTGTAATAATTCTATGTCCGAGGTATATTTCTTTCAGAAATAATACAATGAAATATTTTTAAAATATTTTATATCATTCTTACAGAATACTTTCAATGAAAGATGTATGAAAAGATTTAAGAATTATTACCAAAAGAATTCATGGATCCTTACAGAATTCTTTTATTGAAAGGATTCTGTAATAATTCTATGTCCGAGGTATATTCCTTTTAGAAATAATACAATGAAATATTTTAAAAATATTTCATATTATTCTTACAGAATCCTTTCAATGGAAGATGTATGAAAAGATTTACGAATTATTACCAAAAGAATTCATGGATCCTTACAGAATTCTTCCATTGAAAGGATTTTGAAATGACTTGTGAATTCTTTATGAAATATTTTTATGTATTATTTTTAAAAGAATAATACCTTGGACATAGAATTATTTCAGAATCCTTTCAGTGAAATATTTCTGAAAGATTGTAGTCCTTTTATGAATCCTTTCAGAATCCTTTCAAAGTCCTTTCATGCTGTATGGGAATCCGATATTAATTTTTAATATTAAAAAGAATATCTTAATACATTAATTTAGCAAAAAAGACTATATTTTTAATTTATAAAATTATTGGGGGATTATTATATAAATAAGGAAAAAGCAGATTACAAATTGAATAAATTAATTTATATAATTATGTAACTTTGGGTAAAAATTTTTTATTACTATTAATTTTTAGTTAGTAAAAGAACGCAAAATATTATGCTTTTTTGAGGAAAAATCTTTTATTTGATAAAATTCATATATTCAAAACATTGTAAAGATATTTAGACTTTGTAATTAATTCATTTAATTATAAAATTTTATTAAATGAACGACTTTCTCTTAAAAAAAACATATTTTTTTGTGTTCTTTTTTATTAATTAAAATCAATAATAAAAAAAATTCTTCATCGAAAGTTATACACAATTATAAAAAATTTTTAATCATTTAAAATGTAATATGTTCTACTTTATATTTAAATAATCTGCCATTAATTTTGTAAATTAAAAAGAGTATAAGACATTAATTTAATAGAAAAAAAACAATATTTTTAATCTATAAAATTAAATTAATGTAAGGCAGACACTACACCTGTACTCATAAATACTGTCTAAATTTTCATCTTATTGTAAAATTTTAGAAAAAAAAATGCATTAGCTTATAGTATGTACCATGAAGATCATTCTATAAAATTTTCAAATGAATTCATTTATCAGTTATTTAAAATGTTGGAGTCTAATAATAAATATTAAAATTATTCGATTTTGTACCAGGAATACAAAATTCTTATAAACAAAGGAATAGATTTATTTAAAAATTCAACTGAATAATTTTCATGATATTTACTACGAACTAATGTTTTTTTTTTCTGAAACTTTGCAATAACTTTCCGTGAACATTAATATATCCTTCCTGTAATATTCTGTGCAAGGCTGCAGGAAGTTTGAATAGAATCTTCCGCAAAATGTTACTGCAAGCTTCCTGCAAGATGTAAAGTAATCTTCCAAATAACATTCGGATATAACTTTTCGGAAGCTTACTGGAAGCTATTTTGTAATATTCCATTTGGTTTTCATGGAATATTACATGTAAGCTTCCCTGAACCTTCCGTAAAGCTTACATGAAAGATTCCAATGGAAGCTTCTCGAAACTTTCATTAAGCTTCCGAGAAGCTTGCTAGAAGCTTACATTGGAATCTTTCTCGAATCTTTCGATGGATGCTTCCCGAATCTTTCGTGCTATGTGGGATCTGTGTCAAAAATATTTTTTTTTTGTTACTAGTGCGTGAAATCATAAATATTTGTGCGATTGCTATTACACTTGGGCCGACTTGGCCGACTTTCGTGCATATCAATCGCACGAATATTTATAATTTGATGCACTAGTATCAAAAAGTACTATTGTTGAATTACCTTTTAAAATTATAATATTATATAAATATGTATTCAATTATTCAGAGAAGTTTGTTGTAAATAGAACAGAAATATCATTATTTTCAATTACTTATAATAATTGCGTTATTTACAATTATTTATAATTATCCGCAGATATTCACGGTATTTACATTTAAAAACTGTTAAAGGTATCAGGATGGATTTTAAGCCTGAAAAAAAGAATTCAAATGTAGTCATAATTTTTTTTTCTAATGATATTAATTAATGAAAATCCTTTTTACCTTAAATATATATTAAATATAAGACTTTGATCCATTAATAATTTTGAAAAACCTCATCCGATGTTTTTTTGTTATGTATATATATAATTGCCGAAAATAACCATTTTCAAATCGTTATATCATTTTCACAAATTTTATTATAATTTTTTATTTCATTACAATTTATTCAAAGCATTTTTCATAATTTCTTATATTTTTCAGCTTTTAAAAGTAATCATACACTGAATTAAATTAGTTAATATAAAAGCAATTCCATTGTGAATATTTTCAAAAAAAGTTCATTTAAAAAAAATAAAAATTTTTAAAAGATTTTTAATTTTAAATAATGGGTTTGACTGAGGAAGATATATTGATTGTTGAAGGACAAGAGTTGCATAGTGGAATAGCTTACATGTTAACTGATATTCATAAATTAGGATTCAATAATATCTTAAATTGGTGCCCCTCATTTAATATGCAAACCACTTTACTAATTCAAATACCGCAATATATTAATTTAGTACCGACTGATGAAGAAGCATTGTTTTCCGGAAATTTTGAAAAATATCACTGGATTTGTATGTTTTATAATAATAAAATAATTCGTATATATGACAGTTTAAATCTTAAATATCTACAAGATGAGCATTAGATTTATATAAACAGATTATTGCCAAACAAATCAAAATTGAGCACAGTTTTCGAAACAGTACAATCACAAACAAATAATTATGATTTCAGCCTTTTTGCAATTGCTTTTGCTGTTGCGATACTTTATAATTTATGTCCATGTTTTTTAAGATACGATATTTCTCAAATGCGATTACATTTATTAGAAATTTTCGAAACGCAACAAATCAGAATGTTTCCACTTTCACATAATTATAATGATAAAAATATTAATTACAATAATCCATCGGACATGATAAAAAGTTTTTGTCATGAACCATGTTTCAATAAAATACTATTAAATTTAGATATCGCACGGTGCTCCCGAGGAAGTTTAAATACAAATTTAATGTAACTTTGAAATTTCATCTGAGAATGATTTGTAGACCTATTACATAATTCAGGCATCACTTTTAAAATCATTTTACATGATCGATTTCGAGAAAAATAAGTAAGAATGAAAAAAAGATTCAGAACCAAACCATTTTATTTTATTTATAAAACAAATGCTCAGAAATGTTTGGAACGTCAGTGTAATAGTAAAAATATAATAAAATTAAAGAATATCTGCCTTATTTTATGGAGCTATTGAGCTTAAATATTTATTAAATACATAGTATTCATTACATAGTATTCAGAGAATGAAAATATTTACATAGATGACATTTGTTAATATCAGGGTTGCAAATATTTAAATCATTTTGAGCTTTAAATAAATTTTAATTCACAAATCCTTTTTGAATTCGTAATTAAAGTTTTATTTAATTAACAATTCCTTTTAAATTAATAATTAAAAATATTTTAATTAACAAATCAAAATCTAATCGTGAATTGAAAAGGCTTTAATTAAAAAATCAAAAGGAATTCTTAATTAAATAAATTTCAATTAAGAAATCAAAATGTAATCGTGAATTGAAAGGGCTTTAATTCCAAAATCAAAAGGAATTCTTAATTAAATAAATTTCAATTAAGAAATCAAAATTTAATCGTGAATTGAAAGGGCTTTAATTCCAAAATCAAAAGGAATCCTTAATTAAATAAATTTCAATTAAGAAATCAAAATGTAATCGTGAATTGAAAGGGCTTTAATTCCAAAATCAAAAGGAATTCTTAATTAAATAAATTTCAATTAAGAAATCAAAATTTAGTCGTGAATTGAAAGGGCTTTAATTCCAAAATCAAAAGGAATCCTTAATTAAATAAATTTCAATTAAGAAATCAAAATGTAATCGTGAATTGAAAGGGCTTGAATTCCAAAATCAAAAGGAATTCTTAATTAAATAAATTTCAATTAAGAAATCAAAATTTAATCGTGAATTGAAAGAGCGTCAGTTATGATTATGATTTGTGAATTCGAGGGCTTTAATTAAAAATTCCACAATTCCTTTTTAATTAAACGTACTAAGGAATTTTTACCATATATATGTATATAGAAAAACATATGTGGACGCGCACATACATACGCACCTGGGCTCATATATATGCAACATTTCGTGTCGACCCAAACGCACACATACAGACAAGTTGATATATATATACATATACATACATACATACATACATACGTGGGACATTCCAGATCAATTAGAACGCACCCACAGACAGGTTTATATATATATATATATATATATATATATATGGGACGTTTCATGTCGTTTCGCATGCATGCACGCACACGTTAATATTCATGGGATTTTTCGTGTCAACTGAAACACAAGCAGACAAAGGTTTATATATATGAGACATTTGATGTCAATTCGCATGCATGCACACAGGCTTTAATACACATGGAATTTTTCATGTCAATTACAACGCACGCACACACAGGTTCATGTATATGGGACATTTTATGTCAATTTGCATGCATGCACGCACATGTTAATATACATGGGACATTTCATGTCAACTCGTACGTACTCATAATCACAGGCTTATCTATATATATGGAACATTTCATGACAACTCTCACACACCTGTCCGAGTTCCCAAGTTTTCATACATGGGACGTTTCATGTCAATTTTCATTCATGCACACACACGTTAATATACATGGGATTTTTTATGTAAATTTCACCGCACGCACATACGGGTTTATACATATGGGACATTTCATGCCAATGCGCATGCACACACACACAGGATTATATATAGATATATATATACATATATATATATATATATATATATATATATATATATATATATATATATATATATATATATATAGGATATTATATATATATATATATATATATATATATAATTTCATGTCAAGTCGTATATATATATATATATATATATATATATATATATATATATATATATATATATATATATATATATATATATATATATATATATATCTATATGGGACATTTCATGTCAAGTCGTATGTACTCATAATCACAGGCTTTTATATATATATATATATATATATATATATATATATATATATATATATATATATATCTATATGGGACATTTCATGTCAAGTCGTATGTACTCATAATCACAGGCTTTTTATATATATGGAACATTTCATGACAACTCTCACACACCTATCCGAGTTCCTTCAGGTTTACATATATGGGACGTTTCATGTCAATTTGCATTCGTGCATACACGCTTTTATATACATGCGACTCTTCATGTCAACTCATGTACTACCTTACAGACAGGTTTTTGCATATGTATATATTGTCCATTTCATATCAAATTGCTCACGTTCACCCGCAATTTTTTTGTTTATATATATATATATATATATATATATATATATATGTGGGACATTTCATGTCAACTCGCACGTACTCGCAAGCACAGGTTTTTCTATATATATATATGGGACATTTCATGACAACTTGTACACACCTATCTAAGTACCCTTAGGTTTATATATATGAGACGTTTCATGTCAATTTGCATGCATGCACACACGCGTTCATGTACGTGGGACTTTTCATGTCGACTGACAAGCATGATATAAACATATATATATACATAAGGGATATTTCATGTAGAATCGCACGTACACACACAGGTTTATTCAAGTTTATGTGAAACATTTAATTTCAACTCATACGCGCACGCACACGCTCACACATACAAACACATATTTAACTTTATATATATATATATATATATATATATATATACATACTTTATTTTATCGATGTAGACAATATTTAAAAAATATTTATTTATTATGCTGTGGTACCCACGATCGCCGTCTTTGGATACCTAGGTGTTAATGACAACTTAAACATCATCTACAGCTAAAACTTTTGAAATTCAACTTATAGTTTAATAACTACTTTGAAGTTGTTTCAAATGTTATCTAGCCAAACATGGATGTTCCGAGTAAGATAAACATTGTCTACAAGAATATCTTTTGAAATTTAGCCATTATTTATTAATAACACGTACGTTTCCCGAGATGACATCTCACAATATCCAGGTGATCCTGGCTACCTGGAAATCGTCTATATGAAGGAATTTTGAAATTTTCCATACCGATTATGAAGTTTACAGACATTTGCAGGGACTACGTCAAATGAAACTTGGAGATTCTTTTAGATTTCGATTCTAAGGTTGTTTGATTAGGTCGGAGAATACTCGGAAATAAAAAGATTTTAAAAGAACAATTGTTTAAGATTCATGCAAGTTCCATGAAATATGTTGATTTACTCGTAGTCGATACCCATACATAAAGATCATTCATACAAATTATCTCGCATATAAATTCGCGGTACTATCCCTACTAATTTATGAATTTTTTGTTCGAATAATGCCAGCGAAATGTAACCTCGAGAAAGCATATTACTATTGTAATTAGTGAATAATTTTAACATTTTTTCATCAAACATCATTCCGATATACAGGTAATAAGCGCTATTATTTAAAAAATTTGAGAATTTATGAATCTTAGCAATTATTTACTTACCACGAAAGTTAAGAAATCATATTAGTAATTCATTTTATTTGAATTTGATCATTTAAAATCTATATAAGTCAAATTCCAAAGATAAAGAAATTCTGAATTAGTTATGCATTTACATATAATTTTTATTAAATCTTTAACATTTTTGTTTATTTAACCGAACAATAAACATTCTTGCTATTTACATGAAATCATGAAACTTTGATTTTTACAAAAATAAAAAGTAATATTTTTAAACATCATTTATTATAAATATTATTTCCTTAATAGACATAAATCTTTGAAATCATTAGAGATATCTAATACTATTACAAAATTATAGAAAATGAAGATATATTTTAAGAGGAAGAATCATATTTCTGTCCTTTGCTAATAAGAAAATTGGTTTTTCGAATAAAAAAAAATAAATTAAAATGGAGATAATATATTGACTATGAATAAGATTTACATAATTAGACGCATTTATGCATATTGTGTATGGACTATGGATACATCGAATATTAATTATGTGGGCTCATAAATACACAGGTTCTCTATAGCTGTTTATGCATGACTTCTGAATTTTTTTCTATACGATGTGACCTTATATAAAGCAATAAAACAATTTTTTTCATGTCATTTATTTAAATTATTTATTTACTTCATGCTGGTAAAAATTCACAATATTATATGTGGCGATAACTCAGCCAATGTACATTTTTGGTTAATTTTTAATATCATGATTGCATATTTAACACAAGAGTTTGAATAATAACTTTTCAAGTGGCGATTACTCAGCCAATGTAAGTTTTCAGATATTTAATAATATCGCGATTATTTTCTAATATGAAACATTTGAAAAGAATTTTTTAAGTGGCGATTACTCAGCCAATGTAAGCTTTCATATATTTCATAATATCGCGATTATTTTCTAATATGAAACATTTGAAAAGAATTTATGAAGTGGCGATTACTCAGCCAATGTAAGCTTTCATATATTTCATAATATCGCGATAATTTTCTAATATGAAGCATTTAAAAAGAATTTATGAAGTGGCGATTACTCAGACAATGTAAGCTTACATATATTTCATAATATCGCGATTATTTTCTAATATGAAACATTTAAAAAGAATTTATGAAGTGGCGATTACTCAGCCAATGTAAATCTTTCGATGATTTTGAATATCGCGATTATTATTTTAAAAAATTTTTACCTATTCATATTGAAAGATTGCTTTTATAAAAAATGTTTCTGTATAATTATAAATATTCAATTATAAATTATTAAACTTTCTGCTTATTCATAAAAATAATAAAATATGTATTATTAAGTTCAAAGCTTTATACCCTTACAAATAACTTTTGAGTCCATTTGCTTTATACAGTACTCGTTTTTCGAATTCAATATCGGACAATCTATTAAATTTTGGCATGTTCATTAAAGTAGCATAAGAAAATAATCTTTCTACTGGAGCTGAAAAAGGTAATGTGGTATTAAATTTCAAAAATAAGCTTTTAACAACTGGCAAATTATTTAAAGACTCCAAAGACATCGTTTTTTCATTTAAAAACCTCATTAGTTCATTTTCTTCTTGTTCTTGAGGTACAAAAGCCGTGTTTAGTAATGCATGTGAGCTGTCATCATCAAAATAAAAAAACGTGTCTTCAGTATCCTCATTATCTGGAACAGCTGATTCCGGCTTTTTAGACCTAACCAATTCTTCAACAAGCCTTTTTATTTTTGCTTGTGTATTTTTAACAAAGCACGAAATCCATTTTGCTCTAAATTTGGGGTGCGTGAGTGCTGCTATAGCTGCTAATTCGCCATTATTAATGATTTTTAAAAAATCATGAAATCTTTTGTCTCAAGCTTCCTTTAAATATTTCAACAGTGGCTCACACATAGACAAACTTTTATTTGCCGATAAAGTATTCCATTTTTTTCGGATAGTCAACAATGTTGCTAAAAGATAACCATAATGACAATCTTTTTCTCCTTGTAAAATATCGATCGCTGAAGCCAGGGGTTGACACAATTTCAAATAATCTTCAATAAATTCAGAATCTTTTTTTCTTAAGATTTTATTAGATTCCAACATGTCATGAATTCTTTCATCATCAATTTTTTCTTTTAACGAAATGATTTGTTTAAAGGCGTCATACGTAGAATTCCACCTTGTTATAACGGGCCTCTGTAAACTGTATTCAAAAATTTTTTTCATTTCTTCTCGTTTTTTTGGTGATCTTAAACATTTCCATAATTGTTGGCATTTTTCCATGACAAATTTATGACACTTTTTAATATTTGGAACTCTGTTAATTGCGTCTACAAGATCTTTTGTTGCAATCAAACTCAAGGTATGGCTGACCTATCGAAAATGACGAGATAGTGTTATATTTGAAAATATTGCTTCGTCTTCTACAGGATTTACATTATCGTTACTGTTCATAAACAGTGATTCTTCGCCATCATTTTCTTCAAACTCTTCCATTTCCTCTTCAGAATCATTTGAATCCTCATCTGCAATAATTTTTATATAATAATTTGAAAATTTATTAAGATTTTATAAAGATTTTTCATATAAATTTGAAGTTCAATTTTTTAATTTTTTTATTATATTTATAACTTTTAAGCAAAATTAGCTTTTTTAATAAATTTAGATTTGTTTGATTAAATTTTGTTTCATGAGAAATTATAAAATCTAAAGAAAATCTACCGATAATTAACAGTTATTAATTTACTTTATTATTTAATATTAATTTTATTCAAGAATTGATTATATTCATCCAATAATTTAAATGTCTATTTATTTAATTTTTAATACAATTATTGATTTAAGATAACAATTTAAATAACCTGGAAAATAATTTTCTGGATTTTCTATTCCAAATTCTTTAAAGGCTTTAACAAAATTTTTCCCATTATCCGTAACTGTAGATACAATTTTTTCAATAGTTAGCTCGAAAGTCGAATAAATAATAGATAGTTGCTCTGCTGTATTGGAAAAGGTATGCGATCCTTCAAATCGTCTACAAGCTAAAGCTGCTGATCTTCTTTTCAAAGATATATCATCAATCTGCAAATAGAAATAATTTTGATTTTATTGTAATTTCTTAACTACTTTATGTGAATAACATGTGATCTTACCCAATGAGCAGTTACACCTAAAAATCTTCTATTCGACCCAGTCCAAATATCTGCTGTTGTACAGACATGGTTTGCATTAGCTAAAGCCATTTTCATCTTGTCTAATTGTTTATAATATAAATCATCAACTTTTTTTCCAGCAGTATAACGAGTCAAATGCTTTAACGGAGCGTCACCATGTTTAATTTTGAAATCTAAATATTTTAAATAAAATGTTATTCATTAATATATTAAAAAAAATATTACATAAAATATACAACCATTAAATATTTTTCGAAAAGCTGAATCTTCAACTAGACGAAGAGAAAGTTGATTTCTCAATAAAAACTCAACAACATTTTTATCAAAAGTATTTTGAGAAAAAGCACATGTCACACGTCGATAAACAACATCATTTTCATCTTCATCATCACCATCCAATTTTTTTAATTTTTTATATTGCTGATAGCTTTGTAGTTTATCTTCATGTTTTCTCTAAAAATATAATTATGTTAAATCATAAAATTAATACAAAATAAACATTTAATATTATTAAAATTTTTTGGTTTTGTATGAAATAGTATATTTTTCACCTAGAGCGAGTAAAAATAAAGAACTCCTGTTTGGCTTGGATGACAATTCACATAAAATTAAAGTCATTCTTCATTTACTCTCGAGGTGAAAATACAAATTTTCCAACAAGAGGCCAAAAATACCATATTCTATTTTCGACGACAGGAGAAAATATGGTACTTTTGGACTAGGTGTTAAAAAAGCAATTTGATGACATTGTAAAAAAGTGAGCACAACATTTTATTCTGTGTTTACTATAACAGATAAAATTTAGTATTATTGTCACCTACCAACATGGCTGACCTTTTTTTCTGATAAGGTATATAACTTTAATATAAATAATGTTCAATTTTATATATCCATAAGAGAAAATTCATCATTGAACGAGATATTTATTGAAACATGATACTTGATATTTCATCTAAATATTAACTTTATATTTGAATGTACTGTCATAAAAAACATCAAAATTTTTTTTCAATTCATACCATTAAATATTGACCTTATCAAGGTATTTTTAAAAAAGTACAATTTTTACTTTTTAAATTTTGCAAGTCATAATAACAATAAATAAATTAGTTGATTTAATAACATATACATGTAAAAACAATAACCTTTAAATGGCGTTAAAAATTTGATGAAACTTTAAGATTTCCATGAATAATTTGGTTACAAGTCATGCATTTTGCTATGATTTTATCGCCATTTGATTTCGTCAAATCTGCTTCGAAAAATTTTCCATCCAAATAACAAGTTTTACAGCAGACATCTAACATTTCTTTTTGCTCATCACTTAATGAAACAGAAGGCACCGTTGATACATTTGTAATTCCTGTAGAATTACGCAATCGTGATAACTCATAATGGGTACCATTATTTGCTGTCCCCTGACTTCCATCATCATGTAATGGTTCACGATCTATACCAACTCTTAAACTAGCTAGCAATTCATCTGTATTATCTACTGAATTTTCTTCACTGTTCATTTTAAATCCTTAAAGTGAACAACAAAACAATGAATAACATAATAAAATACAATGTATTTATAGGTTTATTGATCCAGTAAGAATGATTTGAGAATTTATTTTATAAATAATATTCCTAGAATTAAATTTTTACGAGGTCTAAAATTTGTAAAGTATGAATTTAATTATAATCTTTTTAACGAAAATTCAATTTTACAAAACCCAACTTTGTTAGAAAAATACATAAACATTAATTTCATGCACTATCTGTGCATTTGACATCAAGTCTGTCCCTCGAATTTTTCTTTATACGTATCTAGTACCTTGATTTACATAAAGGAGGCGCAGACGCCCCTCATATATATACACTTCCGTTTCATTAGTTCCGTTGCATGTACCGTCATGAAATCAATTCACTCCCGTATAATTTTTTTATACGTCTCTTATGGGAGGTGTATACCGTCGCTAAAGAAGTTTCATTTCAAAATAGAAAATTTATAATGACGTTATTGAGATAAGTACGGAATGCCAAAGTAAAAGGTTATGTTATACAGATATCTACGTTCCCTAATTTTTTCAAAAAATTGTCAGCCAGTTTTATGTTATTGTACAAAGATTTGCATTTATATTAATCGCGGTAATAAAATAACTGGTGGTCTATAAATTATTCTTTCAGTTACAGATTAATCATATATTTTCATACACAAAACATATACAAAAAATTTTATAGGTCTAAATCATGAAAGTGTTGAAATGAAACAATGTAAATTAAAAAAATTTTTTTTTCTATGAATTGTTTAATGAATTCCGTAATGAATTGTTTTCTCGAATACTATAAACTTTAGATAAATACTTAAAACAATAATTGATGTTAAATAAATAACACATTTTGCAAATTATAATATGAAGATATTTGAGTTTATTTAATTAATGAAATAATATAATTGAATAAAAAAATGTTTTTTTCATGTTGAAAACACGTTGTTAAAAAAAAAAACCAACAATTGAAAAAATGCACTAAAAAGTATTAAACAAATTAATTAAATTTCTTAAAATTACTTTTATACAGTTTCATTGCAATAATCAAGATAAAATTTTACAACAAAAATTATAAAAGAATAGGGTGTGCACTGATTTTCAGTAAATCTAATAATAATTTTAATACTATCTTTAATAATTTCTTAACAAGATTTTAGAAAAAATTTCAGCAACCACACTTTTCTTTTTAAATTGTTGTTGTAAAATTTTCTATTGATTATTGCAATGAAACTATATAAAAGTAGTATCAAGAAAGTTAATTTATTTATTTTATACTTTTTAGTCTATTTATTCGATTATTGTATTTTATTTTTGGAGCATGTTTTTAAAATTTTGTATTTTCTATTTTTAAGTTAAAATTGTTTTTATTATCATTTAGAGTTACATTGCAACCAGATTTTTCGAAGATTACACTCAGGTACATCCGTTATCGGCGACTTGGTACTCCAGTTCGACCTCTTCATCCTAAATCATTATTATGCATTATAGATTCACTTTCAAACCTCGAATTAGGTTTTAGCAGCCCCGAAATCCCCCAGGGAACCTACCTCGACCCAGAGAAAGCCTCCCCACTTGTACTTCCTTGGAGACGATGCCTATGCGTATTCTGGACAACGTGCATCACTTTGTGGCAATTGTTTGATCTCAAATTCGGTTTTAGCAACCCCGAAAACCCCCGAGAAACTCGCCTCGACCCAAAGAAAGCCTTCCCATTTATACTTCCTCGGAGATGACTTCTCACACCCATTATCATCGACCTGGATGTCCAGGTACCAAAATGACAACTGATTATTGTATTGTCATCCAAGATCAAAGTCTATGCCAATTGTCAGAATTTATATCTGTCAAAAAGTGCCTGAAATCGAGCGCGCAAGATTTGATTACAGACAGACAAACAAACAAACAGACATGAAGGCGAATATAAGAAAAGCGTATATAAAAAAATAATATTTACCTACGTTAAGTCTGCTATAAGACAAATTATCTTTCGCTTTTTATGACAAAAACAAGTAAATTGAATTTGAGAAAATTTCTATAAGTTACTTAAATTTATGAAAAAGTCAATATAAATCGTCATTTTTGCAGAATTATGAAGATTATGATTATTTTCGCGGAAATTATAAAGTTATGGAAATTATTTATGGAAACGTTTTCGATTGGAAAATTTGTGATTATTGCAGTTGAATTTTGTTACATCATCATTAGTTATATCCTCGTTAAAATGACCCGAAAATTTCTGAAAGAATCGGAACAAATATTTTTTCGGTCTTTAAAGAATGTTTAAGAACTATTATGAAATGAAAATTGATAAATGTTTCAAGTTTTCCGAATCGTTCCGACATTGAAATTTCAATTATAAGCCGTTACTCATAAAATTTGGAAAAGTCTATTGTATGCAACTATTTTTCCAGTGATTCAGTTGTAATTTATAAAATTGTGAATTTGGGTGATTCATTATGTTTCTTTCCGTAATATTTATCTGATATTGGAGCTGCAGCAATCGAGTTTTGCTTTTTTTATTTCATTAATATCATTTTAAATTCGTAAATTAATAGTATATTGTGTAACGAATAAGGTTTAGTTGACTATTGCGCACGAGGGCAAGTTGGCGCACGAGCGTAGCGAGTAGCGCCATTGCCCGAGACTCTCTCTCTCTCATATCTGCCGTACGACTGACTCGCAATAGTATATTTCAATACTTTTTGGTACTATTATTTGTAATTAAATTACATACTTTTAGTTCATAAATTTCACGTATATACGGAATAATTACGATTTCGTTAATGTAAAAATAATACAAGAATAGATGATACGATTTACTTTGTCAGAGGTTAAAGCGAGATAGAGTATAAAATTCATCAAATGGTCGATGAGATACAGTATGAGGGCGCTGCGCTTGTATAAACCTTTGCGATTTTACATTAGTTAACGCTTTTGCGTGACATTATTTTACAGAATGTAACGTATTTACGTGATTTAATACAAAATAATATTATACATAGCTGTGAAACACACGCCCTTAAAAAACAACGCACGCAGCGCGCGCTATTAGCTACTTACTACCCCGAAAACGCATGCGCTATAGGCCACTTACTCAGCACGGATGAGAAAAACAAATATAATGACTTGTCCGCACTAAAGCTATGTTAATACAATAATTTTTGTTAAAATAAAAAATCATTTAAACTTGTAAATTTTTTATGAATTTGGATTGGAAATTATATCAAGCGCGACAAACCTAATCTTAAAATACGTTACATTGAAAGTTTGTATTATTACTTTTTATGTAGTATTTTCGTGGGTTTCTTGAGTTGTCTGCACTCGAGTTAAATCTTACAAATTTTTTCTTTGTCGCAAAAAATGTTATTAAACGCATTGTTTATTCATAACTTGGGATTGGAAATATTATTAGAAGACTGGAAGCTTCGTCATGCTCTTAAAAATAAAAATAATGTTATCTAATTTTAAAAATAATATTAATCTGAATAATATATCCTCATCAGAAAAGTTATTGTAATTTATATATTTTTGGAACCTTTTCAATTTCATGTGTACCACCATGGTATTATATGGGGACATCCACCCAACTTTAAATTCTCTAGTAATAGGTCATTATTTAAACTAGGTTATAATCTTTTGTGCTATCCTGTAACTCTATTTCTGATGTATTTTGTAAATGTGCCACAAACGGCGCAGCAGATAATTCTATAAAAAGTAAATTTACACATAAGATAAATTACGGTAATTTTTTATGTGTAAAAATGAATGTTTCATAGAAATATCTACTGCGCCGTTTGTTAAACATTTACAAAATACATCAGAAATAGAGTTACAGGATAGCACAAAAGATTTGAACCTAGTTTAAATAATGTGCATCATGCGGTAACCCAGTAACAGCTGTAATATGACCTGTTACTAGAGAATTAAAAGTTTTGTGGATATCCCCATATATCAAAAAATATGATTATGACTTCTTCAGATTCTTTATGAATTTATGAAATTAACTTATTAATAAACTGAAAAATTGCCTAGTATTAATAAATCAGTGCGATTTATGGTATTTATTCACAAAAAAAATTTATAGCTTAGTCGTGTAAAATGGCTTTATTTCCACTATCGAACGATTCCATGGTATGCTTAACTATTTCAAGAGTTAAAAAAATTTAATAATATGTATATTTTTTTATAACTTCAAAATCTTTACTGAGAATCATAAATAATTTTCACGGTATTTTATTAATAGCAGGTCGTATATCTCTATCATTTTATAATAAAAAATTCAATTTTCTGCAAAACCTTATGATTGTAGCAAAAAATAAGAAGAAAGCCCCATCTCGTATAATAAAAAGCAATATTTTCTCTTATGAGAAAAAATTATTTTTATTGCTTCGTTTCAAAGAAAACTTTGAAAAACTGAATTGTCCATCCAAACCTCGATATTTTATGTTTTTCAAGGTTTTTTTCAAAACGAATCGATAAAAAAATTTTTTCCTAATCAAAGAAAATATTGCTTTTTATGATACAAGATGGGGCTTTCTCTTTATTTTTTGCTAAAATTATTAATTTTTGTAAAAAAATCAATTTTTTGATTACAATAGGACATATATACTCGACCTCCTCTTAAGGATCTTTAATAGCTATTAAACTCTTGACAAGATTGTAATAATTGATCTCGATTTACTTCCACAGAGTTCGTGAAGTTTCATTAACCTTTCAATCAATATACAAAAAATATAAAGATTCATCCGTATTCTTAAATGATCTCATAGATTTATAATCATTCATTTATCAATAATTTAATAAATATATTCATACGATGATAAAACGTAACAAATATTTCTGAAGAATTTTTTAAAATACAATCTAGAAGGTTTCTCCTGAAAACTTTACAGTGCTGTTCAATTCTAAAGCGATCTTAATTGTTCATTAATTGTGAATACGATAAAATTAAGGTTACTATTCCTTAGTAAAACTTAATGAATCAAAAAAGTTCAGAAGGTATCAACGACAATCATGACAATTTTTTTCATAAGAGTTCACAAAGTTGTATTATGGACTGGTACCAAAAACCGCAAAAAATTAGAAAGGTTCTTTTACATCAGGATCTTTCCAAACCTTAATGTACATTATAACCGGGGTATTTCACCTGAATACGGAGGACATTTATAACTAATATAGGTAGCTAGGAGAGTTTCCGTAGCCGATAGAGATCCACGGCTCCACCAAAGTTTTTTCCATATATTTTGGTGCCTTGAACACGAATTTCGAGGGTGGATAGCTGGAAAATAGTTAGGAAAATCTCTAAGTAAATTTTTTGGTTGTTAATTCTTCGCAGAAAAACATAATTTTTCGTGTTTTTTATCAAATATTAAGTCGAAAATATTCTTATCAATTTTGCCGTACATTGCTCCATTTCTCTGTAAAAACATCATAAATATAAAAAAACTCATTTTGCCATTTTTAATGATTTTTTTTTATTTTATTGCACCAATCATTGGTGACCAATATAATTAAGAATTTTTACATTTTAATTAGCTAAAATTATTCTTTAATATACCAACTGTTGATAAAAAAAGAATGGTTTAGGCTGGTTGCGGTCTTCCTTTAATTTTTCACGAATAATTGAACCGCTTATTCAGAGAGTACCGCACAACGGTGCTCACATGAAAAAGTCAGGTCGGAAAATAGGGGAGATTGCTATAGTAACATTAGAGTCCACGGTTCCAAATAGTATATTATTGACCAAGGATGCATATTGATCATTCTCGGCGAGTGCGAACTTTTGGGGCCGAGCGTAGCGAGGCCTCGAAAGTTGCACGAGCTAGAATGATCAATATGCATCCATGGTCTAATATACTATTTTTTTGTCCCGAGGCCGAGACATTTAAAGTTTTTCCGTAGGACGCAAAATGGTCATTTTGCGGCCTAGGAAAAAAAATTTTTTTATATATTTTGTCACTAAACATTGATTTAAAGGGGTAAAGTCGGAAAATGTCCAGGAAAATTTGTATGATATAATTTCCAAAAATTTGAAAAGTCTATTTTTTAAATAAAAAACATTTTGTCGCTTATTTCATGCAATTTTCATGCCAAAGTTATGAAAAAGAATAAGTTTTATAATTTTTTTCAATTTTTCATATTAGAATGAGACTATTGTTACAGTGCAGCAGAGATTAGAATAGGATTTCCTAAAATTTTATTTCATTTGCTAAATTTATGTTATAATTTATAAATACGTTTAATTAATCGTTATTTGTATTTTAATCTTATTACATTTTTTACATGTAGAATTTTTGCTACAAGAACAATATGTACAGTACGCTATTCATTATTTTATGAAGTTTAAAAAACTTGTGTTTTTATAATTTATAAAATTTTTTAACGAAGTACAATTTTTTTTCTGTGAACTACTCTTTTACTGTTACATATTTTGTAAAAATATATCTTTTTAATAAAAAAAATAGGTATATGATTGATTAAAAATATTAATTTTAATTAATTTAATTTATGTATAACCCTGTTGAAAAAACTCACTGACATGGTAACATTTTTTTTTAACTATTAATAATTGAATTTATTGATTTGTTGATTGTAATTCTTTAATCATTTATTTTATTTCCGCAATTCAATCCAAAATATACTTAATTTATAATCCTTCAGTTGAAAAATGAGGCAGCACACTAATTATAACACATCCAAAATAATTTAGAGCAGCATCATCAGTGTCACAACCAAATTTTAAAATTGCTAAGCACAAATTTTCAAAACGAATGTCAGGAAAATGTAATTAACATTGTAAAAGAATTTTTTTATTACAGATAACTATAATGTGAAAAACTTTTTCAAAAATAAAATCATATAATCAAATTATCCATCAAAAAGTAAAACCATTCCTTAAAAATCTTTAAGATTTTTATCAGTATTAATATTAGCAACTTTTCCTAAACTAGAATTTTTTTTATTTTAAGTAACATAGAAAAAAAAACCTGTTTGTGTAACTGATTAAAAACTGCTCACTTGTTAAAAAAAAATCTGGTGGCACTCATATATATATATATATATATATATAAACCTGTTTGTGTGTGTGTGCGCGCATGTGAATTGACATAAAATATCCCATATATATGTATATACATATATTTATAAGCCCATGTGTGTGCGTGCATGCGCCTTGACAGGAACAGCCCCATATATATATATATAAAGAAAAATATATATAATCACAAGTACATGTGTCATGCGTGTAAATTGACATGAAACGTCCCGTGTATATAAGCCTGTGTGTATGTGCGCGCGTGTGAATTAACATTAAATATCCCCTGTATATGTGTACACAAATATACACACATATATATGTGTGTATATATCATCCTATATTATATAGTTATATTAAAAATTCAGTTTCAGCCCCCCCCCGTGCCCCCCCATGCCCCCCACCGCTCCCAATAATGTTTTGTAAGGAATTCCTACAAAATAACGTAAAATTGTTTGTAATTTTACGATATTTTGTAACCATTTATTTCCTGTATAGGTCCCCCCCCGTAGCCCCCCGTTGGCCCTCCACTCGTGTAGTGACTCGTATAACAGTTTATAACTTGTATGCATTATTATGTTAATTAATATAATGTGGTATATCTAATGAAAAACGAAATTATATTTTTAATAATAAAATTTTATTATATAATACTTTGATATTTATACATTAATAAAATTATTAATAGATAAAAAAATTTGTTCTGTATATTATTAATTAATGAATTAAAACTTCTTGTTAAAACATTTACATGAAGAATAAGTAATTATATTTATAAAGTTCATGATATATCTGAAAAAACAAATAATAATTTAATTATGATTGTTTATTTATATAAATAAACAATCGAGTTTCCACACCACCTT
This sequence comes from Anastatus disparis, assembly GCA_017163975.1. Taxonomy (NCBI): domain Eukaryota; kingdom Metazoa; phylum Arthropoda; class Insecta; order Hymenoptera; family Eupelmidae; genus Anastatus; species Anastatus disparis. The sequence goes on from JAFFSR010000347.1 coordinate 10,514,670, forward strand.
ACACTTTAAACCTTTGTTATATGTTTATAATAAATTATTTTTAAAATTAACATTTAAATTTTATTATTTTAAAAGTTAATATTTAAATTAACAATAAATCTATAAATATATTAAATGAATATATAGAAAATAGGTTTATAATGTAGCGGTATCGCTAACGGCGCGTTGTGATTTTTTTTATAGTGGAAACCTTCGCCAGTAGCCCTAAAAACCACTTTTTATATATTATTTTATCTTATAGTTTTTGTATATGTTTCACTGTATTTTGTAATATATTAAAAAGTTGAAAAAATGTTTTAAATAAAAAGTGTTTGAAAAAATTTTATAATTTTAATATAATAATTGATATATCATAAAATTCATTATTTTTTCAATAAAATTTATAAATATTTTTATTAAAATGTTTAACATTTTATATAATTATTAAATAAGTCTTAAATCACAATGTATAATTTAAATTGAAAAAAATTTAAATATAATAATTGATATATCATAATGTTTGTGAAGTCTTTTAAGATTTGAAGGATTATTTTGTTATAATTCCTATGTAATATCTTTTTACTTGCTTTTACATTTTAAAAGATATATCATAATTTTTTCAATATTTTTAATGAAATGATAAACATTTTAAAAAATATATACAATATTTATATATGTTTTAACTAAAATTTTAAAAAATATTATTAATGGATAAGATTAAACATTATGTATTTATGAAAATATAAATAATATTACTGTTAATAATTTTTTTTATGTATTTTTTTTACTTACAGTATCATGAATCTTTTTATGTTTCTTTAAAGAGTCTAATCTATGGAAACCTTTCCCACAATATTCACATATATGTGAATATATATCTTGGTGTATCTTCAAATGTCGTATTAAATGATCTAATCTTGAATAACTTTTTGTACAATATTTGCAAATAAATTCCTTATTATTTTTATCATGATTATCTATATGTCTTTTGTAATGTTTTTTATTTTTCATAATTCAATTAAATAATATTATTAATTCATATATTGGCGGGAATGAAGAAAAAGTTGAATACAATAATTGGAATAAAGTACCAGAATATTATAAATATTACGTTAATAAAATTATAGAATATAAAATTCAAATATGTGAACCAATAACAGAATATTATATTAATCAAAATTATCAAATTTATTCTAGATATTTATTACGATTAGTTAATATTATTAAGAACATATTTGATCAAAATTTATAAAAGTAAGTAATAAAAAGTAAGTTTAATATTTCAAAATTATTTTATTTTATATATATACAAATTAAAATCATTAAAATAATATAATGATTTAATGATCTTATGAATATTAATAATAATTACATCACTTATTTTTGAATATTAAAGTAAACAAATTTTTAAATTTTAGTATAAAATATTTATATATCTTAAAAAATGTAAAAATAAGTCAAAAAGATATCAAAAAGGAATTATATCAAAATAATCCTATAAATCTTAAGACATAAATAAACATCATGATATATCAAATATAATACTAATAAAATTTTTATACCAAATAATTATTTAAAAATTTTTATATAGTTTTAAATTTATTATAATTTTGATCATTAATATCATTTAATTAATAATAAGTTATTTTTTCACTTATATATTGTACGATATCACTATTTTTTTATTCATATTCAATACATAAAATAAATTATATTATAAATGTATAACTAATCTATGTAATATTATCTATAAAATAAAGTGGTTTTTAGGGCTCCTGGCGAGGGTTTCCACTAATCAAAAAATCTAACGCGCCGTAACGTTACCTCTATATTTCACACAGTTAAGATATATTAGTTAAATTAAAATCTATATTTGAATATTGAAAAATTTATACAATTAAATTATATGAATGCAATTCATCATAATAACTAGTTTGAAATGTAAGGTGGTGTGGAAACTCGTTTAGTTTATAAGGTATAAACAATCATAATTAAATTATTATTTGTTTTTCAGATATATCATGTGATTTATAAATGATTAATTTTTCTTTTATTGGTAAAATATATGTAGGTTACGAATAATCACCAATGGGGGTTGGCGAGCAGAGCGAGCAGGGGGGTACCCCCCCTAGTATATATATATATATATATATATATATATATTCATAAGCCCATGTGTGTGCGTACATGCGAATTGACAGAAACGGTCCCATATATATAAATACAAATTTCAAATACATGTTTAGATGTGTTTGCGCGTTCGAGTTGACAAGATATGTCAAATATATGAAAACCGGTGCGTGCGTGTTGACATGATACGTCCCATATTTGTGAACCTAAGGACGCTCGGATAGGTGTGTTAGAGTTGTCATGAAATGTCCCATATATATAAACCTGTATAGGCGTGGGTAATAATTGACGTGAAAAATTCTATGTATATTAACGTGTGTGCATGCATGCAAATCGATATGAAATGTACCATATGTATAAACCTGTGTGTGTGTGCGTGCGTTCGAATTGACATGGAAAATCCCATTTATATTAACGTACGTGTGCATGCACGCGAATCGACATGAAATATCTCATATATATATACCTGTATGTGCGTACGTTCCAATTGACGTAAAAAATCCAATATTTATTAAAGTTTGTGTCCATGCATGCGAATTGACATGAAATGTTCCATATATATGTAAACCTGTGCGTGTGCGTTCGAATTGACGTGAAAAATCCTATGTATATTAACGTGCGTGTGCATGCATGCGAGTCGACATGAAATGTCCCATATGTATATATAAACCTAAGGTTACTCGGATGGGTGTGTGCGTGTTGTCATAAAATGTCCCACATATATAAAAAAGCCTGTCATTATGATTATGTACGAGTTGACATGAAATGTCCCATATATAATCCTGTGTGTGTGTGTGTGTGTGTGTGTGCGTGCGCATTGACATGAAATGTCCCATATATCTAAACCTGTAAGTGCGTGCGTTCCAATTGACGTGAAAAATCCCATGTTTATTAAAGTCTGTGTGCATGCATGCAAATAGACATGAAATGTCCCATACATATAAACCTGTGTGTGTGTGCTTTCGAATTGACGTGAAAAATCCTATGTTTATTAACGTTCTGTGCATGCATGCGAATCGACATGAAATGTCCCATATATATAAAAATAAGGGTACACGAATGGGTGTGTGCGTGTTGTCATGAAATGTACCACATATAAAGAAAACCTGTACTTATGAGTACGTGCTAACCGATATGAAATATCCCATGTATGTATGTATGTATGTATGTATGTATGTATGTATGTATATATACATATATATAAACCAAAATATATACGGGTCAACGGGTGCAAGTTGACATGAAACGGATCATGTATATATATATATATATATATATATATATATATATATATATATATATATCAACTTGTCCGTATGTGTGCGTGTGGGTCGACATGAAATGTTGCATATATATGAGCCTAGGTGCGTATGTATGTGCGTGTCCACAAATGTTTTTCTATATACATATATATGATAAAAATTCCTTGGTAAGTTTAATTAAAAAGGAATTGTGGAATTTTTAATTAAAGCCCTCGAATTCACAAATCATAATCATAACTGGCGCTCTTTCAATTCACGATTACGTTTTGATTTCTTAATTGAAATTTATTTAATTAAGGATTCCTTTTGATTTTGGAATTAAAGCCCTTTCAATTCACGATTGAATTTTGATTTCTTAATTGAAATTTATTTAATTAAGAATTCCTTTTGATTTTGTAATTAAAGCCCTTTCAATTCACGATTACATTTTGATTTCTTAATTGAAATTTATTTAATTGAGAATTCCTTTTGATTTTGTAATTAAAGCCCTTTCAATTCACGATTACATTTTGATTTCTTAATTGAAATTTATTTAATTGAGAATTCCTTTTGATTTTTTAATTAAAGCCTTTTCAATTCACGATTAGATTTTGATTTGTTAATTAAAATATTTTTAATTATTAATTTAAAAGGAATTGTTAATTAAATAAAACTTTAATTACAAATTCAAAAATGATTTGTGATTCAAATAATTTTTAATTACTTTTTTCGCAACCCTGGTTAATATATACTTTAAGTAGTAATTTGAAACTTGCATAACTAATAAGGAGAAGTCTCCACACCTCTGGGAAACTGATCTAGCTAATACTGCAGGTTATAAATCTGTGATGAAAAAAATGAATCCGTGTTGTTTCTTTTTCTATAATAAGCCCAGCGACAAAGATAAGGTTGTTTCTTTCAAAAATATAATAACAAAAAGTGCTTATAAGAACTTTAATAACCAAAAAACTAAAACTCTTACAAAAAAGTGCATAAAAGATAAAAAAGTACAAGTTGAGCACTTTACTTTGAACCTTATTGTGTTAGAAAAAGTTTTGTGGTTCGGAAGTTATGCTGAATTAAATATTACTACATATTTTCTAAATATTTTTAGCATGTAACACATAATGAATTTTCACACTATTCAATTAGCATATTTTAATCACTTCGTACACAGCATGGAATATTTATCGAAGCTTCATGGAATAGTGACACGGAAGATTCCGAATATTTCAGGAATATTCTATGGAATATTTCTGTAATATTCGTTGATTCTTCTTGTATTGGAATATTCTATGGAATATTGTTGGAAAAGAATATTTCATTGGAAGATTTGGGTCATCCCAAATCTTTCATTAAAACATTTCAGGAATCTTGCAGGAATATTTCATAAAATATTTTTTTGGAACATTCACGGAAGATTTGAAACATTTCATAAACTTTTCATGGAATATGCATGAAAGATTTGAGGAAACTTTCATGAAATATTTTATAAAATATTTCTGGTAGATTTTAGAATTCCATCGTAAAATATTCCATTGAATATTCGTGGAAGATTCGTAGAATATTGGCACGGAAGATTAGGAATATTTCAGAAATCTTCCGTGAAATATTCCTCTAATATTCGTATGTCCTTGATTCTTCTTACATAGGAATATTCCATGAAATATTCTTATAGGAATATAATGAAAAACAAATAGCATTTGCTGTTCAACAGATGGTTTTATTCAACAACGACGTTTGACCTTTATTTTTAAAAAAGGCCTCTTCAGGTTAATTTTTTCAAATTATTGCATTCTTGATAACTACATTATTTGTTTTTAACATACATGTTGTCATTAATTTTTTTTGCAAAAATTTTGCATCGTAAGTTTGTATGTCTAAAACACATTTGTACTGAAAAAATAAAGGTGAAACGTCGTTGTTGAATAAAACCATATGTTGAACAGCAAATGCTATTAGTTTCTCATTATATTCCTACAAAATACATGCTGTTGGTAGAAGCAGAAGAACTATTTCATGAAATATTCTTGAAAGATGTCGAGAATACTTCAATGGAAGGTTTCGGTAACCCCACATCTTTCATGAAATGTTCCTGGAAGATTTTTGGAAGGTTTCGTTGAAAGATTTAGGGTTTCAGATCTACCACAAAATATTTCTGAAATATTTTATGAAAGGTTTAGGAATGCTAAGAAGAGATAGTATATATATTATATAATTACACATTATACTCATGTATCAATACATATACGCATACATAAACATTGACATTAAGTAATAAAATCGCATTTACATAATCGGTTCGACTGTACGCAACAAAGCGCTGACCCTTTCGCTTATATAGTGAGTAGGGTATGGTCTAACCACTTGGGGATAAAACTCCTATTTTACGAACATCCCCCTATTGGCATCACTGGAAATCTCCCGTAACATTCCGCGCATGCTTCCAACAGGAACTTCATGGAATCCTTCTAGAATCTTTCATACAATATTCCACAGTGAGATTACTTAAATCTTTCTGTTAAATATTACGTGAAATATTTCTGGCAAATTTATGTAATATTCCACTGTACAATTTTGAAGTTTTTCGGAATCTTCGAGCGAAATGTTTATGGAATCTTGGGGATCGCTTGGGAATAAAACTCCCATTCAATGTAGAATATTTCTGGAAGATTTATTCCGGAACCTTCGAGCGAAATGTTTATGGAATCTTCCTGAAACCTTTCATGAAATATTTCACTGGAAGATTTATTAAATCTTTCTATAAAATATTTCGTGAAATATTACTGGAAGATTTATGTAATATTCCGCTGTACGATTTTTAAGTTTTTCGTAATCTTCCAGCAAAATATTTATGGAATCTTCCTTAAATCTTTCATGAAATATTTCACTAGGAGATTACTTAAATCTTTCTGTAAAATATTCCGTGGAATATTTTTGAATGATTTAGGTAATAGTCCGCTGTACGATTTTTTAGTTTTTCGGATTCTTTCAGCGAAATGTTTATAGAGTCTTTCTGAAATCTTTTATCAAATATTGCTCGAAAAGATTACTTAAATTTTTCTGTAAAATATTTCGTGAAATATTTCTGGAAGATTAATGTAATGTTTCACTGTACTATTTTAAAGTTTTTCGGAATCTTCCAGCGAAATATTTGTAAAATCTTCCGAAAATCTTTCATAAAATATTCCACCGTAATATCACTTAAGAGGAGGTCACGTATTTCTGTCCTTTTCTAATCAAAGAAATGATCTTTTTACAAAAAATAATAACTGTATCAAAAAATGAAGAAAAAGCCGCATCGTGTATCAAAAAAGCAATATTTTCTTTGATAACAAAAAATTAATTTTATTGCTTCGTTCTCAAGAAAACCTTGAAAAACCAAATTGTCCTCCCTAACCTCTATGATTTAAGTTTTTCAAGGTTTTCTTGAAAACGAAGCAATAAAATTAATTCTTTCTTATCAAAGAAAATTTTGCATTTTTGATTACGAGCTGCGGCTTTCTCTTCATTTTTTGCTGAAGTTATTAGTTTCTGTAAAAAACTCAATTCTTTGATTAGAAAAGGACAGAGATACGTGACCTCCTCTTAAATCCTTCTGTGAAATATTTCGTGGAATATTTCTAGAAGATTTGTGTAATACTCCGGTTTACAATTAAGAAGTTTTTCGGAATCTTTTAGTAAAATGTTTATGGAACATTCCTGGAATCTCCCATGAAATATTTCACTGGAATATTTGATAAACATTAAATGAATTATTCCATGAAATATTTCACAAATTTTTCGTAAATATTTCATGGAATAATTTGAAAAAGTTTTCGAACATTTTTTTTAAATATTCCATAGATATTTCTGGAAAATAATTCCTAATAAACGATAAAGGGGCTTTATATATAACAGGATTTAATATGAAAATGGTAACAGTACTATTGAATAAATAGAAAGAAAATTCAGAAAAAGACATGATTACGAAAATGCAGAAAAAAATTAATAATAAACTAGAACTAAGGTGTATTCATAGTGTTTACGTTAAAGAAAATTATATGAAAATAAAAGAAGATCGACCATATGAATATGAAAAATATTAAATAATAATAAGATAATAAAAATGAAATTGAAAAAAAAATACTGATGAATTGGAACAAATACGTGCAAATGAGGCTTTACGAAAAAAAGAAGCTTAAATTTAAATGAAAAAAAAACAACCAAATAGATATAAAAAAGTAAGAAAATACAAGGATAATGAAATTAAAATTCAAGAAAGAGAAGGGTACTGATGAATTGGAACAAATGCGTACAAATCAGGCTTTACGTAAGAAAGAAGCTTATATTAAAATTAAAAAAGTACAATTGAATAAATTGTAAGAATGGGTTTTATTTGGGAGATTATAAATATATATAAATTAAATAAGAAATAATAGTTTGCTTATAACCCCCAAATCCTGAGATTCCCGAACCTACAAAAAAAAATAATAATAATATAATAAGGGAATTGAATAATCTAACGCTATTTCAAATTATTCTTCATATACGTGACTAGAGGAAATGACTATATTTTTACCGTATGAATAAGTAAATAAATTATTATAAGCATTTATTACAAATATCAAACTGACTTGACATATACCGCATGCAAAAAACTGTCGTGTCGATTGTTAGGTGGCATTTTTCGCTTTATAACAATATTTTGTATATTTTTGTGGCTTTAACTATTTTAAATTATTCTTTGTATACATGACTAGAGGAATTGACTATATTTTTACCATATTAATAAATGAATAAATTATTATAAGCATTTATTACAAGCACCGAACTAAGTCACCGATTTGGTTCCGACCGCCTCTTAAGTAATAATAATAATTCAACTATAACTCAATAATGTAAAAATCGTGTTTCTTCTTAGAGTCACTATGGGACTCACTAGCTATCTGGTTCCAATAGTATTTTTAAGAGGAGGCCGTATAGTTCTGTCCTTGTCTAATCTAAATTTTCGTTATTATGGCTAAATTAAATATTTTTATACAAAAGTAAGGGCAGAGCCCAATAGATTTAAGGATGAGCAGACGATTCTATTCTATGAAAAAATATAAAATTTTCATTAGTTTTCAAATGAAGTCTGAAACGGAAAAAGAGTTAAATTTGATTGAAGTGTTCAACTCTTTTTCCGTTTCAGACTTCACTCGAAAACTAATGAAAATTTTATATTTTTTCATAGAATAGAATCGTCTATTCATCCTTAAATCTATTGGGCTCTGCCCTTACTTTTGTATAAAAATATTTAGTTTACTAATTATAACGAAAATTCAGATTAGACAAGGACAGAACTATACGGCCGCCTCTTAATGTATAAGATAGATTTCATGAGGCTTTTTATCACTATCTAATTTTATAATTTTTCCATTAAATTGAAGTGGAAGCTATATGAGCTAAACGACTTTCAAGAGTTTATATTATTTTACTCGTACTTTTATTTTTATCGAATAAGAAAAGTCGAATTGATTAATTGTGTAAACTCAATATATACGACAAAAGAAAAAGAGAAAATTTAATAAAAAAAATTATTCAAAAATGAACAACTGTGCTTTATTTTAAATTATAGATAATTAAGATTTACTCTAATAAAATATAGTGAAAGATAAAAAAAACTTTTCAATCAGAGAAACACGGTCTCAATTATTACTTGATATAAAAGGAAATCAATAATTGAATTACCACTTTTTACCTCTAAACTATGTATTTTTAGGTTAGGTAGGAGAAGAAGAAAAAGAAATTCACTAATTAAACTTCACTTTGTTCACTTTACTCACAATTCTCGTATGAATCTATATTACACCGTTTATCGCCAAAAGGAATTCTTAAAATAAAAAAAAACGAATTTTAGGTTATGTATCCACGTGGCTATTCATATAGCCTACCGTGGACCTCCACTAATTTATCGCTATAAATTCTAATACAAATCTAATTAATTTTTCCTTTTCAGTAAAGAGAGAGAGAGAGATTTTATTTTATAGCGAGCACTATTTTTTTTCTATATACCATTATTTCACTTAGTAACACTTTTATTTATTTTTTTCAATACTTTAAGAGAAAAGGAAATTTATAATTTAACTGTTAAAATGAATATACCTCGACGATTTTCTCCATGTTCTTTTTCCCTTTTTTCTTCTTTAATACGATATTTACTGCAGTACAATGGCCGCCCTGGTGGTCAATGGATGGAGGTAATCTCCTTCTCACGCAGCAACGGCGGATAATAAAAAAAAATATATGTTGTGGAAAAAAAAAGAAGAAACGAAATTTATAACAATAATAAAGAAAAATACAATTTTTTAGAATAAATTAACAAAATAAACCAACAAAATCGAATAAATTGGCTGATTCCATTCAGATTCATGCAGGCCGTCACTGATCGATTTTTTTTTTCTTCTAAGTAATAAAAATACCTTCTATTATGTATATGAATATAAAATTTACCTCATAGAACGCTCAAAATTTTTTTTTTTTTTACTACAGCAGTTTTAGTGTTGGATGTAAAAACAAAAATTGGATTTTTACGTTAAAATTGAAAATGAACCTCTGCTTTTAAATGACTATAGCTCGGTCAATTTTTAACCTTTTTGGACTTTCTTTTAACGAAAGTGTGCGAAATTTGGTCTAGTTTTAAATGCGATCTCGATTTTTGTAATACAATTTGATCTCACTGAGTTATTTACGAAAAACCGAAAACAAGCGATTTTTTCAAACACGATTTTCTCAAAAACTATATTTTTTTTTTTTTGAAATTTTTATATGATTTTATACATAAAAAATACTAACTTTTAGGGTAGGTGAGAATATGCGATTTTGCCTTATTTTTTTTAAACAGATTTTTAAACGTTTTTTTTATATTTTCGATTTTAAAACATTGATACCATGGCGCATCGTACTATTTTTCCAACTTTACGTGTTCTTACAACTATTTTTATGCTTTTATTTATTAATATATCAAAAATATCAACAATCTTTAAAATAAACCCCGGATCGAATATTTTGATCAATTAGAACAAAAGTTATGATGATTTAAAGTTTAAAAATAAATGCTGAAACTTTAAATAAATATGATATTTACAGATGCTTTGAATAATTATAAAAAAGAGAATAAACAAGACATTGCAGATTTTATTCAGAAAAATCAAATTTACTGAATAAAACTAGCACAATTGAAAATTTCTTAATAGAGTTAAGAGAGCGTGCTCTCACTGTAAGAGCTCATAAATTGGTCAAAAGAAATTCAACGTATAGCAATTAAAGAGGTTAAACTTTTAGCGAAAAATAATGACTTCCAATTAGTTATTCATGTCGATTTTGCAGGAAATTGGACAGTTCTGCTTCAAAATGAAATTCAAAGCTATCATTAGAGTAAAAACCAAATATCAATATTTACGTCAGTATGCTATTTTGGAAATGATAAGACAGTCAGTTATGTCTCCGTCTCTGACGATATTAAACATGATTCGCCTCATGACCTAATGACTATAAATTTAACTATCGACAACTTAAAACAAAAACATATTGCGCAAGATCTTGATGAAATCATAACCATTTCTGATGGAGCTGCCAGTCATTTTAAAAATAGATATCAATTCTATGAGTTTCAAAACTCAAAAGTAAACAGAAAATGGCTTTTTTCTGCAACAGTTCATGGCAAAGGCGCTTGTAATGGTATTGGTGGTTTAGTTATACATTATGCTACCACGCATAATCTGTCCAAGAAGAATGCAGATTTTATTAGAAACGCTGAAAATTTCGCCACTCACGTATCAAAATATACTCCGTCGATTAACATTCTTGTTATCCGCAAGGATGAGTTAGAAGTTTTTCGACAGACAAAAAAAATGGAATAGTTAGGAAATGCATAAGAAATTAAAGGTATTCAAAAGATTCACTGTAGAAAAAGTAAACGAAACCAAATCTACACTGCCAAAACTTCGAGACATGAGTGGCAAGAAGTAAATTGAAAGGTTTTATTCAAATTCAGATTTTTTTATTCACATTAGTTCTCAATTCATTAGTGTTCATTTCTTAATTGTATCACATATTATTAGTTCATTAGGAATGACCAAATAATATATTTTAGTATTTAAAAAATTCACCTTTTCAAAATTTGAAATTCAAATTCAAAATTCAAAGTAAATATATTTATTTAAAGTTTCAGCATTTTTTTTTTAAACTTTAAATCGTCATAACTTTTGTTTTAATTGATCAAAATATTCGATCCGGGGTTTATTTTAAAGATTGTTGATATTTTTGATATATTAATAAATAAAAGCATAAAAATAGTTGTAAGAACACGTAAAGTTGGAAAAATAGTACGATGCGCCATGGTATCAATGTTTTAAAATCGAAAATGTAAAAAAAACGTTTAAAAATCTGTTTAAAAAAAAAAGGCAAAATCGCATATTCTCACCTATCCTAAAAGTTAGTATTTTTTATTTATGTATAAAATCATATAAAAATTTCAAAAAAAAAAAAATATAGTTTTTGAGAAAATCGTGTTTGAAAAAAATCGCTTTTTTCGGTTTTTCGTAAATAAGTCAGCGAGATCAAATTGTATTACAAAAATCGAGATCGCATTTAAAACTAGACCAAATTTCGCACACTTTCGTTAAAAGAACGTCCAAAAAGATTAAAAATTAACGGAGCTATAGTCATTTAAAAGTAGAGGTTCATTTTCAATTTTTGAATTTTCGTTTTTACATCCAACACTAAAATTGCTGTAGTAGAAAAAAAAAATTTTTTTGAGCATTCTATGAGGTAAATTTTATCTTCATATACATAATAGAAGGTATTTTTATTACTTAGAAGAAAAAAAAAATTCGATCAGTGACGGCCTGCATGAATCTGAATGGAATCAGCCAATTAACAAAATAGATCAACAAAATTTAACTTTAATAAAAGATGATAAGAGGCGAATATAATACTCTGTACGTTACTAGTGATCAACCGGGAATGATTCGTGAAGAAGATGAAACCGAACGATGGGCGTCGGTCGCTTCTTCTTCTCTATCGTTCCCTTTGCTGCTCTCATTACGTTCTATTTACTATCTCTTTCCTAACTCGCGACTCCCTTTTTGTCATATTTTCTCAATTACACTCGTGTAGTATACTACTCGCTAGTCAAATTTACATTTTATTTCCTTTACTGGTGTAATATTTTCTAATTTTGAGTGTTACGCCCTCTGCAAAAGTGATTTAATTAAAAAAGAATAAAATATTGAGTATTAATTAATTCTTTATTTAAGAGGCGGTCGGGTCTATTCGCCGCTACATTTAGGGTGGCGCTGCGGTCAGGTGAGAGAAATCTATTAAATATTTTTTATACAGCTATTTACAATTTTCTGAGACGACAATATACTTTTAATGTTGTCATTTCCTCTAGCCATCTATATGTAGAATAATTATTAATACTTATCTTGTTTGAAAAGTCTGAAATATTGTTATAAAGCGAAAAATGCGATGCAACGTAGGACCGATGTAAACATGCGTGCACCTTCCCTTAGTGCGACAGAGAGAGCAATACTAAAGAATGATGTATGCTAATGTTTACGTCGGCTCTACCTCGCGCCGCATTTTTCGCTTTATAACAATATTTTAGACTTTTCAAACAAAATTAATATTAATAATTATTCTACATATATATGGCTAGAGGAAATGACAAGATTAAAAGTATATTATTGTTTCAGTAAATTTTAAATTGCTATATAAAAAATATTTTATATTTTTCTCTCACCTGACCGCAGCGCCACCAAGCGGCAAATGGTTCCGACCGCCTCTTAAGTATCAAAAATTTTATTTCTGATTGACTTTAATTTTTAATTAATTATTTTATCAGATTATTTAAATTATTTTTAACTCATTATTAGTTGATTTATTAATGCTATTACAGATCTTTATAAAAAAAATATTCTTTACAGTACAACAGTGCCACTTGTAAAATTAAGAGAAAACAATTTTAAAAAATTTATTATTTGACTTTGAATTTTATTCTTATTAGTACGCGAGCGCTCTCTACATATATGTGTATATATATATATATATATATATATATATATATATATATATATATATATATATATATATATATATACCTACACTATTCTATAAGTAATTAATTTCCCCCTTTTTATAATATAATTCAGATTTTTATCTAGCTAATATCTTTTTACTATACGCGCATCCTATGTTACCGACTTCGCTTCTTACATCTTTATCTTTCCGTTTCTCTCTCTCGCTCTCTTTCTTTTGCCTATACTACGCGAGCGCCACAGTAATATGTTCGCGTGAGGACGTGTTCATTCTTTTTACGCCGTTGAAACCGCTCTGCTGCCACCTAGACGTGGTATGACCGTCTTCTGCTAGCAGTTATCGGTCGCGCTGCTTGCTGATTGTGTGTGCATAGTGAGTGTGTGTGTGCGTAGTTGTTTCTTCGTCAGTACCGTTAGCCGGTAATCCAACATACATGGCTACTCAGTAATAGGCCATATGATCAGCTGTGTACACCCAGAGCTCAGTACCGAAAACAAGAACACAAGAGAATTATTTCTCTATTGGTTTCTTACGTTGGCCTTGGCTACTGTCACGAGTGTGGTGATTATGATTTTAGGAATTCACTTGCTTGGGGAACTACGTATAATTTTTACTTAACAGATTCTTAACGAGAAATTATTTTAGATTAATAAAAACAAAAAAATTATTGTGGCGCGGAAATGCTACGTCACAAAATATAAAGAAAAATTAGAGAATACTAACAAGAAGAGTTCCCCACGTCCGGGAAAAGGATTCGGCTGAAGCTGCAGGACATGATTTTTCAATGAAAAAAAATTAACCTGTGTTCTTTCTTTTCGTTGAATAGGCCCCCTAGACAAGGATATAGACATTTTTTCGGAAATATAGTAAATAGAAGCCTTTATAAGAGCTTGAATATCCATACAACTAAGACTTTTACAAAAAAATACATAATAAAAGAAATAAAGTGCATATTAAATACTTTAATTGAGGCTTTGTTGCATTAAAAAAGCTTCAGTGGTTTAAAACTTATACATCATTGAAAATTACTACATATTTGTTAATTTTTTAAGCATATAAAAATCATGAATTTTTCATGCTATTTCATTAAAATTTTTTAATTACCTGTAACTTTTGAATAACTAAAGCTTTTTTAATGCTACAAAGTTTAAATCAAAACATTTGATTTGCACTTTATTTCATCTCGTATGTATTTTTTTGTAAGATTCTTAGTTGTTTGGATATTCAAGTTCTTATAAAGGCTCCTTTTTACTATATTTTCGAAAAAATGTCTATATTTTTGTCTAGAAGGCCTATTCAACGAAAAGAAAAAACACGGGTTCATTTTCTTTAATCAAAAAATCATATCCTGCAGTTGCAGCCGAATTTGTTTTCCGGAGTTGGTTACCTCTCCTTGTAAGATAGCGAAAATGAAATTCAAGGAAAAAATAAGTTATGATGAATTGGAACAAAAATATAAGATTGAGGCTTTACGTAAGGAAGAAGCTTATATAAAAATAAAAGAAAAAGAACCAAATAAATATAACGAAAAATTAAATAATACTAGAATAACAAAAATGAAATTCAAAAAAAGGGCATTGATAAATTGAAATAGCAAGAGAGGTTGAGAGAGGAAGAGAGACAGCAAGAGAGGGTGAGAGAGACATAGACATGCTTTAGTTGGCCTTAAGGCATATACCCAGCCTGGCACTATTAGGTAAAATACAACGACGTATAAAATTATTTATTAAATTAATTATAAATATTGATTGGGCCCTAAAATAAGAGACCCAAAAAAATATGAGGCCCGAAGAAAATAGGACTCAGAGAAATATAGAGCCCGAAAAATACAGAGCCTAAAAAAATAAAGGACCTAAAAAAATTTCAGGCCCAAAAAAATATAGGACCCAAAAAATAAGACCCAGACAAATATAGAGCCTAAGAAAATATGAAAATCAAAAAAACGTTGGGCCTACGTGAATAAGAGGCCCAAAGAAAAAAGGACTCAGAAAAATGTAGGGCCCGAAAATTATAAGGCCCATGATAATATAAGAATCGGAAAAAAATTAGGCAAAAAAAACAATAGGCCCAAAAAATAAGACCCAGAATAATTAAGGGCCTGAAAACATATAAAGCCCAAAAAAATATAGATACCAAAAAAAAATTGGGCCCAAAAAATAGAAGGCCTGAAAAAATGAGGCTCAGAAAATTATAGAGTCCAAGAAAATATAAGAATAAAAAAAAAGAAGGGCCCAAAAAAATGGGCATTGAATAAAAATATAGCGAGGGGCTTCTCACTAAAATACTCTTGCAAAGAGTGGTAAGAGTTTTGTAAGAGTATTGTGAGTACGCAAGAGTTTTATAAGAGTATTGCAGTTTAAAAATTGATCAGAGTATGCGAAGAGTAAGAGGAGTATTCGAAAAAATCAAAGAGTATGCAAAGAATAAGATGAATATTTAAAATAATTAAAGAGCATGCAAAGAATACAATGAGTATTCAAAAAAATTATTGAATATTCAAAAGATTAAGGGGTACGGAAATTTTAGATAGAGTATTCATTTAAAAAATCGATGTTTCTAGTTCTTTTTTTTAACATATATATATATATATATATATATGTGTGTGTGTGTGTGTGTGTGTGTGTGTTAAAAGCAAGAACTTAAAACATCGATTTTTTAAATTTTATATATGTAATAAAAATGCAATTAATTATTTACAAAATTACGAAATTAAGGAGGCTCCTCAGTCTCCAATGTTATTTTCTAAACTGAATGGATTTTTATGAAACTTTGAAAAAATGTTCATTGACCTTCCATCTTTTCATTGCTTAAAAAAAATATAGGGTAAGCCATCAAAATTTAAAGAAATCAGTGTGTCAAATCATTGTTCTTATACACAGGCCTTATGTGAAAAATGCACGATGGAACTACAAATGTTATCGTAATTAAATCTCTACGCAAAGATTTTTTATAAAAAACTATAGGGATATAGATTTTTTAATAAGGATTACAATGCAATGAAGAAAAAAGAGGGTAAGCCATCAAAATAAAGAGAAATTAAGTGTAAAAGTTGAAAATATTTGATTAACGTAGAACCGAAAGAATCAGCTGGTATATACTGCGCATGCGTGATAATTCTAAGACGCTCAGAGCGCGTGTATACATATTACGAAGTCCGCTGTATAGTGCCGTATATAAGTAAATACTCACAAGAGCTTTTCAAGAAAAAAAAAATTTTTTCTTAGCATTTATTTATGCAATGATTTTTGTTCTTGAAATTATAATAATTATAATTTAGAAACATAGAGTGTATTCATCTATGAAAATTTGCAATAATACAAAGACCACCAAGGAACCCAAAACATGATACGGTCCTAGCATGATGAGCCTCCTTAATAAAGAAAATAAATAAGTTTTTTGATAAAGGACTCAGCTGAGTGAGATATTCAAAGGGTCGACGAATGTATGGGTCGATGGATTGATAGATTAATACGTTTAAAGAGGAAAAAGTTGATTGGTTTCGTTGATGGACCGTTGGATTAATGAAATGATAGGTCAATAAGTTGATAAATAGTTGAGTTGAATATAAATCTATGTTATTTTGGGTTGTTATATTTATGAATTAATCGGTCGATGGGTTGATACATCAATGGGTTGATAGGTGGATATATGAATCTATCGATAGCTTAATCGGTCGATGAGTCAATAGGTTGATAATAATCAATCAATAATTAATTAATAATAATTAATTATTAAATTGTGAAATAAGGTAAGAAATTATTTTAAGTAATATTTCAATTATTTTAAAATTGAATGTTATTATAAAAAAATTTTAGTCAAAATAAGTGATTATTACATTAATTTTTAATAAAATAAATCCAGCTATTAATTCGCTTAGAATATAGTGAATAAAAAGGAAATTTAAATTATAAGCTGATACATTAATATTTTGTATGTTACTGGTAACATTTCATATCCATATTTTATGTAATATTCTAAAATAATTAAAATAATAGTAATTATGAATTTTCTACATTGTAAATATCAAACTAAATAAAAAATAATTGATGAATCGAGCATTTTAGTTAGCAAAATTTCTATTAGGGCTATTTTAAAATTATAAAATACACACACTGAAAGAACTTTTTGTATACTGCATGCCGAAGTGTGAGTGCGCAGTATACTACAAGCGTGCGCAGTACGCTTGACAACTTTTGGTAAATAGAAATAAAGTGTTGGCGTTTTGAAAGCCAACTGATATCAGCCGACCGTGGGCGCGCAACTCGTTGGGATTCAAAACGCTAACATTTCTCTTGCTGTTTACCGCTGAGTATGAGCGGACTGCACACCTCCCCTCTTAGCTGGCAGTCCGCTAAGACTTCTATCAGTGCAGATATATAAAAATGCATTTTTATATATTTAATAAAGTAGTTTAGTCCAATAAAAACACATATCTTTTTATGATTACAATTTTTTATAGTTTTCACTATTACTTTATTTATTTTATATAATTATTTACCGACATATTACGAAGACGATAAGATTTTTTTTTAAATTTTGATAAGATATTTAATATTGCTTATACCAAACATAATAGCATAATAAGTAACTTTTTCTTATGCACGGTGGCAAAATCTATTAACTATATTTTTAGCTTAAATTTAACTATTTCTAAATATAGGTATGTTTTACGTGAAATTTTAAACAAAAAATGTTGCGATTTATTTTATTTAAAAATAAATACTTTTCAGAAAATAAAATCAGAAATTTAACTATTAAAAATAATGTTTGGCAAAAAATAAGTTGTATATTACATGTCATTCCCAACAAAAAATATTCTTATTACCAAAAGTTAATTACTAGTGAAAAATGGATTTAAAAGTTGATCTATGCAAGGGATAAAGTTGAATTTAAACAGTTGAGAAAAATAAAATATTGGCAAAATGAAAAAATATAACCTTTAGAATTACTATTTTACAAAAATATTATAAAAACCACTTATTTGTCCTCACTAGATTGAAATATAATAATATTTCATAAAGTTGACGAAAAATTTTATTGTCTCCTGTTGAGAAAAAGTCGGAAAAAGTTTTACCTACGAAAATTTCATAAATTGATATAAGTACATCAATAATCGTTTTATAGGTACATTTTTTTAAAAAACTATATTTCTCTTATTAAATAAATTTTTTTTAATTATAACTTTGTTATAATTAATAATTTTTACGTAAACGTAACTAATATTGATAAAGAGATAGGTTGTTAGATAAAGACTCAGAATTCAGCGTTATATCAATAAGATCTATTACGATCTGTTCTATTTATCAAACATGATATAAAATGACTTATCGTCGAAATCAATAAAATAATAAAATCAATATTACTAAAATTCTATTTGTACTCTTGCGTACTCTTGAATACTCATTGGTACTCTTGCATACTTTTCAATATTCATTCGTATCCTACAAATACTCATTCTTACTCTTGCATACTCACTAAATCTCTTTCAAACTTTTTTGTATTCATTTACTTAAAGCGTTCACCAAAAGAGTATTGGACAGTACGCATTAGAACTAAAGAATGCTTGAGAGCACGGAAGAGTTTTTCTATGAGTATTTTAGTGAGAAACCCCTCGAAATATAGGGTCCAAAATAATATAAGGCCCAAAAAATATGGCTCAAAAAAAAAGCTTTTGACTAATGAGTACTAATTATATAGGAACCAATAAAAAATTTCTACTTTTATTATGAAAATATTAGACACATTTAAAAAATGCTTTTGACTAATGAGTACTAATTATATAGGAACCAATAAAAAATTTCTACTTTTATTATGAAAATATTAGACACATTTAAAAAATGCGGAAAACCGGAGAACCAGAGAACTGGAGAATCGGAAAAAAGTGGTTTCACTTTAATATGATATAGGACTAGCAAAAAATACCTCGTTCCTAACGTTGCTCGGTTGAATTTTCATATATTATATTATTATGTATAAATAAGCCAATTTTAAAATAAAAAAGAATTGCCGCAACTTATGAATTTTGATATTATAGTTTTGTACTAAATTAAATTTTTATATTTTTATAATAAAGATTAATTAAAGTTACTATGAGCATAAAAATTGTTTAAATACAAATTATATCATGATGAATCAGGAATTTATTCTACTAAATTGCATTTGAATAAATGAAAAAATATAATAGGAATTCATTCTTTTTAATCACGTGTTTCAATCACGAACCATGAAATAATCGAAAGCAGTATTTGACGTTTACTAGAACTAACAACTGCACGGAGAAAAGAAAGTATTGTTAAAATAGGTTCTAAATCTAGTATATCTAATTTATGTACTAAAGTATTTAAAAAAAGAGTGACGATATAATTTCAATTAGTACTATAGCTTGAATTTTAGGGACCAATGTTGGTACTATTATATTATGAAGTAAGAGCATAAATTTGTTTTACTAAATTGCATCTAAATCAATGAAAAAATATGATAGGAAATTATTCTTTTTGACACTCCGTGCGAGAAGCTCGATTTCACGCACGCTGTACAAAGTGACACGTGCGAAAATGGAGCTTCTCACACGTCGTGTCAAAAAAAAGTGTTCGATACTCGTGCGAGAAAGTGATTTCTTACTCGTGTGACCTTTTCACCCTCGCTTCGCTCGGGCGCAAACCGCCACACGAGTATAAAATCACTTTATCGCACTAGTACCGAAATATACTATTTTAATCACGTGTTTCAATCACTGACCATAAAATAATCGAAAACAGTATTCGACGTTTACTAGAACTAACATCTGCACGGAGAAAGGAAAATATTGTTAAAATAGGTTCTAAATCTAGTATATCTAATTTATGTACTAAGGTATTTGAAAAAGAATGACGATATAATTTCAATTAGTACTATAGCTTGAATTTTAGGGACCAATGTTGGTACTATTATATTATGAAGTAAGAGCATAAATTTGTTTTACTAAATTGCATTTAAATCAATGAAAAAATATGACAGGAATTCATTCTTTTTAATCACGTGTTTCAATCACGAACCATGAAATAATCGAAAGCAGTATTTGACGTTTACTAGAACTAACAACTGCACGGAGAAAGGAAAGTATTGTTAAAATAGGTTCTAAATCTAGTATATCTAATTTATGTACTAAGGTATTTAAAAAAAGAGTGACGATATAATTTCAATTAGTACTATAGCTTGAATTTTAGGGACCAATTTTGGTACTATTATATTATGAAGTAAGAGCATGAATTTGTTTTACTAAATTGCATTTAAATCAATGAAAAAATATGATAGGAAATTATTCTTTTTAATCACGTGTTTCAATCACTGACCATGAAATAATCAAAAACAATATTTAACGTTTACTAGAACTAACATCTGCACGGAGAAAGGAAAATATTGTTAAAATAGGTTCTAAATCTAGTATATCTAATTTATGTACTAAGGTATTTGAAAAAGAATGACGATATAATTTCAATTGGTACTGTAACGTCCTAAAAAGGCGTTCTATATTTTTAAATTTCTATGTTTTACCTAATGTGTCCTCTAAGCACAACCAACATCAAAATCTTTTTGTATTTCATCAAATAGAAATTAGATACCTTTTTTTTGACTAATCAGTATGCACAGCGATCGATACACGGGAAACATTTCGCACGTACAGCGACGGTGACTAGCTTGTGCGGCACGATACCGGCACTAGATTTCAGGTGTCGAGATGGCGTGACAGTCAAAGCTATAGCAATGCACGCTTAACATATGTGACTCTGCCTTGTTTTACACAGTAGCGCCCCTCGTGCATCTCGAGGCAAGCGTTGACATTCTACAGAGATAGCCACTGTAACGAAGTAACATCGGCACCGTATTTTTCGGTGCCGATGCAGCAGACGCACGATGTCTCACAAGCACACTTCCTTAACGTGCCAAATGTTTTCCGTGTACTAGCTTACGACAAGTTTAGCACGTATCATCTTTTTCATATTTTTTATTAGACCACCGAAAAACGTACTACTCTGATAGAAGTTCGTCACCTTTTTGTACGTGTTCCTATTAACGATAGCTTATGAAGTTTAGCACGTATCATTTGTTTAAACATATTTTTCTATTTCGTCAGGCCACCGGAAATATACAGATTTTGTTACCTTTTATGGCTTTAAACAATATACCAACACTGACTTACCAGAGGTGGACCCAAATTCGACACGTGCCATCTCCAATAATTTCTATTGTCTTTTTCCCACTTTCGATCTCTTTTCATTAGTATAAAAAGGCTTGGGACCATCCTCTAGGTAGCCAGTCATTTGCTCATTTATAATTGTTACAGATCACTTTGATTATTGACTAGCGGGTCACTATTAATAATAAAAAGAAGCCAGTTAATTAATCAACTAAACTCGTGTTGCCGTAAGCTACTTATATATAATAATCTACATTCATTGAACAATTAATATTTTATTTCAATTCCTTATTAACTTGAAAAGTACATTGAAAATCTAAAAGTTATAAATCTAAAAGTATTATTGTATTATTTTGAAATTACAATTTCTTTATTTCTATTTCTAACGTCGGAAAGTGTATTAACAAATATAAACAAAAATCATAAATCTAAAAATTATTATTATGAAACATTGCGTTTACAAGTTCGTTTTCGCAAGAAAACGAACTTGTGAAAATCAAATTGTATACCAACGACCGGTGAAGGATATGTACCTACATATACACACTGAGAATTCTTTCGCTCAGCTATTACCCTCACCCAAGACCAGTAACACGCCCGTGAAAAGGCGGCGCTTCTAGCCTTTCGGGCTCCCTGACGAACTCTTTCGAGTTCGACGACTGTGCCCACGCGGGAATCTTCCCTTTACACTCGTCTATGGCGCTGCTATCGAGCTCTATGGCGCTGCTATCAAGCTCTCGGGCCTTCTCAGTGCGCCGGAGGGACTAGGTACTAATCCCTTTTACGGCGCGCATACTATAGTGCGTTTAGGCGCTCTGGCTAAACTTCAAGTCTAGTAGCTAGTCCTTTTAGTTTTCAGTGCACATATTATTTAATAAACCAGGAACTTTAAGGTAAGCCTGAAAAATTATTTAAAAACCTTTCTCTTTTTTTTATCCCTTCCTATTCTTAATGAGTTCTCGAGCTCGCAAAAGAAATCCATCCTTTTTCCTCTCTGCCACGCAATTAAATATATTTGCTATGCATCCGCTCGGCGTAGCAAAACTATAACGTTCATTGATAAAATTATATTTATATTTATTAATAATCAGAACGTTACAGTACTATAGCTTGAATTTTAGGGACCAATGTTGGTACTATTATATTATGAAGTAAAAGCATAAATTTGCGATGCTTAGTGTCTTTTTTGGTATTAAGACTGATATTTCACCTACTCGATTAAAGGACAATATTTCGTAGAAAATGTGATTATTAATCTCTTTTCGTGCGGCTCTTCCTGTTACTAAAATTAAAAATTATTAAATATAGAATCATTTATATAATATATAACACTTTAAAATTACTAATAACTAATATCCTAATTCGTGATATTTAAGGAATAAAACGATTCATGTTTATCTTTCATATTCCGTTTTAAAATAGTTACTTTTGAGTTTTAAATTTATTATGAGTAATTTAAAATTGATATATATATATATACATATATATATTATATGATTTACATTATATTTATCAATCCTCATACCGACATAGAGTTCTACCTTATCTAAATTTAAATTATGAATTTTAATAAAAATTTAACTATTCATGACTGAAATTCGTAGGAAAGACACATTCTTAACATGCCAAAGAATTTATTGCAACGTGAAAAGACAAAATAAGGGTAAAAATAAAGGCGAAAACTGCTTAATACGATTAACTTTTCAATGTAGTTATGAATAATCGTATTATGCAGTTTTTGTCTTCATTTTCACTTTTATTCTGTCTTCTGACGTTGCAATAAATACTTTAGAATGTTAAGAATGTGCCTCTTCTATGAATTTTAGTCAAAAATAGTTAAATTTTTATTAAAATGCATAATTCAAATATAGATAAGGTAGATCTCTGTGCCGGTATGAGGACAGCCCTTCATTGTAGTCAATTATTTCCAAGGGAAATTAAAATATAAGAATTATTTTGCAATATCAAAAATAAATTGATTTTATAATTTTTTTTTTAATATTGTTTATGGTGAGGCACATGCTTAAAGTTTATGTCAGTTTCAAATTCTTTTTTTATCATCAATTAAAGAGATATAAAAAATTTGCATTCTCTAATAAAGATTGACAAACTTATCCGCAATTTGAAAAAAATATTTTTATAATATTCTGCATATTAGAAGTGTATGTCAATTTAAATATAGTATTATTTCATTGTTAACTTCATGTAAAAAGATTGACATACACTTACTTATTCTTTTAAGTTTACAAATATTTTTTGCTTTTCTAAAAATGTCTTTTAAGGTTGTATACACTAAAAGTGTGTGCCAGTCTGAATATAGTATTATATTATTATTAACTTCATATAAAAAAATTAATTGTTCCAATATATAGTCTAGGCACTCAGTAAGCCACCGTTACCTTGTCAATTCTGATGAGTCTACCAAAGCTGTTTTTATATATATTTAGCCGCTGATTACGAATATCAATAGCGGATCTTGATCCAAGCAGTCAAAAATTTGTTAAAAACAATTTGATTGTTTAAACTGGTATAACTGAAAAACTAATCGAGATACATAAATCTTTTCAAATGCTTTTTTATTCTTCATGAAAAAGTAAAGATATTCATTGTTTCAAAAATAAAACCGTTAATTAGAACCAGAAATATTGCTATTTTTGTTTAAAAGAGTCGAAAATCAGCGCGCGACTAGCGCTTAACGGATCATAACTAGGCTTCTAATAAAAAATAAAAGCTCTACGACCTCTTATTCTAAAGCTTTGATCATAAGATTAAGAGGAGGTCACGTATCTCTGTCCTTTTCTAATCAAAGAATTGAGTTTTTTTACAGAAACTAATAACTTTAGCAAAAAATGAAGAGAAAGCCGCATCTCGTAATAAAAAAAGCAATATTTTCTTTGATAAGAAAGAATTAATTTCATTGCTTCGTTTTCAAGAAAACCTTGAAAAACTTAAATCATAGAGGTTAGGGTGGACAATTTGGTTTTTCAAGGTTTTTTTAAGAACGAAGTAATAAAATTAATTTTTTCTTATCAAAGAAAATATTGCTTTTTTTGATGCAAGATGCGGCTTTCTCTTCATTTTTTGATAAAGTTATTAGTTTTTGTAAAAAAATCATTTCTTTGATTAGAAAAGGACAGAGATACGTGACCTCCTCTTAAAAAAGTCCTAATTGTAAATAATTATTTTAATTTATTACAAGTTTATGTTGATTTAAAATTGAAATTTATCCGAAAAATTGCAGAAGTATTTGTTTGTAAGCATTTTAAACTTGCTTATAATTAAAATTGTTTTACCTAAACCCCTAGAAATTATAACACTAATCAAAATAAACATTTAGAGCTATGCTAGTTGTTTCTAAGTTTATTTCTTATCAAAATATAGAGCTCAGACACTGGCATACATCTGAGCGCGCGGTCAGCTCGCAGTGAACGTGACCCAGCGAAGAGCCTCTTTCGCTCTTCATGCAATTAGACATTTTACAATATTTTAAATTTAGATGAATTCTTTCAAGTTTTTATGCTTTCAATATTATAAAAAATGAAATAACAAATTTTAAGATTATAGCAACTGATTATTATACCCGTAGTATATTAATTTTTAGTTTTTTTTATATCTATCCAAACTTGACTATTATTTAGTAAGTAATATTCAATATCTTTCAAACTTCATAATCAAATCTGTTATAGGTATAAAATATGATATTATAACATACAAGTGGTAACACGATACTTATAATTTTGCGGTGCGGTTGTTTTTGTTTGGCATCGTATTTAAATTATCTTCTTGTTTGAATGTTATAGTAACAATTTCTAGCACAAGTTAGAGAAACTCATCATGTAAGTGAAAGCTCTATATTTTGATAAGAAATGAACTTAGAAACATCTAACTTAGCTCAAAATGTTTGTCTTGATTAGATTTATAATGTCTAGGGGTTTAGATAAAACACTTTGACTGCTGAATTTTCATCCATATAAAATCAAATTGGTACAAGAATTAAATAAGGATGATTTAAATTGAAAACTGGAGTTTGCTAAATTAATGATAAACTGTATAGATGCCAGACAAAAATTTTTAAATGAAATAGTTTTTTTCCGATGAATGTACTTTTCAGTAAGATGGTAATGGTAATTGTCACAATTATAGATTCTGGATAACAGAGGATCCACACTAGTATTTAGAATTACATACGTAACATTCACAAAAAATAAATTTTTGGGCAGGTATAATAAATAATAGAATAGTAGGGTTATTTTTCATAAGAGGAAATTGAACAGGAGAAAAGTATGAAAACATGCGGAGTAATCAAATCGTACTTAAGAGCAGGTCGTATATCTCTGTCCTTTTCTAATCAAAGAATTAATTTTTATGCAAAAACTAATAATTTTAGCAAAAAATAAGAAGAAAACCCCATCTCGTATAATAAAAAGCAAGATTTCCTTTTATGAGGAAAAATTATTTTTATCGCTTCGTTTTTAAGAAAACCTTGAAAAACTGAATTGTCCATCCTAACCTCTATTTTTTAAGTATGCTCTTAAGTACGATTTGATTACTCCGCATGTTTTCATACTTTTCTCCTGTTCAATTTCCTCTTATGAAAAATAACCCTACTATTCTATTATTTATTATACCTGCCCAAAAATTTATTTTTTGTGAATGTTACGTATGTAATTCTAAATACTAGTGTGGATCCTCTGTTATCCAGAATCTATAATTGTGACAATTACCATTACCATATTACTGAAAAGTACATTCATCGAAAAAAAACTATTTCATTTAAAAATTTTTGTCTGGCATCTATACAGTTTATCATTAATTTAGCAAACACCAGTTTTCAATTTAAATCATCCTTATTTAATTCTTGTACCAATTTGATTTTGTATGGATGAAACTTCAGCAGTTCCATTTTTTCTGATACCAGAAGTTCTACTAACATTAGTTTCACAAGATACTTGCCTAATGGAAGTTTTAGAATTTTCGACGATTTTGTTTTATAAAGTTTTATTTTTTCATCTTTGCATACGCGAATTATTGTTTAGAAACACTAATACTCATTGCGAAAAACAATTAGAGAACAACGCATGTGCACGCGAGCGCTCTCTACTTTTTGTTAAAAAAACTACAAATGCGTATAATAATCGACTTTTTAATTAGCATACATGAATTCATTGTTCTTTAATTTCTGTCACTAGCTTCTGGTCTATGAATGCTCACACAACATGGAATATTTATGAAGGTTTCCCGAAGTATTGGCACGAAAGATTTGAAATATTCGACGAATCTTCCATAAAATATCCTTGTAATATTTGCATGTCCTTGATTCTTTTTAGATTGAAATATTCCATGAAATATTCTTGGGAGATTACATATATATTTCAATGGAAGGCTTGGGTGATCTCAGATCTTCCATGAAATATTCCTGAAAGAGTCTTGAAAGATTACAGTTGAAGATCCACAGTTTTCACATCGTTTATGAAATATTCATGAAAAGTTTTAGGAATTTTTCATGGAGTGTTCAAGACATTCAGAATCATTCATTGAAATATTTTAAGTATCTTTCAGAAATATTTCAAGAAATATTTCGCTGGAATATTTATGAAAGATTTGTCCAATATTGAAACGGAAAATTTGAAACATTTTATGAAGTTTTTATGGAATATGCATAGAAGATTAAAGAAATCTTTCATAAAATATTCCATGGAACATTTGTGAAAGATTCAACAAATCTATCATGATATATTCTATGAAATGTTTTTAAAAGATCCCAATAATATTGGCATGCATCGCCCTTGATTCTTCTTACATTGGAATATTCTATGGAATATTCTTGGAAGATTCCATGAATATTTCAATAGAAGGTTTGTGAGATCCCAGATCTTTCATGAAATATTCCTGGAAGATTCTTGAAAAGTTTCGATGAAAGATTTATAATTTTAGGTCTTCCATGAAATATTTCTGGAATATTCTGAATCTTTTATGACAATATTCCGGAAAGCTTCCAGAACTATTTCTTGCAGCGTGGATGCTGTGTGCGGATACTATATTACATAATAACACATCATACTTTTATACATATTCGCATACATAAACATTAAAAAAATTCTCTTCATTTAAATTATCATACACTTTATACAATTAAATATTTACATAGTATATTTAAATTTTATTCATCTTAGGTGTACAATGTTTCGAATATAAAGATCTTTATGCTGAAAGTTGGCAGCGCTTAGGAGTTAATAAAAGGCTCTCCAACTTCGTCAGCTTCTAGACGTCGAGTGGTTGAATTGCCAGTGAATTATTGATCCATTGACAAGTACCCTGGAAGATATGACTGCCAGGTGGCGTTTATTCAAAGTCTCTAGTACAAGTAAATTCTGTGCAGATGTTTTGCACCATAACCCCTTGGAAGATAAGATGGATGAAATATGCTTGATGTTGGTAACCTGGCTTTGATTGAATCGTGGTGTTGATGTCGGAGTTGGCGGAGTAATGGTAGATCTTTGCTTGACGCGCCGATCAAAATCGGCTTGTTCCCGCACAGCAAAGTCGGTCGCCTCTCCTACCACGGGTGGTTCAAACTCTGGTTAAAAGTGAGCCCGTCCTCACTTTGTGGCACATCATGTAGTCACGCCCACTCAGTAAGGCTGTTCCTTCACCCACTCACCGATACTGGTCAATAACTTGGCTGGAGGCATTGACGAGGAGAGTGTTTCACTTTCGGGTCATCGATTTTGCTCAAATTTTGGAAATGTTTTCTGGATGCAGAAATATAAAGAAAGCCATAATTTTAGAGGCCAACGCTTAACATTTCCCTAGTTACAGGCAATCGAAGAAAATCACTAAAAAAAGTTTCTAGATTTTCAAACGTTTATAGTTCCTCAGCATTGTTAGCTAGAAGCTTTTACCTTTTTTTAAATGAAAGCTGAGCTTAAATCTTTTCGAAGTACCACCTATAGCATCTTAAAATATTATTTGTTCCTAAAGTTGGAGCGTAATAAAGATTAGACCCAATTTCAGTTTTTATTATTAATTAATGTTTCAAATAGAAAATTCAGGTCCAATCTTTATTACGCCCTCACTTTGGAAAAAAATAATATTTTAAGAAGCTATCAGTGCTATTTTGAAAGTATTTGAGCTTAGTTTTTATTTAAAAAGAGGTATAAGCTTCTAGCTGTCAATGCCGATTAACTTTAATTTAAAAATCTAGTAACTTTTTTAGTGATTTTCTTCAATTGCCTGTAACTAGGGAAATTTGAGCGTTGGCCTCTGAAATCTTGGATTTCTTAATATTTCTGCATCCAGAGAACATTCCCAAAATTTGAGTAAAATCAGTGACTCAAACGTGAAACACTCTCCTTGTGAGTGTACATCCTTCGATAGTCTGGTGGAAGAGAGTAGCCAATCTGGTGTTGAGGCGTTCTTCAGTGAGGTATGAGGAACCATGTTCCGTAAGTATTCTCTTGCATTGGACTATTTCCTTGGCTAAATAGGGGTCGATGATGTTATTTCGATTCCTACTCGGTACAAGTCCTAGAAGACGATTCCTTCGATGGAGTAGGCCTAGCCAACGGACAGATGGAATGCCCATTCTCTCATCTTCACTCTTTTTTTCACTTCATCTTGTTCACGCTATTGAGCTCGCTGATGGTTACGCGGCTAAGAGCCATGTGGTAGAAAACTTTAGAAAGTGTGGCCATCTTAAGCGCGGAAAATCGCTGTTGAGGCTTGAGCGGTGCCCTCCTTTGTTGGAGCCGTAGAGGAGAAAGTTTAAACCAGAGGAGTCTTTCTGCCCATCGGGAGAGAGTCTACGCTCAGATAGGTCCACCTTTTGATTCGACTCAAAGCTCGCATTGGTTGACCGGTGATGTTGAATATCCTACTGGCATCCGCAACGGACTTCGTAAGATGACAGCTCCCATGGATGGCGGCTGTGTGAGACTTAGCGGTGTTAAATACCAAGCCACAACCCGCCAAGGAGTTCACTGTGTGGTCGATAAGACGTTAAAGACCAATGAAAGTCTCAACTAGTAGGAGTAGGGCGTCCGCAAAGGCCATCGTCCTGATAGTGTAGCTATTGAATCTAGCTCCGCATTCCGATGGTAAGGAACGTGGTAGGTGATCTATAATGATGTTAAAGATGACTGGAAATAATAGATTACCCTGTTTCACCCCTCGAGTGATGGTGACGGGTCTTGAGGTCTAGTCGTCCCTTTTTTAGCGGGTTGGAGCAGGTGGAGTAGAGACTCTGTAGGTATCGCAGCATGGGAGATGTGAGGCCTGCTGCGCGTGCTGCTTCAAAAATGGCAGAGTGCTTTACAGAGTCGAAGGCCTTTGCGATGTCCAATACGGTGAGGAATAGCGATTTGTGGGTGGTGTAGTGACTGCAAAGTATGGCGTCAAGGATCACGGTGACAGTCATCGATTCCCGGTCGGAACGCCCTTTGCTGATGGTCTAACGAGATGTTAGTGTCGATCCGATGAGCAAGAATTTCGTCGAAGATTCTTGCCAGCGGCAAAGAGATGGAGATTGGTCTGAAGTCACCGGGATCAACGACGTTGTTTTTCTTAGGGATGAAAATCAAAGATGAATTGAAGATGCACATCAGGGTTGAGAGTGGTAGGGCCCCAAGTTGGCAAGCTGTAAGTCCGACAGGGCCAGGTGACACGACAAGGCAAAGACATTCTAATGTCATCAATGGTAATTGGTACCCAGATGTTCAGGTGTCTCGTACGATCCACGGAGGACGGAGAGGTGTTGTTCGGCTGCCTCATGAAGATCGCCGACTAATAAGGCTCCATAATCTGTTTTGGTGGCTGCCGAGCACCCTCGATGTGATTGAAGATGTCGTTGATACATCTCTTCCTGTTCTTCCTCTCGTGCCTTTAGATGATGATATACTCTCTCTTCTGAGCCTGTTTCCGTGACAGCTGATGTTGTTGTATCCGGGGTCTGCACGACGTTATTTACCTGGGCTTGGGAAAGATGTCTTGTAGAAAGTGAGGCTTTGAAAGATGGTATCCTAGGAGGAAGAAGTCATACTTGCGATGATGTTGTTGAGTCGCTGGGCCTGGTAGTTATTCCCTAGTGGTCATAGATTTCGCAGGAAGTACTGGATCTTGAGGTCCTCAGGAGGAAGGAACGCTAGTGCTCCAGATATTTCAGGCCAAGGAGATGGTGGAGAATCCTCAGGCTAGAAAGATAGTGGGTCCGGCATTGGCCTTCGTTGTTGTTGTACCTCCTCCATATGGGCAAATCTTTAAAACTTTTAATGTACTAGTGGCGAGTCATTTTGCAGCTGCTACTGGGTTGCCGCATGATGCACAATATCTAAACTGGGTTCATACATTTTGTGCAATCCTATGACTCTATTTCTAATGGATTTGATAAGTGTTCCACCAACGGCGCAGTAGATATTTCTATAAAACGTAAATTTTTATATATGAAAAATTACATAATTTTATGTATGTAAAAATTTACGTTTTATAGAAATATCTACTGTGCCGTTGATGGCACACTTACCAAATCCATCAGAAATAGAATCACAGGAATGCCCAAAAGGTGTGAACCCAGTTTAGATAGTGTGCATCATGCGGCAACCCATTAGTAGTCGTAAAAAAACTTTTTAAAAGCATCACAAGAAAATTAAAAGTTTTGAAGATTTGCCCATATATGTCCTTACCAGGCGCTTGTAACTTTCTGGGCGTATGTGGATCGTGATGGCACCGATAGTACCATGTGGGAAGGAATCTAGCAGGTCTCGGCTGATGAATCATGATCCTTGGATGATGAGTTCTGCTTTCCTCCGTAACATAAGCGATATTTCTTCAGGGGTCCAGGGTCATCGATATTAATCTTGGTTGACAATCCTTGCATCGTACTGGTCTGGATAAGCTGTGCGATGGTTAATACCTCTTTCGGTAATGATGGTAAAGAAGCGGCTGCATCCAGGAAATTCACGCTGATATTCTTCCGCTGATGAAGCTGGAGTTAGGGCTGAAGTTGGGGCTATTGAACTGTGGGCAGCTCGTTCTGAAGAAACGGCCATAATCATCCAAGGCTTGTTGATTATTGCTTGGGCCAGTTGTATCGAGCCAAAGAGGCTGGCAACCCCCGATGCCAGTTTGCGAAGATCTCAGGGACTCAGAAGAGCCGGCGAGCGCCCCATAAGGGGGAAAGATCACTGCGACATGTATTTATAACATTAAGTTTATAATATTTATAACATTAAGTTATAAATAGTGATCGCTCCGAACGTATACACAAAGTACCCGACCTTTGACTTATAGAGTAAGTAAGGTATTTTCCGACTGCTTGGTGATAGAACTTGAATTTAACGCGCATCCCTCTATCGACATAACTGAAAATCCAACATTTTGCCAAGTAATATTGTTGGAAGATTAAAGTAATATTCCTGTAACGTTCCACGCAATCTTTTAACATGGAAATTTTCTGGAATTCCTTATGAATTATTCCAATGAAATAATGATATAATCTTTCCCTGAAACATTTCGTGAAAAATTTCCTAAAGATTACTGAAATATTTCACTGAATATTTTAATATTCAACCCTTCATGGGTAACCTGGGTCATTAATAGAACAAGCCAAATTTTTAGGTCAAATATATCTGGAAATAAAAATCGTTATAAACAATTTTGTTTACTAAATAAACTGTTGGATTATAAAGTAGATGCAAAAATGAATATTCCAGAATATTATAAGATTTTTTAACCGGGATTTTCACAGAGAAAACATCAACAGGACATTAATGACCCAGGTTACCATCTGTGTTCCTGAATATATGGTTACCCACGGAGGGTCAAAGTTTTTGGAAACCTTTTAAGAAAATATTTATAAAATTTTGTACAAATCTTCGATGTAATATTTCGTTGGAAGATTGCTCTAAACTTTCTGAAAAATATGTTGTGGAAGATTTTCAGAAGATTTATGTAATATTTTATTGAACGATTTTAAAGTTTTTTTCAAACTTCTGTGGGAATATTCATAGGACCTTCCCAAAATTTCTTATAAAATATTTCGCTCGAAGATTGCTCTGATCTCTCTGTGAAATATTATGTGGAAAATTTCCGGAAGACTTATGTGGCTGATTCCATTCAGATTCATGCAGGCCATCGTGGATCGAATCTTTTTCTTAGCTGAAAACTATGTGCATATCGACGACCCGTAAAACGGATAAAAAAATGATAAATGGATGTATACAAAGTATCAATATAATATGCGAACAATAATAATGAAATTCAAGCTGTACTACTTTTCGACTGTGGAATATAAGCGGTATTTTTCTTTTTTACTAAAATTTAATGTGAGGTATTTTTCGCCAATAATTTTAAAAGTGCTAGTTTTCGTTTGGAAAATTAAAAACGGTAATAGTTTTTGTCCGGAAGTTTCGAAGTATTATTATTCGGCAAAAATGTTCAGGGTGTTATTCTTCGTACGAGGCGTCGAAATATTCTTTGAAAAATTTAATAGGTATAAGGGTTAACAGCCGCACTTTTTCGCAAAAACTTTAACAATTTTTAAGGCAATTTTAATATTTTCGAGCCATTTATAACATATCTTACATTCGATGTTTTCGCTCAATTTAGGCAAATCAGTTATATCATAAAATTCCATCATTTGACTGGCTAATTGAGAATTAAATGCATCATTCATTTGCTTTCTTTTGCGAATAGCATACGATTTTCGCATATTTACATTAACAGTTCCCGCATTTCAATAGGTGAAATCTTCAAATTCAAATTATTTGTGATTTCGTTAAGCTCATACACTACAATCTCAATGTCATCGATTTTTTCTGAAGATTGTTGATTGCTTGAATTAGATAAAGAGGGTACCACATTCTTCACTTCTTTCAATAATAATCTATAAAATTCAGTGAAAACTTTATCTTCTCTAGATAGCAAAATCTTTGTATACAAGTGCTGCAAAACCTCTGTTATATGGCCCAATTTCTTAAATGGATTTTCAGAGGAATGGTACAAAGCTTTTATGTGACCATTGATGATGCTATCTTAAATAACTCAAAATCTTTTTTTTATTTAATCTCTTCTTATGTATTGCGGTGCGCTGTATGGCTAATGAGTACGCTTGGAGCATGACTTCGATATTTAGCGGCAACCCTAGTAGAAATATAAAATGTGTATTACTGTTTGAAATAGTTTAAAATTATTTAAAACTATTTAAAAGTGTTTAAAACTGTTCAAGATAGTTTATGAGTGTGAAATTTGGAACATTTAAAACAGTTATAAACAGTTTTGAACAATACAGAATAATTTAAAACTGAAGTGAACAATTTCTCGTATGTATTATATAAATTTTAATATATATATATAAGAAAATTTTCACAAACGCAAAATTATGAAACACTGTTTGAAATTATTTTGAACTTTTTAAAAGTGTTTAAAAGTGTTTAAAAGTGTTTATAATTGTTTAAAAGTGTCTATAACTGTTTAAAAGTGATTAAAACTGTTCAAAACTGTTCAAGTTAATAAAAAATAGTTTATATTGATTTAAAATTGTTTTGTAATATTTTGAATATTTAAAATAATTTATAACTTTCAAACATAAAAAATTCAAAATTATTAAACACTGTTTGAAATCATTTCGAACTTTTCAAAATTTTTAAAAATTGTGTTAAATGTCCCAAATTTCACACTTATAAACTGTTTGAATCAGTTTTGAACAGTTTCAAACATTTTTAAACATTTTGTATTTCCACTAGGGAACATGCACCAAATATTTTTAAACAAAATTTCACTAGCAGGAGCGAAATTCAAACTTAATAAATGATTATATATTTTCTCTTTTCAAACATATTTTTAAACTTAAAATTGTTATAAATTTTGTTCCAATTGACCAAAAAAGTTTACCGATTGCTTATTTTGAAATTTTTTGCAAACAATATATTCATAAATTAAACAGTGATCGAATAGTGAAAGAGCGTAATTATTAAAAAAAGACCTGGTTTTGAAATTCTATAATTGAAAAAAATATAATAAAATTTAAAAAAACAAAAAAAATAACGAAAAATAGCATATTCTGACCCACCTTAAATTGTGGCTTTTGCCTTTTTGGCAATTAGATATAATGTTTGAGTTTTAACATAAGTTTTGAATGTAAGTGTCTTTAAATTGAAGTTGTGATTGGAATTTTAAAATATTTTAAAAAAATTTTCTTACTTCTGTTAAAAATATTTTATTTGTACTTGTACTGAACCTGAAGAAGAGCATAGTAATATATATTCTTCTTAATAATAATAAGCCGATTTTTCATATTTTGAAAACGGTTCTCAACTTAAACATTTTAAAAAAATGAGCAGCTGAGTTGTTACGTTTTTAAGTACGAAGCCGAGTTGTTGCGTTTTTATGCACAAAGCCAAGTTGTTGCGTTCTTACGCGCAAAGACAAATTGTCATGTTATTCCTCTCAGTCTATGACTTTATATAGGAAATAATTTATATACCGCATAGCACACAAGTCTATAATACAAGTTTCTGGAGTGGCACACACTTCAATAAGGGCTTAATTTACTCGTTTCTGTAAGTAGAATATGTAATTAAATTTTGGTATCGATTGAACAATCGTTGTTCACGGTACATAATTTTATACGTCAAAAATGATACTTTTTTCATATTTTTCTACGTGTGTTTCTTGAGCTATAAAAAAAGTAACGTACTTTCGATCCTTCTCAAATTTTTTGAACATAATGAAACGAGTAATTTAAGCCCTTATTGAAGTGTGTGCCACTCCAGAAACTTGTATTATAGACTTTTGAATTGTTGTGAAGATAATTTCTCAAAATTAAAAAGTTCCAGAGATATCCCTTTATCTAATTTTTATTCAAAGTTTATGAAAAAATAACAAGCCTATTTTAACAAAAATTATTCTATCAATATAGCTTTAGTGCATACAAGTCATTACGTTTGTTGAAATAATGAAATTAAAAAGACTTCCAGCAGTATAATATGATTTTATAAATTTATTCTATAGTTTATTTAGTTTACAAATTATTTTACAAAGTAAATAATTTACATTGACGCATCAAACGCAAGAAAAATTTTTGACCTGATCGGGGTTTAAACTTATGATTTACAGATTACGAGGCATCAACGCTAGCTATTATGCTACAGTCTGCCTAATACATAGTCTGATGACTAACCGGCACATTAGTGGGGTCACAGAGCTGCACCTCATCCGATCGACGAAGTTAAGAAACGCTGGACGCGGTCATTACTTGTACGGGTGACAGCTAATGCCTATGCAACTTCGACGATCAATTAGGTGAATTTTCGTTGTCAACAATGTGTACAGTAGGTAAGAGAAAAATGTTCTCGGTGTTTACAAAATGTGACATCCCTAACAGCACAAAACGTTTCAAAAACGTTTTACAAACGTTTTCTGGTAAACTTATATACGTTTATAAATTTCGACAAAAATACGTATTTAAAACATTTTTAAAACGTTAAATATGTCCGCATATTTTAGATTCTCAAGAGTAATGTAACGTTTATGTAACGTTTAAGAAACGTTTAGAAAACGTTTTCTCGGTGAAAAAATACGTTGGCTTAAATTTCCAAACGTTTCTAAAACGTTTTTTAAACGTTTTATTTTATCATTCAAAAAAATTATTATATAGAGAAAAAATTTTTACCAAATAAAACGTTTTTTAAACGTTAAGGAAACGTTTGGATATTTGAGCTTGCGTAAATTTTCATCGAGAAAACGTTTTCTAAACGTTTCTTAAACGTTCCATAAACGTTGCATTACTCTTGAGAATCTAAAATATGCGGACATATTTTACGTTTTAAAAACGTTTTGAATATGTATTTTTGTCGAAATTTACAAACGTATATAAGTTTACCGAAAAACATTTCAAAAACGTTTTTGAAACGTTTTTGTGTTGTTAGGGATAGACACCGGAGACAATTTCGATTTCCGGGTGATGCGATAGCCTGTCGCAGCAACCTTCGGATTCTCGGCCTTAGGTAAAGATCTGGTTAAAAAGGTCCGCTAGGGAGGTTTACATCATCGAATAGGGTTGGATCGAAAGGTATAGAAAAGAGGTTGAATGCACCTACTAGGCCAAAAGGCTGTAGGTGGATAAACTTAAGTACATACGTAATCTGATAATTTTATATGCTCATACTTAATCGTCATAAACATAAATATTTTTATTTATATTCTTCCCAACATTTGTAAATTTGAATGAAACAGTTAATTTATAATAAGTTATTACTAATAAATAAAAATAAATAAAGATCAGTATAATTATTTTTTTTTATTAAAAAATTGTTCATTGCATACCATTGGAAACTTTTCATAAAAATAATATTTAGATAATCAACATAATTCTCAAAAATTTTATTTTTCTATAAAATAAATCTAATTTTCTTAATGCAAAAAGGCAGTTTTATATGATTTTTTATAAAAAAAAATTAATTTCCTATATATATTTCTAAGTAATATAATTTTTCTTACATACAAAAATGATATTTATTGAGAAAATAAATTTTATTCTCTCGGTCACGAATTTTGGTCAGCAAGGACAAATATTGCGTGAGACTAAGTTTTCGATATAAAACTTAAAAAAAATCTTTGAAAAAAGCTAGGTATGGTATAAAAAAACTTGAAATTAATTTTTTAACAAAGGATAAAATATGTAAATAAAAATTCAAATTTTTTTGCCAGAAAAAAAGTTGTAACCACTTTTTTCTTTCTTGTCTTTGCTTGCGCTCAGGGCAATTTTTCACAACATGTCCTTCGCCTTTGCAGAAGAAACATTTAAATACTTTTGTGCTTTGATTTCCACGTTTATTTTGTCCTTTCTTATTAGCGTAAGAATTAACATGACATTTTTTCACCATTGTCACTGCAAGAGCCGTGGCTTCCTCCATTTCAAAGTTCAAATATGATTCTTCTTCGATCAATCTTTCTTGTAAATATTCGAAAGTTTGTCGATCCCGTGCAACGCTGCTCCACGCTGATCTGAATTTTCTCAATTTTTGTGGTAGACTTGCTAAAATTTTCGACATCACCATTTCATCAGGAATATTTTCACCAAGATTGAGGAGTTGATGAGCAAGGTTTTGTAACTTGGCTATGTGCTTCATTACTGAATCGTTCGAGTCCATCCGGTATTCGTGAAAACGTTGGCTCAATAAAAGTTTGAGGGTATTTGACTTTTGCTTGTGCACTGTCGTCAACTTATCCCACATTTACTTCGCTAACAAACACTCTAGCTGCTCGTACTCCATTGCTGATGGCATTAAAAACATTGCCTTAGCATTGTTCTTAACCCAGGCTTTAGCCTCGCTGCTTGCAGCATCGTTAGGTTTAACTCTATCTCCGGTAACTATGTCTAGCAAGTTATGCGACACCAACACGGCTTTTATTTGAAATTTCCATCCTTGGAAATTCTTTTCGTCAAACTTTGTAACATGACGCGTGGAAATTTCGCCCACCATTTTCAGAAATTCGCGTGCTTCTTTGTTAACGAATTTTGACTTTTCAACTGTTCACTGTGGCGCTTCTGGGCCCATAACCTATTAAGGTAATTAATTGCAGTGAATTGAAACAGTTATTTTAATTTAACAAAAGTCAAAGGTAATAAACATCAACAAGATAATTTTTGTTTAATCTATAATTATGCAAGACTAAAAAATACAAATAGACACTTTGTCTGTTTAAAGAACGTCGCGGACAGTTCGCTCGGCCTCTTGTTTCTAACTAACTATAAAAGTGAACTGCTCCTATCACTACGAGATGTCGTTTTACGGCTATACAGTATAATACGCGTGAATGTTTTTAGACGTTAGTGCATAACAAAAAATACCTCAACAGGAAGTTGCTACGTAAACTTTCAGACGATAAGTTATTATTCAAAGCTAAAAATTTTTCTGGGAGGTATTTTGAGTTAATTACACATTTTAAACAATGAGATGTTTAAAAAATTCGTTAGTATGCGTGTTGAATTGCGGAATTTCTGTATTTATTATTACATTCATCAAAAATATCTCAAGAACGTGGAAAGAAAGTTTTCTAGATAAGTAGAATAGTTTTTTCACATGCCCCTCTTTACTTTATATTGTATACAACATATTTTCAATAGTATAGTTCTTTACGTTTCTTAAAAATTAATTTTTAATTTTTATTGATTGAATCTTTTTGTTTCCTACAATATTGGATTACTTTTATTGAATTAATTTTTTTGTAAGTAATTTAATATTTTATTTCCGATGATATGAGTTGCTGCATCTATTTGCAGCAAGGAGCTTTTTTAAGCTAAAAACTTTTAATATATAGAATGTTTAGAAAATTAATAATCATGACTGCTGAATTGGAAAAATTAAATTTATGTATTTGCAATACATTAACTAAAGAGATTACCAGGAACTTGGAAAGCAAATTGTTTAGATAAGTAAAATCATTTTTCCAAACATGGTGAGTGATTTTCGGAGCCTGTTTTGAGTGAGCTAAATACCACGTTCCCTCACTAGTAAGGAAATGTATATACCACAGTATTTTTCTCACTCGTCTTTTTTGTCACTCTAGCTACGTTTGAGTGACAAAATGACTCGTGAGTGAATGAACTATTTTGCTTACTAGTAGAGTAATGTACAATTTATCTTCAATTTTCATCTTAATTTTATATAGTTAGTAACCTATTATCTTCTAGTTCGATCCTAAATTTTGATTGTACTAACTTTGTGTTTTATTTTTTTTTTACAGGATGTGGTTTGCTATGACCCTGGGGGCTTATTCAGTAATACCATAACGTCCAACGGCAAGCTTAACGCCGACAAGTGCATTTTTTTTTTTTAAGTTAATCATATAAAGGATATTGTCCTCTATATAATTAACTTTTTTCATATGATGATATTAGATAGATTCTAGCCCGGTTTCCGTTTAATACATTACATCAGGCTAGCCCATCTGACACACCATACCGAAATCTTTGACTACCGATCGATGATCAGTTATTTTTGTGGCCAACAATCAACCGATACCCAATGACATCGGATTTTTTTTAAGAGTCGCGCGATATTATTAGCATATACACTAATTTTTCTTTTGAAAAAAAAGTCAGAGGTACCTGGCCAGGATTCAAACCCATGCCTACCGCGTTGGAGGCAAAAAATCTATCCGTTACGCCACCGCGCTCTCTCGCCGACTGTTAATTTACAATCTCTACAATCCGACTGCACATGTATACTATTTTTATTAATCCACTGAGCATGTTTATAACCTACAGAGACTTACTGCGCTTACGTTCTAGCCCTGCAGACCATTTGCGCAGCCTATAACTAGTAGAGAATTACTGCACATAATTACAACCCCTGAAAGGGGATCTGAACGGACAGCACCACAACTCCTACAAACCGACTGCACATCCCTATATTGTATTGCTTCAACCTTCTGCACTTGGGTGAGCCCCCTCCAAATCTCTATCCATATGTTTATTATATAACAATCAATATCTTACAGTGATATCCTTGGAAGATCTCAAAGGCTATACTAAAAAAAAATAGAATCTAGAATCAATGAGAATCCGCTTGTCAATAGAAGATTTTCGTTTTGTTTTGAGGACGCTGGATCTCTCTATCCTTTTCTGATTGAAAAATATAGGTTTTTGGAAAAACTAGTGATTATTGATAGAAATTAAAAGCAGGCCGAACTATCTGTCTTTGTGTAATAAACATCATCCGTTGTAGTATGAAAAAAATAGTAGCTCCCGCTAGATATTAGTATAATAAGTAAATTCTGTAATAACAATCAAATTATTTTATTGCGTAGTTTTTGAATAATATGAGACCTACGAACAAACTAAAATATAACCTATCTTTTTTGGTAGGTCTCATATTATTCAAAAATTACGCAATAAAATAATTTGATTGTTATTACAAAATTTACTTATTATACTAATATCTAGCGGAGGCTACTATTGCTTTCTCATAGAGAAAGCATTGTATCGGTAAAAAAAATTTTTTTCTATTTTTTCATTAATTTGTACATATTTGAACTCAGTGAGTCGAAAAAAGTGGTTTCCAGAAAATGTCTGTATGTATGTGTGTGTGTGTGTGTGTGTGTGTGGATGTATGAATTCAGTTAGTAAGCTGTATCTCGAGAACTACTCGATGGATTTGCTTCTAATTTTGCATGGAATTTAGTTTTGTGATTAACTTGCTGGGAAGCTATTGATAATTTGGTTCTTCCACCTTAGTTTTCATTTTAAAGTTTTTTTAAAAAATAAAAAAAAAATTCGATTTTTCGTTTTTTGGTTTTTTTTTTGTTTACTACTCGATGAATTTGCTTCAAAATTTGCATGGAATTTATTTCTGATTGCCCGGGTAAAATAAATTTTTAAAAACTGATTTTCTTAGCTCAGTTTTAATTTTAGAGCATTTTGAAATTTTTGAAAAAAATGTTTCTATTTATTAAGCCAATAAAATCTTAAAAACTACTCGATGGATTTACTTCAAATTTTCCATACAATTCAATTTTTTGATGAACTGGTGCGGAAGCTATTGGGAATTGGTTTTCTTAGCGCAGTTTTTTTTTAGAATCATTTTAAGAATTTTTAAAAAATTTTGATTTTTCATTTTTTTTGTATTTTACGTAAACTACTCGAAGAATTTGTTCGAAAATTTGTATGGAACTTAATTTCGACTGCCAAAAGTATAAACAATTTTGTAAACTAATTTTCTTAGCGCACTTTTAATTTTAGAGCATTTTTAACATTTTTAAAAAATTTTTATTTTTAATTTTTTTCTATTTTACGAAAACCATTTGATAGATTTGCTCCAAAATTTGTATGCAATTTATTCGCTACTGTCTGAAGAAAACAAGCTTTGGAAAATTAATTTTCTCAGTGCAGTTTTAATTTTAGAGCACTTTGAAAATTTTCAAAAAAATTTTTATTTTTCATTTATTTTCTATTTTGCGTAAACCATACTATAAATTTTCTCCAAAATTTTTATACAATTAATTCGCTGTTGTCTGAAAAACATAAGCTTTTGAAAACTAATTTTCTTAGCGTGGTTGCAATTTTAGAGAATTTTAAAGATTTAAAAAAAAAATTCGATTCTTTCTTTTCTTTTTTTTATTCTACGTAAAGTACTCGATAGATTTGTTCTAAAAATTGCAGGGAAATTATTTGCGACTGCCAAAAGAAGGGAAATTTTCAAAAATTGATTTTCATAGCGTAGTTTTAATTTTAGAGAATTTTTAAAATTTTGAAAAAGAAATTTTGAAAAGAAAATGTTATTTATTTAACCAGTTAGATCTCGAAAATTACTCGATGGATTTGCTTCAAATTTTGTATACCATCTATGTTTTTGTATAACTAGACGGGAAGCTATTGAAAATTGGTATTCATAGAGTAGTTTTTTTATAGAGCCATAAACATGAACTGTATTTATATATAAATATGATTGCATTTTATAAAGATTAGAAATTTTGTTGTCATCATTCTTTTTATTACTACATTATATCATTTTTCAATAGAACAAATTTTTTTGTATTACTTGATGATTTAAAATAAATTATAAATGTTGAAAAAGCAAACAGCTAGCATATGTGTTCGAAATTTATAAAGCACAATATGAGTAAATATTAATGTTAGACAATTTTTTAATATTAAAATCACATATAAATAAATATAAAAAAATTAATGAAACTCAAAGAACTCTATGAGAAAGCATTCCGCCAAAGCACTTGGCAGCGTTTTTTTTTTATGCTACAACGGATGGTGTTAATATAAATGATGAAAAATGCTATTAGACAAAGACAGATAGTTCGGCCCCCTGTTATGAGTTATCCGCAACTTGTACATTAAAAAGCAATATTTTTTCTGATTAGGACAAATAAATTTTGATGCTTTGTTTTCAAAAAAAGTTTGACATACTTACAAAATCATAAGTTAGGCTAGTGAATATGATGTTTAAGTATGTCAAACTGTTTTTCAAAATAAAGCAGCAAAATTAATTTGTCCTTATTAGAGAATATATTGCTTTTTACTATACAAGTTGCGGACAACTCTTAATTTCTATCAATAATTACTAATTTTTTCAAAAACGTACATTTTTCAATTAGAAAAGTATAGAGAGATCCAACGTCCTCTTAACCCATCGTCGAATTCCATTCAATTCAAGAGGGAAATCTATTTCAATGATATCTACTTCCTTCTAATAGATATTCTACTACCACCAAGCAGAAATATTTTTGAAGCAACTAAACTTTGAAAAAATTAAATCTTTATTCACCAAGAGGAAAACTAGTAAATCTAAGAATATATTTTATAAATTTAAAAATTCTATTTGAAATTAGTTAATTTGATTTTTTATTTAAAATTATTGATTATATATCTCTCTCACTACGTTAGCATTAACTTACATGTTCTTATTCATATGATTCAAGTAAAAAAAAATTAATCGTTTTTAGGAAATTTATTATTACAATAATTAATAATATATACATAACATAATTTTTTTCATCAACAAATTGAATCTTATGCATTATTTTACCGCTGTATAATTCTTTATAGCAGCATGTAACATATTCATTTTCCGTTTCTATCCAATGCGCATGAGCATGCTCATTAAAACCTAAACCTGCAAAATTTAAGCCCCAAAGCTTGCCACTGGGGCTCCAAAAATATCCAAAACGTGTTTTTTCTTACATAATTTTTACCGTGCACAATTTATTGCCGAATAATATAGAAATATGCAAATAGCTTTATAATTGTATTGAGAATTATCCAGATTTTTTGCATTTTTTTATCTTCTTCTAATTCCATATTTTAAATATATTTGAAGTGTTTCATCGTTCTTTTACGTATAAAGATAATATTTGGCTAAAACCAAAAACACGTTTATCTAACAAGTGATTAGAGATTTGAATGCTCTAGGACTTACAAATAAGTTTAATTACACCTCATTGAGCCGTATAGACCTTGAAAATTAAAGAAACCACGAATTTTGCGGAGTTTTCCCGTTTCTTTTGGATCAAGTTTTGTAAAATTTTATCAAAAGCTGATGCGTTAATCGAACTCTTGCTAATTTACAATTTCTACGATCCAACTGCATATGTCTACTATTTTTATAAATCGACTACGCATGTTTATAACCTACAGAGACTTACTGCGCTTACGTTCTAGCCCTGCAGACCATCTGCGCAGCCTATAACTAGTAAAGAATTACTGCACATAATGATAACCCCTAAAAGAAGTACTGAATGTACAGCATCACAGCTCCTACAAATTTACTGCGTATCTCCATACATTGCTTTAAACTTCTGCACATGTGCAAGCCCCTTTCAAGTTCCCTTTGTTATGTTTATTATATTGCAATCGATATCCTATCGCGATATCCTTAGAAGACCTTGAATTCTACTGAATTTTTAAGCAAAATAATTCATCTATATTCCACTTTAATCTAGTTCTATGTAGAAATCAAGTTCTACTGTTTTAACAGAGTGCTACTTCATTATTTAACTTGTTTATTATGTTAGTTTTCGTCTCTCCATGGAATTTTGGCATAAAATCTGACGTATTGTCACATGTTATTTTTTCTTTAGTGGATGTTCGTTTGTAGTATTTCATTAACACTGAAGAAAACTATGCTTCGTTACTGGATCTTCTC
This sequence comes from Anastatus disparis, assembly GCA_017163975.1. Lineage (NCBI taxonomy): Eukaryota > Metazoa > Arthropoda > Insecta > Hymenoptera > Eupelmidae > Anastatus > Anastatus disparis. Next base: position 10,558,913 of record JAFFSR010000347.1, read on the forward strand.
GAGTAGATGGTGGCACAATCTTCCAACTGCTTTAAGAGTCAAAATGCATTACATACATGTAGTTAGTCGTGCCTTGACGCTGCAGCTTAACAGAATAAGATAGAGATAAGTGATCTTATGTACAGCTTATTCTCTTTTATTTCCATTCCCTCACGTTGTTCTTCTAGCCTGTAAAGAAATTAACGGTTATTACTCGCTATTCAGAACGTATTCCAAAAGTCATACCTTCGCACCAACGTTGGTTCCTTAACTTCCAAATGTTTAGTTGTTTTGGAACGTTTAAAAACGAAAGCCTTAAATATTTTGATGAAAGCTGAAAAGATGCACATTTTTCGCACACCTTTTTTACATTTCGAAATATTCTGCAAAGTTTTGGAATGTGTCGTAACGACTTTTCATAAAACCATACGTGCGTACGTATGGAATACATCCTCAACGCGATATTAACGTATATACATAGTTAAAGTAGACTGTATTAAATCCACGCGGTACCGCAAAGTAGCGTGTTAGGATCTTTAAATGCTAAAAAAAACAAGAATGTATTTCTTATATCTGTTCCTGCTCTTCCTGCTCTGCATAAGGTTAAAGCAACATATGGGGATACGCAGTAAATTTGAAGGAGCAGAATGTTGTACATTCAGTTCTTTCTTCAGGGGTTGTAATTATTTGCAGTAACTCTTTATTAGTTATGGGCTGCGCTGGTGGTCTGCAGGGCTAGAACGTATGCGCAATAAATCTCTATAGGTTATAAACATGCTCAGTCGTTTATAACCTATAGAGAATAGTGATCGAATAGTAATAGAATAGTTACCTTTAATGAAAATAGTATACATGTGCAGTCGGATTGTACAGATTGCAAATTAGCAAGAATTTGATTAACACATCGACTTTTAATAAAGGTTTTACAAAGCTTGGTCCAAAAGAAACGGGAAAACTCCGCAAAATTCGTGGTTTCTTTAGTTTTCAGGGCCTATACGTCTCGATGAGGTGTAATTAAACTTATTCGTAAGTCCTAAAGCATTTAAATCTCTAATCACTTGGTAAATAAACGTGTTTTTGGTTGTAGCCAAATATTATCTTCATACGTAAAAGAATGATATGACACTTTAAATATATTTAAAATATGGAATTTCAAGGAGAAAAAAATGCAAACAATCTAAAAAAAATCTGGATGATTCTCAATACAATTATAAAGCTATTTGCATATTTTCTGATTTTTCGGCTGTAAACTACGTACGGTAAAAATTATTTAAGAAAAAACACGTTTGCACATTTTTGGGGCCCTCGTGACAGCTTGGGGACTTAAATTATGCACAGAGGCATCTTTCAACATACTCTATTGGATACGCAAGGAGTCGTAAAGATCCCGGCTGGGGCCGATTCGGCCCCCTTATCCCGCTATAGCTTTTGAGGTCTTCCAAAGATATCGCTGTAAGATATGGATAATAATATAATAAACATATGGATAGAGAGTTGGAGGGGGCTCACCCAAGTGCAGAAGATTAAAGCAATACAATATGGGGATTCGCAGTCGGTTTGTAGGAGTTGTGGTGCTGTTAGTTCAGATCTCCTTTCAGGGGTTGTAATTATGTGCAGTGATTCCCTACTAGTTATAGGCTGCGCAGATGGTCTGCAGGGCTTGTGGATACGCGCAGTAAGTCTCTACAGGCTATAAACGTGTGCAGTATATTCCTAGGGATAGTAAGCATGTGCAGTTGGATTGTAGAGATTGTTAATAAGCAGAGTTTTATTAATATATTGGCTTTTAATGAAGATTTTACAAAGCTTGGTCTAAAGAAAATGGGGAAACTTTGCAAAATCTGTGTTTTTTTGAGTTGTCAGGGCCTATACGGATCGCTAAAGGGTAATTTAACTAAGTTATAAGTCTCAAGGCATGAAAATCACAAATAACTTAGTATATAAACGTGTTTTTGAAGTTATGGTGATAAAAAACCATGGAGAAAACGCTGTCAAGTGCTTTGGTGTAATGCATTCTCATAGAGCTCATTGAGTTAGTGTTTATTTTATTTTTATTTTTTAAATGTGACTTTAATGTAAAAAAAATTATTCATCGGCAATTTTTCCTAATATCTGTTATATATGGCTGATTCCATTTCAAATCGAACAGCTTGTATACACTCAAGTCACCAATCACTGCACCGATAGAGTATGTTATTCTACTCTAGAAATAAGGAGACACGTATTTTTTTTTTTTTTTTTGCTGAAATATCAAAATTGCATAAGATATGCACATTTGAAAATTGCTTACAAAAACTAAACGTTCAAACTTAAATAGTTGACAATAACTTTAGAGGGCTATCGTTTTACCAATTTTCAATGAATTTTGGTAAACCTTTTTTGTTTTATTCTGTTTTGAGCCCTCTTCAATTCAGGACAAGAAATTTAAAACTGACAGGGATATATGCATTTTACCCAAAAATGCACTTTTTATACGCATGCATTTTTCTCAAAAAGGAGATCTTTTTTGCTGAAAGTTTTTGGGCTGATAGAGGACCAAATTACATATCTAATGGTACCTGTTCAATCCCGTATTTTTTTGTTTGGAGCGAGAAAATAATTTACAAATTTTATTGTTGAAAGATGCTTGTATATACGTTTGGAAGTCTTAAGCAATCTACATCCAAACGTTGTTGCATGCTTCGCTCATCATTGGTATACATTTCTATGTAAGTATATACTATCAATAGTGATATATATTAGTTATATACGCCATTTGAGAGTAAGAAGGATGAATACGGGGCGAGTTTGTTGCGAGAACAGTAGACAGTCGAGGGCGCGTGAATCATGACCGAGATTGACTGCTGTTCGAGCAACAAATTCGCCCCATATTCATCCTTCTTACTCCCAAATAGCGTAGATAATTTCATGTCGTCGAAGCAGCTATGAGGGACTATACAATTATAAATGTACAAATTTGCAATCCAGCTGACCACGCATATCACGCAAATTTTATATTTAATGTTCTTTTTCACTCTCTTATTTTCACTATAATTATTATTTTTTTGTTATTTGTACTAATTTTCTTCATTATTTTCACTAATTTTTTTATAATTAATTAAATTTTTTTTTATTCCATATTTTTTTAAAATTGATTAAATAACAAAATTTCAAAAGAAAAAACAAAACACGCCGATTAAACTAACCAATTTTACGACTTTGGTGATCGCTTCATAGCTAATTACTACCTTATAATGCGAAGTATAGATGACTCCATCTGTCACCATGTGAGGTATGGAATTATCTATATTTCTTATGTAAAGTATAGCAAACTGAATATAGTTGTGCTACGAATTGAAATATATGTAACCTCAATACCCATTTGACTAGCTTTGCACATACAACACTGAGTATCTAGTACGACGACATAAATATATATATATATATATATATATATATATATATATATATATATATATATATATATATATGGGACGTTTCACGTCAACTCACCTGACAAAAAAATAGGATTCGTCGAAAATCTGTGAAAATGTTCTATTTGATACCCAAAATATACAAAAAAAATTTTAGAGGTCCAGGTCAAAGGGGTCAGGATTTAAACGTGATGGAATTTTTCGAATTTTCCAAATTTTTTGCTAAATAAATATTTTAATGAATTTTTTCCTCAAAAACTATCAATTTTTCGTTAAAACTTAATAGAATACTTTTTCTTGGAAATTAGATGTAGAATTCACCTGGATTTTTGCGAATTATAATATACTGATTTTTATGCTTACTTGATCGATTTAAACATACTATTTAGTATATCTAAAAATCGAGCAGGTTAAATTGGCTTTTGAAAGTCTTATTTTTTTTGTTTTTTTATGAGGAAAAAATATACGAAGCCTCCAATTGGGCAGCCTTCTCAAAGTTACTTAATTGTGCAAAAATGTCTGAAAAAATCGTTATTTTGGATCAATGATGAGATTCGTGATTTTTTTTCTGAAAAAGTATTGATTTTTGGGACAAATGTATGAAAATGGTTTCAAACAGGTACCATTAGATAAGTAATTTGGTCCTCTATTAGACCAAAAAATTTCAGCAAAAAAAAAGATGGCCTTTTTGAGAAAAATGCATGTGCATTAAAAGTGCATTTTTGGTAAAATGCATGTGCATAAAAAGTACATTTTTGGTAAAATGCATATATCAGTCATTTTTTAGTTTTTTTTTTTAAATTTCTTGCATTAAATTGAAGAGGGTTCAAAACAGAATAAAACAAAAAAGGCTTACCAAAATTCATTGAAAATTGGTAAAACGATAACCCTCTAAAGTTATTGTCAACTATTTAAGTTTGAACGTTTAGTTTTTGAATGCAATTTTCAAATGTGCATATCTTATGCAATTTTGATATTTCAGCAAAAAAAAAAAAAAATACGCGTCTCTTTATTTCCAGAGTAGAATAACATACTCCATCGGTGCAGTGATTGGTGACTTGAGTGTATATAGGCTGTTCGATTTGAAATGGAATCAGCCATATAAGCTTACGAAATTGATCATATTATCTATCATAAAACGTAAAACTAAATATAATTATTCTTTTATTATAAAGGGTGGGCTAAAAGTACCGGAACGGCGAAATAACTCTACGGGATTGTATTTTAGGAGAAAAAGCTTAAAACAAAAGATAGAGGATGTTTTCTTGGCTGTTCGACGGTGATCATGACCATGAACTTGACCATGACCTTAAATGTCATTTCAAGGTCAAGTTAATTTCTTTAAATGGGAGCCCATAATTTTCATTTCCGAGGTGAAAATTATGGGTTCCCATTTAAAGAAATTAATTTGACCTTGAAAAGACATTCAAGGTTATGGTCAAGGTCATGGTCATTATCACCATCTAATAGCCAAGAAAATATCCTCTATCTTTTGTTTCAAGCTTTTTCTCCTAAAGTACAATCCCGCAGAGTTATTTCGCCGTTCCGGTACTTTTGGCCCACCCTGTATATAAAGTTTTTATTTAAAAAAAATCAATAATATAACATCTATAAGGAATAATTATATTATTAATAGATAAATCTCAATCTTGAGCAATGAAGATTGTCCATTTACAATCTGATTCTGAAAAAAAAATTTCTTTTGAAACCTATACCTATTTATTGAATTATAAGTATGAAAGTTTTTTTATCTAAAAAAGCCTTTGTTGAATTTTTAATTTTCAACAATTTTTTTCTTGATTCAAGTAAAAAAAATAACACACAATTCTAGTAAAAACATGCAATGTATATCATAGCTAAATCACAGCTGATAAAAAAAACAATAATCTAACATCAATAATAATAATATAATATAAAAATGTATCTCAATCATAAGCAATGAAGATTGTCAAGTTATTATTTCAATCTTGAAGTAGCGCTTACACAGTCGTTATAATATTTGAATAAATAACAAAAAAATCAATTAAACAATGACAGCGTATCCGGTCTATACTTGATATAAATTCTATGATATTTAGCATTTTAATCTTTCATCAGTGATCATAAATTTAGGGTCATATGCTGTAACTTGGATAACTGATGTTCAGTTTATGTTTTCTTAAGGCTCTGAAATATAAACTACACTAAGAAAACCAATTTTCAATAGCTTCCGTACTAGTCAATTGAAAAAATTAATGATATGGGAAATTGGATGCAAATCCATCAAGTACTTTTCGAGATCTAACCAGGAGAGGCTATGAGCTTCGGGTTACAGTTCTTGATGAAACCATTAGATATGTTTTGAGGTACCAAAATATGAGTAAGGCCAGAGCAATACGGTCTAACGCTTAAAAAAACTGAAATTATAGACGTTTCTAGTTTTATTTTAAGAAAAATGTGAAAAAAAGCTCTTAATTGAAGTGTGAATAATTCAGTCTAGATATGTCTTTAATAAATTAACAGGAACTAAAATTAGAGTACAGAAAGCAAGCTTTAATTTTCCGTTTTCAGAATTAAGAAATAATAATTAGAACCAGAGATATGTTTGCTGCTTAACTTTGAGCAAACATGTCTCTGGTTCTAATTATTATTTCTTAATTCTAAAAACGGAAAATTAAAGCTTGCTTTCTGTACTCTAATTATTGTTTGAAAAGTCTAAAATATTATCATAAAACGAAAAATGCGGCGCGTGGTAGAACTGATGTAAGCATATGGGTATTTTTCCCAAGTGCGAAAGAGAAAGTAATATTAAAGAATGACGTTTACCCTGGTGAAAAAAATCAGGTGACAAGTCACCTGATTTAACAGGTGATTTATCATGCCAAAATATCATGTATCGATTTTGTTGGGTTTTACACGTTTTAAACCATGCTTAGTCAATTTAGAATAATTTTTGAAAAATTTTGAAATTTTTGAACTTAGAAATTTTTTTGTAAAATTAGTCAAAATTTTTTCAAAGACGAAATTATCTAAAAAATTTTCTAAGTTCAAAATTTTCCAAAATTTTCAAAAATTGTTCTAAATTGACTACGCATGGTTTAAAATGTGTAAAGACCAACAAAATCGTTCCATGATGTTTTGGCATGATAAATCAATTGATAAATCAGATGATTTATCACCTGATTTTTTTTAATAGGTTACACATGCTCACGCCGGCTCTACTTCGCACTGCATTTTTTCGTTTTATAACAATAATTTAGACTTTTCAAACAAGATTATCATCAATAATTATTCTACATATATATGGCTAGTGCCTTTGACAATATTAGAAGTATATTACTGTTTCGGTAAAATGTAAATCGCTGTGTAAAAAATATTTTATGTTTTTCTCTTACCTAACCGCAGCGCCGCCAAGCGGCAAATGGTTCCTACCTCCTCTTAAGAGAAGGCTTCATAAATACATTTGCAACTTATTTAACCAAAGTTATGCAAAATAATTTATTTTAAAATTCATAAAGCTATATCTTATCATGTTATAAACAAATAGGAAAAAAAGATTTACATAATTAACAAAAATCTTTACTATTACCCTGATAGCACAACTTTTTCAATTCTTGTGCAATTCTGCTGCAATTTCTCTGCCCGTCAGCAAAACTACAGCAGATCTTAACTAACATGCTTCCCATTTCAACTATATTTCTGCGCTAAGATGATTGCATCAGGCTCTAAGCATCATAATTACGTTAGACTCACGCAAGCTTTAGTGCACTTACAAGAGGATTTCCAACTGCACTAGAACTTTCAGCAGAATTGCGACGAAATTGCATTGGAGCACGTACGTGAGACACTGAGCAGCAGAAATAGATTAACTTGTGCAATTAAGCATGCTTAATCTAAACGATTTGATCACGAGCTCAGGCGTCAGAATTGCAGCAGTTCCGTGCATCACATCTTTAGCAGATAAATTGCAACATACTTGCGTCAGACTTGCAGCAGCTTTAATGCACTTACAAGAGGATGTCCAACTGCACTGGAACTTTTAGCAGAATTGCGATGAAATTGCATTAGGGCACGTACGTCAGACACTGAGCAGCAGAATTAGATTGTCTTGTGCAATTAAGCGTGCTTAATCTAAATAATTTGATCACGAGTTCGGGCCTCAGAATAGCAGCAGCTTCATGCATGGCATCTTTAGCAGATTAATCGCAACATACTTGCCTTTCATAAGTATACTGCAATTCTGCTGTAAGCATCCATGCATCACACGATGTTCCTGGCTGCACTTTGTCTGCTGTAAGTATACATCAATTCTGCTGCGAAGTGTCAGCTGCACGATGCCTTTCATAAGTTGCGATGTAGGAATTTCAATAAATTTAATATTCTATATCTTTTACATAAATATATTGAGTCTATTCGTGAGCCGATTCTCACAGGCAAAAACGGTGAATCAAAAGAATTTATTTGTGAAAAGGGCGCCAGATACACCACCAACTAGCTAGCAGTAAGCAGGAGTCTCAGGCTACCTTGGATCGGAAGATGGCTCTATTCGAGCAGAATTCTTGCCTAAAATGGGAGGTAGGAACACACACAAAAAAAAACTTTTATTTAACTTCAACTTCCACTTATATTAAAGAAATAAACTTATTTTACATTTGGTCATAATAAACCTTACTTAGAATTCTACCTATTCGCGCTCTCTTGTATCCCACACACAGAAAAATTTAGATTACACAAAAAAAAACTTTTTAAATTTACTTTCAGTCTATACAAAAAAAATTTTAAGTTTACTTAATGTCTTTATTTACTCGTCTCTTAGTAAACAAGAAAATGTTTAATTTAATTTATTCGAGAAAAATGAATTTACTATCTTAGAATTTAATTACGAAAATTGTTTCACCGTTTAGGCTCACTTCGCTTCTCTCTCTCTCACTCACAGCGCTCAATACATGCCCACGTTTTACTAAATGAACAGATTTCTTTTATTATCCAATACGTGATTACTAATAAAATAACGAAATTAACTTATTGATATATGTTTTATATTTTAATTTAATTATTATTCACTCAACCGGTGAATAAACACGCTCAACCGGTCAAGATTCTCTTTTGATAATACGTGGCGACGTGGCACACACACTCCGGCACTCACGGTCTTATTTAAGTCAAATATAACAATTAAAAATTTTATTTTTATTTCACTTCGCTTAACAATTTTTAATGAATTTTTGTTTAGTTATTTTCGGTCACGTTCAATCAACTTTTACAAACTTTTCAATTTCTATCACGCTTTTACGTTAATCACTTCAATTATATAATCAAATCTCGTGCACAAATAAAAGAAAAACCACTTCACTGACTTGAAAATCAACTGACGAGAGCCGTTGATTAACAAAAAATGTAAATTCTTATCGGGCGCAGCCCACTCACCACTGATGTACTTTAAGCTCCGTCTAGATCGATACGGTCGACGATGGTGCTCAAGATGGCTAGTTGAATATGGCTGGCGATAATGGCCGCTTGATCGCTAGTTTCTTTCAGGTCTTGGCGGTCGCTACCGGCGACGCTAATTGCTGCTTCAAACTCGTCTCCAGAGCCAGGACTTTCCTATTTCTCTACCTCTGTGACTCAGCTGTAGATCCTCTCAGGTCCAATAAGTTTTCTCCTGCCTGAATATGCACAGCGAAGAAAAAGAGTGACTCTTGGAAGTTGCGGCGAATTACAAAAGGAGAAAGGCTTCGGTGCGACACGAGGACGACAACCAAATCACGTGCGACTCAGCGTAAAGACCAGCAGTGAATGCCTTCTTCTTAAAAGGCTACTTCCTTCTTCTCCGCGTCTTCTTGTTATCTTCTGTCTTTATTTAATTAATTTTACTCCCAATCACTGCTCTTGAATTCTTTTCACAGGTTTTCATTCGTTCAACGTCATTTCCTTTTCACTACATACACATACGCTCAAGATGCGTATAACTTTCTGCTATAATTTGTTTAATTAACTTGCACGTTTATAAATTCACACAAGTGTTAATTTAATTTTCTTTATACTAGTTAAAGCAATTTTTATTCTTTCTCTTCGTTAATATTTCATTCTCTTTATTTTCTTTTTATTTGTTGTCCTTTTCTGTCTTCTTATGCGCAGATTGTTCGTCACCGTCTACACATACTGATATTGCACATACATATACATACGTGTACGTATATGCACGGTATAGAGGCTCAGCTAAGAGAAAAAGATCGTGACGATCCCTCCTCTAACGCTCTCTTTCCATCTTTCTTGATTATCTCCTTTCTCTCTCTTCGCTTAATGCGCGAAAGATCGACGCGCCAGCACTTTCAATTCGTTCTGCCAGCTTGCGGATCTCCCCATCTCTCTTACTCCTTATCTATTTCTTATTCTTCTCTCTTGCACCTCATCTCCTTGAATCCGTGACTCCTAGCGCACGCGTGGTCGTTGCTAAATATTGGTGTATACTTAGTCGCTCAACTGGCTGCTACAGCATCACCGATGTTCACATCCATTAGCTATCGATGTGTGTGTAATGGCCGCCGCGCGCGTCAGTTAAAAATCAAATCTTCGTCTTGTGATCTCGTAACAAAAAGAAATTAAGAGAACTATCTCGTCCTTTCTAATTAAAGAATCGATTTTCCGAAAATATTAGAAAATGAAGAGAAAACCATCCTATCAGCATATTTTCTTTGATAAAGATTATTTATGTTCGTTTTCGAAAACCTGAAAAACTTCAATCTAGGTTAGGTGACAATTTCGTTTTCAGGTTTTCAGAACAAGCATAAATTAATTCTTTCTCATCAAAGAAAATATTGCTTTTTTGATACAGATGCGGCTTTCTCTTCATTTTTTGCTAAAGTTAGTAGTTTTTGTAAAAAAATCATTTCTTTGATTAGAAAAGGACAGAGATACGTGACCTCCTCTTAAGGGGATTAATAAAATTTAAAAAAAATCTCATATGAGTTTGGGCCCATGGGTGGTTGGTGGTTTGTGCCGACGGGAGAAAAATTTTATTTCGAAAATTTTTTATTGTTGCGTGGTCTTTTCTACGTCGCAAAGTATAGTGCGATTCTGCTGCAAGCATCCGTGCATCATACAATGTTCCTGGCTGCACTTTGTCTGCTGTAAGTATACATCAATTCTGTTGTGAAGTGTCTGCTACACGATGCCTTTCATAAGTATATTGCAATACTGCTGCAAGCATCCATGCATTAAATGTTTCTCTAGACTTCACTTCGTCTGTCGTAAGTCTGCTGGACATCTGTTGCAAGTACCTGATGCAATGATCTGACTGCATAACTCTAAAAGATTTGGGTAGCATGTTATATAAGATCTGCGCACTGATACTTGCGTCAAATTGTGCTACCAGGGTATAAAAAAATATGGTAAATCGATTATTACTAATGTCAATTACGAATCTTAATAATATTGTCAAATCATAGATTAAAAACATAAAGAACTCTTAACTATTTCATGTAGTACAATGAGTATCATATATCATACATATAATACAAGGGTCAATTACTTGAAATAAGTAACAAATTTTTAAGTCGGTAAATAAACTATTAATCAATAATCAAAATTATGACGTTGAAAAATAAGCATTTTTTTATTGATTTCAACAAAATTTATTATTTTTATTATATTTGTACATCATAATATATTGTAAATATAAAAAGCTTAATTTGATTAATATAAAAAACAGTAACAGAAATGAAAGTAGTTAAACATTTAACTAAATATTTAAGATAATCATAGTACATATCAAAACTTATAGTATTATTAGGATGATTAATGTGCAAGCTCAACCGCGAGAGGGCAGCAGCACGAGTAATATCTGTCATGGCGGCGTATATATATATATAGATATATATTATCATTTAGAATATATCTATGTATATGTTTAGTTGTCAATGTTTTCATTATAACCTTACGACTTTGTGACTCTAAACATTTTTTTAAATAAAAGATAAAGTGTAGTGTATAAAATTGTAAAAATAGTATAAAATTTAAATTTCCCAAAAATTAATAAAGAATTTTTTTTAAATTATTTAAACTACTCTGAAGCACAATGATTGATGCAAAGACCATCGTTAGTTTTCGGAGTAAACGGTAACCTTCCTATTGCTTTAAACAATTTTTTACCGCACAGTAACATTTTTTGGGAATTTTAATTTCACACTATTTTTACAATTTAGTACACTACACTTCATCTTTTATTTAAAAAAATTTTCGGAGTCACCAAATCGTAAGGTTATAATGAAAGCAATGTTCTGTAATCAAAACATTGACAACTAAACATATACATAGATATATTCTAAATGATAATAATATATCTATATATATAAACCGCCATGACAGATACTGCTCGTACTGCTGCCCTCTCGCGGTTGAGCTTGCACATTAATCATCCTAATATGATAATTATTATATTCAATATGGGAATTGCATATTATAATAGTCTTTTTTATGCAAATTTAAAACTTAACTCAATAATAGCCAAAAATATAATTGATATTTTTTTTCATAGTTTTTTAAAAATATTTAAAAAATGCACAGTGCGGATGTGAATTATAATCGCTGTTCCAAACTATCGTTTAGTCGATGTTTTTCTTGAAACTTTGAATCAAGCACTAAATATAATTAATTTAAAAATTAATAACTTTACTGTAAGCATGTTAAAATATTAAAATTTAGTTTTTCAGTATATCTACCAGCAATTTTAATTAATCAATGACGGAAAATATTCATAAGACTATTCTACACTTTAGGTCTAAGCAGCGTGATGACATGGCTTTTATTTGTAAACTTATTCGCGATTTGTTTACGTTCTCCTACTGATAACTAACCACAGTCTACCGTCAGAAATTCACAAAAAAAATTTAGATGAAAAGCGCTCATTTAAACTGTATTATCTCTGGTTCTACTTGTCACACAAAAAAATCAAAAAAAGTAAATTAAAGTAAATGAAATTTTATTCTATTTGTATCCTCTTTTATAATATGTAAAAATTTCAAATTAAATAAAAATTTTTTAATTGTATATTTTTCAATAATTACTAAAAAATTCAAACAGAAATGAAGAAAATTTTAAAAAATTAAAAATTCAACTCTGATGATTTTTTTTGTTCTGATGCTTCTTAATAAAGTTATAAGCAATTGAAACATCAAAAGTGAAAATTTTATTAACAATTACGTTTGACATATTATTATATATATTATCATTATTTTCCTAGAAATAAATTTTAGTTTTTTGAAGAAATTTGAAATAATAATATTTGAATTAATCAAATAATTTTGATTTGAATTTGATTATTTACATGCTTACAATATATACGATCACTTGTAACTTTATTGAAAAGTCTCGTAAGGGATAATACATCGGTAATGAATATTAAATTTTTGAAAATTCTTTCGGTTTTCGTTTGAATTTTTTCCTAATCATTAATTAAAAAAAAAAATAAAAAGTTAGTATTTTGTATCTAATTCAATATGATATTTGTTATGCAACTATCAGAGACAATACTGTTTGAAGGAGCGCTATACATATATATTCATATAGCGCTCATACATACATAATACGCACATAATACAAACATACAGGAAGTTTTTAATAATTAACGCATTAGAATAAAAATCATTAGGTGGCCGTTAAAGATGTATCTGCGTATGAGTACGCGTTCTATACATACTAAACGCTTATGTGGTAACCCAATACCCAAACAGCATATACACAACGATTTGTACACTGAGAAAAATGTCTGCATACAATTTACTACGAACATATATAAAATTACTATTTAATATAGTAATGCTGTGACATACTCGCTTTGTAAGAAAAATTACTATTTTAGATAGTAAATTTTGATTGATCAGATAATATATAGAAAAAAATATACCAACGCATTGGCCGAGTGGTTTGGCGCGTGCCAGGCGATCTGCGAAGTTAAGCAGCATTGGCCGCGGTTAGTACTTGGATGGGTGACCGCTCCAAGGAACGCTGCGCGTCCAATCTGGACTTGCCTTGTGTGGCAATCGCTTGGGCGTGCTGGCCACATGACAATGTGAGCGGGAGGTGTGGCAGATACGGTGTAGGTATCCTGATACAAGGATTCCTAATACCGAATCTGCTATATACACCGACCCGTTCCGGAGAGGGTTTTCCCAGGTTTTATCCCACTGGGTTTGCTTATGGGTTTTCCCCTCTTCACGGGCATTACGGGCGAATGCGGAATGGGACGGGTAAAAAACAAAATTGGAAGTAAAAATAAAAGTGTGGGGTAATACTTTAAGATCGTAAAGATGAACTTGGAAACCACCAAATTTTTATATAGAAAAAAATTTTTTAGTCATTTTTTTTTATCTCGAATTATTTTTAATTTACTTATTATATGCGAAAAAATATTTTTAATTTAAAAATTTTTTTTTTATTTATTAAATTAATTTAAATAATATTTGAAAGAAAACTCAGAAAAAAATCTTATTTTTGTTGGGATCAAACCGCCGATCGCGAAGACGTGAAGCTTGAACGTTACCGTCTGCGCCATGCTAATATGTTACGCAATATACTTCGAATCTTCTTCATATGTTATAGAGGATACTTTAAATTTAGTTAAAAATTTTGAGGTCAAGTTTTCGAATTAAAAATCCGACGAATCGAATATACTACACAAAACAAACTTTTTACTATATAGGGATATCTCTGGAACTTTTTAATTTTGAGAAATTGTCTTCACAACAATTCAAAAGTCTATAATACAAGTTTCTGGAGTGGCACACACTTCAATAAGGGCTTAAATTTTTCGTTTCTGTAAGTAGAGTATGTAATTAAATTTCGGTATCGATTGAACAATCGTTGTTCACGGTACATAATTTTATACGTCAAAAATGATACTTTTTTCATATTTTTCTACGTGTGTTTCTTGAGCTATAAAAAAAGTAACGTACTTTCGATCCTTCTCAAATTTTTTGAGCATAATGAATATGGTAAAAAGAACAGTTTAAGCCTACCCTGGTACATGTGCCCCTCTTTAGGAAGCTGTTAGACTATTTTTAATGTTAGTGTAATTTTTAGGTGAAAATCATACTAACATTAAAAATAGTCTAACAACTTCCTAAAGAGGGGCACATGTACCAGGGTAGGCTTAAACTGTTCTTTTTTACCATATTCATTATGCTCAAAAAATTTGAGAAGGATCGAAAGTACGTTACTTTTTTTATAGCTCAAGAAACACACGTAGAAAAATATGAAAAAAGTATCATTTTTGACGTATAAAATTATGTACCGTGAACAACGATTGTTCAATCGATACCGAAATTTAATTACATATTCTACTTACAGAAACGAAAAATTTAAGCCCTTATTGAAGTGTGTGCCACTCCAGAAACTTGTATTATAGACTTTTGAATTGTTGTGAAGACAATTTCTCAAAATTAAAAAGTTCCAGAGATATCCCTATATATATTCTAAGGACTTTATGCTTTTCGATTTTACATTATTATTTACTATCAGGGCGGTAAATTTTAGTATCTTTATAGATAAAATTAATAGGTTAATCAACAAAATTTACTAACTTATGCAGTAAAAATTATTCCTACAATTTTTACTATATTATGTAGCAATTTTTATTGAATATCAATACTACTTTTTCATGTGTTTTCTAATAAAAAATATTACATACATAAGAATTATTTGTCGAAATGAAGTAATATTTCTCATAGAACGAGTACGTCATAACGTTACTATATTATAGTAATTTTACATATTTTTGCAGTAAACTTTATCCAGACATTTTTCTCAGTGTACGTTGATGTGCCGATGTGCCTTCTCTCTCCCCTCCTACACTTAGCTTGTGTAGTGCATATTCGTTTGGTATACTCTCTCTCTCTCTTTCTCTAACTCAGGCTTGAATATGCATTGCTTGGTATAGTATTTAGTTTTCTCTCTCTCTCTCTCTTATTCTTATAACTTAGTTGTGTATGCGCGCACAGATAGGGTCACATGTACACAACACATATTAAAATGTAACGTGACGGTAACTTAGATTTTTATCCCCAGCAAATTTTCAAGGCGCGCCAAAAGAAGTATCGACTTCAATAATTCCAGTAAAAGCACACTTTTATCGGAAGATATTTAATAGTAAATTTAATTTACATTTTTGCTCACTCAGGCAAGATACATGTAAGAAATGTGATATTCATAAAATGCAAATCGCTGATTCGTCATCAAAGGAAAATGAAATAAATAAAATTAATTTTGAACACGATTTACGAAAAGCAGAAAAAATAAGAACCTCGCTGAAACAAGATGAAGAAACTGCTCTAAGTAATGAAGGATATTACATATGTACAATCGATTTAAAAAAAGCATTACCTTTTCCAAAACTTACTGTTTCAGATGCTTATTATAATCGAAACATGTATTGTTATAATTTTGGTATTCCCGATGTTGCTCAAAAGAAAGGTTATTTTTACGTGTGGCATGAAACGATTGCTTATCGAGGTTCACAAGAAATTAGTTCTTGTTTAGAAAAACATTTTTTTTAAAATGCTAGAAAAATGAAAAAAATTACTATTTATAGTGATACGTGCACAGATCAAAATAGGAATATTAAAATGTCCTTAGTTCTCATGCATCTTACAAAACGGTGATATGGAAACAGAATATATTGAAGAAAAATTTTTATATTCTGGTCATTCTTTTTTACCCAATGATAGAAATTTCGCCTGTGTAGAAAAAGCATCAAAATAAAAAATGATTTATGTAGCCCAAGGTTGGTATAACATTATGCAAACTTGTCGTCGTAAAAATCCATTTAGTGTAATTAATATAACAAAAAGTGATTTTTATTCTATTATTAAATTAGAAAAATTGATAACAAATCGTGAAAAGATGAAAGATAGGCAAACTTTTAATTGGTTACGTATACAATGGTTAGGTTATGATAAGAATCGACCGTTGGAAATTTTATACAAAGAAACTCTTGATGAAGAGATGCCATTTTCAGTAATTGATCTGAAAAAACGACAATGTGGTCGTCCATCGACTTTATGCGCTTTTTTCTTTTTTGAGAAAAGTAAAGAACGCAAAAATATTATAAACATAACCTTTTACTTTAGCGTTCTTTACTTTTCTCAAAATCAATGTGGATAAATATTCATAATAATATCTATTGCGCTCAACCTTTACAGATACACCGATTAATACTTTGGTAAATAACAAAAAACTCAACCAGACAAGGACAGCGAATCCGGCCTGCTCTTAAATCGAAAATTCTCCAACTGTTGATTTTATTGTTTTTATGATATCTTGGGCATAAGAATATTTTCATAAAATTTTAAAAAATTCCTAGAGTGCTTTTTTATTAATCAAGGAAAACAATTTTTTCTTATAAGTTTATAAAATTATCAATTTTTAACAAACGTATATATATTTATACTCTTCTAAAAAAATTATTCTAATATTAATAAATTTTTATAAATATATAACAAAAATGAGTAAATAAGCAGTTTTAGCATGGCTCTGCGATGTTATGTCTGCTTATTTTTTTTTCAGTGTACGATTGTCATTCAAACTGCAGTTCCTAGTTACTGGAATAAACGTAATTTTGTTCTCAATATAAAATAAACCTATTACATAATTCAATATATTTTTTAAAATTGTTGTAAGATATATTATGCTTTATCCAGCCGTATTTCATGACGTGGATCATTATCATGAAAACTTCTTTGTTGACTATTGATCTTCGAGGCACTTGATTACTTAGAATTTCAGCTACTTCAAGTATTGTTTCACTTATATTTTCCAGATTGTTTGTTATCTAATTTAGTTTAAGATCACTTTTATCTCACTTTTGATCCTTACTGAAAATATTATATAAACTCTCATGTAAAATCTCATATGCGATCTCATTTGCAATGTCATATGAGTTTTCAGTTCAAGAACTAATATGAGATTTTACATGAGATCTCATATATTTTCATTTTAAAAATTAAATAAAAATCAGATCTCATATATATTTGTTGAATTTTTAAAATAAAATAAATATATATGAGATCTCATTGGCGATTTTATATGAAATCTCATAGGCAATTTCGTATGAGATCTTAAATATATTTTTTACCATTCAAACTCCAAAATCGCAATTTTGTTGCTCTTTCTTGGCTCTCATGGTCAAAAATATGGTTCGCAACTGATATAAAAAGGCTTTTTTACGAAACTCGTTACGACTCTCGCCTTCGACTCGGGCTGTAAACTTCTCGTTTAGTAAATAAAGCCTTTTCATACCCGTTACGAAATGTACTATTTTTTTCTTTTTAAAATTAAAAAATATATACAAAATTTCATTTGTAATCTCATATAAGTTTTTGTGCCAAAAACTCATATATATTTTAATTTAACGTCTGTTATGAATAATTGTCCTTTAGGATAAAAAATGACTTATCACAGACCATATTCCTTTCTAAATTTATGCTCAATGGTCCGATTTTCAATATGGAAATCCTCTTCAGGAGCTAAAAACATTTATTTTTCTTAAATTACAAAAGTCTCAATCACAATCAATTTCATACATGGTTTTATATAATTTAAAAAAAAAATTATTTTCACCTATTTACTTTAAAAATTACTATAATGTCATTTTTTCTCTTACAATTAATCAACAACCAAGACTTAATTTCAACAATTTTTGTCACATCATTTATATTCCTTCTATCTCACTCAACTGTACAATAGATTTTCAAATCAAATTCACATAGTCACATTTATATACATCAAAACAATATCACAAACATAGATGTCACTTTAAACTTTTTGAAATAATGTTTCATAAGTTGTTGAAAATTCATTCAAATTTGTCATTTTATTTATCGCATTATTCCCCTGTTTCTTAATATAAATCATTTCAGTAAATTTTCTTTTTTTTATTTCTTTCCTTATGTAAAATTTCCACTCTTTCCCAATCAATTTCATGACAAATGGTGAAAATTTTGAAGAATCTGGTTGAGAATTTTGTAATTTGAAAGAAAATAAATGTTTTGAGCTCCAGAAGAAGATTTTCATAAAGAAAATGGAAACGTTAAGCATAAATTTAGAAAGAAATACGGTCTGTGATAAGTCATTTTTTATCCTAAAGAACTCATATATATTTTTAGTAAGGATGTTTCTTTGATTGCTGTGATATTGTTTTTTTCCAATACTAACGATGATTGCAATGTACATAAAAATATTTTGATTAGACTACACGGAAAAAGGTAAATACCATTAAAATCAATACTTAACATAGTATGTATTATTTCTGTGATGAAGAATTGAAAAAAAATGTGATAGTATAATTTTAATAAGTACCATACTTTAAATGTTAACTACTAATGTCAGTTTAACTATATTACGAACTGAGTATATGGATTTCTGCTACGCAGTACCTATATTTTCGGTACTACGATTGACATTTGACCTATATTTCGTAGTGATAAAATTTCGGTAATAATATTTCGCAGAGAATAATTTTTAATGTCAATGGCACTGATTTTCCCATACTAGGATTAGAAGTTGATGATTATAAAATCATTTTTATAATATATAACCCTTTTAAGAGCAGGTCGTATATCTTATCCTTTTTTACCCAGAAAATTCGTTTTCTGCAAAACCTAATAATTATAGCAAAAAATAAGAAGAAAGCCCCATCTTGTATAATAAAGAACAATATTTTCTTTTATGAGGAAAAATTATTTTTATCGCTTCGTTTTTAAGAAAACTTTAAAAAATTGAATTGCCCACCCTAACCTCTATTTTTTAAGTTTTTCAAGGTTTTCTTCGAAACAAATCGATAAAAATAATTTTTCCTCGTCGAAGAAAATATTGCTTTTTATGATACAAGATGGGGCTATCTCTTTATTTTTTGCTAGAATTATTAGTTTTTACGAAAAAATTAATTCTTTGATTAGAAAAGGACAGAGATATACAACCTGATCTTATTGTATTAATAATCAATTTTGAACTTGACGAAATATCAGAGCTGCTGAAATCGATTTTTGCTTTTTTTATTTTATTGATATCTTTTTAAATAAATATAATGACTTGTTCGCACTGAAGCTATGTTAGTACAATCATTTTTGTTAAAATAAAAAATCATTAAGAAGGGGCCGAACTATCTGTCTTTATCTAATAGCGTTTTTCATCATTTATGTAAACACTATACGGTATAACAAGAAAAAAATAGCAGCCCACGCTAGATATTAGTATAATTAGTAAATTTTGTAATAACAACCAAATTTTTTACCGCATAGTTTTTGACTAATTAGAGACCTACTAGCAATCTAGAATCTAACCTATCTTTTTTTGGTAGGCTCTAATTATTCAAAAACTACGCAGTGAAAAAAATTTGGTTGTTATTACAAAATTTACTTACTATACTAATATCTAGCGGGGACTGCTATTTTTTTCTTGTTTGGCCGGATAGTGTTTACATAAATGATGAAAAACGCTATTAGACAAAGACAGATAGTTCGGCCCCTTCTTAAAACTGGCTGATTCCATTCAGATTCATGCAGGCCGTCACTAATCGAATTTTTTTTTTCTTCTAAGTAATAAAAATACCTGCTATTATGTATATAAAGATAAAATTTACCTCGTAAAACGCTCAAAAAAAATTTTTTTTTTTACTACAGTAATTCTAGTGTTGGATGTAAAAACGAAAATTCAAAAATTGAAAATGAACCTCTACTTTTAAATGACTATAGCTCCGTCAATTTTCAACCTTTTTGAGCGTTCTTTTGACAAAAGTGTGCGGAATTTTGTCTAGTTTAAAATGCAATCTCGATTTTTGTAATACAATTTGATCTCACTGAGTTATTTACAAAAAACCGAAAAAAGCGATTTTTTTCAAACACGATTTTCTCAAAAACTATATTTTTTTTTTTTGAAATTTTTATATGATTTTAAACATAAAAAATACTAACTTTTAGGGGAGGTGAAAATATGCGATTTTGCCTTATTTTTTTTTAACAGATTTTTAAACGTTTTTTTTATATTTTCGATTTTAAAACATTCATACCATGGCGCATTGTACTATTTTTCCAACTTTACGTGTTCTTACAACTATTATCATTTTTTTATTTATTAATATATCGAAAATATCAACAATAATCTTTAAAATAAACCCCGAATCGAATATTTTGATCAATTAGAACCAAAGTTATGACGATTTAAAGTTTAAAAAAAAATGCTGAAACTTTAAATAAATATATTTACTTTGAATATTGAATTTTGAATTTTGAATTTGACTTTTGAATTTTGAATTTTGAATTTTGAATTTTGAATTTTGAATTTTGAATTTTGAATTTGAATTTTAAAAAGGTGAGTTTTTTAAGTACTAAAATATATTATTTGGTCATTTTCAATAAACAAATAATATGCGATACAATTAAGAAAGAACACTAATGAATTGAGAACTAATGTGAATAAAAAAATCCGAATTTGAATAAAACCTTTCAATTTACTTCTTGCCACTCATGTCTCGAAGTTTTAGCAGTGTAGATTTGGTTTCGTTCACTTTTCCAACAGTGAATCTTTTGAATACCTTTAATTTCTTCTGCATTTCCTAACCATTCCATTTTTTTTTTGTCAGTTGAAAAACGTCTAACTCATTTTTGCGGATCACAAGAATGTTAATCGACGGAGTATATTTTGATACGTGAGTGGCGGAATTTTCAGCGTTTCTAATAAAATCTGCACTCTTCTTGGACAGATTATGCGTGGTAGGGTAATGTTTAACTAAACCACCAATACCGTCACAAGCGCCTTTACCATGACCTGTTGCAGAAAAAAGCCATTTTCTGTTTACTTTTGAGTTTTGAAGCTCATAGAATTGATATCTATTTTTAAAATGACTGGCAGCTCCATCGGAAATGGTTATGATTTCATCAAGATCTTACGCAATATGTTTTTGTTTTAAGTTATCGATACTTAAATTTATAGCCATTAGGGCATATGACGAATCATGTTTAATATTGTCAGAGACGGTGACATAACTAACTGTTTTATCATTTCCAAAATAGCATAACGACGTAAATATTGATATTTGGTTTTTACTCCAATGATAGCTTTGAATTTCATTTTGAAGCAGAACTGTCCAATTTTCTGCAAAATCGACATAAATAACTAATTGGAAGTCATTATTTTTCGCTAAAAGTTTAACCTCTTTAATTGCTATACGTTGAATTTCTTTGACCAATTCATGAGCTCTTACGGTGAGAGCGCGCTCTCTTAACTCTATTAAGAAATTTTCAATTGTGCTAGTTTTATTGAGTTAATTTGATTTTTCCCAAACACCATAAATTATTTCTTCATATAAATCTTCTTCTGTCAAAGAAATTACTTGTAAATCAATAGAATCTCCAATGGGACATTCTTTACATTCTCTTAGTACACATTTCATATCATCTTTTGAACAAAAAAGTGAAGAACATATTTTCAATTCCAAATCTGCTATGTCTTGTTTATTCTCTTTTTTATAATTATTTAAAGCATCTAACATAAGTTTAAGATTCTCGCAGTAAACGCAAAGACACGAATCGGTGGGTGGATGTGGTATAACCCACTTCGGCCTTAAAGCGTAGAATGTTGATTTACCAATTTTTGTTTTCATTTCAGGATTTTTGTCTTTAAATAATTGATATATTTCTTTTATACTTCGCGTAAGAAAGCGTTTGACTTTTGTAGTTTCTATACTATTTTCTTTGATAGATACTGTGTCGCTTTTATTCGCACTTTGACGAGAACAATTAAAATCATCGTTCAGATAATAATCCTTTACTTTCATTACAATTTAACTATCCAAAGAATGGCCACAATAGTTCTCAGACTGCTTGTAAATTTTTTTATTATTTACCAATGATCGTGCTTGATCAATCATATAAATAGTTACATTTGGTAAAACTGATAATAAATAATCTTTGGAAATATCACTTGGTATAATACTCAACAATCGCTTTTCCTTAAAAAAATTTGAACAATTATCTAATGCAATTTTAATATTCTCAAGCCATTTATCATTTGTTTTACATTCATTATTTTCATTCAATGTGGGCAAATCCGTTATATCGTAGACTTTCATCATTTTACTTGCTATTTGTGAATCAAATGCATCGTTTATTTGTTTTCTTTTTCGGAGAGCATAAGATTCTCGCATCTTGATATTGATACTTTGAGGCATTTTAATTCGTGAAATGTTTAATTTCAAATTACTTGATGTCTCGTTGAGCTGTTCTACCACAGCCTCACTATGAATAAAATCTTCCGGAGATTGTTGACTGCTTGAAGTCGATGAAATAGGCGCATTTTTCACTTTATCTAATAATATTTTGTAACACGAAGGGCATACTTTATCTTCTCTAGAGAAAGAAGTATTTGGATACAAGCGCTTCAAAGACTCCGTTAGATCACCTAATTCTCTAAGCGGACTTTTGAAGCAATCATAAACAAATTTTTTGTGCCTTTCTTTTAAATCCTTGCACTTCATTTTAACAATCAGTGATGCCATTATTGATATTCTGTTCAATGACAGATCGAAAAAAATAGTTTTTCTTAAACAATTTTATTTTTTATCTTCCTTTTTTTATATTTTTAAACGCGTCAAGTCATTGATGAGAATGCAAAGAACGGATCATCGCCACCTAGTAGTGACATGCGTCAACTCCCTACAAAATAAATTCAAATTCTAGGCGCGAAATTCAAGCTGATAAAAAAATTATATTCTTCAACAAAAAAAATTTTTATTATAATAATGTACCATAAAAAGAGGATAAATGGTTATATATCCTTTCATCAAAATAACTTTTTTTTTAAATTAAAAAATTTATATCTTCAGATTTTAATAACGAAAATTGCGTTTTCTTAATGTAAATATCATATTTGTTTAAAGTTTCAGCATTTTTTTTTAAACTTTAAATCGTCATAACTTTGGTTCTAATTGATCAAAATATTCGATCCGGGGTTTATTTTAAAGATTATTGTTGATATTTTTGATATATTAATAAATAAAAAAATGATAATAGTTGTAAGAACACGTCAAGTTGGGAAAATAGTACAATGCACCATGGTATCAATGTTTTAAAATCGAAAATATAAAAAAAACATTTAAAAATCTGTTAAAAAAAAATAAGGCAAAATCGCATATTTTCACCTACCCTAAAAGTTCGTATTTTTTATGTTTAAAATCATATAAAAATTTCAAAAAAAAAAAAATATATAGTTTATCAGAAAATCGTGTTTGAAAAAAATCGCTTTTTTCGGTTTTTCGTAAATAACTCAGTGAGATCAAATTGTATTGCAAAAATCGAGATTTTATTTTAAACTAGACAAAATTCCGCACACTTTCGTTAAAAGAACGCCCAAAAAGGTTAAAAATTGACGGAGCTATAGTTATTTAAAAGTAGAGGTTCATTTTCAATTTTTGAATTTTCGTTTTTACATCCAATACTAGAATTGCTGTAGTAAAAAAAAAATTTTTTTTTGAGCGTTCTACGAGGTAAATTTTATCTTTATATACATAATACAAGGTATTTTTATTACTTAGAAGAAAAAAAAAAATTCGATCAGTGACGGCCTGCATGAATCTGAATGGAATCAGCCAACTATTAATTTTTTATAAACTTAAATTGCAAATTAGATCATGTTCGATAAACCTAATCTTAAAATACTATACATCAAGAGTTTATATATAACTTTGTTCACATCCCCCGGTGAGAAGTACATCGTTATTTGCAAAACGCACGTGTAAGAAATAAAGCATTATCGCCGGGGGAATATGCCTCGTAACCCTGCGCAGTAGGCTGTTTTAAAACAATTTCACGACCGTTAAGAATAGAGGAGGTTACGTCTATCCTTTTCTGTCCACCAGCCATAGGCATTAACACTTACCCTCTCTCTCTCTTTATTATATATCAATTACAAAGGCAGCTAAAAATAAAGAGGATTATGTCTATCCTTCTTCATTTTCCGGTTACAACAATAAGTATCTGTATCTTTTTTTTCTTATAATAATTTTAAACATTTTATTATTAAAATCTAACTTTTTTATTTGTGTGGGTTATAAATTGAAGTGAATTATAAAATGGGTAAAATATTAATAGATTATTTTAATAATTTATAATCAGTGGGAGAGGGGCAGAAAAGGATAAAGTATATTCGGTCGTGCGCAGCAGGCGACCCTGTTGAAAATAATGACGTTTTTCCAGTACGTCTTTGAAAGATGTCTTTGAAGACGTCTTTAAGAGGAGGCCGTATAGTTCTGTCCTTGTCTAATCTAAATTTTCGTTATTATGGCTAAATTAAATATTTTTATACAAAAGTAAGGACAGAGCCCAATAGATTTAAGGATGAGCAGACGATTCTATTCTATGAAAAAATATAAAATTTTCATTAGTTTTCAAGTGAAGTCTGAAACGGAAAAAGAGTTAAATTTGATTGAAGTGTTCAACTCTTTTTCCGTTTCAGACTTCACTCGAAAACTAATAAAAATTTTATATTTTTTCATAGAATAGAATCGTCTATTCATCCTTAAATCTATTGGGCTCTGCCCTTACTTTTGTATAAAAATATTTAGTTTACTAATTATAACGAAAATTCAGATTAGACAAGAACAGAACTATACGGCCGCCTCTTAAAGACGTCTTTGGTCGTGTCTTAGATTGGAACAAAATAAGACGTCATTTTTTTAATGTTCCGGAAATATAGTAACCAAATTACGTCTTTTTTATATGTAAAATAATTTCAAAGACGTCTTTTTCCAATAAATACTTATAGTAAATGACGTAAATTTTCAAAAAAAATTTTTTTTTTTAAACGAATGACGTCATTCCTGTTGAAAATAATGACATCCTTCTAAGACGTCTTTGGTCGTGTCTTAGATTGGAACCAAAAAAGACGTCATTTTTCCAATGTTTAGAAAAGTTATTCAACAAATGACGTCTTTTTATTATTTCAATGACGTATTTTTTTAAATAAAAATGACGTCTTTTCTTACGAATTTTTATACAAAAAATACGTCTTTGAAATTATAAAAAGACGTATTTTTATTGAAAAAAATACGTCTTTGAAAATATAAAAAGACGTCATTTGTTAAATAGCTTTTCTAAACATTGGAAAAATGACGTCTTTTTTGTTCCAATTTCAGACACAACCAAAGACGTCTTCAAAAACGTCATTTTCTCCAAATTTAGGAAAAAATAACGTCATTTTTCATTAATTATGTCATTGAAAAATGACTTTACATGATAATCATTTTCCATTTAAAGGAAAAAACAAAAACGAGGTTAACCTCGTAGTTTCAACTCTTCGAAAAACGAAGAGCATTTGTGATTGAACTGAGAGCGTTCTGGCCCTATATATCTGCGTCTTTGAAATTTGTATAAGGGATCGCAAAACTTGAAAATCGCCACCTGGTGAGTTAAAATTAAATTGACGCAATCAACCATCAATTCGACTGTAAGTCACTAGGTGGCGATTTTCAAGTTTTGCGATCCCTTATACAAATTTCAAAGACGCAGATATATAGGGCCAGAACGCTCTCAGTTCAATCACAAATGCTCTTCGTTTTTCGAAGAGTTGAAACTACGAGGTTAACCTCGTTTTTGTTTTTTCCTTTAAATGGAAAATGATTATCATGTAAAGTCATTTTTCAATGACATAATTAATGAAAAATGACGTTATTTTCTCCTAAATTTGGAGAAAATGACGTTTTTGAAGACGTCTTTGGTAGTGTCTGAAATTGGAACAAAAAAGACGTCATTTTTCCAATGTTTAGAACAGCTATTTAACAAATAACGTCTTTTTACATTTTCAAAGACGTATTTTTTTTAATAATAATACGTCTTTTTATAATTTCGAAGGCGTATTTTTTAAATAAAAATTCGTAAGAAAAGACGTATTTTTTAAATAAAAATTCGTAAAAAAAGACGTTTTTTTTAAATAAAAATTCGTAAGAAAAGACGTCATTTTTATTAAAAAAAAATACGTCATTGAAATAATAAAAAGACGTCATTTGTTGAATAACTTTTCTAAACATTGGAAAAATGACGTCTTTTTTGGTTCCAATCTAAGACACGATCAAAGATGTCTTCAAAGACGTCTTTCAAAGATGTCTTTCAAAGACGTCTTAGAAAGACGTCATTATTTTCAACAGGAAAGACGTCATTCGTTTTAAAAAAAGAATTTTTTTTTGAAAATTTACGACTTTTACTATGAGTATTTATTGGAAAAATACGTCTTTGAAATTATTTTACTTATAAAAAAGGCGTAATTTGGTTACTATATTTCCGGAACATTAAAAAAATGGCGTCTTATTTTGTTCCAATCTAAGACACGACCAAAGACGTCTTCAAAGACGTACTGGAAAAATGTCATTATTTTCAACAGGGGATTCATCGCGATATTTCTATTTTAATGAGTTTTCATCAAAAATCAAATATTACGATGGGTAAGTTGGACGTATTTCTCACCCGGAATATGAAAAAATCGTATATTCATCTCGGGAGAGAAGTGGACTATGAAATGCTCGCGTATTTGCGTCTCGAGCAAAGCGAGAGACGCAATCTATACGCGAGCATATAATAGTCCACTTCTTTCCCTAGGTTAATAATATACTATTTATGTATAGTATTTCGGTGGATTTCGTGAGTTGTCCGCACTCAATTTTAATCTTACGAATTTTTTTTATTGTAGCGAAAAAATTCATCTGCTCCTCCCTGTTTTAAAATAATTAACTTAAGTTAGAAATTGATTATTCGTAATTTAAATTTGTTAAATAATATATAAATAATATAAATTTACCGACTGTTAAAAATTGTTATATAATTTAATGGTTTTTACGTTATGATGATCCTGTTGAGAATAAGTACGTACTTCAAGTATGTACTTTGAGTATGTACTTTACTTAAGTAAGTACTATTTTGGAACATTTCAGTAGGTACTTTTTTGAAAAGTATATACCCATACAGCATGAAAGGACTTTGAAAAGATTCTAAAAGGATTCATGAAAGGACTACAATCTTTCAGAAACATATCACTGAAAGGATTCTGAAATAATTCTATGTCCGAGGTATTATTCTTTTAAAAATAATACAAAAAAATATTTCATAAAGAATTCACAAGACATTTCAAAATCCTTTCAATGAAAGAATTCTGTAAGGCTCCATGAATTCTTTTGGTAATAATTCGTAAATCTCTTCATACATCTTCCATTGAAAGGATTCTGTAAGAATGATATGAAATATTTTTAAAATATTTCATTGTATTATTTCTAAAAGGAATATACCCTGGACATAGAATTATTACAGAATCCTTTCGGTAAGGATCCATGAATTCTTTTGGTAATAATTCGTAAATCTTTTCATACATCTTCCATTGAAAGGATGCTGTAAGAATGATATGAAATATTTTTAAAATATTTCATTGTATTATTTCTAAAAGGAATATACCCCGGACATAGAATCATTACAGAATCCTTTCAATTAAAGAATTCTGTAAGGATCCATGAATTCTTTTAGTAATAATGCATTAATCTTTTCATATATCTTTAGTTGAGAGACGTGTAAAAGTTGTAGAAACTTTATTCTTTCCTGTATTATTTAAGAATCAATTTAGAATTAATACCTATATATATATATATATATATATATATATATATATATATATATATATATAACATATATGATAATATAATTATTTATAGGGTTCCGAATAGTTTTACAGCGGTTAAAATCGAAGTTATCATAACACAGACATCGCACGCATAACAATTTATAGTTTCCATTTTAGATTCTTATTTTCCTTATATATGAAACGGGAAGCACTCTTACCGCTTGCGAGAGTAAGAGATACCACCATCAAGCGGATAAATTATAAACTAATCCCGAAAATATTTCTAAATGATTCTGTTATATTTCACGTTTTCTTTCAAAAAGTCCTTTCAAAGTCCTTTCAGTAAGGATTCATGTAATAACTTTTATTCTCGTCATGATAAGTTCTTTTATGAATTATTTCAAAAAGATTTCAAAATTATTTCATGTATGAATTCTTAAGACTTTACCAAAATATTGCATGTATTATTACATGAATGCTTTTTGAAAGAATCTCTAAATGATTCGGAGAAAGAATACCTTAGATCATTCCGAAAATCTTTCTGAATTATTTTACGACTGGAACCTTCGAAAGAGTTCTGAGTTCTTTCTTGTTTCCTTTGAAGAAGTCTTTTCAAAGTCCTTTCAGTAAGGATTTATGTAATAACTTTTATTCTCATCATAAGTTATTTCATGAAATATTTCAAAAAGATTTCAAAATTATTTCATGTAAGATTTTGTGCGACATTACCAAAACATTGCATGAATTATTACATGAATGCTTTTTGAAAGAATCTTGAAATGATTTGGTGAAAGAATACCTTAGATCATCCGCATTTCTAAATTATTTTCTGAATTTAATCGTCGGAAGATTTCAGAGTTGTTTCTTGTTTCCTTTCAAGTAGTCTTTTCAAAGTCCTTTCAGTAAGGATTCATGTAATAACTTTTATTCTCATCATAAGCTATATCATGAAATATTTCAAAAAGATTTCAAAATTATTTCATGTAAGAATTCGTGCGACTTTATCAAAACATTGCATGAATTATTACATGAATGATTTTTAAAAGAATCTTGAAATGATTTGGTGAAAGAATACCTTAGATCATCCCAAAAATCTTTCTAAATTATTTTCTGATTTTAATCATTAGAAGATTTCTGAGTTCCTTCTTGTTTCCTTTCAAGAAGTCCTTTCAAAGTCCTTTCAGCAAGGATTCATGTAATAACTTTTATCGTCATGATAAGTTCTTTCATGAATCATTTCAAAAAGATTTCAAAATTATTTCATGTATGATTTCTTAAGACTTTACCAAAATATTGCATGAATTATTACATGAATGCTTTTTGAAAGAATCTCGAAATGATTCGGTGATAGAATACCTTAGATTATTCTGAAAATCTTTCTAAATTATTTTACGACTGGAAACTTCGAAAGATTTTTGAGTTCTTTTTTGTTTCCTTTCAAGAAGTCTTACCAAAGTCCTTTCAGTAAGGATTTATGTAATAACTTTTATTCTCATCATAAGTTATTTCATGAATTAATTCAAAAAAATTTTTAAATTATTTCATGTATGATTTCTTGAGACTTTACCAAAATATTGCATGTATTATTTCATAAAAGCTTTTTGAATGAATCTTGAAATGATTCGGTGAAAGAATACCTTAGATCATTTCGAAAATCTTTCTAAATTTTTTTATGATTAGAACTTTCGTAAGATTCCTGAGTTCTTTCTTCTTTTCTTTCAAGAAGTCTTTTCAAAGTACTTTCAATAAGGATTCATGTTATAACTTTTATTCTCATCATAAGTTATTTTATGAAATATTTCAAAAAGATTTCAAATTTATTTCATGTATGATTTCTTAAGACTTTACCAAATTATTGCATGAATTATTTCATGAAAGCTTTTCGAATGAATCTTGAAATGATTCGGTGAAAGAATACCTTGGATCATTCCAAAAATCTTTCTGAATTATTTTACGACTGGAAACTTCGAAAGAGTTCTGAGTTCTTTCTTTTTTCCTTTCAAGAAGTTCTTTCAAAGTACTTTCAGCAAGGATTCATGTAATAACTTTTATCGTCATGATAAGTTCTTTCATGAATCATTTCAAAAAGATTTCAAAATTATTTCATGTATGATTTCTTAAGACTTTACCAAAATATTGCATGAATTATTACATGAATGCTTTTTGAAAGAATCTCGAAATGATTCGGTGATAGAATACCTTAGATTATTCTGAAAATCTTTCTAAATTATTTTACGACTGGAAACTTCGAAAGATTTTTGAGTTCTTTTTTGTTTCCTTTCAAGAAGTCTTACCAAAGTCCTTTCAGTAAGGATTTATGTAATAACTTTTATTCTCATCATAAGTTATTTCATGAATTGATTCAAAAAAATTTTTAAATTATTTCATGAATGATTTCTTGAGACTTTACCAAAATATTGCATGAATTATTTCATGAAAGCTTTTTGAATGAATCTTGAAATGATTTGGTGAAAGAATACCTTAGATCATTTCGAAAATCTTTCTAAATTATTTTCTGACTTTAATCGTTGGAAGATTTCTGAGTTCTTTCTTGTTTCCTTTCAAGAAGTCCTTTCAAAGTCCTTTCAGTAAGGATTCATGTAATATTTCATGTCTTAACTTTCGTTTCCTTTTTGGTATTGTTTTTGTAAAGACTTTGTAATCCTCCTGTGTATTATTTCATAAATTCTTTTCAAAAGAATATAGTTATCTTTTTAAGTTTTTTTTAAATGCTTTCAACGTATTATTATTTGTAATATTTCATGAAATTATTTCAAAATTTTTTCATGCTGTGTGGGTACTTTTATCAAAAATATGTACTTTTTAAGTATATTTTGATAAACAATATTTCTTAAAGTATGTACTTTATTAGAAAATATGTATTTTTTAAAGTAAATACTCATTAAAAACATTTTGGTAGGTACTTTTTAAAAGTATATACTTTTCAAAAAGCACGTACTAAAGTTTTCTATATAAGAACGTACTTTTATTAAAATAGAGTACATCCTTTTAAAAATATAAATTAAATTCTACAGAAAAGTCAGTAAAAGTTTTAGATTGATTTTATTTTAAATAATTTCTCAAGTTAATAACTTGGTAATTATTTTGTTCCTAAAGAAAGATATAAATTAAGGTAAGCATCGACTCTCCGCAGACCGAAGAGCTTGAGCGAACAAACTCGAAATGTTATAACCTTATGTACCCGCATCACTGAAATTCGGGTAAGGAATCGCAGAATTAAGAAAAACGCCATCTAACAGTTAAAGAGAGATTTACTAGTTGATTCCAATAATTTTTTCAGTACCTACGTTTTTAACTGTTAGGTGGCGTTTTTCTTAACTTTGCGATCCCTTATCCAAATTTCAGAGATGTAGATATGTAAGGCTATAATATTCCGTATTGGTTTACAGTTGAAAATCAGTACATACTTCAATTACATACTTCGAGTATGTACAATTTGATTAGGTACGTATTTTTTTGGAACATTTTAGTAAGTACTTGTTTATAACATCTTAATAAATACTTTTTTTGAAACATTTTAGTAGGTACTTTTTTGGATCATCTTAATAACAACGAATATAGACGCTTATAGAAGCATACTTTTAAATGGGAATTTTCTGCCAAAAATGAGTTAGTTCTGTTACCCAGCTACTTGGGGACGCTACCAAATCTCATGTATTTTTATATCTATATATAGCACATTTTTCATATGTATAGATATACAAACAATGTTAAAGTGTTACCCAGGCTTTCGGACTGAAAATGTAACCCAGAAGAATCCTTCTATAAGTACTTTTTTGGAACATTTTAGTACGTACTTTTTTTAGAAAAGTATGCACTCTTCCAAAAGTAAATTTTAAAGTTAAAAAAAAAATTTACTCACTGTAGCTTAAGTATATACTTTTATATGAAGGTACATTTGGCGGGAAGGATATTTTTCCGAATGTTAACCTTAAATGGCAACATCGCATATTTTACCACAGACATAAGACGATTCCAAATAATAGAACAAATTTCACTTCATCGTTACTTATTAATTAATGACACAATTGTAGAAAACAAACAATATTACTTTTTTTTCATGATCTGAATTACAATTTTATGAAATGAAATTTTTATTTCTCAATTCAATAATCATATACAATCTAATATTGTCAATTTAAATTATCTTTGTAATAAAATTTTAGTTGTTATCATTAATAACCTATATGAAAAAAACAAAATAATCATGATGTGAAACTTAATGCATGATTCGAAGTTCTCTTACGTCTGTGGTAAAATATGCAGCGCTGCCATTTGAAGTACACATTCAGAAAAATAGCCTTTCCGCCAAGTGTACATACTTCGTATAAAAAAGTATGTATCAAAATGTTTTAAAAATTATATACTTCTATAAAAGTAAGTACTTTTATTAAAATAGGGTAAATACTTTTCAAGAAAGTACTCACTTTTAAAATAAAAGTACTGTTATGTTTTATATTTCTTTTGAAAAGTAATAGACCGTTAATTATTGTTCTAAGAAACAGGACAGTGGGATTATGCTTAGAAAATCACTCTCTTTATTTATTTAAAATATGAAATAATAATTTATTGAAGTAAAGTAAACTATTAGAATTACAAAGAATAAATAAGATTACAAACTATTTTGCGTTTAAATAAAGGAATCTTAACGTCACTTAGACAAAATTAAAAACGTAAGTCAAAACGCAGCTAGCTGCCTAATCACACTCTCAGAACTCGTTCACGTCTGTTCTTATTTCACGCGTTTCGTCCTCTGACTCGTATCGTTAAGAGAATCTATATTTATACTAAAAGGAAATAGCGCCATCTATGATTTAGATTATATAACATTCGGCCTTCCTGATATTGTTTGGTCCCCAAACATCAAAATTTTAAAACAGTAGTATAATAAAGTATTACATAATGCTAAAATTCACAGTTGTAAATTACATTTTAATTTCAAACAAAATCTTTTAAATAAACTGTTGGTCGAACATTTCACTTAGGTCGCTCGTTAACATTTAATGTCGCTTCTACGATTTTCCTATCACGCCTTTTGACAATAGTTTTTGATTCAATAGAATTAGAATCACTTGAATCAGATTCGACCTGATCATCTTCTTCAGCTTCTTCCGTGTTTGAGCCAGTCCAAATTTTTAACTGACTAATGTGTGCTGTTGTAGAATATCCTCTATCACCTGATTCATTGAGTTTCTTTACACGGTAAGTATCGCTGGGTCCTACACCTACGATAGCTAGAGGTCCACCAAAAGCTGATTGTAATTTTGTTGAATGTCCAGTGGATATGGGATTTTTCTGCATAAAGTTAATATCTCCAACGTGTAGCTTTTCATGTAACCTTCTATTTTCATCATAGCGTTGCTTATATTTCTCTTGCTCTGCTATTATTCGGTCTCTGATCTGAGACTGCACTTCACTTGGATGTGTGTAAGTTTAACAATTTTGAGTTAATTTAAGTAGTTCTCCTTCTTCGAAGCGTGGTAAGTAACCTAATAAAGCTTCATAAGGGGGTTTACCTGTGGCTGTACTAATAGTTGAATTAATATCTCTTTCAATTCTTTTAATTTTAGCATCCCAATTTTGTTCGTTATTTTCTACTGAAATTTTCATTGCTGTTAACAAGGTTTGGTTCAATCGCTCAATTAATCCATTGGCTTGAGGATGTCGACTAGAATTTAAAGTATAAGAAATTCCATGCTTTAAACAAAATTTTTGAAAATCATGACTAGTTAAACTAGATCCTCGATCAGAAACAATTCTTCCTGGAGCACCAAATCTAGATACAAAATCTTCAAACCCTTTTACAGTATGTAAAGCTTTTACACTCTTGACAGCATAAATAACAACAAATTTTGTTAAATTATCGATAATTCCAAGTACATATTGATTTCCTTTTTTGGTCATTGGAAAAGGTCCTACGTGATCCGTATGAACTAAATCAAATGGACGTCGACCCGGAGGTATTGGATGTAATTCACCTTGGCCTGGTCCTGACTTTTTCTTCGCTAAAATACAACTTAAACAATTTTTAATATGAACGCGTACATATCTTCGTAATCGCGGAAAATAATAATACTGTTCAATACTTTACGCTGTCTTTTCGACTCCAAAATGACTTTTCAAATCATGGTAACGAATAACTAAAGATTTACGCATAGCATTAGGAACCACGAATAATAATCTTTCTTTATCATCGCGTACTACACGTTTATACAATAATCCTTCTTGTGAAATAAAATTATTAACTTTATTGGTTTCTATCTTATCGCGATCGTTTTCACTCTTTTGTGAAATATTTAAAATTTCTAAAATTGCAGGATCAGAACGCTGATAGACAAGTACTTCATCTTCATTTGTATCTATAACTGTAATTAAATTATAATCTAATATTGTAAAAACTGCATCAGTTTCAATTGGAGCACGAGATAATGCATCGACATGTTGCATAGATTCACCACTCTTATGTTTTATTTCTAAATCAAACTCTGCAATTTCGCTCATCCATCTCGATATCTGAGAATTTTTAGTTTTCCAAGCATTCATGTGAATCAAATTTTTACAGTCAGTATAAACAACAAATCTTAACCCTATAAGAAATGAACGTAGACGTTCTAACGCCCATGCTATAGCTAAAAGTTCGAGTCTGCCAGAATGATATTTAGATTCAGCATCAGTCGTACAACGACTAATCGCATAAACTAATCGCAAAGCTTCACCTTCGTTATCGCTTTGAAGCATCATTGCACCTAATCCTACAGCTGACGCATCTGTGTGGAGCTCTGTTTTATATGCTTTTGGATTATACAATTTTAATATAGGCTTCGAAACAAGTTTTGATTTGATTTCTTGAAATGCATTGCTTTGCTCAGAAGTCCATTCAAATTTTATATCATTTTTCAAAAGTTTAGATATAGGTCTAACAATCATAGCAAATTTAGGTACAAATCTTCTAAAAAAGCTAGCTAAACCAAGAAATCGCCTCACTTCATGTTTATCTTTCGGACTAGGAAAGTCTTCAATGACAGAAATTTTCCTATTACCCGGTTTTATTATTCCTTCTCCCAAAATATAACCTAAATATTCTATTTGACGCATGCCAAATTTACATTTTTCAAGATTTAATGTCAGACCAGCATCGCTTAAAAGTTTTAAAATATATTCTAAATTATTCATTAATGTATTCCATTCACTAGCATAAATACATATATCGTCAAAGAAGTTAAAAGCTAGTCCCTTTTTACGCGCAATACCTAATACAGAATCCATTAGTTTAGCAAAATACCGCGGAGCATTAGCCAAACCGAATATCACTCTCTCGAATCTACCTGTTTGAGTCTCTGTAATAAAGGCTGTTTTATCCTTCGCTTCGTCTGCTAGCGGCATTTGTAAATACCCCGATGCGAGATCTAACGTAATAAATAAACATGCACCGTTTAACTGCTCAAGTAAGTCATCAAAATTCGGTATAGGATAAGGTATAATTTTCGTTACACTGTTAAGCTTACGATAATCAACTACCATACGCGGGCTTCCACTTTTTCGTACAATAAATGCCGGACTCGCATAACTTGAATCAGTATCTGTAACTCTGCCGTCCAAAGTATAAAAGTGGTTAACTACATTGGAATCCCATTGGAGTTAAGGTTTTCTTACTTTGGACGGCAGAACTATACCCGCTTGTCTGTATTCATCAATAATTTTATTTAAATTGTCTCTATCGCGCGTATTTAATCTATAAGGTTTTGATTGAACAATAGCGTCTTTATCAGTTTCTATATTCATATTTATTTTATCAGTAAGTCCTAAATCAGAAATATTTTTCGAAATACAATGTCTATATTTACTTAATAATTTAACTAATTCATTCTTTTGTTCGTCATTTACATTTTTATCGACTATAACCTTATCGTTACTTACACATTCAGACCGTGCCTTAATTTCTTTCATTTCTTCAATAGCCTGAACAGATTCACAAATTTTGTCATTTATTTTTATTGAATGAGGTTTCGTATCGTAATTTATAACAGGTAATACTCTTTTATTGTTACTTACAGCAACATTTATAAAATTAACTGAATTAGGTTCACATTCGACGTTTTCTAATGAACGCGCTTTGATAGTTGTCTTATTATTAAAATTACTTGTATCAATATTTGCAAAGATTAAATCATTACCGTAACGCGTATATGTAATATCCGATGCCTCCGTAAATGGCCTCCCTAAGATTATATCGTACTGTTGCGTAGTATCAGGTACTACTTTAAAAGAAACAACGCGTGGCTTTAAGTTATCGAACTGAACCGTTTCGTTTACTATCCCAAATGACTCGACTGTATTACTACCAAAACCTTGTAATATAGAGCGTGCGGATGTTATAACAAAGCCCTCACGAAGCACAGCAGTTGCCTTAATCGTACATATAGATGCACCCACGTCTATTTGTACTACAAAACAGCTCGATCCTACTTTAATTTCACGTATAAATTTATCTCCTAACCTAGGCAAAGTTTCAGTGTTAACAACCTTAACTTCTTGTATTTTAACATTCGAACTATTATCACTAGTGCACGATACATTATTTTTGTTATTACAACGCGAAGCTACATGACCCGGACGTTTACAAATATAACACGTAAATTCTTTCTTCGCTTGTGTACACTCACGAGACATATGTCCTCCTTGTCCGCAATTATAATATTTTAATGTACCAATCGTTCTGGCTTTCGCTGTATCTGTTGTAAATGTCTTCTGTGTAGCACGACCTGTAGCTCCTTCTTGTGTTGGTAAAGTTAAAGCAAGTGGCGCCATCTTTCTTTCTGCTAAACGCCATGAATTTATGTTGCTCGAATTTTTGTTGTTGAAATGCGTATCACTCGAAAATTTTTTTTGATTTCGTTGGTCGTAACTTCTTTCTCGTCGATCCTCATAAATTTTATCAACGCGTATTAGATCTTGCAACATAGAATCTGTACTAGTATAGTCACGACCTACCATATAATGCGCCAAATCACGTGAGCATAAACCGGCTGCTACCTCATCGCGCACTTCATTTACCGTAAAATCTAAACCTTAACACAACCATATTTTATTCAGAAAATAATCTTGAATACTCTCTTGCGGTTTTTGTGTGCGAGCGGCCATTGCCTTCAAAATTTCACTTCGTGTACGTACATAAGTAAATGTAGCATTAAGAGCCGTTTTAAAATTTTCAAACGTCGTAATCGAATTGCCTTTAGTCATAAGCCATTTCCAAGCGCCTCCTTGTAAGCGAGATTTTGCCATACTCAGCGCTACTGCATCACTCCATTGATACAATGTTACCATATTCTCAAGTTCTTTAAGCCATAAACGTGCCTTCTCTGGTCCTTCATTGCCATGAAATTCTCTTACAACATTATGAATATTCGCGAACGGAATATTCATAATGTTGTTCTGATTAACATCTTGATTTGCGTGTTGATGTCTTAATGTCTCACTTAAAGAACTAATGGCTTGTGCTAACAATATTTGACTTTCATCAGCAGTTCCCTGACCATTTTGAGAAAATCGCGCCTCGTTTGCACCATGTTGCCGTACTGTATTTTGCAATTCTTCTATCCGCGCTTCAAGCGTTGCTCGCTCCTCACGACGACGTTCCTTTTGTTTTTCGATTTCCGCTTTCAATTTCTCTACTTCACTCATTGTCTATATTTGAGTATTAACACAACTTCAATAAAAAAAATTTTTTTCGGTAACCAAAAGTTCTCTTATAAGTCCATCTCAATTTTGCATAACCGCCATTTACCTCCCCCCGTTTCTGAGAATACTATCGACAAAACTAAATTCTTCGGAACTAAAGTTTTTTTTTTTTTTTTGTTTAATTATTTATTTCACTTATCTATCACTTTTCTTTCACTAAATTAATACAACACCTTTCTGTTTATATCTTAATCAAAACTTTTTCGTCTATATTTTAATCAAAACTTTTCTGTCTATATCTTAATCAACACTTTTCTGTCTATATCTTAATCAACACTTTTCTGTCTATATCCCACTTCTGATTTATTTGTTATGTTTTATATTTCTTTTGAAAAGTAATAGACCGTTAATTATTGTTCTAAGAAACAGGACAGTAGGGTTATGCTTAGAAAATCACTCTCTTTATTTATTTAAAATATGAAATAATAATTTATTGAAGTAAAGTAAACTATTAGAATTACAAAGAATAAATAAGATTACAAACTATTTTGCGTTTAAATAAAGGAATCTTAACGTCACTTAGACAAAATTAAAAACGTAAGTCAAAACGCAGCTAGCTGCCTAATCACACTCTCAGAACTCGTTCACGTCTGTTCTTATTTCACGCGTTTCGTCCTCTGACTCGTATCGTTAAGAGAATCTATATTTATACTAAAAGGAAATAGCGCCATCTATGATTTAGATTATATAACAGTACACATAGAAATGTTTTTAAAAAGTACATACTTTCAAAATAGTACGTATTGTCTAATAAAGTACATATTTAAAAAAATATTATTTATCGAAATATATTTGAAAAGTACATACTTTCGCCAAAAGTATCTACTAAAATGTTCGAGAATAGTTCGTATTTAAGTAAAGTATATAGTTGAAGTACATACTTAAAGTAAGTACTTAAAGTACGTACTTGAAGTACGTATTTATTTTCAACAGGGGAATTAGTTTTTATTGAAGTTTCATACTCAACAGCGCCGCAATAAGTATTACATAGGTACTATGTTAGCATAAGATAATTTAGTACTGAAAAATTTGGTACCATACCAAATATTTCTTGGGACAAGTCGTGTTAAAAAATGTACTAATATAGGTCGTCTTAAAATATATACTGACAAGGAAGGGACCCCAGGTGTACCTCATCGAATTTGATCATTTTATGATATGTTGTAGTACTCGAGAAGATTTTAGACATGTGTTTTTCTTACGTGCTAACTCGTCGATTTAAGGAGTGAAAATCACCCCTGAAGTTTGCTCCCAAAAACGGGTTTTTCCTAATATCTCAATAACTATTTGGAGTTTTTAAATAAAACCAACGCCAAATTCTTTATTATAAAAAGATGTTACTATAGGCATTATTTTTATCCCGAAGGGTGTCAATCCCTATTTTTTTTAGGGGTAAATGTGCAATTTTTTGCTATTTTTTCAATATAATATTGATCAAATCGGCTAGATTTGGTTAAAAATTGCACTACCATTAAGAAAATAAAAAATTAAAATAAACGTATTTCGAGATTCACGAAGAAAAAATTTTTTTTCTTGATTGTTTCACCCTTGAGGTCATTTTTTAATTTTATCCAAAATTATATTCTTGAATTATTTTTAAATTTTTTAAATTTATTTATAGATTTACACATTTATTGTATATTTTTTAATTTTTAATAAAACAACATTGAATATCGATGAAAATCATTTCATTTTACAATTAATTATTGCAGGTCTGAAATAAATTTAAATTTTTAACTCTTGTGTAATCAATTTTATTTCGAATACATTCTACAAACTTATAATATTACAATTATTTAGAACATGCAATTTATGTGTAGTATATCGTAATTGAAAATTGCATTATTTCCTTAATTGTTATCAAGGATCATAAGTAGAACAATAATGATAATCATCAAAAAAGTGTTTCAAACATAAAGATTTTTTACACCATGAACATCGAACAATTGCGACATTAGAGCACCCTGTAATTTCACAAAGTATATTAGATTGTGATCTAAAAGCAAAATTTACTGGATTTTCAAAATTTTCAGGGTGAACATCCGTGTAACCACTTTCCCGTATAGAAACTTCTTCTTAAATCTTACCAGAATCCGACTAGTTTTACTTGTTTCTACCTTGATTCTAGCAGGAAGAACTCGGTAGATCTTTGTAGGGATATGTCCCATTTTTTTCAGGATTCTAGCGAGTAAAACAGGTCGGATTCTGTAATATTTATCTAGATATTATCTATTAAAAATAAAAAATTATCGAAATTTTATAAATCAATTGATTAAATAAATTATAAATGACTTAATAATAATATAAAACTTAAAAAAACGCATTAAAAATTTTCAACCTAACCGGGGCACGAACTCACGACCTATAGGATACGAGATATTGACGCTATCTATTACGCTACGCAACGCTTTTATGAGATACGATAATTTCATATATATATATATAGTTTATTACTATAAAAATTTTTATGGTAATAAAATATGTATGAATTGAAATTAAACAAATAATTACAACAAACAAATAAAGTACTCCAAAATTAATTTTTTTTCTGTAAAAAAATTAATTTTTTATGCAAGATTTTTTTTACATTTTTTATTTTTTGTACAAGATTATTATATAAAAAAATTGATTTTTTTTACAAATAATTTTCTTACGAGTGAATAATTTTTTATTTAAAAAAAATTTAATTAAAATTTTTTATTTAAAAAAAATTTAATCAAATTATTAATTAGTAATTTAATTTTTTTTCAAAATAAATCTCATTGTCTTAATATAAAAATGTAATTTTATTTGATTTTTTATAAGAAAAATAATTAACTAATTGATTTACTTCTGTGTTTGTTAATAATTTAATTTTCCTCTGAAAAAAATTATTCTCAATAAAGAAGTAATTGTGTATAAGAAAATTAAATTTATTAATTTTTCTATATTTGATGTTAGTGTAAATTTATAAAAAGCTTATTTATTTCTTTTTTAATAGGTTGATACTTTTTTTTCTCTTTATTTTTTTTTCATAAAATTAGTATCGATTTAATTTAATCTTTCAATTATATAAATTTTCCGAAAAAAATTTGTTTAAAACATAACCTCTTAAGGTCTGTTAAAATATGATTAGTTTAAAGTTTGTAATACTGACTAGATACTAACCAGAAAGTCTAGGCTACTATAGCACTATCTGTTTTATTATCTTACTACTTCGAAAGCCTAGAAGATCACGTCAGATTCAAGGCGGGAAATCGTGTGTATATTCTTTATATAGACAATTATAAGAGTAAGTCTAGGATACCTAGCACGATTCTGGCTTGATTTCCCTAAATTGGGAAAAATCTAGTAAATCTGACAGGATTTTACTATTAACTTGGGTTAAGGCAGAGAAATTTTTACACGGTTTGTACCATGAATATTTAAACAGATTTATTTATCTCGGAGAAGATAGTTGATCGTGCACGGAGAAGGTTTTGCATCATAAGCGATGGTACGCTTTTAAAACCCCTACTGAAAAAAATCTTGTGGTAACCACATGACATACTATATGGTTTTCACATGGTTACCACATGTTTACCACATGGTTACCACATATTATTTTGACGGGGTGATCATGTGGTAACCATGTGGTGACCTATGTGAAAACTCATGTGAGTAAAAAAATAGTTAAAAAAATATGCAAAATTTATTATTTCACGTAATAAATACTCACCTGCTGTCAAAATCAGCAAACTAAAGAAAATTTTTATGAAAATATAAATATTATTGATTATTTTCATAAAAATTTTCTTTAGTTTGCTAATTTGACAGCAGGTGAGTATTTATTACATAAAATAATAAATTTTGCATATTTTTTTTAACTATTTTTTTCTTACTCACATGGTTTTCACATGATCACCACGTGGTTACCACATGGTTACCACATGATCACCCCGTCAAAATAATATGTGGTAACCATGTGGTAAACATGTGGTAATCATGTGGTAACCATGTGAAAACCATATAGTATGTCATGTGGTTACCACAAGATTTTTTTCAGTAGGGACGGGCCGAAAGGTGGCTCGCATTAACGATAAATATCGATGCGTGTCTAAACAAGCATGAAATTTTTCGATGTGGCGCCACCTCGCGCACTGTATTTCGACTTATGCACGAGAAAAAGTGATGCATGAATTATGAAATACGAAGCAGCATGCGTGATTTACGATGCAAAAGGCATCGCTTTTTCTAGTGCATCGCGCATCATGTTTGTTGAGGCAAAACTCTCTCGGTGTGCACTAAAGATTGAAGTTTAATGATATCATTTCTGAAATGAAGATTCAATTCTGCATTCATCAATATCACGCTGTCCGAAAAGTGTCTTACATAATTTTTCCAAACCCTAAATCCAAAAACATCTAGCAGTTGTATTTTGTCTGTGGTTCCTTTTGGAATTATTTTTAAAGTTATTTCTTTAATAGGTTTTATTTCTTCTATGGATGGAGAACAGAGTCCAGTCCATGAGTCTACCAAAAGTAAACTTGATAAACCAACATTCAAAAAATATACTTGTTTGAGCCATATTTTAAAATGATCTAAAATCAGACGAATTTCAAATTTTAGTAATTTTTAATAGAATACAAATTCAAACAAAAAAAATATCATTAATAATAACACAGGATGCCTTCTGAATTCAAAATAGTATCATAATTATTCGAATGCACCTAATATGAAATAATACCTGAAGTTAATTTTCCTGATTTAGAAGCTATTGCAAAATATGTTAGCTGGCCTGAACAACTCTTGTGATACAATTGGCCCAAATTCACCAGTTTTTTCTTTAAGAACGGTATAAAGAGGGGAAAGAAGTCTAACATCACCAGATATTGTTGGTTGTATTGTATAGCTATGAGTCATAGCAGCTACAGATTGCACCAAGCATTCTACTTGCCTTTCCTCTTCAATCGCTAATGTACGGCCAGAATGGACTTCTAATTGAAATCCACTTTGATCTGAATTATAAACATTTTCTATTTCTTTTTCTTTAATAAGATTTTTCACTTCAATAAAATATTCATCAGCTTTTTTGTAAATAATCTGCTCCTTCTATTGTTTTTTTGGTAGTAAATTTATTAATTTTTCTTCCAACAATTCTATGGGCTCTCTTAAAATTTTTCACCCAATGTTTTGACGCTTTGAAACAAAAATCTTCATGACCAATATCCTTTCGTGCTTGCAGGGCCCCTTTTTGTAAATCTATATCATAGATAATATGTCCAGCATCAACAGCAGCTTTGAAATTTTCTAACACAAATGAACAAATTCTAGCTATTTTTTCTCTATAAGTTCCGCCTTTATTTAAAGTTTTTGTCCAACGTTTTGATTGTGTTATTGATGTTACCTTTCAAAATCTATTTCGTACGGTTTTTAAATTTAAATTTCTATTAACACCACTCCTCCAAAACTCTACTGCTCTTGCTTTATAACCATGATCTAATTCTTCAACGTCTGATGTGCATTGCTGAAAACTTTCATCTGTAATACTGTCTCTTCCATCATCTTCTACAACCTGCATTTGAATATCTTTATAAGGTTCTGCAAAATCAAGAGTCTCATCCTCAACAACTTCCAATTCTTTAAATTCATGCATAGAGTTTAATAAAATTTGTTTAATATGCTCTTTTAAATTTCTTTCGCACTGTGTTATTGAAGTTTCTTTCAGATTAAGTGCTTGAAATGTTATTAAAAGCAAATTTAACACGTTCATGGGATTTACCATCATTTTATTCTACTTTAAAGATTTAATACTGTAAAATGAAAAACTGTTCTTGTTGTTTTTATATTTACCACGTTGAAGTACACTTTTAAACTCAAAGAAACATGAAGTAGAACTGACCAAAGTAATTCAAAATGCCGATTTCAATGCTTTCACAAGTTGCAGAATTACAAATAAAAATAAATTTATCAAGAAGACTCACGGATAAATTTATCACAGATAACTATTATCAACAGGTCAATAGCATTATCATTAGCATATGATATATAGCAAGAACTATTATTAAATATTATTGAATATGTAGATTTACTTACTTAACTTAAAATGTATTTCAATAACATATCATTATACGTGTTTTAAAATTTTAATGTATATATATATATATATATATATATATATATATTATTTATATTTGGAAAATTTTAAAATACTAATAACTCCTATAATTTTTGTATAAGATTTCCTATAAGGTTTACGTATGAATGCACTCTTAATGAAGAATTCTCAAATATGTCATTGTTCAAAATTATCTAATCTTGTTAAAAACTGTCAGAATGATTTATAAATTAATAGTTAAAAATTATAGAATTTTAAAATAAATCATCAAAGAAACTCTACAAATAAATGGAAAAAAAATCAGGAAGTAAATGTTTTAATTTTATATCGCTTACCAAACATTTTGAAATTAAAAAATTATTTATGGATATAATTTTTTATTCAAGGATAAAATAAAAAAATAACCTCAAGGGTAAAACAATCAAGGAGAAAATTTTTTCTCCGTAAATCTCGAAACACGTCAACTTTAATTTTTTATTTTCTTGATGATAGTGGAATTTTTAACCAAATCTAGCCGATTTGATCAATTTCATATTGAATAGCGAAAAATTGCACATTTTCCCCTAAAAAATAGGGGTTGACACCCTTCGGGGTAAAAGTTATGCCTAAAGTAGCGTCTTTTTATAATAAAGAATTTGGCGTTGGTTTTATTTAAAAACTCCAAATAGTTTTAGAGATATTAGCAGAAACCTGTTTTTAAGGGCAAACTTCAGGGGTGATTTTCACCCCTTAAATCGACGAGTTAACACGTAAGAAAAACACATGTCTAATATCTTCTCGAGTACTACAACATATCACAAATTGATGAAAATCGGTGAGGTATACCTGGGGACCCTTCCTTGTGAGTATCAACTAA
Organism: Anastatus disparis; assembly: GCA_017163975.1. Taxonomy (NCBI): domain Eukaryota; kingdom Metazoa; phylum Arthropoda; class Insecta; order Hymenoptera; family Eupelmidae; genus Anastatus; species Anastatus disparis. The sequence goes on from JAFFSR010000347.1 coordinate 10,603,620, forward strand.
AAAACGACTGGTAATGTTCTTTCTAGTACTGACTCAAGTAAGTACATTCTTTTTAGGTATTTTCCTTTCTCAGTGTAGAGATATCTACAAAAGATTAAAATTTGTGCAATACTAAAAAAATTATCTTATCATCTGATATGATTTAATTTATAAAAATATTATTTTATCATGATTTCCGATTTATTTTTATACAAAATTATGTTTTCGTTAATTGAATCACTATAAAAAGAAAAAATATAAAATGTCATGTAAATAACTGATAATAACTGATATATAGCTGATATATAAGTAATCATGTATGTACTAATTTTTTACAGCTTTGTAGCAGGATTTTTTCTAATATCAGATCCATTCAATTTTTCTTTCGATACATTCTCTGTAACTGTTCAAATTTGAAAGAAAGTTTCTTGCAAAGTATTTCAATTGATCTTATTTACATTTTTTATAGATGTTAAAAATAGTATTATTTCTTTATTTTTCACTCCTTTTACTTCATTTATTATGAACATCATCAGCTGACAAGGATTAGCACGTGTATCAATATCCAATAAAAAGCTCATTTCGGAAATTCTTAATCTGTTACTGATTATGATTCTTCCACCTTGGGAACAAGTATTTTTTCATCATCAAATATTTTTTTTTGTCTTCTTCAAAATTGTCCAGTGATTCTTTTTGCAAATCAAGACTTGTTAAGTTTAAATCACTCGTGAATATGTTTTCGACAATGAATTGTATCCAATTTTCTGCAAACGTTTATTTTCACGTAATATTACCTTCTACCAATATACTGTAATGATAAAAAATCCAGATTAATGGAATGTGAAAGTAAATAAAATTATAGTTTTGAAGAATTTTGTACTCTTAAGGGGAATCCTCATAGAGTTCTACCTTATCTACATTTAAATTATGAATTTTAATAGAAATGTAACTATTCATGACTGAAATTCGTAGGAGAGGCACATTCTTAACATGCCGAAGAATTTATTGCAACGTTAAAAGACAATATAAGGGTAAAAATAAAGGCGAAAACTGCTTAATACGATTAACTTTTCAATGTAGTTATGAATAATCGTATTATGCAGTTTTTATCTTCATTTTCACGTTATTCTGTCTTTGCAATAAATTCTTTATAATGTTAAGAATATGCTTTTTCTATGAATTTTAGTAAAAAATAGTTAAATTTTTATTAAAATGCATAATTTAAATGTAGATAAGATAGATCTGTGTGCCGGTATGAGGACACCCCTTAAGAAGGGGCCGAACTATCTGTCTTTGTCTAATAGCGTTTTTCATCATTTATGTAAACACTATCCGGTATAACAAGAAAAAAATAGCAGCCCCTGCTAGATATTAGTATGATTAGTAAATTTTGTAATAACAACCAAATTTTTTACCGCATAGTTTTTGACTAATTAGAGACCTACTAACAATATCATTTTTTGGTAGGTCTCTAATTAGTCAAAAACTATGCGGTAAAAAATTTGGTTGTTATTACAAAATTTACTAATCATACTAATATCTAGCGGGGGCTGCTATTTTTTTCTTGTTATACTGGATAGTGTTTACATAAATGATGAAAAACGCTATTAGACAAAGACAGATAGTTCGGCCCCTTCTTAATATCAATTGTACACCCAAGGACAGGTGATTTTTTCCAAATATCTTGAAATACTTCAATAGAAACAAAGAAAACAATGGAATGGTCTAATGAAAATTTAAGATTTAAAACATTAAATAAAATTCGTTTTCCGTTGGGTGTACATGTTAATACATTTTTTCTTATTGAATTGTTACTTTTATCCTGATTATCATTATACTGATAATATTCTTTTTTTTAAATTAAATAAATACAAAATTTGTCAAATTGTTTTATTATTAAGAGTATTAAGAAATATTTATTTTATTATTTAGAAGAGTACTATATTGTATGATTTTACTAGGAACTCTGTCGTTGTATGTTTGACAATGAATAACAATATTTTAAAATAAAAATTATCTACATTAGTTTTAAGAAAGACATCTACATTATTATGAAAAAAAAGAAATTTTCTATTATATCTTTTCTTAAAAAAGTATTTTATTCAAACAATTTTATTGTATCTAAAAATTTTCAATTTTTACATAATAATATATTACCTCTTCTAAGGCTTCAATGTTTCTTCTTCATGCTCTACACCATCTAATTTCTTTTTTTAAAGTACACCACATCATATTTAATCCTTTGGCACTTAATTAAATCCGAACAAAGCTTGCGTTATTTTCCATTAATTTGTACTATACTCTGATCTAATTTTTTGTTCCTCTTTTTCTCTGACAATCAGATCTATAAAATAAAGTGAATTATAATGTAAGTAAAATGTGATTGCATTCAAGTCACAATATAACTAATTAAAAAAAAATTATAAAATATTTAGCCTAAAGTTTCTGATGTCATTTTAAATTGATATTTTTATGTGCCTCGTGAATCACAATTTCAACTGAGTATGTCAAATTATTGTTAATTAGATTGGGAGAATTGAGAAGAAAAAGAATATAGAATGAGAGAAGCTTCTTTGTAAAATATTCAGCTGGAAAGAGGAAGTCTAGCTGGAATTTCTGCTGGTGCTCCAACTAAAACTTGTATTTTTAGAAAAGCTACAGTTACGATATTTAGCTGGATATCTGGTTGAATATTTAGCTTAGCACAAGTTGGATACCGAGCAGTATATATTTCTATTAAATTTAATGATATGTAGGTGTAATTTTATTATCACTATTAGATTATTTTTTTAAATTACAACTTTGCAAATTAATAAATTGATAATTATTTTGCTGTTAAATGAAAGACCCAGAACCAGATAAACTTTATAGAGTCAACTCTTCCAAGAACAAAAAACTTATACGATTGAACTCAGATAATTCTGACCGTATACATTTGAATCTTCGAAATTTGTATAAGGGGTAACAGAAGTTAGATAATTGCAACCTAGTGATTTCAAGTCAAACCGATGCACTCGATCATCAATAGCAAATTTAAAAAGTGGCGTTTGTCTAAGTACTGTCATTTCTTGTAGAATTTTCGAAGACACAGATATATGAGGCCCGAATACTCCCAGTTGTATCTTGAAAACTTTTCGTTTTTTGAAGAACTGATACTACAAGGTTTGTCTCATTTTCGGTTTCTCCTTATAGAAAGTAACTATTGGGATATAATTTAATAAAGTTACAATTTAGAAGAATATTCTGATGATAATAACGAAATAATAATATCTTGATATCCTCAACTGTAGTAGCAATACACACATTTATGTAGTACCAACACAGTTTTTGAATAGTAAGAGCTACAGATATTTTTTGTGATGAATTATGGCAGGTTTGAATATCTACCCTGGTAACACAATCTGTTGCAAGCTCGATTGCGCAGAACTTGCGTGGTCTGTTTCCACATTTTAATGCATATCTGCTGAAATTTAATTGCGACTGAAACGTGCGTCAGATTTGTAACAGATTGCCAATCGAAACGTGCGATTCTAAGATGAGAATAAACACGCAAACTTGCAGCAGAATCGAAGCAGTCTTTCGTAAGAATCTTGCAGCAGCACTTTACCCCAGAATTACATAAGAATGACATAAGTTGAGCGCAATTATATGACGAGAATAAACACGCAAACTTGCAGCAGAATCGAAGCAGTCTTCCGTAAGAATCTTGCAGCAGCACTTTACCCCAGAATTACATAAATATGACAAAAGTTAATTGCAATTATATGACGAGAATAAACACGCAAATGTCAGCAGAATCAAAGCAGTTTTATGTGAGAATCTTGCAGCAGATTTGCGCTAAAATTACATCAGAAGGACAAAAGTTAAATGCAATCTTATCATAAGAATAATCATGTGAGCATACAGCTTACTTGAAGTTATCTCGCATAAGAATCTTGCGATAAAACTTTACTACAGAATTACGTATGAATGTAGAACCAAAATATTTATCATCTTTTACTGATAGAAATTTATTTAAAACTTTTCTTAGATATTATAAAAATTTTTTATCTACGTTTATTATATTTTATAGTTGGCTTCAATGGTCTCCTCTCTTCTCCCCAATGTTTACATGTATATAATTTTATACTATAACATCAGTGCCCACCCCTTTGTGTATATATGTTGATTGTTTTTTGCGTTCCTTCTTTTTCTTTTAGCCAATATGTGCCTATAGGTGTAGGCATCGGTAGTAGGAACACGTAAAGTTTAAAGAAATGCATTAAATGTATCGCAATTATAAATTATTATATTTTCATTAAATTATAAATTATAATTTTTAAATTCAACATTTGCTTTCTTCAAATCTGTCAACAAGTCTTATGAACATGTTCTCGCAAGATTCTTATGCGAGATAACTTCAAGCTGCATGCTCACGTGATTATTCTTATGATAAGATTGTATTTAACTTTTGTCCTTCTGATGTAATTTTAGCGCTAATCTGCTGCAAGATTCTCACATAAAACTGCTTTGATTCTGCTGTACATTTGCGTGTTTATTCTCGTCATATAATTGCAATTAACTTTTGTCATATTTATGTAATTCTGGGGTAAAGTGCGGCTGCAAGATTCTTTCGGAAGACTGCTTCGATTCTGCTGCAAGTTTATGTGTTTATTTTCGTAACATAATTGCACTTAACTTGTGTCATTCTCGTGTAATTCTGGGGTAAAGTGCTGCTGCAAGATTCTTACGGAAGACTGCTTCGATTCTGCTGCAAGTTTGCATGTTTCTTCTCGTCATATAATTTCACTTAACTTTTGTCATTCTTATGTAAATCTGAGATAAAGTACTGCTGCAAGTTTCTGATGCAAGACTGTTCCGATTCTGTTATATGCTTGTGTACTTATTATGATTCGCAGAACAGCACTTGACAATTTGCAATTCTTACGTAATTGTGCTGCAAAACTTTGTCGAAAATCATTTACTTAATTTGGTTGCTAGTGTCTTTAATAAGTTTTTTCCGCAAGTTTACTGCAAAATATCTTCAAGATTCTGCGCATTCTTTCCGTCCCGTAGATTGCACTTTCTCTCTGCCAGAAACATGCAATTCTGTTGCACTTATCTGCTGTAATTTCTTTTCATAAAAAACCCTATGAAATGCGGAAACAGACAGCACATGTTCTGCTGCAATTTTTTGATTTTCAAGAAAATTGCAGCAAAATTGCAACAAAATTGCGTTGACCATGTTACCAGGGTAGCTAGATGTTCAGCTGGATATCCAGTTGAGTATCCTAGCTGTCATGTTTCTGAAAACATTCCTTTTGTCTTTATTTTGGAAACATTATCTCTATACGTGAATGTAGATCCCTTCGAACTTAACATAAAAACAAATAGATATATATATGATTTCTTCACAGATTCAAATATTTTAAGATCTAAATGGCTTCGAATCAAGAGTTTTTTTCAAATATATATTGAGATGTCAATGATAAATATTCTCTTTTTACTATTTAATGAATAACGATAATTATTATTTAGAATCACTTATATTGTTCATTATTAATTATGATTATTATACTGCTCATCATTAATTAATTATTATACTACTATCCCTTAAAATCAAAGTATTTTAAATAAAAAAAAGTGGAAAAAATATGTTGAAGTGTTATTCACTCCTTTAATATAACTTAAATTAAAATAGTTGGAATGTCTACTTTATAAATACTAAGGCCAGTTCGACATTATTAAAAAATCTGCGATTTTTTCACTTAATTCAGCAAGCCTATGTATTCATTGTTCATTTTCTATTTTTGATAATTCTTTAAAATAATTGGCATATTTTTGTTTACTTTTAAGTTGTAAATACATCTAAATCTATCATAAATTACTATTTTTAAAATGCTAAAAATTAAGTTATATTCATGATTTTAAATAATGATTTACTTACTCTTTGCCAATATCTAGAGTCTTTCTTCGCAGTGCCATTGTTATTCAAATTTCGGGTCAACATTTTTCCTCTCATTTCCAATTTCGTAGTTTGAATTCGAGCAAATAAATTATGATTTCCTATATGTGCATTAGGAGTTTTGATTTGTTCTAGCATTATATAATTTTGCGTTATAATTGTATATAATTGTAAATAACTGTAAATGACTGTGAATAACTCTAACTGTAAATAATTGTAAATAACTATTATTTATATCCTAATTTTTACAATTTTTAATACTTATTCCCACAGTTCATTACAACTATTTACAGTAATTTACAGTTACTAACAGTTACTTGCAGTTATCGACAATTATTTATAATTATTCTGCCGTCCAAAGTAAGAAAACCTTAACTCCAATGGGATTCCAATGTAGTTAACCACTTTTATACTTTGGATGGCAGTATTTACAGTTATTTACAGTTTTTTACAGTTTCATACAGTTATTTACAGTTTTTTGCAGTTTCATACAGTTATTTACAGTTATTTACAATTACTGAAAGTTATTCACAGTTATTTACAGTTATTCACAGTTATTTACAGAAATTACCTATTGTGACTTGTTTAATAAAAGTAGTTCACCGTAATTATTTATAGTAATTACAATTATGAATTTTAACTATTATAGTTATCAATATAATAGTCAAACGCCTAACCCGAATTGAAAAAGGACATAGCTTACCTTCTTGACACCAATTTAAATGTATAATGTTTAATGTTTATATTTTATAGGCCTAGGCTACTTTCATATAAGATAGAAGGATTTCAAGGTAAAGATATCCCTTACAATATTTGTACAAAAGTGAAAGAATGATACTTGTCCTTCTCAAACTTATATGAATAATACGTTTCGGCAAAATATTCCGTCTCATGAATATGCAACTTAAATGTCTAAGAATAAGCTAAATATTTATCCCCAATTGAACAACAATTATTATCTGATATATATTGGTTATCAATTTCATTAAATTAAAAATTAATATTTTATAGAAATGGATAAAGTAAATTAAATTATATCTTTCTATAAAAGATATTTATTTTCATATATTTAACCTAAAACCAATTAATAGTCTAGAAATACTTTAAATAATACACAACATGAAATTAAAAAACAGTGAAATAAATAGAATCAGCGTAGGACGTTAAAAACTATTGGGAAATATAATCATACATATGGGTAAATCTTTCATAATGTTAAAATTTCACCTGCAACAAATTCAAAAAAAAAAAAATACAGGCACACGTGTAAAACTAATTTTCTCTGAATGTTGACGTATTATAATGAAAGAAAAAAATCGTGTTACTCACTTTTAAGGGTAGTCTTTTTAACAAACATCAAAAGACAGATTTTCGAGTAAATTTTTCATAGTGTTAAAATTTACTTTCAATAAATTAAAAAAAATTGAAGACACATGTATCAAATTTATTTTTTTAAAATGTTGATATATTAAAATGATAATAAAAGAAAAAATCGCATTACTCACTTTTGAAGATAGCTTTTTTTAATATAAGACATTTAAATATATTCATTATTATCACACCCAGGTATAATATTTTACCTATCTCAGATCAGTTTTTTAAGTATTTTGGGCTATAATAGATCATTTTCCATTGAGCTTTTTCATTTTTACATGTTTAATATCTTACAGAAAATATTTAAATTCGCAATTTACATTAATAATTACAAAATTTTTTGTAATAAATAAAATATGCCAGAAATGGCAATTTTTTTTGGAAAATTCATTTTTGGCGATTCGGGTATTAAAATTGAGTGATATTAGTTACCCAATGGCTTTTGGGATTCCTGATTACAAATCATAAGTGAGTGGAATATCAATTTATTTTTGCTAAAATTGTCAATCTTAGGGTATGAAATTTGACATAGATTTGTGTAGTTTATGTTTTCGAATAAAAATACTTATATTCCTTTTAACCAAATATTTTAGTTTATTTAATAAACATTAAATCTAAAAATTTTTAATTTAAAATCTAGAAATTTCAGTGATGATTCAACTCAACGTTCTAGGTGTAAGCTATTAAATACATACTAAAACTGAGCTTTTTAAAGTTTAAACTCTTTAGAATTAAAACATTGATAGAAACTAGGTAATCGATGTAAATTTGGAAAATTTAATAGCCGGGAAAAATTCAATGATTTCCAGAATACTCGAAATAATACTTCAAAAGCAACTTAAAGATTACATTGAGTATTATAAAATAGTAAATTACAAAGTTCACAACAGAGAAAAGATGAATCAAAGCTTAGGTTTTCATATTAGTGGATAAAAACCTATTTTCAAAAGTGAGTCACGTTTTTTAAGTATAATTTCAAACGAACAAAGAACTTTATCTACACTAGGCACACGTTCCTAATAAAAAAATTTCTCTTTGTGATTCTAAATATTACCTTTTGATGTAGTTTAAAATGTCACCGCTGAATAGTCTTTTTTACAGCATCGTATTTTCCAGAAAAAAGTAAAATATATAAATTTTTGGTAACATTTTAATAACCTTTCAGAAAGTACTTTTGTTAACAGGCACACACCCATGCTCTTGATTTTCCAAAAGTATGTGTATAGATAAAGCTTTGGTGTGAATTTCAAATAAAAAAAGCAGTAGTCATTTTTTTTATAGCGGTAATTTATCATTTTACATGGCCTGGTAACATTTAAATTTCAAAAAAAAAACCCCTTTTCCCCATCCGCCATAAAATGACACGTCTAATTATCATTAAAAATATAACAAAATTAGTTTCTAATAACTCAATAAATCAGTGAACATTTGCTAACAAGATGTGCTATCTCATATTTAGGAGAAATGACGCAGTAACATGATTTTTAAAAGTATGAAAGAATTACCCATATAGCTAGCTAAGATGGCGTAGAGTGATCGGTCAAATACATAGAAGTATATGGAACAAATAAGATTTACGTGAAAATAATCATCTTTTCATGATAAATATTTCCGATTGGGCTAAACATATCGAAGCACAAAGAAAATTTACTGAAGATGTAAATATTTTAGAAGCAGAACACATGATCTCTTGTGATAAGCAAGTTAAAAATATTAAAAAAAATGAGGTAAAAAAAATCGCGAACACAATCAAAGAAAAGCTATGTTCGTGCGAACGGTCTGTGTCTGTGTAAACATAAAATTGACAGCTGATCGTGCTTAGCCTCTGTTTTGATTTCATAGTACACTGAGAGAAAATTCATGCCAATAGAGCATGTAGTCTACGTATCCAAAGTTAGTAAGTAATATTTTTTTTTTTTTTTTTTTTTTTGGCCACCAAAATATATTACACAGCCATTACACTATTGAAAATTGGCATATGTAGGAAGATACAAAAATATAATACATTTATTACATATATTTTTCGACGAGGTATAAAATTAATATTATACAGGAATACTTTCTCCTATCGTTACGCTCGAAATTTTAAAATGGATCATTTACTGTGGGGCGATCCCCACAAAAAAACCAAATAATTACTTAATATATATACAATGCTACAACTTATTACGCTTTAATCATTTACATTTACATTTATATTACATTTACATTTATAATTATTCATTTATATATTTATAGTAGCTAGGGTATCTCGGGGTCGCGAAGCCCGTCTGTAGTATTGTAGATTACTACAGCCCTGAGGAATAGTAAGTAATATCCTATGCTTTAATAACAGCGCCATCTACTCTTACGAGGTTTTTGCTATCCAAAAACTGTTTGTTTACATGCTTTAGTAGCTCCCCACTCTAATATCCTTCGATAGCTAGCGCTGTATCCTCTCATGGGACGTGAAGGAAGTAAACGTGGCTTGTCCACTATTCTTTCTTTACTGCTAACTATGGCATTCTTCTATTGCTCAAGTCCCCATATGGAAAAAATTTTTGGATATAATTGTAAATAACTGTTAATAACTGTAAATAAATGTAAATAAATGTAAATAACTGTAAATAACTGTAGAAAAGTGTTAAAAAATGTGGGAATTGAGACATAAATAACAGTTATTTACAATTATATACAATTATTTACTGTTATTTACACTTATTTACAGTTATTAACTGTTATTTACACTTATTAACTGTTATTTACACTTATTTGCAGTTATTTATATTTATTTACAGTTATTTACATTTATTCACTTTTTTCACAATTATTTACAGTTATTTACGATTATTTATAGTTTTTTACAATTATTTGCAGTTATTTACATTTTCGAAAATTATCACAAATTTATTCAATAATTTTATATATAGGCAAAAATTTTTAAAAATGTGAATAACTGTAAATAATTGTAAAAAACTATGGAAAATTGTAAATAGTTGTAAATAATTATAAATAACTGTAAATAACTGTAAAAAACTATAAATAACTGTAAATAACTATAAATAATTGTAAATAATTATTAATAACATTAAATTATCCACTAATTCAAAAATTTTTGAAAATGTAAATAACTGTAAATAATTATGAATAACTGTAAATAATTATGAATAATTGTAAATAATTATAAAAAACTGTAAATAATTGTAAATAATTGTAAATAACTGTAAATAACAGTTAATAACAGTTAATAACTGTAAATAACTGTAAATAATAGTAATTAATAGTAAATAACTGTAAATAACTATTATTTATGTCTCAATTCCTACATTTTTTAACAGTTATTTACAATTATTTACTATTATTTACAGTTTTTCACATAAATTATTTCCATATGGGTCGCCTCCTCTTTTGGGTGGTGACGCGAGCAAACACGGCTGGTCTATATCTAAAATCATGTTGCAAATTTCGTTAACGTATTTTCGTAGCGTGAATCTTTTATTTCTTTTCTTTTCTTTTTTTATGAAGGGAGATACGTTATAAATATAACCTGTTAAACTTTTTAACTTTAAATAATTAATTTTTAACTTAAAATTTAATTATTTTAAACCGCTGGGGGGCAGATGAGCATGTACGATTTTACGCCAGAGTTATTTCGAAGTAACGTTGGTCTAGTGCGTAACGTTCACGCTTTTCCTTTTGAGTACGCGAGTTCAACTCTCGGCTAGGGTCTTTTTAACATTTTTTTATTATTTCAATAGTTTTTATTGCTTTTTTTATTTATATTTTTTTATTTTCTATTTTTTTATTAATTTTAAAATCTATTTTTCACAAGTTACTTAAAATATGCTCGTTTTTTTATTAATATTTTTAAATAAATTATTTCATATAGAAAATAATTTAAAATATTAATAAATAAATAATAGTGATATTTACAATACTATAGTTCAATTTTGTCTTTATAAACATATTTCAATATACAATATATATTATAACATAAAAAATAATAACTCAGTTTTATTTATTTATTGTAATTTATTGTAAATTTTATAAACTAAATTATAAATAAATTAAACTATACTATTATAAAATAAACATCACTATTATAAAATAAACATCACTATTATTTATTTATCAATATTTGTAATTACTATCTATAAAGAATAATTTATTTTTAAAAATTTTCATTGAAAAAACAAGCGTACTTGTGAAAAATTAAATTTTAAAATTATTAAAAAAATACAAAATCTAAAAAAAAATAAATATAAAAAGGAATAAAAAATATTTAAACAATAAAAAAAATTAAAAAAAAAGTGACCCTAGCCGAGAGTTGAACTCGCGTACTCAAAAGGAAAAGCGAGAACGTTACGCACTAGACCAACGCTACTCCGAAATATCTCTGGCGTAAAATCGTACATGCTCATCTGCCCCCCAGCGGTTTAAAATAATTAAATTTTAAGTTAAAAATTAATTATTTAAAGTTAAAATGTTTAACAGGTTATATTTATAACGTATCTCCCTTCATAAAAAAAGAAAAGAAATAAAAGATTCACGCTACAAAAATACGTTAAAGAAATTTGCAACATAATTTTGGGTATAGACCAGCCGTGTTTGCTCGCGTCGCCACCCAAAAGAGGAGGCGACACAAGCAAACAAAGGATATGAGAGTGGGGAGTCATCGAAGTATACCACGCGAGTCATCAGTGAATGCCGTTCATGCTTTAGTTACTCTCCATACCATCTTTTTTAGTATAAGGTAATCCAATACTAATAGAGCTTCTCACGGCCTGTCATATTTGTATCAATGTTTTATATGCTCGCATAGATGGCAGTTCGCATGCTCTATTAGCATGAATTTTCTCTCAGTGTATATAATTATTTAATTAGAACTTGAACAATTACAAATTCTTATTAAATTGATTGGCTGTTTATACACTGAGAAAAAAAATCATTGAATCAATGAAATGATATAATCAAAAAAAATTTAATTGATTCAAATTATTATTTAATTGATCTGATAAAGAAATTAATTAATACAACAAAATATTTAATTGGAACATAAATAATAAAATATTTAATTGTTAAGAATAATAATTAATTCAATTAATCACTGATTTCATAGACGCAATATAATTAAATGATAAAAATAATAAAACAATTTTATAGAACAAAATAAATCAAATATTTGAATTAATTAAAAATTTAATTAATTTAATGCCTTCAATTAATTATAATAAAGCAATGAAATTATTTGATTAGAAGACAATGAGATATGTCATAGAATCAATCATATATTTCATGAAGAGAAAAAACGCATTCATCAAAGCTACTAAATATTGAATTAGAATGATAAGGTATTTCATTGATCAGTGACATAATTTAATATAAGTCATACAATATTTAATTGAAACAATGAAATATCTTTTGTTACTATTCAAAATTTATTGAAAGAATAAAACAATAATCTTGACATTATTAAATATTTCATTATTATAATTAAATATATTATTGAACAGTAAAGTAATTTAATAGAGGTAATATAATAATTAATTGAATCAATGTAATATATTCTTCTTTTAATCAAAACTTGATAGAAATAATAGAATAAATACGTTAGAATTAGTTAACATTTTATTAAAATAATTATATATATTAAAACATCAAAGTAATTTAGTAGAAGTATTATAATATTTAATTGAATTAGTGAAATATATTCATGTGTCAATCAAAACTTGATAGAAATAATAGAATAAATATATTCGGTTTAATAAATATTTCATTAAGATAATCAAATATATTATTAAACATTAAAGTAATTTAATGGGAGTGTTAATATAATATTTAATTGAATCAGTGAAATATATTCTTGTTTCAATAACAACTTGATAGAAATAACAGAATAAATATATTTGGTTTAATAAATATTTCATTAAGATAATCAAATAAATTATTAAACATTAAAGTGATTTAATGGGAGTGTTAAAATAATATTTAATTAGATCAGCGTAATATATTCTTGTTTTAATAACAACTTGATAGAAATAATAGAATAAATATATTCGGTTTAATAAATATTTCATTATAATAATCAAATATATTATTGAACATTAAAGTAATTTAATAAAAGTATTAATATAATATTTAATAAAATCAGTGTAATATATTCTTGTTTCAATAACAACTTGATGAAAATAATAGAATAAATATATTCGGTTTAATAAATATTTCATTATGATGATCAAATATATTATTGAACATTGAAGTAATTTAATAAAAGTGTTAAGATAATATTTAATTAAATCAGTGTAATATATTCTTATTTCAATAACAACTTGATAGAAATGATAGAATAAATATATTCGGTTTAATAAATGTTTCATTAAGATAATCAAATACATTATTAAACATTAGAGTAATTTAATAAAAGTGTTAATATAATATGTAAGGGTGGTTTTTATTCAGGATATTATAAATATATCTAATTAAATACAAAATAATAATCGGCTTATAATTCCCAAATTCTGAGATTTACCAACCTACAAAATTAATAATAATAATATAACCAGGGAATTAAATACTCTACCTGTAATATTCTAATCAATTATAAGATCACGTCAATAAATAAGTTAACAAACATCCGATTGTAGGGAGCAAAATTCACTAAATAGACTTTAATTAATTTAATTAAAAGAATATAGGTTAAGTTATGGACGATTTCTCTAGATTAAGTTAAAATAATAATAAAATATAGAAAATCAATTAAAATATACTAAATTTCAGAAAAGAAAATTATTAATTTAAGCAATAATAATAATCAAAATCTCTTTAATATTAAAACAAAAGTGAGTAATGGAGCAACACGTGCTCAATATATTTTAGGTTATGTAAGGGTGGAGCTCGAACAGCAGTGCGTATCTCAGATTACGCAATTCTCCAATTGGTGGCGCTAGTATCGTGTTTCTTCTGAGTCTTTCTCTCTCTAGTCTTCAGTACGCGTTTCGTGAGTGAGGTTATAACAACTCAATATATTTCGTATATATATATAAATCCTCAGAAACTAAATTACTATGACCTTTGACCTTTAATATGTTTAAAATTATTTGCTTTTAATAGTTTGTTATCTTCACCATTGTAAGAAAATTTATTATAAATCAAAGAAAAGTTATCAAAAAAAATTGTTTATAGAGAATTTATCAAACCGCTATCTCTTATTAATCTCTCACAAAGTTAGAATTTCTACCACTAAAATGAATCTTTAATTGATACTAAGTTAATAAGAAATAGGTAATTTTATAGACTCCGTAAGACAAAAAGTCCAGTAAAAGAAAACTTAAAAAGAAAACAAAGAAAGTTTCTATAATTAGTTATAAACTATTATTTTTAGATTATAAATAATTGAGGTTGTCTTTTCAATTCAATATACTTCAGAAAAAAAAAAAAAATTAGTCAGCTTTATAGAATTTTTACTCACTAGATTACCAAATTATTTCTTATGCTTAGATATTTCAGTTTAGGAATACGAAATAAAATCTCACGGTTAATTTTCACTATTTAATTTAATAACAACTTTCTTCTCAATAAATAACTAGAACAACAATTTAAATTTTCGCTAATTCACAATGATGCCACGAATTACTTTTAGGTTAGAGAGCCACGTGGCTATTTATATAGCCTGCCGTGATGTCTCCGCAAGAATTTTATATATTACAATAAGAGTACAATTTTTAGTACTTTCTAATTTCGTAATTGTTAATTAATAGCAACAAATTCAACTAGTTACACGTTGCTATTAACTCGCCACGAGAGAGAGAGAATTTGTATTTCTTTTTTCACTTCGCGCACTATCACTTTTTCTTTCTTTTTATTACAATTTTTAAGAAAATTTAATTTAATACAAATTATACCTGTTTTTGTCCGTTGCTACGCTCGACCTCGGCCATTATCCTATTTTATCCCAATAGAAGAAGCAACGACAAAAATCCAACAAAAATCGATGGAGATCGACTCCGCAAAATGGCCGGCAATCTGTGCTATAGACCCTCTAGGCTAATGGCTACCGTTGGCGTTTGGTATTAATCTCCACTCGACCGAATAATTTTATTTAATTAAAGAAATTTTAATAACAACGATCTATAATCTTTAATAATCACCAAGAAAACTCAACAATAATAATTAACAATAATAACTTTAATAAGTAGCAATAAAAGATATTTATTTTAAAGAACAAAATTACTAACGTACGACTGTGCAACAGGGCTAGCGAAACGATAATGAGGCACGAAGAAGAAGGAAGCGCACGCTGAGCATCAGTGGCTTCTTCTTCTCTATTGCTCTCTTTATTACTCTCGTTGTTTCCTATTTGCTATCTCTTTCTATTTCGCGACTCACTAATCAAATCAGGTTCTTTTATCATTTTATTCTGGTGTAATTTACTACTCGCTAGTCAAATTACATGTTACTTCCTATTCCTAGTGTAGTATTAGTGCGCTTTACAGGTTACGCCATCTGCGCGCTTAATTTGATTACATTAATTCTTATTTTCTTTATGAATAATTAATGCGTTATTTCATTACAACAAAAAGTTTCATTTTTCATCAAATAACATAAACAAACATTAGTTAATAATATAAGTAATAATTTCTAATTATTCATTATTTTAGGCTCGCTTGAGTCTTTATTCTGTTAAAGATTTTCATTTTTAATTATTTAGTACAATTGCAGAGTTATTTTATTTGTTTGTATTGTAGCGCCATCTATAAAAATATACTAAAATGTCTTAACAACACGTAAATAGAAATCATTATTTAAATTATATCTAAATATCTTTAGATTTTGCGCGCCACCTATAATGTGACTCATTTCAGTTTCGTATCTGTTAATCTAGCATCTCTTTTTACTATAATTAAGTTTTTTATATATACGCTATCTTTTTATCATATGCGTCTATCCTACCTTATCGACTTTAGTTAGTATAGCAGTCTATTTCTATCTATCTCTCTCTCTTTCTACTTTTTTTAATTAACGCTACACGAGCGCCACAATAGCACGTTCGCGTGAGCACGTGTTCGTATATTGTTTGTGCCGTCGGCGCCGCTTCGCCGCCTCCTAGGCGTTTGGTGGTGCGAGTCGTCTGCTCGGGGCTGCCGTCGCGTCTCGTGAGTGAAGTGCTTACAACCATGGTGTGTGTGTGTGCCTTGGTTTGTGGTAGTGAGTGTCCCCACCTGGCCTAACCTCCAAAGCACGGTCTCACGTGTTACTGGTTGACAGGTGTAAGCATCAGCACCGGGAACAACAAAAATCAACAACCAGGTGGATTAATACCCTGGGTTTTAGTGGCGTGTTCCTGGTGTGCATGTGTATGCAGCGTGTACGTATGCGGTAAGGTAGTTATCATTTTCTTTATATTAAGTTTAAAAGGGATAGAAAGAGCGAGAAGATAGTCTTCGAGTGAGAGAGAAGATGTGAATGTAAACACCTTCTATCTCTCATTCAGACAAGAAGACTTTATTGAAAGCAAAAAAAATTCTATAAAGAACCGCGTTACAAATATTTAATTAAATCAGTGTAATATATTCTTGTTTCAATAACAACTTGATGGAAATAATAAAATAAATATATTCGGTTTAATAAATATTTCATTGAGATAATCAAATACAATATTGAACATTAAAGTAATTTAGTGGAAGTGTTAATATAATATTTAATTGAATCAGTAAAATATATTCTTGTTTCAATAACAACTTAATAGAGATAATAGAATAAATATATTTAGTTTAATAAATATTTCATTAAGATAATCAAATATATTATTAAACATTAAAGTAATTTAATGGAAGTGTTGATATAATATTTAATTGAATCAGCGTAATATATTCTTGTTTCAATAATAACTTGATAGAAATAATCGAATAAATATATTCGGTTTAATAAATATTTCATTATGATAATCAAATATATTATTGAACATTAAAGTAATTTATTAAAAGGGTTAATATAATATTTAATTAAATCAGAGTAATATATTCTTGTTTCAATAACAACTTTATGGAAATAATAGAATAAATATATTCAGTTTAATAAATATTTTATTATGATAATCAAATATATTATTAAACATTAAAGTAATTTATTAAAAGAGTTAATATAATATTTAATTAAATCAGTGCAATATATTCTTGTTCCAATATCAACTTGATAGAAATAATAGAATAAATATATTCGGTTTAATAAATGTTTCATTAAGATAATCAAATTCATTATTAAGAGGAGGTCGAGTATACCTGTCCTTTTCTAATCAAAGAATTTATGTTTTCACAAAAATTAATAATTGTAGCAAAAAATAAGAAGAAAGCCCCATCTCGTATAATAAAAAGCAAGATTCTCTTTTATAAGGAAAAATTATTTTTATTGCTTCGTTTTTAAGAAAACCTTGAAAAACTGAATCGTCCATCCTAACCTCTATTTTTTAAGTTTTTCAAGGTTTTCTTCGAAACGAATCGATAAAAATAATTTTTCCTCATCGAAGAAAATCTTGCTTTTTATCATACGAGATGGGGCTATCTCCTTATTTTTTGCTACAATTATTAGTTTTTGCAAAAAAATTACTTCTTTGATTAGAAAAGGACAGAGATATACGACCTGCTCTTAAACATTAAAGTAATTTAATAAAAGTGTTGATATAATATTCAATTAAATCAGTGTAATATATTCTTGTTTCAATAACAACTTGATGGAAATAATAGAATAAATATATTCGGTTTAATAAATATTTCATTATGATAATCAAATACATTATTGAACATTAAAGTAATTTAGTGGAAGTGTTAATATAATATTTAATTAAATCAGTGAAATATATTCTTGTTCCAATAACAACTTGATAGAATTAATAAAATAAAAATATTCGGTTTTATAAATATTTCATTATAATAATCAAATATATTATTAAACATTAAAGTAATTTATTCAAAGAGTTAATATAATATTAAATTAAATCAGCGTAATAAATTCTTGTTTTAATGACAACTTGATGGAAATAATAGAATAAATATATTCGGTTTAATAAATATTTCATTATGATAATCAAATATATTATTGAACATTAAAGTAATTTAATAATAGTGTTAATATAATATTTAATTGAATCAGCGTAATATATTCTTGTTTCAATAACAACTTGATAGAAATAATAGAATAAATATATTCGGTTCAATAAATATTTCATTATGATAATCAAATATATTATTGAACATTAAAGTAATTTAATAAAAGTATTAATATAATAATATAAACTTTTATCCAACCAATGGGAAGTAAGGCCTTTGTAAATCAATAAGATCCAAAAATCATTTTAAAAAAATTGTTACGTTTCGTCGGTATGGTTTCCGACCTCTTCAGACTAAAAAGACGTAATTAAAATTTATTAAACAAAACAAATTAAATATACACAAAAATAGTTTTCACTTTACAGTACATACCTAACTTAAAATTAATTCATACACTAAACTAGTTACATGAGAATTACTCATATTGTCGAACTAAGAACTGATACAAGTTGTTGTCTATTTATATTGAAAATCAGAAAGACAGTTAGATATTTGTTTATAAACAGAAGGCAAATACATTATGTCCGTTTTTAAATTTATCGCATTTTTATTTCCGTTTATATATAACATTTCGGATATCTTACGCTTTTTGTTGTTACATTCTTTATCTAAAATTATTGTATTTGACCAATCAAATTCATGAGAGCATTTTTTCATGTGTTCACCCACAACTGTATTTTTATTGATAGACTTTTTATGTTCATTTAATCTTGTTTTTAATGATCTCTTTGATTCCCCAATATAACAAGCTGAACAAGATTTACAGTTAAATTTATAAACAATACCAGTGATATCATCTTTCTTAAGCTTATCTTTACCAATTTTGATAATGTGGTCAAGTTTTTTATTAACTAATGGTATAGTATTTATGTTAAATTTTTTAACGATTTTTTGCATTGGTTATATAATCGAGGAACAAAAGGAATCGCTATTGTACATATTGAGTCAGAAAAATTACTTAGTTTTGATTTTTCATTAACATTATTGTATTTATAATTTTGTAATCTTTTGTTTATGCATGATATAATGAATTTTTTTGGATAATCATTTTGTTGCAATAACTTTTTAATTAAATTAATATTCTTTTCTTGAAATCGTTTGTCTGAAAGTAAAACTGCTCTATCGGTTAAATTGTAAACAATATTACGTTTTAATTCTATGGTATGAAAAGATTTAAAGTTCAGTAAACGAGAGGAATTTGTTGATTTTTGAAACCAATCAGTTATTAAATAATTATTTTCTCTAATTAAAGTTAAATCTAAAAAGTTAATTTTATTGTTTTTTTCCATCTCATGCGTAAATCCAATACATTTGTCATAATTATTAAAAATATTCAATACAGTTGTGAGATCATCTTTATGAATACAAGTTATTATGTCGTCAACATATCTATAATAAAAGATCGGTTTTATATTATGTTCAAATTTTAAAATGCTAAGACACTCGCTCTCTAAATCGTCCATTACTATATTCGCAAATAATGGCGAAATGGGAGAACCCATAGGAGTGCCATAAATTTGTTGATAAGTCACATTATTAAAAGTAAAAAATGTATTATTAAATAAAAACTTAGTAATATTGATAACATCACAAAACGGAATTTTACATTTATTATGAATTGACTCTACACGTCTTTCTAGACTTTTCATTACGAGTTCATATGATACATTTGTATACAAAGAAGTAACATCTAAAGAAATTAAACAAAAGTCTTTCGGAATTATAATGTCTCTAATTTTATGTACAAAATTTAAACTGTTATCAATGTTAGAATTCGGAATATTAAATGTCTTTTTTAAATTATCATATAAAGATTTTGCTAAATTATGAATGGGACTACCAATAGTAGAAATGATTGGTCTAAGAGGAATGTTAATTTTATGTATCTTTGGTAGTCCATACGCACGAGGTAACACAGTGTTTGTTTGTGTTAATTCCATATCTTTATATAATCTGTCAAGAGATTCTAAATTATTTAGAATCTTCATAAATTTATATACTTCTTTCTGTATGGTAGCTAACGGACATTTATTACAAACTTTGTATGTGTCACTATTAGACAATAAAACGTTCATTTTCGCAATATAATCAGATAAATTCATACAAACGGTCAAATTTCCTTTATCGGCTCTAGTAAAAAGTAAATTATTTTCATTTTCTTTTACAAATTTTTTGGTAAACAATAAATCATTATTAAACTTTTTCTCTTCTACTGACAATTGAAGTCTATTTTTTAAATTATATTTAATATTTCTAACAATTGTTGATCTAACATTGTTTATAATATTTGAATCAACATTATTTAAAAATCCTAATTTAAATTCTACATTCTTTATTATGTCTATTGAATCGAGTTTGTTTATATTTGATTTGACGTTAAACTTAGGACCTAGAGAAACAATATTAGTTACTTCTATTGGCAATGAAAAATCTGAAATATTTTTGACCCAACTATTTTTAACAATTACATTATCTGATTTATTAACAGAATTAAATTTATTACAATATAATTTATTAAATTTAATATCGAGCATTTTAGATTTTTTAAAATAAATATTTCTACTTTTTCTCTCAGTCATTGTATAAAAATTATAGAGAGACTGTTTATCTATTTTTAAATGACTAATTTTATATTTCAAGGCGTTCAAACGTTTATGTAAATAATTTAAATGTATGAAACTGTCACACAACATGAAATTGAACATTCTATATTGAATTCTTAAATTAAAAGTTTTCACTTTATTTTTAACCGAATTGCTATAAAATTTAAAACTATTTAACGATTTATCAGCTCTCATTATATGATTAGGAATCAATCCCGACTGTTTACATCTCACCAAAAATTGATGATGGGCGTTAGCAGTTGATAAATTATGTCTCAACATTGTCCAATTTTTCAATATAAATAGACAACAACTTGTATCAGTTCTTAGTTCGACAATATGAGTAATTCTCATGTAACTAGTTTAGTGTATGAATTAATTTTAAGTTAGGTATGTACTGTAAAGTGAAAACTATTTTTGTGTATATTTAATTTGTTTTGTTTAATAAATTTTAATTACGTCTTTTTAGTCTGAAGAGGTCGGAAACCATACCGACGAAACGTAACAATTTTTTTAAAATGGTTTTTGGATCTTATTGATTTACAAAGGCCTTACTTCCCATTGGTTGGATAAAAGTTTATATTATTTGTTTTAAATTGTGGAAGAAAAAGTTATTCTAAAATATTAATATAATATTTAATAAAATCAGTGTAATATATTCTTGTTTCAATAACAACTTGATAGAAATAATAGAATAAATATATTCAGTTTAATAAATATTTCATTATGATAATCAAATATATTATTGAACATTAAAGTAATTTAATAAAAGTGTTAATATAATATTTAATTAAATCAGTGTAATATATTCTTGTTTCAATAACAACTTGATGAAAATAATAGAATAAATATATTCGGTTGGATAAATATTTCATTATGATAATCAAATATATTATTGAACATTGAAGTAATTTAATAAGAGTGTTAGTATAATATTTACTTAAATTAGTGTAATATATTCTTATTTCAATAACAACTTGATAGGAATAATAGAATAAATATATTCGGTTTAATAAATATTTCATTGAGATAATCAAATACATTATTGAACATTAAAGTAATTTAGTGGAAGTGTTAATATAATATTTAATTGAATCAGTGAAATATATTCTTGTTTCAATAACAACTTGATAGAGATAATAGAATAAATATATTTGATTTGATAAATATTTCATTAAGATAATCAAATTCATTATTAAACATTAAAGTAATTTAATAAAAGTGTTAATATAATATTCAATGAAATCAGTGTAATATATTCTTGTTTCAATAACAACTTGATGGAAATAATAGAATAAATATATTCGGTTTAATAAATATTTCATTATGATAATCAAATACATTATTGAACATTAAAGTAATTTAGTGGAAGTGTTAATATAATATTTAATTAAATCAGTGAAATATATTCTTGTTCCAATAACAACTTGATAGAATTAATAAAATAAAAATATTCGGTTTTATAAATATTTCATTATAATAATCAAATATATTATTAAACATTAAAGTAATTTATTCAAAGAGTTAATATAATATTAAATTAAATCAGCGTAATAAATTCTTGTTTTAATGACAACTTGATGGAAATAATAGAATAAATATATTCGCTTTAATAAATATTTCATTATGATAATCAAATGTATTATTGAACATTAAAGTAATTTAATAATAGTGTTAATATAATATTTAATTGAATCAGCGTAATATGTTCTTGTTTCAACAACAACTTGATAGAAATAATAGAATAAATATATTCGGTTCAATAAATATTTCATTATGATAATCAAATATATTATTGAACATTAAAGTAATTTAATGAAAGTATTAATATAATATTTAATAAAATCAGTGTAATATATTCTTGTTTCAATAACAACTTGATGAAAATAATATAATAAATATATTCGGTTGAATAAATATTTCATTATGATAATCAAATATATTATTGAACATTGAAGTAATTTAATAAGAGTGTTAGTATAATATTTACTTAAATTAGTGTAATATATTCTTATTTCAATAACAACTTGATAGGAATAATAGAATAAATATATTCGGTTTAATAAATATTTCATTGAGATAATCAAATACATTATTGAACATTAAAGTAATTTAGTGGAAGTGTTAATATAATATTTAATTGAATCAGTGACATATATTCTTGTTCCAATAACAACTTGATAGAGATAATAGAATAAATATATTTGATTTAATAAATATTTCATTAAGATAATCAAATATATTATTAAACATTAAAGTAATTTAATGGTAGTGTTAATATAATATTTAATTGAATCAGCGTAATATATTCTTGTTTTAATAACAACTTGATAGAAATAATCGAATAAATATATTTGGTTTGATAAATATTTCATTATGATAATCAAATATATTATTGAACATTAAAGTAATTTATTAAAAGAGTTAATATAATATTTCATCAAATCAGTGGAATATATTCTTGTTTCGATAACAACTTGATAGAATTAATAAAATAAATATATTCGGTTTTATAAATATTTCATTATGATAATCAAATATATTATTAAACATTAAAGTAATTTATTAAAAGAGTTAATATAATATTTAATTAAATCAGCGTAATATATTCTTGTTTTAGTAACAACTTGAAAGAAATAATAGAATAAATATATTCGGTTTAATAAATATTTCATTATGATAATCAAATATATTATTGAACATTAAAGTAATTTAATAAAAGTATTAATATAATATTTAATAAAATCAGTGTAATAGATTCTTGTTTCAATAACATTTTGATGGAAATAATAGAATAAATATATTAGGTTCAATAAATATTTCATTATGATGATCAAATATATTATTGAACATTGAAGTAATTTAATAAAAGTGTTAAGATAATATTTAATTGAATCAGGGTAATATATTCTTATTTCAATAACAACTTGATAGAAATGATAGAATAAATATATTCGATTTAATAAATGTTTCATTAAGATAATCAAATACATTATTAAACATTAGAGTAATTTATTAAAAGTGTTAATATAATATTTAATTAAATCAGTGTAATATATTCTTGTTTCAATAAGAACTTGATGGAAATAATAAAATAAATATATTCGGTTTAATAAATATTTTATTGAGATAATCAAATACATTATTGAACATTAAAGTAATTTAGTGGAAGTGTTAATATAATATTTAATTAAATCAGTAAAATATATTCTTGTTTCAATAACAACTTGATAGAGATAAAAGAATAAATATATTTAGTTTAATAAATATTTCATTAAGATAATCAAATATATTATTAAACATTAAAGTAATTTAATGGAAGTGTTGATATAATATTTAATTAAATCAGCGTAATATATTCTTGTTTCAATAATAACTTGATAGAAATGATCGAATAAATATATTCGGTTTAATAAATATTTCATTAAGATAATCAAATAAATTATTAAACAATATAGTGATTTAATGGGAGTGTTAAAATAATATTTGATTAGATCAGCGTAATATATTCTTGTTTCAATAACAACTTGATAGAAATAATAGAATAAATATATTCAGTTTAATAAATATTTCATTATAATAATCAAATATATTATTAAACATTAAAGTAATTTAATAAAAGTATTAATATAATATTTAATAAAATCAGTGTAATATATTCTTGTTTCAATAACAACTTGATGGAAATAATAAAATAAATATATTCGGTTTAATATATATTTCATTGAGATAATCAAATACATTATTGAACATTAAAGTAATTTAGTGGAAGTGTTAATATAATATTTAATTGAATCAGTGAAATATATTCTTGTTTCAATAACAAATTGATAGAGATAATAGAATAAATATATTTGGTTTAATAAATATTTCATTAAGATAATCAAATAAATTATTAAACATTAAAGTGATTTAATGGGAGCGTTAGAATAATATTTAATTAGATCAGCGTAATATATTCTTGTTTTAATAACAACTTGATAGAAATAATAGAATAAATATATTCGGTTTAATAAATATTTCATTATAATAATCAAATATATTATTGAACAATAAAGTAATTTAATAAAAGTATTAATATAATATTTAATAAAATCAGTGTAATATATTCTTGTTTCAATAACAACTTGATGGAAATAATGAAATAAATATATTCGGTTTAATATATATTTCATTGAGATAATCAAATACATTATTGAACATTAAAGTAATTTAGTGGAAGTGTTAATATAATATTTAATTGAATCAGTAAAATATATTCTTGTTTCAATAACAACTTGATAGAGATAATAGAATAAATATATTTAGTTTAATAAATATTTTATTAAGATAATCAAATATATTATCAAACATTAAAGTAATTTAATGGAAGTGTTAATATAATATTTAATTGAATCAAAAAAATATATTCTTGTTTCAATAATAACTTGATAGAAATAACAGAATAAATATATTTGGTTTAATAAATATTTCATTAAGATAATCAAATAAATTATTAAACATTAAAGTGATTTAATGGGAGCGTTAAAATAATATTTAATTAGATCAGCGTAATATATTCTTGTTTCAATAACAACTTGATGAAAATAATAGAATAAATATATTCGGTTTAATAAATATTTCATTGAGATAATCAAATACATTATTAAACATTAAAGTAATTTAGTGGAAGTGTTAATATAATATTTAATTGAATCAGCGTAATATATTATTGTTTCAATAATAACTTGATAGAAATAATCGAATAAATATATTCGGTTTGATAAATATTTCATTATGACAATCAAATATATTATTGAACATTAAAGTAATTTATTAAAAGAGTTTATATAATATTGAATTAAATCAGAGTAATATATTCTTGTTTCAATAACAACTTGATGGAAATAATAGAATAGATATATCCGGTTTAATAAATATTTCATTGAGATAATCAAATACATTATTGAACATTGAAGTATTTTAGTGGAAGTGTTAATATAATATTTAATTAAATCAGTGAAATATATTCTTGTTTCAATAACAACTTGATAGAATTAATAAAATAAATATATTCGGTTTTATAAATATTTCATTATGATAATCAAATATATTATTGAACATTGAAGTAATTTATTAAAAGAGTTAATATAATATTTAATTGAATCAGCGTAATATATTCTTGTTTTAATAACAACATGATAGAAATAATAGAATAAATATATTCGGTTTAATAAATATTTCATTATGATAATGAAATATATTATTGAACATTAAAGTAATTTAATAAAAGTGTTAATATAATATTTAATTAAATCAGTGTAATATATTCTTGTTCCAATAACAACTTGATAGAAATAATAGAATAAATGTATTCGGTTTAATAAATGTTTCATTGAGATAATCACATACATTATTAAACATTAAAGTAATTTAGTGGAAGTGTTAATATAATATTTAATTGAATCAGTGATATATATTCTTGTTTCAATAACAACTTGATAGAGATAATAGAATAAATATATTTGGTTTAATAAATATTTCATTAAGATAATCAAATATATTATTAAACATTAAAGTAATTTAATGGAAGTGTTAATATAATATTAAATTGAATCAGTGTAATATATTCTTGTTTCAATAATAACTTGATAGAAATAATCGAATAAATATATTCGGTTTGATAAATATTTCATCATGATAATCAAATATATTATTGAACATTAAAGTAATTTATTAAAAGAGTTAATATAGTATTCAATTGAATCAGAGTAATATATTCTTGTTTCAATAACGACTTGATGGAAATAATAGAATAGATATATTCGGTTTAATAAATATTTCATTGAGGTAATCAAATACATTATTGAACATTAAAGTATTTTAGTGGAAGTGTTAATATAATATTTAATTAAATCAGTGAAATATATTCTTGTATCAGAAACAACTTGATAAAATTAATAAAATAAATATATTCGGTTTTATAAATATTTCATTATGATAATCAAATATATTATTGAACATTTAAGTAATTTATTAAAAGAGTCGATATAATATTTTGTTAAATCAGCGTAATATATTCTTGTTTTAATAACAACTTGATAGAAATAATAGAATAAATATATTCGGTTTAATAAATATTTCATTATGATAATCAAATATATTATTAACCATTAAAGTAATTTAATAAAAGTGTTAATATAATATTAAATTAAATCAGCGTAATATATTCTTGTTTTAATAACAACTTGATAGAAATAATAGAATGAATATATTCGGTTCAATAAATATTTCATTATGGTAATCAAATATATTATTGAACATTAAAGTAATTTAATAAAAGTGTTGATATAATATTTTATTGAATCAGCGTAATATATTCTGGTTTCAATAACAACTTGATAGAAATAATAGAATAAATATATTCGGTTTAATAAATATTTCATTATGATAATCAAATATATTATTGAACATTAAAGTAATTTAATAAAAGTGTTAATATAATATTTAATTAAATCAGTGCAATATATTCTTGTTCCAATAACAACTTGATAGAAATGATAGAATAAATATATTCGGTTTAATAAATGTTTCATTAAGATAACCAAATACATTATTAAACATTAAAGTAATTTAATAAAAGTGTTAATATAATTAAATTAGTGTAATATATTCTTGTTTCAATAACAACTTGATGGAAATAATAGAATAAATATATTCGGTTTAATAAATATTTCATTGAGATAATCAAATACATTATTGAACATTAAAGTAATTTAGTGAAAGTGTTAATATAATATTTAATTAAATCAGTGAAATATATTGTTTCAATAACAATTTAATAGAGATAATAGAATAAATATGTTTGGTTTAATAAATATTTCATTATGATAATCAAATATATTATCGAACATTAAAGTAATTTAATAAAAGTGTTAATATAATATTTAATTTAATCAGCGTAATATATTCTTGTTTCAATAACTACTTGATGGAAATAATAGATTAAATATATTCGGTTTAATAAATATTTCATTATGATAATAATATATATTATTGAACATTGAAGTAATTTAATAAAAGTGTTAAGATAATATTTAAATAAATCAGTGTAATATATTCTTATTTCAATAACAACTTGATAGAAATAATCGTATAAATATATTCGGTTTGATAAATATTTCATTATGATAGTCAAATATATTATTGAACATTAAAGTAATTTATTAAAAGAGTTAATATAATATTTAATTAAATCAGTGAAATATATTCTTGTTTTAATAACAACTTGATAGAATTAATAAAATAAATATATTCGGTTTTATAAATATTTTATTATAATTATCAAATATATTATTAAACATTAAAGTAATTTAATAAAAGTGTTAATATAATATTTAATTAAATCAGAGTAATATATTCTTGTTTCAATAACAACTTGATGGAAATAATAGAATAGATATATTTGGTTTAATAAATATTTCATTGATATAATTAAATACATTATTGAACATTAAAGTATTTCAGTGGAAGTGTTAATATAATATTCAATTAAATCACTGAAATATATTCTTGTTTCAATAACAACTTGATAGAATTAATAAAATAAATATATTCGGTTTTATAAATATTTCATTATGATAATTAAATATATTATTGAACATCAAAGTAATTTAATAAAAGTGTTAATATAATATTCAATTAAATCAATGTAATATATTTATATTTCAATAACAACTTGATAGAAATAATAGAATAAATATATTCGGTTTAATAAATGTTTTATTAAGATAATCAAATACATTATTAAACATTGAAGTAATTTAATAAAAGTGTTAATATAATATTTAATTAAATCAGAGTAATATATTCTTGTTTCAATAACAACTTGATGGAAATAATAGAATAGATATATTCGGTTTAATAAATATTTCATTGAGATAATCAAATACATTATTGAACATTAAAGTATTTTAGTGGAAGTGTTAATATAATATTTAATTAAATCAGCGTAATATATTCTTGTTTTAATAACAACTTGATAGAAATAATAGAATAAATATATTCGGTTTAATAAATATTTTATCATGATAATCAAATATATTATTGAACATTAAAGTAATTTAATAAAAGTGTTAATATAATATTCAAATAAATCAGTGTAATATATTTTTGTTCCAATAACAACTTGATAGAGATAATAGAATAAATATATTCGGTATAATAAATATTTCATTAAGATAATCAAATACATTATTAAGGTGGTTCGTGCGGTAAGAGAGAGACAGCTAGCTGTGAGAGAAAGAGATAGCGCTCACATGATCCAGTTGCGCATGCGCAGCAACGTAAATGTGAACGAAATATGCATCGTTTATCTAATAATTACATGTTCAAAACACTTTATCTCTTTAATAAAACGATGAATTTACGTGAATCTTGTTGGAAAATGTTTATTATTAGTTCCTTTATATATGTTTAAATTTTCAATTACAATTT
Source organism: Anastatus disparis (assembly GCA_017163975.1). Lineage (NCBI taxonomy): Eukaryota > Metazoa > Arthropoda > Insecta > Hymenoptera > Eupelmidae > Anastatus > Anastatus disparis. The sequence goes on from JAFFSR010000347.1 coordinate 10,633,076, forward strand.
GAATTTAGTTTATGAGATATTGCGATTAACAGCTACGAAATGTAAAAATTCAAATATATATAGATATACTTCCAATGTAATTTGTAAAACTTTGAACATCGATTAATCAAAAACGAATCGATGAAATTTTCTGAAATTTTAATATGATATTCACATTGCCTTCATTGAACTATACCTACAATTTCAAGAATATCTTGAAAAAACACGTTAGTCGCACGAACCACCTTAAACATTAAAGTAATTTAATAAAAGTGTTAATATAATATTTAATTAAATCAGTGTAATATATTCTTGTTTTAATAACAACTTGATAGAAATAATAGAATAAATATATTCGGTTTAATAAATATTTCATTATGATAATCAAATATATTATTAACCATTAAAGTAATTTAATAAAAGTGTTAATATAATATTAAATTAAATCAGCGTAATATATTCTTGTTTTAATAACAACTTGATAGAAATAATAGAATGAATATATTCGGTTCAATAAATATTTCATTATGGTAATCAAATATATTATTGAACATTAAAGTAATTTAATAAAAGTGTTGATATAATATTTTATTGAATCAGCGTAATATATTCTGGTTTCAATAACAACTCGATAGAAATAATAGAATAAATATATTCGGTTTAATAAATATTTCATTATGATAATCAAATATATTATTGAACATTAAAGTAATTTAATAAAAGTGTTAATATAATATTTAATTAAATCAGTGCAATATATTCTTGTTCCAATAACAACTTGATAGAAATGATAGAATAAATATATTCGGTTTAATAAATGTTTCATTAAGATAACCAAATACATTATTACACATTAAAGTAATTTAATAAAAGTGTTAATATAATTAAATTAGTGTAATATATTCTTGTTTCAATAACAACTTGATGGAAATAATAGAATAAATATATTCGGTTTAATAAATATTTCATTGAGATAATCAAATACATTATTGAACATTAAAGTAATTTAGTGAAAGTGTTAATATAATATTTAATTAAATCAGTGAAATATATTGTTTCAATAACAATTTAATAGAGATAATAGAATAAATATGTTTGGTTTAATAAATATTTCATTATGATAATCAAATATATTATCGAACATTAAAGTAATTTAATAAAAGTGTTAATATAATATTTAATTTATTCAGCGTAATATATTCTTGTTTCAATAACTACTTGATGGAAATAATAGATTAAATATATTCGGTTTAATAAATATTTCATTATGATAATAATATATATTATTGAACATTGAAGTAATTTAATAAAAGTGTTAAGATAATATTTAAATAAATCAGTGTAATATATTCTTATTTCAATAACAACTTGATAGAAATAATCGTATAAATATATTCGGTTTGATAAATATTTCATTATGATAGTCAAATATATTATTGAACATTAAAGTAATTTATTAAAAGAGTTAATATAATATTTAATTAAATCAGTGAAATATATTCTTGTTTTAATAACAACTTGATAGAATTAATAAAATAAATATATTCGGTTTTATAAATATTTTATTATAATTATCAAATATATTATTAAACATTAAAGTAATTTAATAAAAGTGTTAATATAATATTTAATTAAATCAGAGTAATATATTCTTGTTTCAATAACAACTTGATGGAAATAATAGAATAGATATATTTGGTTTAATAAATATTTCATTGATATAATTAAATACATTATTGAACATTAAAGTATTTCAGTGGAAGTGTTAATATAATATTCAATTAAATCACTGAAATATATTCTTGTTTCAATAACAACTTGATAGAATTAATAAAATAAATATATTCGGTTTTATAAATATTTCATTATGATAATTAAATATATTATTGAACATCAAAGTAATTTAATAAAAGTGTTAATATAATATTCAATTAAATCAATGTAATATATTTATATTTCAATAACAACTTGATAGAAATAATAGAATAAATATATTCGGTTTAATAAATGTTTTATTAAGATAATCAAATACATTATTAAACATTGAAGTAATTTAATAAAAGTGTTAATATAATATTTAATTAAATCAGAGTAATATATTCTTGTTTCAATAACAACTTGATGGAAATAATAGAATAGATATATTCGGTTTAATAAATATTTCATTGAGATAATCAAATACATTATTGAACATTAAAGTATTTTAGTGGAAGTGTTAATATAATATTTAATTAAATCAGCGTAATATATTCTTGTTTTAATAACAACTTGATAGAAATAATAGAATAAATATATTCGGTTTAATAAATATTTTATCATGATAATCAAATATATTATTGAACATTAAAGTAATTTAATAAAAGTGTTAATATAATATTCAAATAAATCAGTGTAATATATTTTTGTTCCAATAACAACTTGATAGAGATAATAGAATAAATATATTCGGTATAATAAATATTTCATTAAGATAATCAAATACATTATTAAGGTGGTTCGTGCGGTAAAGAGAGAGACAGCTAGCTGTGAGAGAAAGAGATAGCGCTCACATGATCCAGTTGCGCATGCGCAGCAACGTAAATGTGAACGAAATATGCATCGTTTATCTAATAATTACATGTTCAAAACACTTTATCTCTTTAATAAAACGATGAATTTACGTGAATCTTGTTGGAAAATGTTTATTATTAGTTCCTTTATATATGTTTAAATTTTCAATTACAATTTGAATTTAGTTTATGAGATATTGCGATTAACAGCTACGAAATGTCAAAATTCAAATATATATAGATATACTTCCAATGTAATTTGTAAAACTTTGAACATCGATTAATCAAAAACGAATCGATGAAATTTTCTGAAATTTTAATATGATATTCACATTGCCTTCATTGAACTATACCTACAATTTCAAGAATATCTTGAAAAAACACGTTAGTCGCACGAACCACCTTAAACATTAAAGTAATTTAATAAAAGTGTTAATATAATATTTAATTAAATCAGTGTAATATATTCTTGTTTCAATAACAACTTGATGGAAATAATAGAATAAATATATTCGGTTTGATAAATATTTCATTGAGATAATCAAATACATTATTGAACATTAAAGTAATTTAGTGGAAGTGTTAATATAATATTTAATTAAATCAGTAAAATATATTGTTTCAATAACAATTTGATAGAGATAATAGAATCAATATATTTGGTTTAATAAAAATTTCATTATGATAATCAAATATATTATTGAACATTAAAGTAATTTAATAAAAGTGTTAATATAATATTTTATTAAATCAGTGTAATATATTCTTGTTTCAATAACAACTTGATGAAAATAATAGAATAAATATATTTGGTTTAATAAATATTTCATTGAGATAATCAAATACATTATTGAACATCAAAGTAATTTAATAAAAGTGTTAATATAATATTCAATTAAATCAATGTAATATATTTATATTTCAATAACAACTTGATAGAAATAATAGAATAAATATATTTGGTTTAATAAATATTTCATTATAATAATCAAATATATTATTGAACATTAAAGTAATTTAATAAAACTGTTAATATAATATTTAATTAAATCAGCGTAATATATTCTTGTTTTAATAACAACTTGATAGAAATAATAGAATAAATATATTCGGTTTAATAAATATTTCATTATGATAATCAAATATATTATTGAACATTAAAGTAATTTAATAAAAGTGTTAATATAATATTTAATTAAATCAGCGTAATATATTCTTGTTTTAATAAAAACTTGATAGAAATAATAGAATAAATATATTCGGTTCAATAAATATTTCATTATGATAATCAAATATATTATTGAACATTAAAGTAATTTAATAAAAGTGTTAATATAATATATAATTAAATCAGCGTAATATATTCTTGTTTCAATAACAACTTGATAGAAATAATAGAATAAATATATTTGGTTTAATAAATATTTCATTATGATACTCAAATATATTATTGAACATTAAAGTAATTTAATCAAAGTGTTAATATAATATTTAATTGAATCAGCGTAATATATTCTTGTTTTAATAGAAACTTGATAGAAATAATAGAATAAATATATTCAGTTTAATAAATATTTCATTATGATAATCAAATATATTATTGAACATTAAAGTAATTTAATAAAAGTGTTGATATAATATTTTATTGAATCAGCGTAATATATTCTGGTTTCAATAACAACTTGATAGAAATAATAGAATAAATATATTCGGTTTAATAAATATTTCATTATGATAATCAAATATATTATTAAACATTAAAGTAATTTATTAAAAGAGTAAATATAATATTTAATTAAATCAGAGTAATATATTCTTGTTTCAATAACAACTTGATGGAAATAATAGAATAGATATATTCGGTTCAATAAATATTTCATTGAGATAATCAAATACATTAATGAACATTAAAGTAATTTAGTGGAAGTGTTAATATAATATTTAATAGAATCAGCGTAATATATTCTTGTTTTAATAACAACTTGACAGAAATAATAGAATAAATATATTTGATTTAATAAATATTTCATTAAGATAATCAAATATATTATTAAACATCAAAGTAATTTAATGGAAGTGTTAATATAATATTTAATTGAATCAGTGTAATATATCCTTGTTTCAATAACAACTTGATGGAAATAATAGAATAGATATATTCGGTTTAATAAATATTTCATTGAGATAATCAAATACATTATTGAACATTAAAGTATTTTAGTGGAAGTGTTAATATAATATTTAATTGAATCAGTGAAATATATTCTTGTTCCAATAACAACTTGATAGAAATAATAGAATAAATATATTTGGTTTGATAAATATTTCATTAAGATAATCAAATATATTATCAAACATTAAAGTAATTCAATGGAAGTGTTAATATAATATTTAATTAAATCAGTGGAATATATTCTTGTTTCAATAACAACTTGATAGAAATAATAGAATAAATCTATTTGGTTTAAGAAATATTTCATTATGATAATCAAATATATTATTGAACATTAAAGTTATTTATTAAAAGAGTTAATATAATATTTAATTTAATCAGAGTAATATATTCTTGTTTCAATAACAACTTGATGGAAATAATAGAATAGATTTATTCGGTTTAATAAATATTTCATTGAGATAATCAAATACATTATTGAACATTAAAGTATTTTAGTGGAAGTGTTAATATAATATTTAATTGAATCAGTGAAATATATTCTTGTTCCAATAACAACTTGATAGAAATAATAGAATAAATATATTTGGTTTAATAAATATTTCATTAAGATAATCAAATATATTATCAAACATTAAAGTAATTTAATGGAAGTGTTAATATAATATTTAATTAAATCAGTGTAATATATTCTTGTTTTAATAACAACTTGATAGAAATAATAAAATAAATTGTGACGTGGTTCGTCCCGATAAAAACTTTTTTTTTGTAACAATAAAAAATATTTTTACTACTACGCAAGCATACTCAGGCACACCAGCGGTGCACTTACCGACCTGGACGCCTCTTTAATAAAATAAATAAAATTATATATAGAGAGATTTTTTTTTTTGTTTGTTTAAAATTCCCGGCACAGGAGGAGAACGACACGCAACAGCCATTACGCACACATTCGCAGATCGTGTGTGTGAGCTATAATACAGCTAACGTAGACCGCAAGTAAAGTGAAGATGTAGAAAGAGAGGGAGACTCAAGAGACAAGAAGAAGAAAAGAGATAGGAAGATCAGCATGCTAGAAGAATAAATTAGAAATGATGGCGCGCTGTCTTCTCGCGCACAGCACAAAGAAAGAGACAAGAGATAATAGAGAGAGATGAAAAGAACGTAGAGGGGGGATGTCACCGGTTCTTTCTCTTTGCTCAAAGAAGCACGCGGTAGACATACATATCTATATATATAGTATATCTATATATACGGATCGCCTTTATATGAATGTACTCTCTCTCTCAAAACTTATATACACGTAAGAGATAAAAGAGGAAGCGAAGCAAGAGCATACAAAGAGACTTGAATCTCTCTTGTTAAAGGTGGCGCGCATGTCGAAGACTTGCGTTCGAAGACCGGAAAACAAGATCAACCAATTAAAAGGCAAGAAATTAGACTAAAATTTCTTGATTAGATAAAAAGAACATAAAAGAAGACAGAAGATAGTAAAGAAGAAGGAAGAGGACTTGAAACGAAGGAAGCGGCCATCGTGCAGGGGACTCGGTTGCTGTCCTTGTGCCGTGTCGGAGCTCTCTTTTTAGTCACTTGAAGGATATTTTAGTCTGGAGATTTTTCGTGCGTTGTCTTGGAGCTGTACAGAGACCTGGAGCGTGCTGAGAGAATAGCAGAGTCGATTGTGACGATAGAGATTTCCGGAGGGAGATTTCATCGATCTGATTCCTTTGCGGTTGCTTGCAGCCGGCGTCGACTAGCTGACCAGACACATAGAGAGAGAGAAAGAGGCAAATCGAGCCAGTCTAACCGCCATTGACGACATCGTCGATCAGCTTCCCTTTAACTCGTCAACGACTTTTATAATGGTGAGTGGACTGTAGTCCAAATTAATAAAGAGTATTGTGAACTAATGGCTCTCGCCGACTAAAGAGTGTAAATTCAATGCGGGCGTATAAAATAAAATTAAAGTGATTGTGACAGCGTAACTAGTAAAATTAGAAAAATTAATTGTTGCGAGACATAGTTGTAAATTCAAAGGAAAGTGATTGTAAAGTTCCTTTGTAGACCGATAAAGTGAAAATTGAAAATTGACCACGTGTTCAACGATTTCGTTGACCGGTTAAATTTTCTTTTAATTTAATTACATTAGTGAAAATTTCAGAATTGAATTCTTTTGATTGATCGGGAAATAAAACTTGAGATCGGTGGACATAGTGGTGCGTATTACGTAATAAATTTCATGACGCGGGCCTTAGCGGCCATTTTGTAAATTAGATTCTCTTGCTTAGTCTGCGTTGACTAGAAGTTAAAATAAATTGAGAATTGAATTTATAAACCGTAAGAAATAGTAATTAAAATTTAAAAATTGATTTCTTAGATATATCAAATTTTCGAGAGTGCGGGAGTGAAAATCTAACCACGTGTCTAACGGTTTCGTTGATCGTGCAATTAAAATTAAAATTTGAATTGGTAATTCGCATGAGAGTTTAAATAATTATTAATTTTTTTTTCTTATTATTGACCGGTAATTAAACAAAGTGATAGACACGTGGGATTAGTGTGTGTGTAAGAGAGAGAGAGATAACGGCCTCTTGGTAGCCATATTGTTGAAAGAAGGAAGAGCGAGGTCGCTTACGTCGACCGGACCGTAAAATTCATTTTTTTTTATTATTGCTACGATTAGAATATTAGTTTATTATTTCACTAAAGGTGTAAAATTAAAAATCAAATAAATTAGCTTTATAAAATTTATATTGACCGGGATGTATGGGACATGAGTGTGCGCGAGTTAATTAAATAACGTTATAGATTAAATCAATAGAGAGTTTCATAGCAAATTGATATTTTCTTATGTTGTAAATAATTAGATTTGAATTAAGAATTAAAGTATTACAATTTGACCTAGTAAAATTCATTTTTTTGTGTGTGCAATACCTCTCCTAACTTCAACTTAATAAATTTTAACACCAGAGGTCGCCCACCTCCCAGCCAAGACAGCCCGAGATTCATGCTGCCGACAAGTAAGCCGGAGGCCTGTCTGGCGCTCTTAATAAATTAAAGATTCTTTCTTTTCGACAGGCCGAACTTTGCATGCGGGGACGGGCAAAGTAATTATAACTTATTTAATAATTTGTTTATTGAAATTTAAATATAACTAAATTTCTCACATTGCAAATGGCGCCCAACGTGGGGCTTGGTTCGGGAAAATTTCTGGTGAAAAATTTTAGACCGAAGTTGAGAGAGAAAAAAGTGAAAAAGGAGAGCAAGTTAGACTTGAAAATTTTACCGGAAAAACTTTAAATTTGCGAACGACTAGTGATTTTAGTAAATTTAAAACTGATTGAACAATTATTTCTCGTTGTTAAATTGAAATAAATCTAGACGTGTTTAAATAAATTTATTAACGCAGTTTAAGGAATTCGTGACAAACAGAAGTAAAATCTATACCTCCTTTTTCGCTGGTTAGAAAGAAATAGTAAAAACAGAGTCACAGTCACTTAACCTAAAATAAAAATTATATCACTAAGCGAGTGTGATATTCTCAGAAATTCCGTCACCGAGTATTTGAATTTTTTTTATATAGATATATTATATAATATTTTTCCCTTTTCCCAAATTACCTCTTCCACTCCCAACTACGAACAATAGATTATTAAATTAAAATTTTCTTGTGCTGTTAGTGAAAATTTAAAGTAAATTCACCCATTGCTTAAATTTGAAATTAAAAAGTTCCATTGCTTATTGCTCGCGAGATTGTACTAAGAAATTATTAGTGCGAAAAATATATACCTCCCCCACCCCTATTATATTTAACCGAGAAAAAGAAGAAAGAATTTTTGTAATAAGAATAGAAGAAAATTATTATGAGTCTGAGAAGAGGGAAGAGAAATTTAATAGACTAAAGAGAAAAATTTAAGGAAATTCAGATAGAGAATTATAGGAAGATATTAAAAAGATTAGCTCAAGAGATAACGCAGAAATGGCACAAAAAGTACCAAGCTCAAGAGGTCGTCGTACGACCAACCCACTAGACCATTTTAACCCAGCTCTAGTAGAAGCGGTAAAGAAGATGGACCCGTGGGAAGTGAAACAGAGACTGGATAGTATGGACTGCAGTACCACGGGAATGTTACCAGTTCTACGTGGTAGGTTAATCAGAGCAAGCACCCGTGAAACAGAACCACACAAAAGAGTACCTTGAAACCCAACAGTCGACGAAAGACCAAGCCACATCCCAGCAACGACGAGGAATCTCTTAATGGTGCCGTCAGAAGATGAAGATGATCCAGAAGCTACTCCAAGAGGTCGTCAGGAGACTCGGTCTAGCAAGCGAGAAGCAAAGCAGACCGATCAAAGTGGAATTAGGTTAGAAGCGACCACAGCTGTGACAGCAGGATCGAATGCACAGCCGGCGAGGACCCGTGTAGTGCAAACTCCCGCTTGTATGGCAGTAGTGACGACCACCACTTCCACAACTCCTATCACCACCATGGCTGGTGCTTTTAGTAATGCTTCGTTACAGACCGTAGCCAGTGCAAGAGCAGCTATGTCAGCGACTGGAATGGCCGCTAGGTATATCGCCATGTCCAACCATGCACCTTTAGGTTACTTCCATGATATGACTTCCATCTTAGGTTCCGTAGGATGGAACTCAAGGAATACACAAATCCCACGATGGACGCTAAACACCACCGATACTTGGAGGCCAGAGACCCCAGCGCCTACTCCAGCTATACGAAGCCAACAACCACCAGTAGTATCACAGAACCCCAGAGAGGTTCCTATTGAAGAATTGATAGCCATAGAGGACCTCTATATGCCAGAAGAAGAAGAGCTCGATGAGGAAGATATCGAAGACGCCTATGCCGCTTTCTTGAACCAATCAAGCTTAGAAATTCCTGGACAAAGGGTACGTAGTGAAACTCAAGATAAGGCACTAAATGAGCAGGCAGATATACGCAAAGGTGCAGGCAGGGACCAGTATCAGCGAACCACAGATGGTATGGCCAGAGAAACACCAAGATATGGCAACAGAGACAATCGAGGTGGCAGAGGCACAAGAGACCATGGAGTTAACCAGTTAGGGGACAACCATGTTCGACGACGGGATGCACCAAGAGGAAATCTACGAGAAAATGATGAGCGAAGCGAAAGAAGAGATCAAAAAGATAGAAAAGATAGAAGAGATAGAGAAGATAGAGGAAACAGAAGAGATAGAAGAGATAGAGAGCACAGAGGTCACAGAAGAAATCGACGAGATGATGATTATAGTGATTATTCAGATAGCTCCGGCGAACCAGAAGAAAGTCCTAAAACAACTCAGCAAAAACAACGACGACGACAACAGAAGAAATCTAATGAACAACAAGAACTTAAAGTTGCAGGAGTACAAAAAGTAAAGCAAACTCAAGCTAATGTGGACTCCCGCCCAAAGACCCCGACCACAGTAACACAGAGTACACCAGTAGTGGTACCTGGACAGATTCCTATGGCAATATGGCCGCGAAACTTAATACCGTCGGTTAACTGGTGGAGTGCACCAGCAGAACCGCAGTATAATGCAAGCAGGCGATACCAAGAGCCAGCTAGTGGAGCCAACGAAGTAGCTACAGGCCAACCGCAGTATTCAGCGTGTTATACCTGCCAGACCGTTGGACACAGAACAAAGGACTGTCCACGAAGGATCTGTCGCCCCTGTGGAGGAATGGGTCATTCCATGAATGTATGCCCCACCCAGTCGACCCCAGCGAACAAATCTAATCAAAATTATACATCAAGAAATGCGAATTGGACCCCAAACCAAGTCAATCAGGCACAAAGACCCGATCAACAAAGGATAGCAAACCAACAACCATCACAGGGAAACGGAGCAACGGAGGGGCAGAACCCAGCTCAACCACTCCCTGTGATGCAAAACCCACTAATGCCTCCGACTTGGCAACCGACTGGGAAAAATTAGGTAAAGAGCGGCGAAAAGAGTGTCTAACCCCAAACATAAAGACCCCCACCTTAGAGAATATACAACAAAGCAACGAGATACAAGAGCCCATGAAGATACTCTCCCCACTCGAGTTTGTAGAGAAATACTCTAGAGAAGGGATTCTGAGGACCATGGAGCACTTGCAAGAGAGAAAGAAGAAACTAGCATTGTTAGAGCAAGAAACATTACAAATAAGTGAAGAGTCTGATAACGAAGAGAAAGAACGATTTAAAAAGTTAGCAGAGTTAAATAAAGTATTAAGTATATTAGATCAAGAAGAAGAGAAGCACCCATCTATATCAAGGACCAAGGCTCGTGCAGAAGAGAGTAAGTCTAGTCGAGGGGGGGAGAAATATCTACCTGCGACGACCGAAATCAGATCTGAACCTGAAGACGATGACGATGCTATAGCAGGCATGTGCAATGAAAATAGGAATTTCCTGGATGTAGTGCTCGGAAGGAGACAATACCAGGCCTTATTCAATACTGGAGCAATGGTGTCGTTGATAGGATAAAGAGTAGCCCAGGAGTTCCAAGATAGATTGATACCAGCCAGCACAGTGATCAGAAGCGTCATAGGAGAATTTGCTCAAATAATTGGAAAATTATTAGTAGACTTGGAAGTAGATGGATGTGTGAGACGACTAGAAATGAAAGCTATTTCTGCCTTAGACCATGATGTCATCCTAGGAATAGATTTCTGTCGACTCTGGGAAATAGAAACAAGGTTTAGTGAAAATTTATGGAGAAGGAAAGATGGTAAATGGAGAGAATTCAATAACGAAGAGCATACCCAAACCCTTGTTTTCGGAGAATGTGCTGAAATCGTAGAATTGGATGATGAACAAAACTAAACCCCAACCCGAAACCCTGATTTAATACTGACCCCCATTATACATTAAATTTTTTTTATATAATAACTTCATGAATGTGTTGTTCGTAGTTGATATTTGAAAATTATCCTAATCCATCCCACTGATACTAACCTAACCTAAACGCGTTAAACTAAATACAAAGTATGAATTAAGATATAAGAGTATGTAATTTCTGGGAATAGTACGGTAAAATTAAATGTGTATTAGTTGTAAGAAAATTAATTATAAGGAATATATATAACTTGCGAGCGGCTCGGTAGCGAGAGTCGTTGGTGTGTAGTGCCCAAAGCACAATGAGTTGTAAGCAGTCCACTCTGGCGAATGTCCAGCTTAGGGGGGCAGTGTTTGTGACGTGGTTCGTCCCGATAAAAATTTTTTTTTGTAACAATTAAAAATTTTTTTACTACTGCGCAAGCATACTCAGGCACACCAGCGGTGCACTCACCGACTTGGACGCCTCTTTAATAAAATAAATAAAATTATTAATAGAGAGATTTTTTTTTTGTTTGTTTAAAATTCCCGGCACACGAGAAGAACGACACGCAACAGCCATTACGCACACATTCGCAGATCGTGTGTGTGAGCTATAATACTGCTAACGTAGACCGCAAGTAAAGTGAAGATGTAGAAAGAGAGGGAGACTCAAGAGACAAGAAGAAGAAAAGAGATAGGAAGATCAGCATGCTAGAAGAATAAATTAGAAATGATGGCGCGCTGTCTTCTCGCGCACAGCACAAAGAAAGAGACAAGAGATAATAGAGAGAGATGAGAAGAACGTAGAGGGGGGATGTCACCGGTTCTTTCTCTTTGCTCAAAGAAGCACGCGGTAGACATACATATCTATATATATAGTATATCTATATATACGGATCGCCTTTACATGAATGTACTCTCTCTCTCAAAACTTATATACACGAAAGAGATAAAAGAGGAAGCGAAGCAAGAGCATACAAAGAGACTTGAATCTCTCTTGTTAAAGGTGGCGCGCATGTCGAAGACTTGCGTTTGAAGACCGGAAAACAAGATCAACCAATTAAAAGGCAAGAAATTAGACTAAAATTTATTGATTGGATAAGAAGAACATAAAAGAAGACAGAAGATAGTTAAGAAGAAGGAAGAGGACTTAAAACGAAGGAAGCGGCCATCGTGCAGGAGACTCGGTTGCTGTCCTCGTGCCGTGTCGGAGCTCTCTTTTTAGTCACTTGAAGGATATTTCAGTCTGGAGATTTTTCGTGCGTTGTCTTGGAGCTGTGAAGAGACCTGGAGCGTGCTGAGAGAATAGCAGAGTCGACTGTGACGATAGAGATTTCCGGAGGGAGATTTCATCGATCTGATTCCTTTGCGGTTCCTTGCAGCCGGCGTCGACTAGCTGACCAGACACATAGAGAGAGAGAAAGAGGCAAATCGAGCCAGTCTAACCGCCATTGCCGACATCGTCGACCAGCTTCCCTTCAACTCGTCAACGACTTCTATAATGGTGAGTGGACTGTAGTCCAAATTAATAAAGAGTATTGTGAACTAACGGCTCTCGCCGACTAAAGAGTGTAAATTCAGTGCGGGCGTATAAAATAAAATTAAAGTGATTGTGACAGCGTAACTAGTAAAATTAGAAAAATTAATTGTTGCGAGACATAGTTGTAAATTCAAAGGAAAGTGATTGTAAAGTTCCTTCGTAGACCGATGAAGTGAAAATTAAAAATTGACCACGTGTTCAACGATTTCGTTGACCGGTTAAATTCTCTTTTAATTTAATTACATTAGTGAAAATTTCAGAATTGAATTCTTTTGATTGATCGGGAAATAAAACTTGAGATCGGTGGACATAGTGGTGCGTATTACGTAATAAATTTCATGACGGGGGCCTTAGCGGCCATCTTGTAAATTAGATTCTCTTGCTTAGTCTGCGTTGACTAGAAGTCAAATAAATTGAGAATTAAATTTATAAACCGTAAGAAATAGTAATTAAAATTTAAAAATTGTTTTCTTAGATATATCAAATTTTCGAGAGTGCGGGAGTGAAAATCTAACCACGTGTCTAACGGTTTCGTTGATCGTGCAATTAAGAGGCGGTCGGAACCAAATCGGTGACTTGCGGTATATATCAAGTCAGCATTTTTCGCTTTACGATAATATTTTGTATATTTTTATGGCTCAAACTATTTAAAATTATTCTTTATATACATGACTAGAGGAAATGACTATATTTTTACCATATGAATAAGTAAATAAATTATTATAAGTATTTATTACAAATATCAAACTGACTTGACATATACCGCATGCAAAAAACTGTCGTGTCGATTGTTAGGTGGGATTTTTCGCTTTATAACAATATTTTGTATATTTTTGTGGCTTTAGCTATTTTAAATTATTCTTTATATACGTGACTAGAGGAAATGACTATATTTTTACCATATTAATAAATGAATAAATTATTATAAACATTTATTAGAAGCACCGAACTAAGTCACCGATTAGGTTCCGACCGCCTCTTAAAATTGAAAATTGTATTGGTAATTCGCATGAGAGTTTAAATAATTATTAATTTTTTTTTCTTATTATTGACCGGTAATTAAACAAAGTGATAGACACGTGGGATTAGTGTGTGTGTAAGAGAGAGAGAGATAACGGGCTCTTGGTAGCCATATTGTTGAAAGAAGGAAGAGCGAGGTCGCTTACGTCGACCGGACCGTAAAATTAATTTTTTTTTTATTATTGCTACGATTAGAATATTAGTTTATTATTTCACTAAAGGTGTAAAATTAAAAATCAAATAACTTAGCTTTATAAAATTTATATTGACCGGGATGTATGGGACATAAGTGTGCGCGAGTTAATTAAATAACGTTATAGATTAAATCAATAGAGAGTTTCATAGCAAATTGATATTTTCTTTTGTTGTAAATAATTAGATTTGAATTAAGAATTGAAGTATTACAATTTGACCTAGTAAAATTCATTTTTTTTGTGTGTGCAATACCTTTTCCAACTTCAACTTAATAAATTTTAACACCAGAGGTCGCCCACCTACCAGCCAAGACAGCCCGAGATTCATGCTGCCGACGAGTAAGCCGGAGGCCTGTCTGGCGCTCTTAATAAATTAAAGATTCTTTCTTTTCGACAGGCCGAACTTTGCATGCGGGGACGGGCAAAGTTATATTAACTTATTAAATAATTTGTTTATTGAAATTTAAATTTAACTAAATTCTCACATCGCAAAATATATTCGGTTTTATGAATATTTCATTATGATAATCAAATATATTATTGAACATTAAAGTAATTTAATAAGAGTGTTAATATATAATTTAATAAAATCAGCGTAATATATTCTTGTTTTAATAACAACTTGATAGAAATAATAGAATAAATATATTCAGTTTAATAAATATTTCATTATGATAATCAAATATATTATTGAACATTAAAGTAATTCAATAATAGTGTTAATATAATATTTGAATAAATCAGTGTAATATATTCTTGTTTCAATAACAACTTGATAGAAATAATAGAATAAATAGATTTGGTTTAATAAATATTTCATTAAGATAGTCAAATATATTATTAAACATTAAAGTAATTAAGTAGAAGTGTTAATATAATATTTAATTAAATTAGCGTAATATATTCTTGTTTTAATAACAACTTGATGGAAATAATAGAATAAATATGTTCAGTTTAATAAAAATTTCATTATGATAATCAAATATATTATTGAACATTAATGTAATTTAATAAAAGTGTTAATATAATATTTAATTAAATCAGTGTAATATATTCTTGTTTCAATAACAACTTGATAGAAATAATAGAATAAATATGTTCGGTTTAATAAATATTTCATTAAGATAATCAAATATATTATCAAACATTAAAGTAATTTAATGGAAGTGTTAATATAATATTTAATCAAATCAGTGAAATATATTCTTGTGTCAATAACAACTTGATAGAAATAATAAAATAAATATATTTGGTTTAATAAATATTTTTGTAAAAAAATTTAATATCTGAGTTTACGTTGCAGTGATTTAATTTAACGAATATGATATTTTCTTGATTCAATGAAACGCTTTTTCATATTCCTCAAAAAATAATTGGAATAATAAAATTTGGAATAAGATCTTTTAAATATTTTGAATTTTAGCGCCATCTAATTCATATTGTATTCTAGAGGTGGCTACTACCTCAGTTGCGTTATCCGCAAGTGCAGAGACTTCAAATCATTTTGTATATAAGGCCGACGAAAAAAAACTAAATATTTCATTGGGATAATCTAATATTTCATTAATATAAAAAATTATTATATTAATATAATCAAATGTTTAATAAAGAAATCTAATGAAGAACTTACAATAAATATAATTTTGTTATCTAATTAAATATTTAATTAATCTAATTAAATATTTAATTGATCTAATTAAATATTCAATTGATATAAATAAATGAATATTATAATCTGAACATTTAATAAAATATTTAATTAAAATTAATAAATCTTTAATCAAGTCAGTTGCTTATTTTATTAATAACATCTAACATTTTTTTAAGCTAACGAAATATTTTATTAATTCCATTAATTATTCTATTCATACCATTAATCCCTCTAATAATTAATAAAACATTCCATTGAAATAATCTAATATTTAATTATGGTCATAAAATATGAAATTAATATTATTTAACATTTTATGAAATTAACAAAATATTTTATTTATTTAATTACTTATTTTATTAATACTATCTGATTATTGTTCAATGAAATGTTTTATTGAAATCAATCAAATTTTTAATAATAACAACGAAATATTTCATTGCTATGAATGAAAATGTAATTGAATGAACAAATTATCGCATTGATTCAATGAAAAATTCTTTTGATCCAATATTTTGATTTCAGTTTTCAATTGAATATTTAATTAATTTAATAACTTTTTTGATTACTTCAATACAAAGCCCTAACTTCATCCACTCAAATATTGCATAAAGTCAATTACAGTTTTGATTAATATTCATAAAATATTTAATGTCGATATTATGATTAAATTCTTTAATTGTTTCAATTAAATTTTCATTGATTCAATAAAATATTTTTCTCAGTGTATTCTTATTTATTTTTATCAATTTTGCACCAGAAAGATGTTGAATACTATTTAAATTAGTAAAAATACTTCGAGTCTACATAAGACTATGTTATTTCTCGATTACTAAATGCCATCTTGGTTAGTTCTGTATCTGTGGCGTTAAGGAAAAAAGACTTTAGTAGTCACTTCAGAAAGTTTTCAAGATATTGTGATTTGAACTTATGTCTTTATGTAAATTTATGATCTGAAAATGGACATATGCTCTTTTTAAAATATATTTTTTACTAGAAAAAATAATTGTAAGTAATCAAATTATTTTCAAACTGTTAGAAGAACATCTGCATGAGCAGGCTGGATTCGCTGTCCTTGTCTGATTGGCATTTTTGTTATTAACTCAAGTTTTAATCGGTGTATCTCCAAATTAAAGGGTGAGCGCAATAGATATTATTATTATAAACATCTATGCACAAGAAAAAAAATATCTACCGGTTTGTTTTTGAGAAAAGTAAGTAACGCCAAAGTAAAAGTTCATGTTTATAATATTTTCGCGTTACTTACTTTTCTCAAAAACAAACTGTAGATATTTTTTTTCTTGTGCATAGATGTTCATAATAATAATATCTATTGCGCTCGACCTTTAATTTGAAGATACACCGATTAAAACTTGAGTAAATAACAAACAACTCAATTGTTACTCGGTCGGTATCAGGTTCTACTCCGGCCTACCGTTAAGAGCAGCCTGGAGCAGATTCGATACCGACCGAAAATCGAAAATCCGTTGTTCAATTTTCTCCTACTATACGTATTAGAATGCATTAAAATTTTAAATACATTCACGAAATTTATTTTTCTATTGTGCTCGTCAAAAATAATTATAGAAAATTTTTAAAATTAATAATTTTATACTACAGCTGTTTATTAAACTCTAAGTACGGTTACTTACTTTTCGTTTAAAATATGGTGAATTTTATGAAAAAAGCATCTATTATACAATTATGTATGTATAAAAAATTGCGCTCGATAACAATTTCTTTTGAAAATAGTATAATTATTTTATTTATGATAAAATAACATTTTTACTTCTCGGTCGGTAATCAAAACTGCTCCGGCCTACTCTTAACGGCAGGCCGGAGTAGATCCTTATACCGACCGAATGACAATTGAGTTATTTGTTATTTACTCAAGTATTAATCGGTGTATCTTCAATTTTAAGGTTGAGCGCAATAGATATTATTATTATGAACATTTATGCACAAGAAAAAACAAAGCGATAGATTTTTTTCTTCTTGTGCATGAATATTTGTAATAATAATATCTATTGCGCTTAATCTTTAATTTGCAGATACACCGATTAATACTTGAGTAAATAACAAAATCTCAATTAAACAAGGGCAGCGAACCCGGCCTGCTCTTAACAGATGTTGATCGGTGAAACCTCAATGATTTTATCAGCAAGCTCCGCCTGTTTATCAAGAAGTAATTCAGATTGCGTTGCAAGAATAGCACGAACGTTGGATGGAAGTCGTTAAAGCCAGAGTTGACATAACAGGTTATCTTGGACGAAAGTTGTGCCAGCGAGAGAGTGAAGATGACGAAGGAACTGCGACGGCTTGCGAACACCAAGCTCCTCCTCACTAATTAATTTACGAACACGTTGTTCCTCAGATGCAGACAAACGCTCAATTAATTTTGTACGTAAAAACGTGTAAGGATTTAATGAAGAAGGATTTATTATAATATCCTCTACTTCAAACGCAATACGCGTATCTAATTGAGAAACAACGTAATGAAATTTCGTTACCTCGTTCGTAACATTTGCAAGAGTAAATTGCGAATCAGCTTGTGCAAACCACAAACTTGGTTTA
Source organism: Anastatus disparis (assembly GCA_017163975.1). Taxonomy (NCBI): domain Eukaryota; kingdom Metazoa; phylum Arthropoda; class Insecta; order Hymenoptera; family Eupelmidae; genus Anastatus; species Anastatus disparis. The sequence continues at coordinate 10,651,584 of JAFFSR010000347.1, forward strand.
TCAGACCTAAAAGGCGGCAATTTGACAGCAACGCGATGAATACTAAGGCGTCGATCAGCGAGATTATCAACAGCATCCTGAGCCTCTTGCTGAATTAGTTGTCGATGGTGTTGTTGTTGTTGTTGCTGCTGTGGTTGATTTTATTGCTGCGCTGCTTGTTGACGTAAATTTGCTATCTGCCTCTGAAGCTCCTCATTTTCTCCTTGTAGAACAACGAGTTGGTCTGCATCACTTTGAAGCACCATGACGTGAAAATTTTATTTAATTAGTAAATTGCAATTTTTTATAATTTTTTTTTCGACTTTTTACGTATAGGTTAAAACTTAAAAACAATTTTATTATGTATATTACAAAGAAGCTATGTTGCGAATAATAACAAATAAACAAATATTGATTCTTTTATATTACATCGTTGCTATGTACTGTTCTCAGCTGTTTAGCTTTTGCATTTTAAACAATCGCGAGGCTTGTTTCCATTCGAACGCCACAAGAGTATAAAAATAATATTTCCGAAAAAATGAGAATTATGTTCTTTTTCCTTAACGCCACAAATGTATGGTGCTATATTCTCTAATACACGGAGAGAAATGTATGATTAAATATTAGCACAAACTTAATGAAAAATTACTATACTGTATAACATCGGAGAGACAAACTCGATATGTGTTAAATTTTCGTATATGTATTTAGTAAAATTTCAAAGCATCAAATTTTACTATACTATATATCAAATTTTTCTATACCTTTTAGCAAATTTTACTACACTGCATATTAGATTTTATAAATATCATGTATTAAATATTATGGATATGAATTTTTTTTTTAATTCTAAAAATATTATTTTCCAATGATCGTTGTCGTTCTGAGAATTTTACTTGTGTTTTCAAATTCAGTTGAGGAAGAATTATTTTGTTTGTGTGTTATTGTTAGAAAGACACTTTTCGCAAATTATGAAACGCTCTTTTCGAAGTTATATATACTACATTTATCCTAAATTACACACATTACAACAAGTTAATCGCACTCACACGCTACACCTTACGCATATTCTACCTAACGCGTATTATCACGTAAAGCCTCTGTTTCAAATTCTCTTATATACCAACCAAGTACTTCTCTTACCGCTCGCAGGTTGGAAAAATGAGTCGCCACCTAGTGATTAAGCGCGGCAACAGCAGTCTCGTTGTGTCATTCTCTGTATTCATAATTTTTACGATACTGAATAGTAATTTTTGTGAGCGCGTACATCATAAACTCGTAGAAGTATAGTAAATTTTCATAAAAGTATGTTAAATTTCCTACATATGTCGAGTTTGTCTCCCCATTAGTGAAAAATATAGTAATTTTTAATTATATATTTTTCTCAGTGTAGTATTCTGTACTATAAAGATACATTAAAATATATTTTTATTCTATGCTTGGAAAACTTCATATGGCCTTATGCACTTGCAAAAACTGAAGTGATTCCCATTTTCAAGAATGAGTAGATGTCGTCGGATGAGAAAAAAAAAGTCATAACTCAGACAAGCGCTGAAAAAAGTACCAGTTCGATTTTTCCCATGGAATCTTTTAGTGCGCGTGAACAAGTCAACTTCAATTTTTAATTTTAATAATAATTATTTAATCTCATTGCAAATATTGTATACAAAAATAATTAGCATGTTTCATGAAAAAACGTATTATATTCGTCAGGTAAATTACGAAAAAATAAAAGACCCGTATTTTTTTGTTTTTCAAAATATGATGAATTGCAAAAGTTATAGCCGGTATAAGTTAATAGAATTTTTATACATATAGATATAGCGCCATGATACGTGACGTCACAACCATATATGTGATTATGACGTTACACCAATTTAACTGCTTCTATCTCTTCGAGTTTTCATTTTCATGAAAAAAGAAAAAATACGGGTCTTTTATTTTTTTGTATTCTACCTGACGGATATAATACATTTTTATAATATATAATACATTTTTTCATGAAACATGCTAATTTAAAAAATTTTGTTCCAAAATAAAATATAAGGGTAGCTAATTTGTCATTTCGAAGAGAAATATTTTTTTATTTTGGTTTATTTTAAATTTGAATCGGAACTGGGGATATTCAGAAAAAAACTATTTTAGGGTTGATTTTTAGGGATGCGTTTTACCCCTTTAATAATAGGAAATTGGGCCCATAAAAAATTCAACCCAAATAAAAATAAATTATGCATTATATATAACTTAAAATATTAATTTTAATGGTTCAAAAGTATTTTGCGCCTAAAGGGTTATTTACCCTTGATGACGTGTTTAAAATTCTGAAACTCGTGAACTTTATTTTTTATTTTAAGCCAAAAAATGATTTTTATAATAATTAATTAATTTCATTGCAAATATTATGAGCAGAAATAGTTTAAAAAATAAGGTTTTTCTAAAATAAAAAGTAAGCGTTGCCATACTCGAGGACCAAACTATACTTGCTGGTTACATCATTGAAAGAGAAATATTTTCCATTTTATTTCATTTTAAAATATCGATTAGAACTTAAGATATTAAAAAAAACTGTCTTCAGGGGTAAACTTTAAAGGCGGTTTTCACCCTAAGGGATTGGGCCGATAAAAAATTACGTGCCTCTTTTTTTTCAGGGTTCTACAACATATCAGGAATTCAGGAAAATCGGAGGCAGATACCTCGCTCGGTTTCCTTGTTAGTGATCAGAGCCATAAATAAGGAGTTATGCCAGCTCAAAATATATATTTTTAACCTTTAGAGGGCCGGAATACGCCTCTAGGCGTAAGGGGTCTGACTCACCAACATCGCAACTTAGTTTGGCTCTAACTCAGGGACCTTAGACCACATTCCTATAAAAAAATTCGATTTTCAAATTTTTCAAAACTCCGGCCCTCTAAAGGTTAAGTATGATTAATTTTTGTTATTGAAAATAGCCTGTTACCTACTAAACATAAACATCTGATTTTAGTACTTAAAAATTATTGAAAAAAGTTCAAAAATTATATATTTGAATGTTATTCATTAACTAGAAGCTTAATTATGAATAAAACAACACTCCTCACTATTATAATTACAATAAATTTCGTAGGCATATAAGACTTCGAGTCATCGCAAACTCAAAAAATTATTAGATCATTCTTGTAGCTATATATACAAACATTTATTTCTAAATACTTATACGAGTAGAATATGAATCATAATTAATTTGACATTAATCATATTATTGATACGAATGACTTTTTTGTAATCTTATATGTAAAATAATCTTATTTTCACCTTGCAATAAGCTGTGGGAACAAAGTTCTGATCAAATGGGATAACTTGCGTCATTACATTTAACGATATAAATTGATTAGAATACCAAATAATATTAGTAGACTCAAACAATTTTTATTTCATAAAGAGAATCATCAGATATAAAACCTTTGACGCAACTGATAACTTTCAATTAATATAAAACATGACAATAATTTGACAGTTCCCTGATAGCAAACCCATCGCAATTTCGCTGCAATTTTTCTGCGATTTCGCGTGCACGCACGAAAATTACAGCTATCTATGCCTGGTCTGCTTCCAAATTTTATTATGTTTCTGCTGGCAGATGATAACAACAGACACATGCAGCATACTTGCGCCAAAATTATGCAAAATTATGCTGCACTCATCTGCTACACGTGTAGTAGATGAGTGCAGCATAATTGCATTAGAACCGCGAATGACAATTGTAAAAAGGGGATAGCAATAATGCACGCGTACATACGGCAGAAATGCATCAGAATTGCGTTAGAGGCATGCAGCAGCCACGTGCAGTAAAATTACGTGAAAATTGCAACAGACACGTGTAGCAGGTGAGTGCAATGACATTCAGATTTGGAACGTCAGATCGTCAAAATTTTTTCTTAACTTTATACCCAAAAAATTCTTACGGGAGATGAATGGTTATCAAAAAATATGTGCTCAAGGGAAGTTTTAGTTCTAATAAAAGTTGTGGAACACCTTTAAATAAGGTAAAATAAACTTATTTTGTATATATACAGGGGTAGGTGCATGTTCACCCAAACATTTTTTTCGTCATCAAATATAAAAAGATTAATTAGATATTCTGCACCTTAGATCGTTAGAAAAAAATTTCCGGAACGCCCGTAAATAAAGTAAAATAGCTTTAATTTGTAAAAAACTAGAAGAAATTGAGATTACACCCAAGATTTTTTCCAAGCAATCAATGATAAATCTTATTCTGAAAATTTTATACTTTTTTTGCGCAAAATAAAGTTTGGGAACACTCCTTAATAAGGTAAAAAAATAATTATTATCATGAAAAGACCAGGAAACATAAGTTACACGCAAAATTTTCAACAGCAACAATTGTAAAAAGAATTCAACGAACATTTTCCACTTTGAATCGTTCAAAAAGAAGTTCCAAAAAATACTTTAATAAGGAATCATACTATTATTTTATTGATTTGAAGGAAGAGGACAGCTTTCATAATTAATTTTCTTTTTTAAATAATCTTGTTCTAAATGTAAAAATATTTTCCATTCGATACTATTTCAAAATTTGAGTTAAAAGTATTATACAGAACAGACCTAGCCTTAATTTTTCATTTATTCTCTACGAGCTCTACAAAGAGATAATAATTAAGTGATGCAAAGGGCATCACCTAATTATTGTGCGAGTTGAAAATATTATACTCTTGTTGGATAATTTGTTCTTAATTTGAATATAAGTCATCTATATATTAAAATATAATCATTCTCCACTCTTAAAATGATTGGGATGTGTCTCTTGTACAACCGAACCAACCATTGGAATGTATTGAGGACCATAATCTTGGAAAATTAATATATTTTGCACGATTAATTTACTTTTTGAATAAAGTCAATATATAATTTATTCATTCCAGAAAATAATAAAAACATAAAAAAAGATAATTATATTAATTGTTTTGAATGAAAATACATTTGGAAATGGAATTTGCTATATACATATATTCGAATGCATTCATTGAAAATAAAATCAGTCAAACAAATCGAAAACAAATGTTTTCGATATAAACATATAACCTAAGATTTTAATATAATAATTCTTAAATATTTCACGCAAAAGAATAAAAAAAGAAAAAATATCAAAGAATAAAAAATCATTCAGAAATCATCTAGGTGTTATCACTAGTTTTTAGGAGTTTAAGAGGCGGCCGTATAGTTCTGTCCTTGTCTAATCTAAATTTTCTTTATCATTAATAAATTAAATATTTTAATAGAAAAGTAAGACAACCGCCCAATAGAGCAAAAGACAAGCAAACGATTCTTTTTTATGAAAAAATATGAAATTTTGATAATTTTTTCATAAAAAAGAATCGTTTGCTTGTCTTTTGCTCTATTGGGCGGTTGTCTTACTTTTCTATGAAAATATTTAATTTATTAATAATAAAGAAAATTTAGATTAGACAAGAACAGAATGATACGGCCTCCTCTTAAGGAATACGTGAGTCTATTTTTTCTTGATGAAGTATTGATTTTTGAGAAAATGTAAACTTAGACTTTTAATTGTTAATTATGCAAGAAATATATTCGAATTTTTACATATCATTATTTTTTAAAGTTGATAAAATAAAAAATAATTTCTAATTTTTCTTTTTAATTTTCCTGTAGAGTGGGTTATAAAAATGTCGAAAAAACGAAAAAAAGATTTCTTATCATCGCTAGATGTATCAGTATTATCCGATATTATATCATCATCAGTACTCTCGATTGATAAAATCAATTTAAATCATAAAAAAAAGATTCAATCTGTGATAAGGTAATACATTGGTATAAAAACTTATTTGTTCATTTCCTTTCATTATTAATACATTAAAAAGGTCTAATACGAGTCAATGAAAAAGTACGGTACTATGTAAAAGACATTACATTTTTATTTTCAATCATACTTATTTTAATACAATTATAAATAAAATTTAATTCTGTATATTTCTTCTAATATAGATAACTTAACCATACTTAATTTTCTTGATTTAATTCTTGGTTTAAGTTCGTATTTTTTTTCAATTACTAATTTTTTTATAAATCAATATCATATGTTAGCTTCCCCCAAGAGCTTGATGGTAGCTCAGTCGGTAGAGCAATGGATTCATAACTCGATGGTCCAAGTTCGAATCCCAATCTCTACCAATTGATACAAGCATCACTGTACGTAACATATGCTTTGTTTACAAACACACCGAAAACCTCCGTTGCTAATTAGCACCGCAATGGTAGCATAAATATAGTAACGTTAAATAAAATAAATTTAAAAAATGTTAGCTTTAAAGTGTTAGTGTGCTCTCCAAGATACATACAAAAAAAACAGTTCGCGACACTTTAGTAATATTATAAAATGTATAAAATATTATATAAAATAAATGTTGAAATAAATAAAATAAATAAATGTTATATTAAAAAATGTTTGTTTTTACAGATTTTTCAAAAATTTAAACTTAACTTTGGAAAACATTTTCAGTCTTTGAGATACCATCTTAAAAAGATATGGATTAATAATGATTTCAATATTAAAGATTTAGTCAATGCAAAATTACTTTCATCTAAGGCAGAAAGCAAAGAATTATCAAAGGAAACTCTCTATGGAAAAGATCAAATACTTAAGGATATTGAGAAAGTTGACAATGATCATTTGCGTTCTATAAGTCCTGTTTTATCAAAAGATACCATTGAATCAGAACAATTGTCTCTTCAACAAATTGAAATTCCGATTAAAAAAGCAATAAAAGACAATAAAAATGATCAATCGCATAAAAATTCAACCCCACAATTATTTTTCAAAACAAGCGAAGAAAATGAAAAAGTAAATACACCCAGTTCTGAATGGGCTGATACTATAGAGAGTGATGTAGAAAATAAATCGACGTATACTAACAATTCAGAAAATCATACAGAAACTGAATTTACGTCTGTTAGTCTTTGCGATGATGAAGATGAATATATCAATTTCCTCAAAGTGAGAAACGAATTCAGCATTGACATTGGTAATATTAAATTACGAAATGCGTTATTTTTAGCAACGGGCAACATAGGAAATAATGAATATTATCGGCGTATGGCTGATTATGTTTTAAAATCTAAATTTAATTACACATGTATGTTAAATTTCTATGGAGTTCGACATAATAAACATTCTACTGTTGTTTATGCAAAATGCAGATACAAAAGTCACGGTCAGCATTTTCGATTTGACATTTTTAAAGACTCAAGAAATATCTATAATATCTTTGTTTATGGAACTGAATGTAAAGATAATGTTTATAATGGAACTAAAATTTTTGCCACACTTAAAGGCGATGAACGTATTGAGACGGCAGAAATTTTAGCAAATATGCCTTCTCAAAAGTATAGAAGAGAGATATTAAAAAACGTAGATGCAGACAAAATTTCTCTAGGTGATATGCAAAATCTCAGAAGTTTGAGTGTTTATCAAAATGTAAAACACGAGGTCAATTGTGAATATGATACAAGTGGTATTCGCTCTTATCATTTGCAAGAAATGTATCAAAAATGCATTGACGATGAGAATTTAGATGACCCATTTATAAGACAAGTAACATGGCCCTTACAAGCCCTCATGTATTCCAAGCGTCAGTTGAATTTAATAAATAAAAATGTCAGAGTTGCCTATTTAGATGCTACTGGTTCAATAGTAACTCCACTTAAAGATGTAAAATCAAAACGTATATGTATTCTCTAACAGTCAATATTACTGGAGTAATTTTGCCAATTATTAACATGATTAGTGCAGAACATAATACCAATTCAATAGGTATAATGGCAAATAAATTGGAAGCTTTAGCTAATGAACAACGTAGACGATTACCTCTTTTTAAAGTATTGATTGTGGATTAGAGTTGGGCATATATTAAAGCTTTTATGAAAAATTGCAATTGTATGGAACCACTGGATTATCTGACGAAAGCATTTGAATGTGTCCAGAACAACAATCCATTCCCAGATAATTTGATTATAATTCATTATTGCGTTGGGCATTTTCAACACAGAGTTTCAACAAACATGGCTAAACATTGTCCTGATTATAAAGAAAATAATGATAATTTCATTCTTGAATGCACAGGATTATTGGTTAGACTTGAAACTCTAGAAGAAATGGATGAAATCTATGATAGTTTTATGATTTTACTTTGCGCGCAATTTAATGATAATTTGATTAATCAAATAACAAAATTACACAAATTGAAATTAATGCTTGATGAAAGAAATAAAAGTATAGACCCAGAAGAAGAAAAAAATGATATAAATTTAAACACTGAAGAGAATGAAGAGGATGAAGAAGATTTTAATGATATGGAATATGTTTACGTAGAAAATAAGAAATAACACAATTCCTTGTACGCGAAATCCCCATTTTACAAACATTACAATTTCAAATTGGAAAATATTTTAGCTCATCAAAATAACAAAGATAGAATCAACGAAATCAACCTACAAAAAAATGTTTACTACAATCCAAAGTTAGCTGAATATATTACAAATAACTATATGTCGTATGTGCCAATGTGGTCATCTTTACTTCTTTCAAAACTAAAACCAAAATTTCCACGACTAACTAGAAGAGTAACCCTTGTTTGGGTCACGGATCTCACTGTAAGTTGTAGATATGTTTTTATACATAAAATCATGAAAAAAGCCGCGAGGATTCAGTCTAACGCTCTTCAATAAGAGCTTCCAAGTTCATTCTACAAAATCCTAGTGAAAGTTGAGATAAAATCCTTGTGATTAAAAAAAAACGCTTTCAAAAAGCTCAACCCATTCAAAAGTTATGGGAAAACAAAAATTGTTATAAAAATTAGCATAAAATTAAATTTAAATTTTCATAAAATTATTCTGCTGATTTTTTTCATATTTTTCATTTTGCTATAACTTTTGAACGGGTTGAGCTTTTTAAACGTGTTTTTTTTTAACCGAAAGGATTTTATCTCAACTTTTACAAGAATTTTGCAGAATGAACTTAAAAGCTCCCATTGGGGAGTAATATTCAATATTATGAACAATGATTTTTCAAAGAAATTTAACAAAATAGCTCATAATCTTGGAATGATCGAGCGTTAGACCGAATGCTCGCGGCTTTTTTCATTATTTTATGTATAAAAACATTTCCCCAAGTTACAGCAAGATCCGTGACCCAAACAAGGGTTACTCTTCTGGTAAGTAATGCTAACGTTGAAGACTTCAATAAAAATATAAAGCATCAAGTTTTATTGCATCAACGTGCTGGCAGTATAGGACGCTTAACTGAAAAAACAAGAGAATATGTAAATCAACTTTGCACAGAAATAGAGTTGAATTTGCCAAAAAAAAAGAAAACATGACCAAATGTCAGATAAAAAAAGGCCTAATAGAGGAAAAAAAGTGAAAAGGATATGTTTGAAACGATCGCAATCAGAAAATAATAAAGAAAATAATACTCTCAATGTTATTACAAATGGAAATTGTAGAAACAATAGTAATAAACGCAAACGAAAGAAATCGCTAATGAAACAAAATATTAACAAAAAGCTTGAAAATGCTTTGTTAAATGAATTTAAAATGCAAAATAGCAGTAGAGAAAATAGTCCAAGCAACCCTTTTGTTAAAGAAAGTTGGAAAAGAATCAGTAAAAATCATAAAAGTGTAAGTCATTTTGATGCTAGGGAGATATCTTTAACATTCAAAAATAAAAAAATAAAAAAATTAAGAAAGAAAAATGAAAAATCAAAAAGAAGAAAACCACGAAGAAACGAAAAATTAAAATTTTCATTATCATACGACGAAGTTGTGTTAAAAAAGCAAAAACCTAGCAAGTGAAAAAATTTTAGGTAAAAAATCACCCGGAATTCTAGAAAAAATGATTCGGTAAATGATAAAATAGATATTGAAATGCCATTAAATGATTAAAAAAATAAATATTTTGATTCTTTTGAATCAAATTTAAAGTATTCTTCAAATTTTCCTTCATTTGAAAGAACACCAAAAGAGGCATTAGCAAAAGCATTGAGACATTATAATCTGACAAGCGAAGATAGTTTTAATATTTTACCTTACGTATCTAAAAGATTTCCCATATACGATGAATCGAATCATGAATGTAAAATAGATGAATCCTCGCAAAGAAAATGAGTATGAAGATAATGAAAGATTAACTGTTCGAGCTATTGCAAAATTTGAAAATTATATTATTATGAGCAATAGTAATACAACGAAATTAAATAAAATCAAATGGCGTCGTATAGAATTTGAAGATCCAAGACCTTACCAAAAAGATAATTATAACTGTGGAATTTACATTCTCTATTTTATGGATATGATTGCTTGCGAAAGTCCACTTAGCATTAACTTTAATCCAAATAAACACAGAAATCATATAGCGCGCTTACTACTATCTGAGTCTGAAAATATGTGTGGGGCCCATACTTGCCAGCCGTGCAGTGTTACCATAATTGGGTAACACACGGAAGAGAAACCGACGAGTAAGGTAAACCGCCACTGGGTGGAAACCCGAAATGTCGCAATCTCGCAAGCGCAGGGAATTGGTCTCAGTTTATATATAAGACCGACAAACTTCTCTCCCTCTCAAGGCGTCTCAGGCAGGGTCCGACTACATAGCCTCACTAATGAGTTCCCGTAGTCGGACCTGGGACAAAACGCCGGAACAATAGATTCAGCTTGTTCCAACTTCTTACATTGCCATCATAATGTAATTATGGACGTGACATAATGTCACCCTACTACAGTGGTGACCCCGTGAACGAACTTATGCAACTTCTGATGGATCAGTGTCAAGCAACAAGGAGCGGCTGGAATTTGGATCGTCGTACCATCTCGTCCGTTAGCATCTGGACTGTATTTACATCGAGCCTGACACTCACCTCCTCGACGTTACTGGGGGGGGTGTGTGGGGCCCATACTTGCCAGCCGTGCAGTGTTACCATAATTGGGTAACACACGGAAGAGAAATCGACAAGTAAGGTAAACCGCCACTGGGTGGAAACCCGGAATGTCGCAATCTCGCAAGCGCAGGGAATTGGTCTCAGTTTGTATATAAGACCGACAAACTTCTCTCCCTCTCAAGGTGTCTGAGGCAGGGTCCGACTACATAGCCTCACTGATGAGTTCCCGTAGTCGGACCTGGGACGAAACGTCGGAACAATAGATTCAGCTTGTTCCAACTTCTTACATTGCCATCATAATGTAATTGTGGACGTGACATAATGTCACCCCACTACATATGAATGAGCACTGTCAATATTGTTTTCGAAATCAGGAAAAACAAAAAGCTGTGTGTTACGTATGTAATCGATTTATATATGAAAGTTGTTTATTACCTGGAGAAGAGATATTTTTCGGAGACAATTTTTGTTGTACGTTATGTACTATGTATAAGAAAAAGAAAAAAAAAATTAAAAAAAAAGAAAACTTATAGTTTTAAAAGCAAAAGAAAAAAAATAATGGCTGAATAATTGCCTAAATAATGACAAAGAAAGCAACAGCTTAGAAATGAATAAGAAATAATTAAAAATAAATTTAAGTATTACTTATAAATTATACTAATAGAATATTATCTTTATGCTTGCAAAAATGTAAAATGGAATTATTTTCATACGTAAATAATTCTGTAAAATTTAAATAACAAACTATCAGATTAGATTAATTAATTAAAGATTTTAGTTCAATATTTAAAGTTTTTTATTTAAGGAGGTTCTTGCATGAAAATTCTGAGACTACACAATAAAATTTCTTATTATTTAAAATGTCCTGAATCCGATCGTATGCTTAATTTATGGGCTTGCCGTGCAAAATTTAATAAAATCAGAACTTGAAGTTTGAACTTTTTTATACAGACTCTTATAGGACTGTGAATAAAATATATCAAAATTGAGTATTTGCAAAGCAGGGAGTGATTTTCTGAAAAACAGACAGATGAATAAATGTCTAAAAGAAAGTTTCCTCTTTCAAATGATATCTAGTAAATTACTCATTGCCGTGGTAAATATTGAGATATTACACGATAAAGTTAATAAACGTCTTTGCGACCGGATCAAAAGAAGCCATGTTTTTCGCATCACTCGACAACGACAAAAAAGTGCGCGAATTTCGAAAGTTTTAAATTCTTATAACAAAATAAAATTAATAATATTATATATAAATATATATTGTTTTATCTGAAATTGTTTTATGATAAACTATTTTATTTCTGCTACTTTTACATTATTTCTTTAAATTTTATTATATTATTATCAAAATATTAAAATTAAAATAAGCAAACTTAACCTAAAAGCAGAAATCGGTCACAGACGCCATGTTACATACATATATATATGTATACATTGTACTACGCGATCGAATTCATGACAATTTATTTACATTTTAAGTACGTAACGTGCAAAAAATGCAATGTTCATAGTAGATTTGAACGTAAAAAATAATTATTTAATTTTCAAAAATAAATATATATATTAATATCTACATTCACTTTTTTATCGATTTTGACCTTAGCTGTACTCGCAAGAACCTCCTTAATTCTTTGATTGGACATTTGCAATATTCTCAAATTGTACATTTTGTTAATGAATCTAATAATCATACTTAAATAACGTATTCTCTAGCCTTACTTAGGATTTTGTAAGTATGTCAAACTTTACTTGAAAAAAAAGCAACAAAATTAATTGGTCCTCATCAGAGAAAATATTACTTTTTACTAAACAAGTAGCGGACAACCTTTAATTTCTATCAATAATCACTAGATTTTCAAAAAACTTACATTTTTCAATTAGAAAAGGATAGAGAGATACAGCGTCCCCATTTGATCAATCCTTTGCTTGATCTAAATAACTATTTACTTAAATCAAGCATACTAAATTTAATTTTAAAAAATCTTCAATTAAAAGAATGATTTATTCAAAGCTATAACTTAGTATGTTAAAAATTTAAAAAAATAGTTATTCATAAGAAAAAAGGTGTGTTCCAAACAAACAAATACTTTTTTAAATCAATATTTCTCTAATTCAAAAAAAATAATTTTATTATCTTAAAAAAATAATTTTTTGTTTCAAAGATTTTGGTGATTTAATCAAGTATTCAATTCTTTGGCTTAGTAGTAAAAAAGTAAAGATATGAAGTCTTTAAATTGATCAAATAAATCTTTGTTTCAAACATATAAATCATTGTTTTATACAATCATAATTGACTGCTAAGGAAATTATTTGCTTAATTAAAAGAAATTATAAAGGCGGATTTCGAGACAGTATTTTTTCAAAACAAAACATTGATTGACAAAGTTAATCAAATGATTTTTTTGTTTTAAAGAATTCGGTAATATCATCAAGCATTCAATTCTTTGATTTAGGACTAAGAGAGTAGACATACGAATTTTTTAAATTTATAAAATGAATCTTTATTTTAAATTAATAATTATTTGTTCTATACAATCATACTTTACTGTAAAAGAAACGGTTTGTTTAATTCAAAGAAATCATTATTGATAATTTCAAAACAGTATATTTTCAAAACGCAAATTTAATTGACAGTATCTAAAAAATTGATTTTTTTGTTGTATAGAATTCGCTTATATAATCACGCATTCGATTCTTTGATTCAGTAGAAAGAAAGTAAACATACGGATTCTTTAAATTAATCAAATAAATATTTGTTTTAAATAAATAATTAATTGTTTTATACAACTATACTTAACCGTTATTAAAATTATTTGTTTGATTCAAAGAAATTATTAAAGAGAATTTAAAAACAGTATTTTTCAAAACAAAATATTGATTGACAGTATCAAAACAATGATTTTTTTGTTTAAAAAAATTTGGTTATGTAATCAAACATTCGACTTTTTAATTCAGTAGTAAGAGAGTAAACATACGAATTCTTTGAATCAATCAAATGAACTTTTGTTTCAAACAAATAATTATTTGTTTTTACAACTTTATGTGACCGTTAATAAAATTATTTGTTTGATTCAAAGAAATTATCAAGAGGAATTTAAAAAAAGTATTCTTCAAAACAAAATATTGATTGACAGTATCAAAACAATGATTTTTTTGTTTTAAAAAATTTGGTTATATAATCAAGCATTCGATTTTTTAATTCAGTAGTAAGAGAGTAAACATACGAATTCTTTGAATCAATCGAATGAACTTTTGTTTCAAACAAATAATTATTTGTTTTTACAACTTTATTTGACCGTTAAAAAAACTATTTGTTTGATTTAAAGAAATTATCAAGAGGAATTTGAAAAAGTATTTGTTTTAAACGAAATATTGTTTGACAAATTAAAAATAATGGTTTTTTTGTTTTAAAGAATTTAGTTATATAATCAAGCATTCTACTTTTTAATTCAGTAGTAAGAGAGTAAACATACGAATTCTTTGAATCAATCAAATGAACCTTTGTTTCAAACAAATAATTATTTGTTTTATACAACTTTATTTGACCGTTAAAAAAATTATTTGTTTGATTCAAAGAAATTATTAAGAGGAATTTAAAAAAAGTATTTGTTTTCAACAAAATATTGTTTGACAAATTAAATATAATGGTTTTTTTGTTTTAAAGAATTTAATTATATAATCAAGCATTCGATTCTTGGATTCAGTAGAAAGAAAGTAAACGTACGGATTCTTTAAATTAATCAAATGAATCTTTGTTCTAAATAAATAATTAATGGTTTTATACAACTATACTTGACCGTTAAAAAAATTATTTGTTTGATTTTTAAAGAAATCATTAAGGAAAATTTGAAAACAGTATTTTTTTGAAACCAAATATTGATTGACATAATTGAAAAAAATGGTTTTGTAGTTTTAAAGAATTTGGTTATATAATTAAGCTTTCGATCCTCTGATTCAGTAGTAGAAGAGTAAACATACGAATTCTCTGAATAGATCAAATGAATCTTTGTTTTGAATAAATAATTATTTGTTTTATACAGTCATACTTGCCTGTACAAGAAATTATTTGTTTGATACAAAGAAATTTGTAAGAAGAATTTTAAAACAGTATTGTTTCAAAACAAAACATTGAGAGATACAAAAAAATGTTTTTTTTTTTAATTTTAAAGAATATGGTAATATAATTAAGCATTTAATTACTTAAATACTAGTAAAATAGTAAAGATACGAATATTTTGAATTAATTAAATAAATCTTGGTTTCAAATAAATGATTCTTCGTTTTATACAATCGTACCCGTCTGTTGAAGAAATTATTTGTTTGATTCAAAAAAATTATTTCGGCATAAAGCTTTAAATTTCGTCCGCTTGGTGGAAACCCTTTTTTTTCTAAACTCGCAAGTGCAGAGAAGCCTCCTCAGTTCATATATAAGACAATTGTAAAGTCAAACCCATTAACGTAACGCACTGCGAGCGATTGCGATACTTGAAACGTCGATAGGGAAACATTGATAAAGTAAGATTAGCGAGCGATAACTTTAATTATATGTATTATTTGTATTTAAAATAAAAAATATATGCTGTATAAGAATAAGCGAATATATATGAAATTATAAAGTTTCTTCTGAATATATATATATATATATATATATTCATACTCTGAAAATAATTAGTATTATAAATAATACAGGTTTAAAAAAATGACAAATCCACAATCATTAATTATTTAAAACAAACAAATTTTTGAAAAATTTATTATAGTTTTAAAGAAATGTTTTTTTGAAACAAAAATATATTTATTAAAAACAAACATTAGTGTGTTTCTTATAAACAATTGAAAAAAAAATTTGTGAATTACAAAGAAATATTTATTTCTTTTGAGTAAATGAGTTATTCAAAGAAAATATATATTCTTACAAATAAACACATATTTATTAAAAATAATTATCTATTTGTTTCTTTCCTACAGATTTTTTAAGAAACGAGTCTCTTTTTTTTAAAATATATATTTCTTTTAAGTAAATAATTTTTTAAAGTAAAAAAATATTTCTTACAAGCAAACAAGTATTTATGAAAAAAAAACATCTATTTGTTTCTTTCCGACAGATTTTTGAAAAAATGAGTCTTATTTAAAAAAAATATATGTTTCTTTTAAGTAAATGTTTTTTGTAAGTAAACAAATATTTGTTACAAACAAACAAGTATTTATTAAGAAGAAACAACTATTTGTTTCTTTCCGACAGATTTTTAAAGAAATGAGTCTTAGATTCGAAAAAATATTTTTGTTCTTAAATAAATGTTTTTTTTAAAGGAATAAATATTTCTTACAAACAAACACATATTTATTAAAAACAACATCAATTTGTTTGTATCCGACAGAATTATAAACAAATTATTTTAGATTTAAAGAAATGTTTTTTCTAATTAAAAATTTAGATTTTTTAAATTAAATATTTCGTTTTCTACATCTAAGAAATATGTTTTTAATTTTAAAAAATTCACTTCTTTGTTTTAAAGAAATCGTGTGTTTGGCACTATTGAAACACACCATTTCTTTGAAACAAAGAAATTTTCCTTCATTCTATCAAATTTTTTTTTCAGTGTAAGAGCTATAAGTGTTTGAAAATCTAGTAACTTTTCTAGTGGTTATCTTTAATCACCTGTATCTAAGGAAATATTGAGCGTTTGTGACTATAACCTAAGCTTTGTCCATATTTTGTCATCTGAAAACTTATCCCGTAGTTTAACGGCATGTCGGAGCTGCAGCAATCGAGTTTTGCTTTTTTTATTTTATCAATATTTTTTTAAATTCTTAAATTAAACAAATATAATGACTTGTCCGCACTAAAGCTATATTTATACAATAATTTTTGTTAAAATAAAAAATCATTTGGACTTGTTATTTTTTTATGAGCTTGGATTGGAAATTAGATATCAAACTCGACAAACCTAACCTTAAAATACGACAGATTGAAAGTTTTTATTATAACTTTGTATGTATAATATTTTGGTGGATTTCTTGAGTTGTCCGCACTAGAGTTTAATCTTACAAATTTTTTATTTGTAGCAAAGAAACTCTATTAAACGCATCGTTTATTCATAAGTTAGATTGGAAATATTATTAGAAGGCGGACAGCTTCGTCATGCTCTTAAGCAAAATTCGTGATCCGGAGATGTGGCATTCTTCTAGTAAGTTGAAAATATTTACAATATAATGTTAATAATTGTAAATATTTTTTATTAAAAATATTTAAATTTTATTTTTAAAGATATTCAAAAAATAATGTTAAAAAAAAAATTTCTGTATTAAATTACAAGTTAATGCACATTTTTTTTTATTAATTATCAACGATTCTATTTATGTAGGTTTATACAAATTATATTCATAACAACTTACTGATTTCAGTAATTAAAAAAAAATTTAACAATAATATTATTTTAGAAGCGCATGAAGTGCGCTTAACAAATTCTAATTTCTTAAACTTAAAATAAATATAAGTTTTAATAAACTATCTTATTGTTTTTATTTTATAGACATTTAATTAAATTTATTATCCTAGAGTTAATATAGTATATTTTGATACTGCACTGAAAAAAAAATTTAGTTGAACCAACTAAATATATTTATTTGAATTTCGATTACTTGATTCAAATAAACATTTAGTTGAATCAACTATTTAGTTCTTGCTTCAACTAAATATTTATTAAAAATTTATGAAAAAATTATTTGAATTTTTATTTATTTGAATTAAACAACATTTAGTTAGATTGTGAAGAATCATTAATTAAATCGAATAAACCGCTTTTAAATTTTTTAAACCGCTTTAAAATTTAAAATCAGTAAATTCATTTGTTTGAAAGAACAAAATGCATTTAAATAAATATTTATTGAATTGAACTAAATTATTTATTTGAATGAAACAAATTAATTTTGAATTTACAAAAGCGTTTATTTAGATTTTTATCTATTTCAATTAAACAACATTTAGTTAGATCGTGAAGAATCATTAATTAAATCGAATAAACCGTTAATTTAAAATCAGTAAATTCATTTGTTTGAAAGAACAAAATGCATTTAAATAAATATTTATTGAATTGAACTAAATTATTTATTTGAATAAAACAAATTGATTTTGAATCTAAAAAAGCGTTTATTTGAATTTTTATTTATTTCAATTAAACAACATTTAGTTAGATTGTGAAGAATCATTAATTAAATCGAATAAACCGTTTATTTAAAATCAGTAAATTCATTTGTCTGAAAGAACAAAATAAATTTAAATAAATATTTATTGAATTAAGGGGATGTGAAATGGACACTACACCTGCACTCGTAAATATTGACTATCTTTTCATTTTATTGCAAAATTTTCAGTAAAAAAATGCGTTAGCTTGTAGTATGTACCATAAAGATTATTCAGTTAAATTTTCAAATTAATTCATTCATTAGTTTTTAAGATATTTGAATTCCTGTACAAAATCAAAAAATTTTAATAAATAATTTTGGAACCCAAAATTCTTAATAACTAATGAATGAATTTATTTGAAAATTTAACTAAATAATCATCATGGTACATATTACAAGCTAATGCATTTCTTTTCTGAAAATTCAGCAATAAAATGGAAAGGAAATTAATATCTATAAGTACAGGTGTAGTGTCCGTTTTATATCTCCTTAAACTAAATTATTTATTTGAATGAAACTAATTGATTTAGAATTTTAAAAAGCGTTTATTTAAATTAGTATTTGTTTAAATTAACCGAAATTTAGTTAGGTACTGCAAAATCATTAATTAAACCAAATAAATGGTTTATTTAAAATCAATTATTTCATTTGTTTGAAAGAACAAGATGAATTTCAATAAATATTTATTGAATTGAACAAAATTATTTATTTGAATGGAATAAATTGGTTTCCAATTAAAAACACGTTTATCTGTATTAGCATTTATTTGAATTGACCAACATTTAGTTGGATACTGCAAAATCATTAATTAAACCAAATAAATAGTTTATTTGAAATCAATTAATTCATTTGTTCGAAAGAACAAAATGAATTTCAATAAATATTTATTGAATTAAACTAAATTATTTATTTGAAAGGAATAAATTGGTTTCGAATTAAAAAGACGTATATTTCTATTAGCATTTATTTGAATGAAGAGCAGACCAGTTTCGCTGTCCTTGTCTAATTGAGATTTTTGTTATTTACTCAAGTATTAAACGGTGTATCTGCAAATCGAAGGTTAAGAGCAGGTCGTATATCTCTGTCCTTTTCTAATCAAAGAATTTATTTTTTTGCAAAAACTAATAATTGTAGCAAAAAATAAGGAGATAGCCCCATCTCGTATAATAAAAAGCAAGATTTTCTTTGATGAGGAAAAATTATTTTTATCGATTTGTTTTGAAGAAAACCTTGAAAAACTTAAAAAATAGAGGTTAGGATGGACAATTCAGTTTTTCAAGGTTTTCTTAAAAACAAAGCGATAAAAATAATTTTTCCTCATAAAAGAAAATCTTGCTTTTTATTATACGGGATGGGGCTTTCTTCTTATTTTTTGCTACAATTATTAATCTTTGTGAAAAAATCAATTCTTTGATTAGAAAAGGACAGATATACTCGACCTCCTCTTAAGCGCAATAGATATTATTATTACAAATATTTATGCACAAGAAAAAAAAATCTACCGCTTTGTTTTTAAGAAAAGTAAGGAACGCGAAAATATTATAAAGATAAACTTTTACTTCGGCGTTCCTTACTTTTCTCAAAAACAAAGCGGTAGAATTTTTTTTTCTTGTGCATAGATGTTCATAATAATAATATCTATTGCGCTTGTGGGGACATCCACTATCTATGTATGCGTGCGGCGCTGCAAGCGCACCAACACACATGTAAGTGTGTACATGAGAACGCCTCTGCGCAGGCTCAAATTAGTCGAGGAAGAAGCAGCTCAGCGACTGCTTCTCTGTACTTCAGTCTTGTTCCACGAGTCATTGCGCTTAGTCGTACTGGCTCATTTAATAAAGGTCCAATTAATCTTACCTTGTGACTTGTTTTTTACAGTCCTCTCTCCTGCCTTCAACATCATACGTATATACTGTGGGCTGGTTCCTACACACTGGTGACCTCGACTGGCAAGGCATAGCGACGACCAAGCGGCCATTATACCATCAACGCAAAGCGGACCAGGGGGACGCCTCGAAGCCGCCATTTTGTGACTCTCTGTGCTGGCCAAGCACTCATCTTGCCGCTGTCTCGCTGCCACACGCACCAGGAGAGGCTTTTTTGTGAACCTTTCTGTTTGTGGAGCAACGCGCCCGTACTTCAGACCTCTACAGCTTCCATAAGGGACGTTTTCTTTGCGGCTTGCCTCAGCGTCCCTTCCAAGAGCAACGCAGTCTTTTAAGGTAGCGAGAGTGTTATAACAAACACTCTCATTTTCTTTCTTTTATATACGCACCAAGTGCGAAGTTCTCGTAAAAAATCTTTTTTTTTTTACATTGATTCAGGCCACGTGGCGCCACATTTTATTCAACGCGCACTTTAGCAAAAAAAGTAAAATTTTTCACGGCAGTGCGTGTTGTGGCCGTTTAAAAGGTTAGATTCGCGAGTGAGTTTAATAATTTCTAAAAAAGTAAAAAGCACGCCGTTGACATACGTGCAGGCTATGCACAATTTTGTCTGGGGTTGATAAACTCTTCGCAAATAATCTTAACCTATAAATCGAGAACGCAAAATTTCATGCCTTAAGACACGCAACATAATTATGTTTGCATTTTGTCTGGTGTGCTAAACACGCGACCGGAAGTCACGCAATTTTGCCTACCCCACAAGTTACGGATAGTTTCGAGTGAGGCAAATGCGTGCAAAAGACAAAGAGTCTTTTATCGTCGCGAAATAATTAAATTCTTCAAAAATCAGCTATCTCACGGTCAACAACGAATCAAGAGTTATAATTTTAAGTGCGAAGTGCGAGGAGTCGAGCCTTCATAAAATTAAATTTTCTTTATTTGTGTAATGTTTATATATAAAATCGAAATTTTTTGTCATATAGCTAAGGCATCGACTTCAGACAATTAGAAAATTAAATTTCGCGAAGTCTCTGGAGTTTTTCTTTTAACGTATCGTTTTGCGAATAAACTTAGTGCAATATACATTAGCTAGTCATTCATGTTCGTATCGTAACTATTTATTATTTATTTTATCATATAGATATTTATTATTTTTTCTTTGTTTGTGCCTTCGTCCTTATACCACATTTTATACTTTTTATATATATATATACATAAATTTTAATTGTGAGTACTTGTGGGCCTCTCGCTCTAAATACACAGCACAGTGGTGCTACATTACATTTTATTTTATACTGTTGTGAGAAAATCTCACTTATATTCGAGGCGCCGGCACTGCCTAAGAAAGCTCTTTCGCCGATCTTATTGGGATCTTTCTCGAAGACTTTCAACAGCACTGCGGGTGCCAAGAATTTTTCCTTTTTTTTTCTTATTCAAGCAAACGCGAGAGACCCACAATTATCATCTTCTCGAGTAAGCGGTCATAGGGAGAATTCTCTCTGTTTTTCTTTCTTTCTCTTTCTCACTCGCACGCAGAGAAGAGACCTTTCGCCGTTTGGTCGTAGACCGCATGCGGTCCTTAACGTCAACGCCGGGGGCTAACTTGGAAGCGTCGAGTGCGCGTAACTATAATTATTTGCGCTTGGGCGTCGGAGAGCTTCTTTGCGTGTCTCAGTCGTCGACCACCCAGGTCCTATACGCTGAACACGTGGAGGTCAATTCGACTCCACAAGACGCCATTTTGTTTATATCTTTTATTTCTTCAAGCATAATTGTAGCAAAGCTACTTTCGCAGAGAGAGTTTTCTCGGACTGCTTCCGATATAAAATAAGAAAGGGCGGTTTTCCCTCTTCTGCGACCTCTCGTCTGCAAAATGCCTGCAAATGTGATCCACTCTCCTCTAAAAAGCGTGAAACTCGGCAACACACAAAACTTGCAAAATACGCAAGATACGTTACGCGCGCAACAAAACAGCTCTTCTTCAGAGAGCATGTACTCGGGTGATGGGGGCGTCCTAGGAGCTTCGGAGAACGCGATGGAGCCAACCATCTCCGGCAGCCCACCCACCGGGCTTGACATAAATTTAGCTACGTCGAGTATAAATAAAATTCAAAAATACGGTGAAAGACCCTTTTTGGCTTACAAGCAAAGAATCGCGCATAAATTTGACCAAAATAGACTCCTCCCTTTAAACACACAAAATGAAAAAACGGTTCCGAGAGAGACCTACGAAAGGATGGAAAAAATCCTAAATAATAAAATTAAGCAATTACATAATTCACACAAAGAGCAAATCTCGGACTTAACAAAGCAAATAGACTCATTAAAATCTCTTGTTTTAAATCAAACCGGAAAAGAAAATCCGTTAGAGTCACAAAATTCAAATTCTAGATTTTTCGATAACAATCAAGACGATTTTAACCTTCCTTCGGCCTCTACTACGACACATAAACAAACATTACACTCTCACTCTACAGAACAAAGCTTAACCTTCAAACCAACCTCAAACATTCAAAACACTCAAGTAACTCAACCAACAATAACAAACAATAAAATACTTCCAAACTTTATATATCCTTCAAATTTTTCCGTTACACAGCAAAACTCAATACCTAACACCTCTAATCCGCAAACAACAACAAACACGCACAATAGAACAAACATACACTACACAAACACACCTAACCACAACATTCAACCGTCAATACCGTTAAACGTTAACCTTAAACCGATTAAATTGCCCTTCTGGCAACATGACCCCATAATGTGGTTTGAAATGTTCGAATATCAACTCGCCTTACAGAATATTACGGATGATAATATTAAATTTGTAAATGTAATGCCTAATCTTAATAGTAATATAGTAAATGAAATATCTAACAGCATTAAATTATTAAGGCCGAACTATCGCTACGTTGGGATTAAAGACATTGTAATAAAGAAATATACTCAATCGCAAGACACTAAATTACAAAAACTGTTTCGGGGCTGTCAAATAGGTACGAGAAAACCATCGGAATACTTAAATGAATTAATTAATTTAGGGGGAGAGCAAATGTCGCGCGCTTCCATCCTCAAAGCATGGAAAGCCAACTTACCATGCAATATTCGTTCATTCTTAAGAGAAGAGATAACGACGGAAAATGAAATGGCGTTGGTCGAGCTCGCGGATCAAATTCACGCTGATCTATACGAAAATCATAATAAAATCAACGAAATTAAACAAAGTGAATCACATATATTAACGGAAATGATGACTAAAGTCGACGCATTGGTCAATCAACGAGGTACAGGTGAAGGACGCCCGCGTGAAAGAACATCGTTTGAGCGCAATAAATCTAGAGGACGTGCGCGTAGTCAGAGTAGAGACGGTAAAAAATATTGTTTTTATCATAGTAAATACGGCAAAAATGCTTATAAATGCTCGAAGCCGTGTGATTGGGTGAATTACTCTAAAAAAGCAGACCAACCGAACGTAAAACATAAAGATAAAAATAGCTCGGAAGGCAACAAGAGAAACTCCGGAGAGTCGGTAAACTAGAAACTCGGCGCGTCATGGAGACCAGCGTGGCCGGGATTAAATCTGTGCGTCTCCACGTAAAAGACAGAACTACCAACGAGGTGTTCTTGATTGACTCGGGCGCGGAAATTTCCGTAATCCCTAGACCAAAAAAATATATCGGTAAAAAAACACACATACATTTATACGCAGCCAACGACACTAAAATAGACACATATGGCACGTTAAATAAAAAACTTGATTTTGGGTTCACTCAGGAGCTAATATGGCCTTTCATAATTGCTGACGTCCCTTACCCTATACTGGGGGGAGACGCTTTAAATCATTTTCACCTTTTACCTGATTTAAACAAAAAAATATTAATTAATGCCAATACAAATGAAATAGTAAATGGTTTTAACAAGACCGTGCCGGATCTACAAATTTCTCTGATTGACCCCAAAGTCAAGTACTCACACATTTTAAACAGGTTTCCCGCGGTAATAGGCATCGATAGGCCACAATCTCTTAAAAAGAGAGGCATTTTTCATTACATTAAAACCACAGGGCCTCCTTGTGCACAGAGACCGCGACGCTTGCACCCTGAAAAATTAAAAATAGCCAAATCGGCATTCGAAGAGTGGTGTAAGTCAGGCGTGTGCAGACCCTTGAAAAGTCCTTGGGCCACGCCTATACATATCGTACCGAAAAAAAATGGGGAATGGAGAGTTTGCGGAGACTATCGGAAGTTAAATGAGGTAACGGTACCGGATAGATACCCCATACCGAATTTGCACGACTTCGCGAGTAACCTAAACGGTAAAACAATTTTTTCCGCCTTAGATCTGGAGAGCGCATTCTTACAGATTCCTATCTTTCCAGATGATATCCCCAAAACGGCAGTAATTACGCCATTCGGTCTATACGAGTTTCTCGTCATGACCTTCGGTTTTAGAAACGCGTCGCAGACGTTTCAAAGATACGTCAATTTAGCACTGGGGGACTTAGACTTCATTTTTGCCTACATCGACGACATTCTGGTGGCGTCCGCCTCACCCGAGGAACATGAAAAGCACTTAAACATGGTGCTCGAAAGATTGCAGAACTTCCACTTGCATCTAAACCTTAAAAAATGTACATTTGGCACAGAGAGTTTAGTTTTTCTCGGTCATACAATAGACAAAGAAGGCCTTAAGCCTGACCCAAAATTAGTCGATGCAATAAAAAATTATCCTCAACCGCGAATAGTAGACGAACTACGCAGGTTTCTCGGCTTAATCAATTTTTACAGAAGAGCGATTCCTCACGCAGCAGAAACACAGCGCCATCTGCACGCGCTCATAAAAACCAACAAGAAGAAAGATAAAACACCCGTCATTTGGACCCCACACGCGTTAGAAGCTTTTGAAAAAACAAAAAAAGACATAGTCAATATAACTACATTAGCTTATCCGTGCCCCAACGCAGAAATACGCGTAACTACGGATGCTTCGGACTTCGCCATGGGTGCTTCTTTGGAGCAATTTGTAGACGGCAGTTGGCAGCCGTTGGCATTCTTCTCGAAGAAGTTCAACCCCGCGCTATCGAGATACAGTGCATATGATCGCGAATTGATGGCAATTTTTGAGGCCTTAAAACACTTTAATTATTTTTTGGAGGGACGTAACTTTAAAATCTTTACGGATCACAAACCATTAATTTATGCACTCGCGCAAAAAATAGACACATGCACACCATTGCGCGCACGCAAACTATCGTTCATATCGCAATTTAACACGAAAATTTGTTACTTGCGGGGTGAAGACAATGTGGTTGCGGACTCGCTTTCGCGCGTTGATTCCTCCATTGCGCCAGCCTCTTTTGACTGGAACAATGAGATATCAACGGGCGAACCCTTTGTAAAAAAGACCCTCGCAAGCATAACAACGTTCAACTTTCCAACATTCTTCACGCTCGAAGAGATCTCTCGAGAGCAGGAATGCGACAACGAACTAAAAAACATAACATCGGATCCAAATCACCCTCTCAAATTAACAAAACTACGCTGGGGACCGAAACGGACGGCTATATATTGTAACTTCGCCGCGCAAACCTTTAGGCCATTCGTGCCCAGGTCGCTTAGACGCGAAATCTTTAAACTCTTTCACATAAATAACGCGCACCCCTCAGGCCGTGTAACCGACAGACTTATTAGACAGCACTACGTGTGGCCTAATATGGCAAAAGAAGTAAAAGAGCAATGCAAAAATTGTATAGACTGCCAACGAGCAAAAGTCTCTCGCCAAAACAAATTTTTGCCATCGCACTTCGTCGAACCGGACGCGAGATTCGCACACGTGCATATTGATATTGTAGGTCCCTTGCCCCCGAGCGAAGGCTACAAATATCTGCTTACGATGATTGATAGATTCTCGCGCTGGCCAGAGGCGGTACCTCTTTACGACATAACAGCACCAACGGTTGCACGCGCATTTTTTGACACGTGGGTATCGCGATTCGGTGCACCCGTAACAATCACTACGGACCAAGGGCGGCAATTTGAATCCCAGTTATTCACCTCGCTTTTAGAGTTGATAGGCTGCAATCGAACACGTACGACTGCTTACCATCCGCAAGCAAACGGGATGATCGAGAGATGGCATAGGCAACTTAAAGCTGCATTAATGTGTCTTGCGCAGACTCACGAGTGGACCAAAGTTTTTTCAAGTGTATTATTAGGTTTACGTACTAGGCTACGCCTGGATACGAATGCGAGTCCGGCTGAGTTTGTGTACGGCACAAAATTAACAATACCGGGCGATATCTTTCAGTTTCGCGATACATGCAGTTCCCAAGACAACAGCTTTTTATCGGAATTTCAAGATTATATCGCACAAATGAAACCTGTCCCGGTAACTCATAAAAATTCCGCCAAGCCCTTCATTTTCAAAGATCTAAAAACTTGCACACACGTGTTCGAGAGAGTAAGAGCCGTAAAGCCACCACTGACACAACCATACACCGGGCCCTATAAGGTCATATCGCGACACCAAGACGGGCGCACATTTACACTTGACAAACACGGCAAACACGTCGTAGTAAACGTAGAACGCTTAAAACCAGCATACTTTCTAGCCGAGGAATTCAATGATTTAGACGTGAACTCAAACGTCAACGATAATGCATATGGAAGATCGCTGCAAAACTTTCTTTTTCCGAATTTTAATGCACCGACAAACGCCACAGTGCGCAAACTTGTTGACGACACGGGGAACAGGGCGTCGCAATCCTTACCCTCTGATGTGACAAAAAATAACGTGCAGAATGATAACTGCGAATCAAATAACATCTTGACACAGCAGTCTGTCAATGAAGACCGCGATGCCCACACGGAGGACACAGCCTTGCGACCCCCTTTCTCACAGAACAATGACACTGCACCTAGTGCAATCGAGCAAAATGGCCAAGAGCCTTCGCGGATCGGTGAAACAAATTCCGTTGCCGAGCCCCATGCTATTACACACGAGGTTCTTATACATAGAAATAATGACAAAGACGAGTTGTCGCCGGGGGGGGATGGTCGCACCATGGGCGATAACACTCAAGCGATTAGCAATAGATTAACCAGCGAGAACGCATTTCCCGGCGCACCGGAATGCGAAGAAACTCCAGAGATCCCCACCTCTAATCAAGACAACACGTCTTCCTCTGACATTCCTTCACATCCTACTCCCACCGTACCCAAAAAGAAAAAATTCATTCCTAATATCCTAAAGAGAAAAAACATCAACTCTCTCGCAATGGAGAGTGGGGAAGCAGGTAAAAAAGTTAGGTTCTGCGAAAAAGTCTCAATCAAATATGTAAGTAGGGCCTCGCACTCAATTCCTAAATTGTACAAAAAACGTAAGCTAGATACTGCTAGAGAACTGGAGGAAATTAAAACCCTCCTTACAAGATATATAAACACAACTAATCAAAATTCTCTTTCGTTTGTTCTCTAGCTCCTGTCGCTCCAGCTTGCTTGTAGGCATGGCCTCCTCCAGCAGTTGGGTCAAAACGCAGGACATCTCCGCAGAGATCCTCCGCCTGCATGAGAGTCTTCTGGACGCCATTGTGGCAACTCCAGAGGGCTCTCCTACGAGACACCATCTTCGTATGGCGGAGATCACTCTCTCGGAGTTTAAGGAAGATTACATGCGACGCACCACCGAGACCATGAACGCGGCCATTCGTGCTTCCCAACGCACTAGACCGCGTATACTTTACTAACACCTTTTGTAATTGCGCATGGTTCATTCCTTTTTTTGTAAACTTTACTTCATTTTTACATATATATATATCCTTTTGGATAAACTTTTTATCTTTATTTAGAGCCAATTTTCTTTTAACACATAAACTCATGCATGCAATTTTTTTTTAAACAGTCAGGTGCACTGCGCAAAACTTTTGAAGTAATAATCATATATTTCATAGGCATTACACATTTCCTTTTGTACACTCAACTATTTTTTCTCCTTCATGTATTACTGATGCAAATCAAACCACATAACAAGTAACAATTTGGATAATTAAAAAACTTTAATGCATCAAATTATTCTTACAAATAAACCACAACGAGTTGCCCCGTCAAAAACGTTTAGCTAAAAAAATTAGTTAGAAATATAGCTGAAAATACAGCTAAAAATACAGCTATATTTAGCTGGAATATAGCTACATTCATCTCGATTTTTTAGGTAAAAATCCAGTTATTTTTTAGGTAAAAATTCAGTTAATATTTAGAGTTTCTTGTAACAGCGGAAATTATAACTGTAGTTTCAGCTGTATTTTTAACTGCATTTTTAGCTAATTTTTTGAGTTAATCGTTTTCGACGAGGATAACAATAGCTGATAATATAGCTAAATTTTCAGTTATATTTCTAGCTGTATTTTTAGCTTAAATTATTTTATAATTTCACGGAATAATAACTCGTTAGTTATTTTCCTGTAAAAGAAAGTTCCAAAAATGAGGTGAACCTCTTAGTGTCAGCTCTCCGAAGATCGAAGAGCTTCTACGTTTTGGCACAAAGTATCTTGCTCTTTTATACCTGTGTCCTCAAAATTTGTCGATGGAATCGTAAAATTTAGAGAAACGCCACCTTGCGACGTAGCATTAATCAATACTTAAAGACAGGTAAGTTCACTTCACGTCGCTAGGTGGCGGATCTCTAAATTTTACGATTCCATTAACAAATTTTGAGGCCATAGGTATAAAAGAGCAACATACTTTGTGCCAAAATGTAGAAGCTCTTCGATCTTTGGAGAGCTGACACTACGAGGTTTACCTCATTTTTGGAACTTTCTTTTACAGGAAAATAACTAATGAGTTATTATTCCGTGAAATTATAAAATAATTTAAGCTAAAAATACAGCTAAAAATATAGCTGAAAATTTAGCTATATTATCAGCTATCGTTCGCCTCATCAAAAACGATCAACTCAAAAAATTAGCTAAAAATACAGTTAAAAATACAGCTAAAAATACAGCTGAAAATACAGTTATATTTTCCGCCGTTACAAGAGACTCAAAATATTAACTGGATTTTTACCTAAAAAATAACTAGATTTTTACCTAAAAAATCCAGATAAATATAGCTATATTCCAGCTAAATATAGCTGTATTTTTAGCTGCATTTTTAGCTATATTTTTAGCTAATTTTTTTAGCTAAACGTTTTTGACGGGGTGTACTTATTGAACAACATTTATAGTGCATTTGACTGTAGTAACTAATGCGCAAAAACCTTGCAATTTTGTAATTTTTTTGTAATATTTCACAGCGAATAAAATGTCTGTACATAACAGCGCTCACACTTTAAAATAAATGCAATTAAGTAAAATACGTTCCGTACGTAACATTATGTGTGTAGCTCGATTTAATAGAAAATTACATTTTTACTACGCTTTGTTTTCAAAGCGAACAAACCGTCTATAATGTTAATTGCACTCTAAGTGCATATAAAAAAAAAATCTATTTACACTGCGAACATAATAATAGTGATAATAGCTAATTAACCTTAATAGCTCTACTGTGATAAGGCATTTCCATGCATAAATCTAGCTAATTAATCTTAACAGTGCTCACTGTGATAAGGTAATCGTGCCTTTGCGAATCCCTATTGGGACTAAAATGTATTTCTTCACAAGAACTATATGCAACGTTCAATATCTTTTTAATAAATTGCATTAAATGTACTCCAAGCTGTGATATAACTGCGATACTTGTAATTTTAAATTTCAAACTGTAATACAACTGCGATATTTGTAATCTTAAATCTCAAACTGTGATATAACTGCGATATTTACAATATTACTGCGATTATTTAATAAAAATTGTTAATGCGACATTTTCAGCGCCATCTTTAATTTAATGGTTATTATGTACAATTGTATTATTCTTACTCTGTGATATAGTTCATTTTTCGCACTAAAAATACTAATAAAGTTTACCCATAGCAATAATTAATTGTTGGGGGGGGAGTGATGTGGGGACATCCACTATCTATGTATGCGTGCGGCGCTGCAAGCGCACCAACAGAAGAAGCAGCTCAGCGACTGCTTCTCTGTACTTCAGTCTTGTTCCACGAGTCATTGCGCTTAGTCGTACTGGCTCATTTAATAAAGGTCCAATTAATCTTACCTTGTGACTTGTTTTTTACAGTCCTCTCTCCTGCCTTCAACATCATACGTATATACTGTGGGCTGGTTCCTACACGCTTAACCTTTAATTTGAAGATACACCGTTTAATACTTGAGTAAATAACAAAAAACTCAATTGTTACACGGTCGGTATCAGGTTCTACTCCGGCCTGGTCTTAAGAAACATTTAGTTGGATAATGCGGAATCATTAATTAAATCAAATTAACGGTTTATTTAAATCCAACTATCTCATTTTTTTTAAAGAACAAAATAAATTTGAATAAATATTTATTGATATGAATCAACTTATTTGTTTGAATGAAATAAATTAATTTTGTATTAAAAACACGTTTTTTTGTATTAGCATACTAAATTAACCAACATTTAGTTGGATGATGCAGAATTTTTAATTAAATCAAATAAACGGTTTATTTGAAATCAATTGTTTCATTTTTTTGAAAGAACTAAATAAATTTAAATAAATATGTATTGAATTGAACGAAATTATTTGTTTAAATGAAATACATCGATTTGGAATTAAAAACACGTTTATTTGTATTAGCATTTACTTGAATTAACCAACATTTAGTTAGATGATGCAGAATCATTAATTAAGAGGAGGTCACGTATCTCTGTCCTTTTCTAATAAAAGAAATGATTTTTTTACAAAAACCAAGAACTTTATCAAAAAATGAAGAGAAAGCCCCATCTTGTATCAAAAAAGCAATATTTTTTTTAATTAGAAAAAATGAATTTTATTGCTTCTAGTCCAGTAGAATTAGTCGAAATGCATAATGTAATTAGAAACAGGTGCAGACCACCAAAAATAGCTTTGTTGGATGATTAGAAATGAAACTCTGGAATCACCCTAAAAATTTGAGCTGTCAGGAAATTAGTAAACAATGATTTAAGGTGCAAAATTCGTAAAAATCACTGTTTTTTTGAGGTAGCTTGAATTCGTTTGCGTTCTAGTATATGAAAATTATACTATTGGCAATCCAACACGGGATGTGTCGTCATCAATATGGCGATGTGTGCGTCTGCTACAAACGTAGAGAATACACGCACGGTATAGGAAAATTCTGAGTTTTTACCGATTTTCTAATTAATCGTAAAGGTGATGAGGAAAGTTTTTTGTGTTTTCTAAAGAAGAGTAAGTTTTAAACAATAATTTAAAAGTTTCGATAGCCAAACATAACGTAAATATTTTAAAAATATTAATTATTGTTGTAAAGCATCCGCAGCTGATCAGCTGCTCATATATAATTCACATTATAATCTGTAATGTAAGTAGTAAATAAAAAATTTATATTCTAAAATGATAAATTATACAATTTTAAAAGAAAATGTTATTTTTTCAGAGATATTTTACAAATAAATATTACATAACCTCAATGTGTCCATGCTGTTATTTATCATAAGAAATAAAATCTGACAGAAATTTTGGAAAGTCTACATTACAATTTATATTGTAAAGTTTCATCTAAGTATAACATAAAAGAATTATATTTTAAAAATGTAAAAAATTTTAAAAAAATTTATTTTTTAAAGATTAACAGAAAATAATTCAAGAATGAGATGCTACAATACTCATATTGTTTAGAGGAGTAATTCCTGTTTTCCCACATTTTAATATATGATTTGATTGTAATATTTTTTCACCTTTTACAAAATTTCTGCTTGATAACGTACATGCTACAAATTTGCAAATTTCTGTCAGATTTTATTTCTTATGATAAATAACAGCAGGGATACATTGAGGTTATGTAATATTTATTTGTAAAATGTCTCTGAGAAAATAACATTTTCTCTTAAAATTGTATAATTTATTATTTTAAAATATGAATTTTTTATTCATTACTTACATTACAGATTATAATGTGAATTATATATGAGCAGCTGATCAGCTGCGGATGCTTTACAACAATAATTAATATTTTTAAAATATTTACGTTGCGTTTGGCTATCGAAACTTTTAAATTATTGTTTAAAACTTACTCTTCTTTAGAAAACACAAAAAACTTTCCTCATCACCTTTACCATTAATTAGAAAATCGGTAAAAACTCAGAATTTTCCTATACCGTGCGTGTATTCTCTACGTTTGTAGCAGACGCACACATCGTCATATTGATGACGACACATCCCGTGTTGGATTGCCAATATGTAGGTATTTCAAAGACGATTAATTTGAGACGTCATTGATGAAAATCGGTCAATAAACTTTATAAATAATGATAAACAAAAATCGAAAATCGCGAAATTTTAAAATATTTGTCATTTGATAAAAAAAGGATGTACATGTTTGTAATTCAACAAAAATGTGCCTCTTATTATCCTTAAGAAGAGGTCACGTATCTCTGTCCTTTTCTAATCAAAGCATTGAGTTTTTTACAAAAACTAATAACTTTAGCAAAAAATGAAGAGAAAGCCGCATCTCGTATCAAAAAAAGCAATATTTTCTTTGATGAGAAAGAATTAATTTTATTGCTTCGTTTTCAAGAAAACCTTGAAAAACTTAAATCATAGAGGTTAGGTTGAACAATTTGGTTTTTCAAGGTTTTCTTGAGAATGAAACAATAAAATTAATTTTTTCTTATCAAAGAAAATATTGCTTTTTTTGATACGAGACGCGGCTTTCTCTTCATTTTTTGCTAAAGTTATTAGTTTTTGTAAAAAAATAATTTCTTTGATTAGAAAAGGACAGAGATACGTGACCTCCTGTTAAGTTACCATAAAAATTTCATAAAAAAATATTAATTATTTTAGGAGATATTCTATTTGTTTATTAAAAAGAGGTCAAATGTACATTAAAAAATTCACCCAAAAACGTCATCGTATAGACTTTATGATAATCATATAATATTTAGATATTAACGTAGATTTTATGAATTTGATGTGAAATCGCGTCTATTATTATTTATTTTCAACCTAAATATGGCAGAAAAAAAGTAAATTTTTTTCCTAATGGTTTTTTAAATATTTTTGCAACTAATGAAAATATCAATATAGGGAGTTGATATTCTTATTACTGGCAATTTTACGCAAATTTAAAAAAAAAAAAAAGAATGCTCTAGCTCAATTAGAAGTCGAGATAATTTTTTTTTTTTTTGAAATTTGTTAATTGTTTATTTATAAATATTAAGGACTGAAATTTTTATCACAGCTAGAATAATACTTGAAGTTTATGATTCCATTATATCGGAGATGAAATAAACATTTTGCAATGTAAAAATTAATATTTAAGTAATCAAGATTGCTCCTAGTTAAACAGAGTAATTTTTCCTGCCTTGCAAAAAAATTGATCTGGCGAGTTATAATTCATGTTCCGATTAAAAATTCCTTATATCTCCGTTAATTACGAACCAATTTTGACGTTTTTTTTTAAATCGGGGTAGCGCGTGAAAATAATAACAACTGTTGTATTTGTTTTTAAAAAATTATTTATTTAACAATAATTATTGCAAAATAAAATTTGTTTAAACATATTTTTTTAAGTACTAATTTTAGCAAAAAGCTTTAGGAATAAAGATTATTCGTCGTAAAATTGCCAGTAATGAGAATATCAAATCCCTATATTGATCCCACATAGCATGAAATATTTCAAAAAATGATTACATGAAATATTTCAGTAAAATATTAAATAAGTAATGAACAAATATTTCTTCGAAATATTACAGTTTAAGAATATGAAATAATTCATTGGAATATTTCTGTAATATTGCTGCAACATTTCATGTTTTATTCCAAAA
This sequence comes from Anastatus disparis, assembly GCA_017163975.1. Lineage (NCBI taxonomy): Eukaryota > Metazoa > Arthropoda > Insecta > Hymenoptera > Eupelmidae > Anastatus > Anastatus disparis. The sequence continues at coordinate 10,685,484 of JAFFSR010000347.1, forward strand.
AAATTTCTGAATCCAACACTGAAATATTTGAGAAATATTACTAAATTAATTCTTGAAATGTTTCACATTAATATTTCACCAATCTTTCAAGAAACATTGCATGAAATATTCCTGTAATATTGAAGGAATATTTCATGTTTTATTCCAAAAAAATTTCTGAATCCAACACTGAAATATTTTAAAAAAATTACTAAATTATTTCTTGAAATGTTTCAAATCAATATTTCGCAAATCTTTCAAGAAACATTTCATGAAATATTTCTGTAATATTAAAGGAACATTTCATGTTTTATTTCAAAAAATTTTTGAATCCGACACTGAAATATTCAAGAAATATTGTTACATTATTTCTTGAAATGTTTCAAATTAATATTTCGCAAATCTTTCAAGAAGCATTTCATGAAATATTTCTGTAATATTAAAGGAACATTTTGTTTTATTTCAAAAAATTTTTAAATTCAACACTGAAATATTCAAGAAATATTGTTACATAATTTCTTGAAATGTTTCAAATCAATATTTCGCAAATCTTTCAAGAAACATTTCATGAAATATTTCTGTAATATTGAAGGAACATTTTATGTTTTATTTCAAAAAATTTTTAAATTCAACACTGAAATATTCAAGAAATATTGTTACATTATTTCTTGAAATGTTTCAAATCAATATCTCGCAAATCTTTCAAGAAACATTTCATAAAATATTTCTGTAATATTGAAGGAACATTTCATGTTTTATTTCAAAAAATTTTTGAATCCGACACTGAAATATTCAAGAAATATTGTTACATTATTTCTTGAAATGTTTCAAATTAATATTTCGCAAATCTTTCAAGAAACATTTCATGAAATATTTCTGTAATATTGAAGGAACATTTTATGTTTTATTTCAAAAAATTTTTAAATTCAACACTGAAATATTCAAGAAATATTGTTACATTATTTCTTGAAATGTTTCAAATCAATATTTCGCAAATCTTTCAAGAATCATTTCATGAAATATTTCTGTAATATTGAAGGAACATTTTATGTTTTATTTCAAAAAATTTTTAAATTCAACACTGAAAGATTCAAGAAATATTGTTACATTATTTCTTGAAATGTTTCAAATCAATATCTCGCAAATCTTTCAAGAAACATTTCATAAAATATTTCTGTAATATTGAAGGAACATTTCATGTTTTATTTCAAAAAATTTTTAAATTCAACACTGAAATATTCAAGAAATATTGTTACATTATTTCTTGAAATGTTTCAAATCAATATTTCGCAAATCTTTCAAAAAACATTTCATGAAATATTTCTGTAATATTGAAGGAACATTTCATGTTTCATTTCAAAAAATTTTTAAATTCAACACTGAAATATTCAAGAAATATTGTTACATTATTTCTTGAAATGTTTCAAATCAATTTTTCGCAAATATTTCAAGAAACATTTCATGAAATATTTCTGTTATATTTAAAAAACATTTCATGAAGTATTTAAAAAAATGTATGGACATAACACTGAAATATCGAAGAAATATTGCTGCACTATTTCTTAAAATATTTCAAATCAATAATGCGCAAATTTTTCAAGAAATATTTCATGAAATATTTCTGTCAAATTCCAGAAATATTTCATGGAGTATTCCGAAAAATTTAATAATATAACAGTGAAATATTGGAGAAATATTGTTTAAATATTTGTAGTTATCTCGCGTTTGTAGCAATTCTTCCATCTTGCCAGCAGGTGGCTACTTGATTATATTTTCATGTGATCGTAAATGTGGTTGGCAAACTCTCGCAAGTGGTGGAACGCTCTCTTGTTTAGTATATAAGACCGAAAATTCTTGATACAAATAAATAAGCGCTTAAATTATAAATAACAAATAAATGTATAAGTATCTAATATGGTTTGAGATGCAACTCTTACAAAATCAAAAACAATATCTGATAGAATCTTTCACCAATATTACAAATCAGTATTTCATGAAAGATTCCAAAAATATTTCCGAAAGGGTTAATAATCCTCTATGAATACTTTAGTTAAACTGATGGGTAATCTTTCAACAATGTAACATATCAATATTACATGAAAGATTTCTGAAATATTTCAGAAACATTTATTGAGAGATTCATAATTTTTTATGAATCCTTCAATAACATAATTTAGCAATCTTTCAACAATGTTACAAAGCAATATTTCATGAAAGATTTTAGAAATATTTCAGAAACATTTCTTGAAAGATTCATAATCTTTTATGAATCCTTTAATAAAATATTTCTGCAATCTTTCAACAATGTTACAAAGCAATATTTCATGAAAGATTTCTGAAATATTTCAGAAACATTTTTTGAGATTCATAATTTTTTATGAATCCTTCAATAACATATTTTAGCAATCTTTCAACAATGTTACAAAGCAATATTTCATGAAAGATTTTAGAAATATTTCAGAAACATTTCTTGAAAGATTCATAATCTTTTATGAATCCTTTAATAAAATATTTCTGCAATCTTTCAACAATGTTACAAAGCAATATTTCATGAAAGATTTCTGAAATATTTCAGAAACATTTTTTGAGAGATTCATAATTTTTTATGAATCCTTCAATAACATATTTTAGCAATCTTTCAACAATGTTACAAAGCAATATTTCATGAAAGATTTTAGAAATATTTCAGAAACATTTCTTGAAAGATTCATAATCTTTTATGAATCCTTTAATAAAATATTTCTGCAATCTTTCAACAATGTTATAAAGCAATATTTCATGAAAGATTTCTGAAATATTTCAGAAACATTTTTTGAGAGATTCATAATTTTTTATGAATCCTTCAATAACATATTTTAGCAATCTTTCAACAATCTTACAAATCAACATTTCATGAAAAATTTGAGAAATATTTCAGAAACATTTCTTGAAAGATTCATAATCTTACATGAATCTTTCGATCAAATATTGCTACAATCTTTCAACAATATTACAAATTAATATTTTACAAAATAATGAAAGAATGTTACAGAAACATTACATGAAATATTTCAAATCAATCTTCTAGAAGGACATATCAATATTTCAGAAATATTTCTTATCAATATTTCTGTTTTATTCTGAATCTTTCAATGAAATATTTCAGAAATATTTCAGAAATATTTCATGCTATGTGGGATATTTTCATTAATTGTAAAAATAATTAAAAAACCATTAAGAAAAAAATTTACATTTTTCTTGCCATATTTAGGTTGAAATAATAAAATGGACGCGATTTCACATTAAATTCATAAAATCTACGTTAATATCTAAATATTATATGATTATCATAAAGTCTCTACGATGACGTTTTTGGGTGAATTTTTTAATGTACATTTGACCTCTTTTTAATAAACAAATAGAATATCTCCTAAAATAATTAATATTTTTTTATGAAATTTTTATGGTAACTTAAGGATAATAAGAGGCACATTTTTGTTGAATTACAAACATGTACATCCTTTTTTTTATCAAATGACAAATATTTTAAAATTTCGCGATTTTCGATTTTTGTTTATCATTATTTATAAAATTTATTGACCGATTTTCATCAATGACGTCTCAAATTAATCGTCTTTGAAATACCTACAAATAGTATAATTTTCATATACTAGAACGCAAACGAATTCAAGCTACCTCAAAAAAACAGTGATTTTTGCAAATTTTGCACCTTAAATCATTGTTTACTAATTCCTGACGGCTCAAATTTTTAGGGTAATTCCAGAGTTTTATTTCTAATCATCCAACAAAGCTATTTTTGGTGGTCTGCACCTATTTCTAATTACATTAAATTTTAGCTTTTTTTCGCCAATTCTATTGGACTATTCGTTCTCAAAAAAACCTTGAAAAACCAAATTGTCCACCCTAACCTCTATGATTTAAGTTTTTCAAGGTTTTCTTGAAAACGAAGCAATAAAATTAATTCTTTCTTATCAAAGAAAATATTGCTTTTTTTATTACGAGATGCGGCTTTCTCTTCATTTTTTGCTAAAGTTATTAATTTCTGTAAAAAACTCAATTCTTTTATTAAAAAAGGACAGAGATACGTGACCTCCTCTTAATCTAAAATGTTTAAAAATATCTCTATATTACAACCTTCCATTTTTACTAATAAAAGGCCTAATATGGAGATTTTTGGAAAATTTTTTAATAAAAATTAAAAATTTGAAAACTACAATGTCGGTAACTATGTATAAATCATGTACCCTATTATATCCCCTTAAATCAAATAAACGGTTTATTTGAAATCAATTGTCTTATTTTTTTGAAAGAACTAAATAAATTGAAATAAATATGTATTGAATTTAACTAAATTATTTGTTTGAATGAATTAAATTAATTTAGAATTAAAAACTCGTTTATTTGAATTAGCATTTATTCGAATTAACCAACATTTAGTTGGATAATGCGGAATCATTAATTAAGTCAAATAAACGGTTTGTTTAAAATCAATCATCTAATTTTTTTGAAAGCACAAAATAAATTTAAATGAATATTTATTGAAATGAACTAAATTATTTGTTTGGATGAAATAAATCGGTAACAAGGATGAAAGTCGCAATTTAATGACATAGTTATTTCTTTAAAAAAAATTTTTTTTAGATTTCAATAAATTGTAAAATTTAACTAACAAAATATGATTTTCATTCAAATAAACCTTTGTTGGTCTTATAAGATCAAGATCTTCAGTATAATAAATTATTTGATTCATTGAAACAAACATTTATTCCTTTTGAGAAAATGAGAAACCAGTTTCAATGAAATATTTAATTAACTAGAAGTTCATTAACGCGCGTACCGCGCGTGTGGAATTAAGTGCTGTGGTAAAAATAAATGAATTTAAACAATGTAAATATAAATAAATTTAAAAATTTATCGACTGATATTCGAAAAATATATAAGCTGTAATCAAGCATTGATGTTTAGTTTGTTCGTGTTCCTTGTAACACAAATATAAAACGCAGGATAATTCTTCCATCAAAGGCACTACTGTAATATAGGTATAAAAATTTGATTGATTAGAATTTTATAATCTATTTACCGTAATTTACCGTAATCTAATTGAATAATAAGAGATTTCAAGAAATTTAATCATAATATCAAAATTGGAATTTACCTCATTCCTACCTATCCTACCCCTATAGTGCAATAGTGCCTCTGATGAATTTGTAAGGCTCTATATTCGAGAAAAATTTATTCTTATTATCATTCAAGAAATTTACAAAATTCTTCATTCTACTCTATTATAACAAAAAACGCACGTGTATACTTAAAACAATCGTTAAAATCGGAAAAGGTCAATTTTCAATTAGGAAAAAGAAATACAAATTTCTTTCATTGAAAATATTTTTTTATCTCTGTATACTTTTATACTTTTGGTGTATTTCTTTTATTGGAAATTTTATACATATTCTATTAGCTTCTGATGTATGTTTTTTTTCTTTTCAATTGAAGTAAAAAAGTATATAAAAACGAAAAAAGCATGAATTTATATAAGGATATTAAAAATCATTTGAAAATAATTACAATTCAGTCAATAATTTTAATTTAAAAAACATACATTTTTAATTATGTGTAATTACTTAGAAATCTTGATGTTCAATAATTATCTTAGTATTATTTTGTAATAATGTTTAATAAAATAATTTTCTAATATTCAATATATAATTTTGTAATAAAATACAAAATAAAAATAAACTTGACTGACATAAAATTAATTTTGTGTTTAAAAATTATATTATTAAATAAATTGTTTATAATAAAAAGTAAAAAATGGACTTGATTTAAAAATTTAAATAAAAAGACAATCTAAATAAATGTAATTTTTTTATTTTTAAAATTCAAAACTTATTTTTATAATAATAATAAATTTATTATTAAATGCTGATGTATATTCCTTAGATGTTATACAATTTCTAATATCAACTTTTACCATATGTTGTAAAGTAATTATAATAGAGCAAAGATCAACTTGATTATTATACTTTTCTGGTTGTTTAGCATTTCTATAAAATTTTTTCTTCATACAATCCTAGTTGATCTTGTGTGATTGAGATTTTACAGAAAATTTTCATTTTTGGTCAAATATACGTGATAAATAATTATAATTTCAAACATTTGATATACAATAGGGTAAGTGTATGAGTTATCGTGCCTTTAAGGTTAAGGCAGACACATTTCCATCAATTAAACAAATCTCATTATTTTTTAAAAGTTTTATAAACTGTTTATTTAAAGTAAAGCACATTATCTATGAATAAAACGAATTCCCTAAGTGAAAATTTAAAAACTATTAATTTACTGATTGAATTTACAAAGTTTATGCGATGTGTCAGTTTATCGTGTGTCGTCTGCTTACCATATAAATGCATACTTTTATTATCGTGCTTTGATTATCGACATCGCATGCTTTAACATAGGGCACGATAACCGGGGAGGGCCCCTACTGAAAAAAACCAAGTGATTAATCACTTGATTAATCACATGATTTTTCACTTGATTAATCACATGATTTTTCACCTGATAAATCACCTGATTTTATGACATGATTTTATAGGTGATTAATCACGTGAAAAATCATGTGATTAATCATATGAAAAATCATGTGTGAAAAATCATGTGATTAATCAAGTGAAAAATCATGTGATTAATCAAGTGAAAAATCAAGTGAAAAATCAAGTAAAATATCAAGTGATTAGTTAGATGAAAAATCAGGAGATGAATGAAATAGAAAATCAAGTGTCTAATTAGGTGATTAATCACTTAATTAATCATGTGATTACACAATTAATAAACTAATTAGTCATGTCATTAATCGGGTAACCTACCTACATTTTTTTTGTGTTGCTGAAAATATTTGTAATGTAATAATTTTATTTTTCAACTTTATTTGATGTCGCTGTATTTATGATATCATTGCGATGATAATTAACGATGAAGGTCGTTAGTGTTTTCGTGAACAAAGCACATGTAACATACATTGGTGCTACTAATAAACGTCCAGGACGAGATTACGAATCCATCGTTACATGTGCTTTGTTCACGAAAACACTAACGACCTTCATGTCATTAATCGGGTAACCTACCTACATTTTTTTTGTGTTGCTGAAAATATTTGTAATGTAATAATTTTATTTTTCAACTTTATTTGATGTCGCTGTATTTATGATATCATTGCGATGATAATTAACGATGAAGGTTGTTAGTGTTTTCGTGAACAAAGCACATGTAACGTACATTGGTGCTACTAATAAACGTCCAGGACGAGATTACGAATCCATCGTTACATGTGCTTTGTTCACGAAAACACTAACGACCTTCATGTCATTAATCGGGTAACCTACCTACATTTTTATTTTGTGTTGCTGAAAATATTTGTAATGTAATAATTTTATTTTTCAACTTTATTTGATGTCGCTGTATTTATGATATCATTGCGATGATAATTAACGATGAAGGTCGTTAGTGTTTTCGTGAACAAAGCACATGTAACATACATTGGTGCTACTAATAAACGTCCAGGACGAGATTACGAATCCATCGTTACATGTGCTTTGTTCACGAAAACACTAACGACCTTCATGTCATTAATCGGGTAACCTACCTACATTTTTTTTGTGTTGCTGAAAATATTTGTAATGTAATAATTTTATTTTTCAACTTTATTTGATGTCGCTGTATTTATGATATCATTGCGATGATAATTAACAATGAAGGTTGTTAGTGTTTTCGTGAATGACATGACTAATTAGTTTATTAATTGTGTAATCACATGATTAATTAAGTGATTAATCACCTAATTAGACACTTGATTTTCTATTTCATTCATCTCCTGATTTTTCATCTGACTAATCACTTGATATTTCACTTGATTAATCACATGATTTTTCATATGATTAATCACATGATTTTTCACTTGATTAATCACATGATTTTTCACACATGATTTTTCATATGATTAATCACATGATTTTTCACGTGATTAATCACCTATAAAATCATGTCATAAAATCAGGTGATTTATCAGGTGAAAAATCATGTAATTAATCAAGTGAAAAATCATGTGATTAATCAAGTGATTAATCATTTGGTTTTTTTCAGTAGGGGCACGTTAACTGCCACACTTACCCTACCATGAAAATAAAATTGAAAACTATACACATTCCATTAGATAAGATGAAATGTTAAAAAGTATTAATAGATGAATATGACAGAAGAACCTTTTTATTATATAAATTCAAATTTTTTTATTATGTTCATAAAAAAAACTTGCATTTATTTTAAATTCCAATTCAGATTTGTTATCTTCTATAAAAATATATTTAATTAAATGATAATATTACCAAAGTTAAAATAACTCATCTTTTATTAATAACTGAAATAAATTTATGTTTGCTAATTTTAATCTAAATAATCTATTATCTACATTCTAACCAATACTCTTGAAGTATCTACTAAAAATTTACATTTTATTTGAATTATTTGAACACTTTGGCAGCATCGATAACTGTCACTGAAAATGGTAAAGTTTCAATCAATCGACAACAATTTGTTTTTAATGATAATAATTATAATCTATGTGTAAGTACTTTATCTTGAATAATATTCATATATAACATGTTTACTTTTTCTATAACCATTTATAGTACTTCACTTAATAACATTCTTCTAATATTCATTATTACTATTTTATTAAATATAAAAAATATAGATGATTATCGACAAAGTTGAACATTTTATACAAATATTAATCTAAATAAAGTACTTGCACATAGATTAGATTTATTATCATTAAAAGTTGATCCTAAATTGTTCATATATCCTTTAAAAACAGATTAATAAAGGAAAAATCAGTGAAGCATATTCCATGCATTTATGCATGTTAATGGAATAGGCACATATCATACAAAATTTTCTCTAGCTGCTATGATATATAAATTTTTACCAGATATTCAAATTGCAAAATTAGTGGTAACAGATGTAGCGGATTAAAAATTTATTTTAGTATAAATATAGTAAAATCAATAGCAATTGCTCAAAAAATGTATAATAACATGATGACCAAGGAAGTTATCTTTTGAGTAAACTTTGGCAATATTAATTTTATTATTTAACGTTAGTTAAAGTTGAAAGTATAATTTATTTTAACCTTATTTAAATTTAAATTTATAAATAATAAATATTAATACATAATACATTTATGATCTTACAAATTAAAATTAAAAATATAAAAATACAATATGATTGGAAGTAAAAAATACAATATAAAAATTAAATATTCTTACTTTTTCACAATCAATCTCTTATTTCATTTCATTTTTATTTTTAAATTTATATTTTTGTTGATTTTAATAATAACAAATTTTTCCAAATGAACTGTACTCTATTTTCTTTCAGACCCCTTGCTTCATAGTGATAAAATATAGTACTATCTTTGTTCACTTCATTAATTTTATATCAATCTATCTTTGTGATAAAACATTGGTCAGTTTGATAAAACAAAACTTTTTAGATGAATTGGTCCAAATAGCAAATTGATCTAAACTTATTTTGATTTAATTCTTAAAAAAAAAGTACTCTAATTTCTATTTTCTAAGAACTCTAAGAAATTGTACTCTGTATCATCTTTCTCGTCTAAGAACTTTAAGAGATTGTACTCCACTTTATATTACAATTTCTAATGCTAAGCAGCTATGCCAGCAATGCCGAAAGTGGCAGAGTTAGAGCGAGAAATTCAAAAATGTTTTATAAAAAAGTATTTAAAAAATAGTTTTTACAATTTGATAATTAATAAATAATTCTAAAAAACAAAGTCACTAAAACAAAATTAATTTTTTTATTATTTATATTTTTTTGAGTTTCAAAAAATTTTTGAAATTCAAAAAAAATGTAAATAATGAAAAAAAATTGTGTGTACGACTCACTAAACTATAATTTGTTGACAAGAGTGGTTGATGCATTGCAATTTTTTAGTTTGTCAAGATAATTATTACTTATTAGGTTAAGTAGCATCAATTTATTATAATACAAATTGCTCATTTGGCGTATGCTAAGTTGCATGAATCAAAAGTAAGAGTTGAGTGTACAAAATGCAAAATACAGAGTGCATATTATGATTAAGTAATTAAGATTTTAAGTAGTGCACTTGACTATTTTAAAAAAAAAGAAATTATTATAAACGTGAGTTTACTTTGCTTTACTTTAAGGGTAATGCGTTGACTAGAACGCAATTTATTGCAAGAATGTGACTCTGTGTAAAAAAAAATAGAAAAAAGGAATGAACAGAGTACAAAAAAATATGAAGAGTGAAGTGAAATAAAAAAGAATGAACCGGTTAATTAACTATTGCACAATTACAAAGGTGTTGCCACGATGGCATTGAGAAGACCCTCATGTAGACGGAGGATCTCTGCGAAGACATCCTGTGTTCTGACCCAACCGCTATGGGAAGACATGTCTTCTAGCAAGCTGGACCAGCAGGAGCTAGAGAACAGACGAAAAGGCATTTTGATTAGTTATACTCAAATATTTAGTAAGGAGGCATTTAATATCCTCCAGTTCTCTAGCGACATTTCGCTTGCGTTTTTTATACAATTTAGGAAATGAGTGCGAGGCTTTACATATGTATTCAACCGAGATTTGATTGCTAAATCTAACCTTTCTATCTACCTCCCTATTTTCTATTGAATGAATTTTATTTCTTTTAAGGATGTTGGGAATGAATTTTTTCTTTTTAGGTAAGGAGGGAGTTGCTTGTGGATGAATGACAGAGGAAGGATTGTCTTTATTGAGAGTGGAACTTTCTGAAGCTTCTAGACATTCCGGTGCATCAATAATTTGATTACTATGAGTTGTTTTCGGAAGCGCGCTTTCATCTATTATCCTATCACTAGACGCTTGAATGTCGCTGCTAATGCCGCGATCATCCCCCCCCCCCCCGGCGACAACTTGTCCATGTCATCATCCCTATGTACAAGAACTTCGTGTGTGATAACAGGAGGCTCGGCAGCGGAATCTGATTTACCGACGCAAGATGGCTCTTGGCCATTTGTTTCAGTTGCACAGGGTGCAGTGTCATTAGTCTGAGAGAGTGGGGATCGCAAGGTCCTATCCTCCGCGCTATTATCACAGTCTTCATTTATTGACTGCTGTGTCAAAAAATTATCTAATTCGCAGTTATCATCCTGCACTTTATTTTTATCTACAACGGAGGGAGGAAGTCGCGAAGCCTCACTCTCTGCGTTATCGACGAGTTTGCGTACCGTGGCGCTTGTAGGTAAGTTAAAATTCGGAGATAAAAACTGTTGCAGGGACCTTCCATATGCCTTGATGTCAGAATTAGAATTTATATTTGCATCTACGTCGTTACATTCTTCGGTTAAAAAGTACGCTGGTTTAAGACGTTCTAAGTTTACAACAACATGTTTGCTGTTTTTCTCTAAGGTAAAAGTGCGCCCATCTTGATGACGCGAGACAACCTTATACGGACCGGTGTATGGTTGTGTAAGTGGCGGTTTTACGGCTCTCACTCTTTCGAACACGTGAGTGCAGGTGTTGAGATCTTTAAAGACGAAAGGTTTGGCGGAAGTTTTATGTACTACCGGAACTGGTTTCATTTGCGCGATATAATCCCGAAATTCCGATAAAAAGATGTTATCATTAAGGCCGCGGGTGTCGCGAAACTGCAAGATATCGTCCGGAATGGTTAATTTTGTGCCATACACAAACTCTGCTGGACTAGCATCCGTATCTAGGCGTATTCTAGTACGCAATCCCAATAAAACACTTGAAAGAACTTTGGTCCATTCATGAGTCCGTGCAAGGCACATTAATGCAGCTTTTAATTGCCTATGCCATCTTTCAATCATGCCGTTTGCCTGCGAATGGTAAGCAGTCGTACGCGTCCGATTACAACCTATCAGTTCTAATAGTGAGATGAAAAGCTGAGATTCAAACTGCCGCCCCTGATCCGTAGTTATTGTTACGGGTGCACCGAATCGCGCTACCCAAGTATCAAAAAATGCGCGCGCAACCACCGGCGCCGTAATATCGTGTAGAGGTACCGCCTCTGGCCAGCGCGAGAATCTATCTATCATCGTGAGCAGATACTTGTAGCCTTCACTCGAGGGCAAGGGACCTACAATATCGATGTGCACATGCGCAAATCTCGCGTCTGGTTCAACGAAGTGCAGTGGCAAAAACTTATTCTGGCGAGAAACTTTAGCGCGTTGACAATCTAAACAGTTTTTGCACTGCTCTTTTACCTCTTTAGCCATATTAGGCCACACATAATGCTGTCTAACTAACCTATCGGTTACACGGCCCGAAGGGTGCGCGTTGTTAATATGAAAAATTTTGAATACTTCACGTTTAAGTATCTTGGGTATAAATGGTCGAAAGGTTTGCGCGTCGAAGTTGCAATAGATGGCTGTTCGATTGGGTCCCCAGCGCAGTTTAGTTAATTTTAGAAGGTGATTCAAATCCGCAATTATCTCTTTTAATTCGTCATCGCGTTCCTGCTCTTGTGAAATTTCTTCAAGAGTAAAAAATGTTGGAAAGTTGAATGTCGTGATACTTGCGAGGGTCTTTTTTACAAAGGGTTCTCCAGTTGATGCCTCATTGTTCCAGTCAAAAGAGGCTGGCGCAATGGAAGGATCAATACGCGAGAGCGAGTCTGCGACCACATTGTCTTCGCCCCGCAAGTAACAAATTTCCGTATTCAACTGCGATATAAACGACAATTTACGCGCACGCAATGGTGTACACGTGTTTGAGTTTTGCCCGAGCGCGTAGATTAGCGGCTTATGATCAGTAAAAACTTTAAAGTTACGACCCCCAAAAAAATAGCTAAAATACTTTAAGGCTTCATAAATTGCCATTAATTCGCCATCGTAAGCGCTGTACTTTGATTGCGCAGGAGTAAACTTCCTGGAGAAAAATGCTAGTGGCTGCCAACTGCCATCCACACATTGCTCCAAGGAAGCACCCATGGCGAAATTTGAGGCATCCGTGGTTACGCGTATTTCTGCGTCTGCGCACGGATAAGCTAAGCTGGTAATATTAGTTATGTCTATCTTTGTCTTTTCGAAAGCCTCTAGTGCGTCTGGGGTCCAAATTATCGGTGTTTTATCCTCCTTTTTGTTAGTTTTTATGAGTGCGTGCAGATGGCGCTGCGTTTCTGCCGCTTGAGGGGTTGCCTTTCTATAAAAGTTAACTAAACCGAGGAATCTACGTAATTCATCTATGGTTCGCGGTTGTGGAAAATTTTTGATTGAATCGACCAACTTTGGGTCAGGCTTAAGGCCTTCTTTATCGATCGTGTGCCCGAGAAAAACTAAACTTTCGGCTCCGAAGATGCATTTTTTAAAATTTAGATGCAAATGGAAGTTCTGCAATCTTTCAAGCACTATATTTAAGTGCTTCTCATGTTTCTCGGGTGAGGCGGACGCCACTAGGATATCGTCGATGTAAGCAAAGACGAAATCTAAATCTCCCAGCGCAAGGTTGACGTACCTTTGAAACGTTTGCGACGCGTTTCTAAAACCGAAAGTCATGACGAGAAATTCGTACAGACCAAACGGTGTAATTACTGCCGTTTTGGGGTCATGTCATCTGGGAAGATGGGTATCTGTAAGAACGCGCTTTCCAGGTCTAAGGCGGAGAAAATAGTTTTACCGTGTAAATTACTCGAAAAATCGTGCAAATTCGGTATGGGGTATCTATCCGGTACCGTTACCTCATTTAATTTCCGATAGTCTCCGCAGACTCGCCATTCCCCGTTTTTTTTAGGCACTATGTGTATGGGCGTAGCCCAAGGACTTTTCGAGGGTCTACACACACCTAACCTACACCACTCTTCAAACGCTGATTTAGCTACTTTAAGTTTTTCTGGGTGTAAGCGTCGCGGTTTCTGCGCACAAGGAGGACCTGTGGTCTTAATGTAATGATAGATGCCTCTCTTTTTTAGAGATTTTAGCCTATTAACGCCTATTACCGTAGGAAATTAGTTTAAAATGTGTGCATACTTGATCTTGGGATCAATCAAAGAGATTTGTAAGTCAGGAACGGCTTTGTTAAATCCGTTAATTGTTTCATTCGTACTTGCATTTATTAGTAATTTTTTTTTAAGATCTGGTAAAAGATGAAAATGATTTAAAACATCCCCTCCCAATATAGGATAAGGGACACCTGCGATAATAAAAAGCCATAGCAGTTCCTGAGTGAACCCAAAATCAAGTTTTTTGTGTAATGTGCCATATGTGTTTATTTTAGTGTCGTTGGCTGCATATAAGTTGAAATTTGTCTTTTTTCCCGAAAAATTTTTTGGTCTAGGGATTACGGAAATTTCCGCGCCCGAGTCAATTAAAAACACCTCATTGGTGGTTTTATCTTTTACGTGGAGACGCACTGAATTAGTCCCGGCCACGCTGGTCTCCATGACGCGCCGAGTTTCTAGTTTAACGAATCTTTGACGTTTTCTTTGTTACCATCCGAGCTTGTTCTATCTTTATTTCTCGCATTTTGTTGATCTGGTTTAATGGAGTTATCCACCCAGTCACACGGCTTTGTACATTTAAAAGCGTTTTTACCGTATTTACTGTGATGGTAACAATAATGTCTACGGTCTCTACTTTTGCTACGTCCGCGCCCTCCTGCTTTATTACCTTCATGCCAGGTTTTATCTCGCGAGCGTCTTTTAAGAGTATTACGTTGACTTACGAGCGCGTCGACTTTAGTCATCATTTCCGTCAAAATGTGTGTTTCATTTTGTTTAATTTCATGAATCGCGTTATGATTTGCATGTAAGTCGGCATGTATTTGATCAGCAAGCTCGACCGACGCCATTTCGTTTTCAGGTGTTACGTCTTCTCGTATAAACGGACGGATGTTGCCTGGTAGATTGGCTCTCCAAGCTTTAAGAATCGACGCGCGTGGCATTTGTTCTCCCGCAAGGTTAATCAGCTCGTATAAATATTCCGATGGCTTTCTTGTTCCGATTTGACAACCGCGAAATAATGTTTGTAATTTAGAATCTTGCGATTGCGTATATTTTTTAATTAAGATGTCTTTAATCCCGGTGTAACGATGATTAGGTCTTAGCAATTTGGTGCTATTAGATATTTCATCAACGATACTATTACTAAGGTTAGGCATGACGTTTACGAATTTAATATTGTCGTCCGTTATGTTTTGTATCGATAGTTGATACTCGAACATTTCGAACCATGTTACCGGATCGTGTTGCCAGAAGGGCATTTTAATTGGTTTAAATTTTACATTAGCCGCGACCGACGGTTGAGTGTTATGATTCTGTGTGTTTATGTTGGGCGTATTTGTTGTGTATACGGGAAAGGTTACAGGATAGTTAAAATTCGAGAAAGTTCGGTTATTTGTTATTAAAGGTTGTGTTTCTTGTGTGTTTGGAATGTTTGATATTGAATTGAAGGTCGTGCTTTGTTCTGTAGGATAAAGGTGTGATGTTTGTTTATGTGTTGTTGTAGAGGCCGAAGGAAGGTTATAATGACTTTGAGTGTTTCTTATATTTTCGAAGATTCTAGAATTTAAATTTTGCTGAGTCTCTAACGAATTTTCATTTCTCGCTTGATTTAATACAAGTGCTTTTAATGACTCTATTTGCTCTGTTAAATTATTAATTTGTTCGCTGTGCGAATTTTGCATTAGTTTAATTTTATTACTCAAAGTTTTTTCCATCCTTTCATAAGCCTCTCGTGGAACTGTTTTTTCGTTTGATATGTTATGAGAAGGTGGTCTAATAGATAAAAGCCTATTCTGATCGAAACTATGCGCGGTTCTTTGTCTATTCGTTAATAAAGATTTTTCAAACGGTTTTTGGTTTTTATTAATAATTGAGTTTGTTAAATTTACATGAAATCCGGTGGGCGAACTGTCGGAAACGATTGGTCCTATAGCATTCTCTAGAGTTCCCAGGACGCCCCCGTCACCCGAGTACATGCTCTCTGAAGGAGAGCTGTTCTGTTGCATACGTAACGCGTTTTCCGTACGTTCCGTGTTGCCGAGCTCGCTGTTTTTAGGAGGTGTATGGACTACTTTGGGAGGCATTTTTGCGGACGAGCGGTCGCAAAAGAGGGAATAACGCTTTTTAAGTCTATGTAGTGACCAGTTCGAGAAAACTCTCTCCGAATATTATGCGAAATATGATTTTATGTTTAAATAGATAAAAAAGAGGCGTCTTGTGTAATCGGGTTTTACCTCCACGTGCTCAGCATGAGAGACCTCATGTGGTCGACGACTGATGCACAAAAAGGCTATCCGATGCACAAGCGCAAATACTTGTTAATACGCGCACTCGCTGTGCGAGTGAAAAATCGGAGAGAATTTCCCACGTGGCCAACTACCAGATAAGAGCAATTGCGGCTTTCTCGTCTATTACCGAGTTAAAATAATATAGAGAAGGCTCTTGGCACTCGCACTACTCTCGATAGTCCCCGTTTGAGATCCGGAGGAATCGACGAAGGAGCTTTCTTAAGCAATGCCAGCGCCTCGAGTTAAAGTGAGATTTTCTCACAATGATAAAGAAAAAGTATATATATTTTAAAGTATCTTAAAATTTTAGGACGAGAAATCCTCAATTGTGCACAGTTAAAATTTTATATGTTAAAAGAAATATATGTAGATATATCTATGAAAAATAAAAAAAATATATGTGTATATAGACAAAAATACAATTAAATAAATATATAAAAGGTTAAATACGACACAAACACATATGACTAGTTTTTTATATTGCACTTTAGTGAATCTTATAAGAAATTCTATACTAGGTTAAATTATGCTAATTTGTCTAGAGTCGACTTTTCGTTATTTTTTACAATTAAATAACTCAAAATTTAAATACGAAAAACAAAATTAATGCTAGCTAGTTGACGCGAAAAACCGACTCCTCGCACTCCGCATTCGCTTAAAGTTGAAAGATGTTCCACGATGACCTTGAGGTAGTTGTTTCGATATTAAATTTTGACCGTTTATACTAGTTAAAAGTACGCGTTTTTGCTAGACTTAAAACTGGCCGTTTCTTTGTCTTTAGAAGCAATATCGCGTGACTACCGGTCAAAAAAAAGAAATTAATATGCCAGACAAAATGCGTACATAACCTATGTCGCGTGTCTTAGGGCATAAAAATTACTGTGTAAAATGATTTTTTAGTTTCTAATAAAGCGACATACGCGAGAAGAGAAATTTTCCAACGCCAGACGCAATGCGTACATAACCTATACGCGTGTCAACGGCGTGCTTTTTCACAAATGTGATAGATAAATTTCACTCGCGATTCGCTCTACTATAACGGCCACAACACGCACTGCCGTGAACAAAGAAAATTTTCACGTAATTATGCGTGTCAAAAATTAATGGCGCCACGTGGCCAAGATTCTCTAGAGAAAGGTTTTTTGTGCGAGTTTTTGCACTTTAACACTTTATTCGCGCACTCGCGATTTTCTATTAGAGAAGAATAAAACATATAAAAGAGAGTGCACTTTAGCAACTCTCGCTACCTTAAGAAGAAGTACCACGATGCTCCGGACAAAGACGTTGAGGCAGATGCCGCAGAAGAAACGTCTTCCACTTATAGCTCGTAGGGGCCGTGCGATGCGTGCGTGCGATGTTCCGCCTTTCTAGTCCCAGCAGAGAGAAAGAGAAGACTCCTTGTGCGTGTGGATGAGCGACGAGAGCAGCAAAAACTTTGATGTTTGGCCAGCAAACAGAAAACCCAAGATGGCGGAATTTCGAGGCGTCCCTCTTGGTCCGTCGCTTGGTTGTTAAAATGGCTGCCTGGTCGTCGCTGAATCCTTCAGTCGGGGTCACCAGATGTAATGCCTTGTGTGGCAATGAATATAAGTATAATGCAGAAGGAGATCGGGATCTGGAAAATAAGTCAGATACTATATAAGTTAAGTGTGACTTTATTAGATAGCCAAAGCGACTAAGCGCAGTGGCTGGCGGAACAAGACTGAAGTACAAGCAAGCAGTCTCGGAGCTGCTTCTTCCTCGTCTGATATGAGCCTGCGCAGAGGCGTTCTCATGTATACGCTGACATGTGTATTGGTGCGCTTACAGCGCCATACGCATACATACAAGTGTGAGTGTCCCCACAAGAATAAAAAGTTAATCAAAACAACCCACACAGCATGGAACATTTGACTGAAATATTTCGAATTATTCTACTGGAATATTTCAATGGAACCTTCCATGCAGATTATTGGAAGTCTCCACGAAATATTCTAAAATATTCCACTGGAATCTTCCATTGAAAGCTTCCAGGAATATTTCAGGAATATTTCAAAGGAATGTTCAAAAACTTTTTCGAAATATTCCATGAAATATTCAAAGAAGATTTCTGAAATATTTCATGAAATATTCCATGTAATGTTTATGAAATATTATAGTAAAATTTTTCATAAAAGATTTCAGGAAGATTCCATAAGCATTTCTCTGAAAGATTCCAAAAAACTTTAAAACCGTACAATAGAATATTACAAAAATCTTCCACAAATATTTCACAGAAAGATTGAAGTAATCTTCCAGTGGGATATTTCATAACAGATTTCAAAAAGATTCCATAAACATTTCACTGAAAGATTCCAAAATACTTTAAAATCGTACAGCTACACTGAGAAAAATATATAATTAAAAATTACTATATTTTTCACTAATGGAGAGACAAACTCGACATATACAGGAAATTTAACATACTTTTATTAAAATTTATTATACTTCTACGAGTTTATGATATACGCGCTCACAAAAATTGCTATTCAGTATCGTAAAAATTATGAATACAGAGAATGACACAACGAGACTGCTGTTGCCGCGCTTAATCACTAGGTGGCGACTCATTTTTTCAATCTGCGAGCGGTAAGAGAAGTACTTGGTTGGTATATAAGAGAATTTGAAACAGAGGCTTTTAAATATTATATTCGTGATAATACGCGTTAGGTAGAATATGCGTTAGGTGTAGCGTGTGAGTGCGATTAACTTGTTATAATGTGTGTAATTTAGGATAAATGTAGTATATACAACTTCGAAAAGAGCGTTTCATAATTTGCGAAAAGTGTCTTTCTAACAATAACACATAAACAAAATAATTCTTCCTCAACTGAATTTGAAAACACAAGCGGAATTCTCAGAACGTCAACGAACATCGGAAAATAATATTTTTAGAATTTAAGAAAAAATTCATATCCATAATATTTAATACATGATATTTATAAAATCTAATATGCAGTATAGTAAAATTTGCTAAAAGATGTAGAAAAATTTGATATATAGTATAGTAAAATTTGATGCTTTGAAATTGTACTATATACATATACTAAAGTTTAATACATATCGAGTTTGTCTCTCCGATGTTATTCAGTATAGTAATTTTTTCATTAAGTTTGTGCTTATATTTAATCATACATTTCTCTCCGTGTAAATATTACATAAATCTTCCAGAAATATTCCATGAAAGATGTCAGAAAGGTTCCATAAACATTTCACTGGAAGATTTCGAGAAAACTTTCAAAACGTACAGCGGAATATTACATAAATCTTATAGAAATTTTTCACAAAATATTCCACAGAAAGATATAAGTAATCTCCAAGTGAAATATTTCATGAAAAATTTCAGAAAAATTCTATAAACATTTCACTGGAAGATTTCGAGAAAACTTTTAAATCGTACAGCGGAATATTACATAAATCTTCCATAAATATTCCACGAAATATTTCACGAAAAGATTACAGTAATCTTCCGGGGGAAAATTTCATGAAAGATTCCAGAAAGATACCATAAACATTTCTCTGAAAGATTCCGATAAACTTTAAAATGAAACAGCGGAATATTACATACCGTCAGGTGGGAGGAAGAAGGTTACGATTCGAAATCGACCACAAAAAAGTAACGATTCGGATAAAGCCACAAAAAGGTTCAGATTCGAAATTGGCCACAAAAAAGTTATGATTCGGATAAAGCCAAAAAAAGGTTCCGATTCGGGTTTAGCCACAAAAAGGTTGCGATTCGGCTGCTTATTTTTTTCTCCGATGTTTTGGATGAGAACCGCTGTTGAAAGCATAAGAATTTATCTCTAATATCCAAGCACTCATAAATATTAGAATTATTCTTTCATATTTTCCATAAAAAAGCAATCAATTGTAAAATTCCTTCTATAACAATATTATCTTCGCTTTTTTGATGAATTTAAAAGAATACTGTAATAATTGTTTTAAATTATTTACTGAATTAATTTAAAAATAATTTTTAAAAAAAACAAAAATTACTTTAAAAATATTTCATGAAAATATTATAAAAATGATTTAAACATACTTATTAAAAAGTGACATAAAATTATTAAAAATTAATTTAAAATTGATTGACGCTGTGAGGCAATGCCAACAAAATGAACGATTCTTAACAGTATTTTTTATATTAATATAAATATGTTTATTAAATTAATAATCATATATATATTTCAACATAATAAATTTTTATAGAATTTATGGTATTTGGCAGGAATTAAATCTTTTTCCATGAGGATACGTGAATTTTTCGCTTTATCAGCATCGATAGCTAATGATCAATCGTAACATCTAGTTAATATGTTTTTATTGTCAAATTTAATAATTGATTTTTTACTTATAGACTCATAATTTAAATTGTATTTGTTGATGAATATTTTCACTATATAAAGCCTTCCAATACACACACACACACACACACACACACACACACATATATATATATATATATATATATATATATATATATATATATATATATATATATATATATATATATATATAAACAATTTCACGTCAATTTAACTAATGTTTGCAAATTTTTATTAAATTATAAAATTTGTGAATTTTTTATTCTTATATTGATAACGTTAAAGTAAAAAGATTTTTAATTTATAAAATAAATCAATTAATTTTTATTTAATAAGATTATAAAAAGTAATAATATATTTCAATATATGATTTATACTCACTAAATTGAAAACTATAGGTTTATAAAATTGCCTCTTCATGAAAAAAATGAAAACATAATTATCATATTTATGAGTACTTAAGATATAGGAGACAAACTCTTATGTTTTCAACAGCGGTTCTCATCCAAAACATCGAAGGAAAAAATAAGCAGCCGAATCGTAACCTTTTTGTGGCTGAACCCGAATCTGAACCTTTTTGTGGCTTTATCCGAATCGTAACTTTTTTGTGGCCAATTTCGAATCTGAACCTTTTTGTGGCTTTATCCGAATCGTTACTTTTTTGTGGCCAATTTCGAATCGTAACCTTCTTCCTCCCACCTGACGATACATCTTCTGGAAATATTCCACGAAATATTCCACAAAAAGATTTAAGAGGCGGTCGGAACCAAATCGGTGACTTGCGGTATATATCAAGTCAGCATTTTTCGCTTTACGATAATATTTTGTATATTTTTATGGCTTAAACCATTTCAAATTATTCTTTATATACATGACTAGAGGAAATGACTATATTTTTACCATATGAATAAGTAAATAAATTATTATAAGCATTTATTACAAATATCAAACTGACTTGACATATACCGCATGCAAAAAACTGTCGTGTCGATTGTTAGGTGGCATTTTTCGCTTTATAACAATATTTTGTATATTTTTGTGACTTTAACTATTTTAAATTATTCTTTATATACATGACTAGAGGAAATGACTATATTTTTATCATATTAATAAATGAATAAATTATTATAAGCATTTATTACAAGCACCGAACTAAGTCACCGATTTAGTTCCGACTGCCTCTTAAGTAATCTTCCAGTGAAATGTTCCATGAAAGATTTCAGAAAGATTCCATAAACGTTTCATTGGAAGATTTCGAAAAACTTTTAAATCGTACAGCGGAATATTACATTATCTTTCAAGAAATATTCCACGAAATATTTTACGAAAAGATTACAGTAATCTCCCGGTGAAATATTTCATGAAAGATTTCGGGAAAATTTCATAGATATTTCGCTTAAAAATTCCGATAAACTTTAAAATAAAACAGTGGAATATTACATACATCTTCCAGAAATATTCCACGAAATATTCCACAGAAAGATTTAAGTAATCTTTGAGTGGAATATTTCATGAAAGATTTCAGAAAGATTCTATAAACATTTACATTAGAATCTTCCAACAATATTCCATGGAATATTCCAATGTAGGAAGAATTAAGGACATACGAATATTACAGTAATATTCCATGGAAGATTCCTAAAATATTTCAAATCTTCCGTACCAATATTTCAGGAAGCTTCCATAAATATTCCATCCTGTGTGGGAAATAAATATTTAGTTTGTTCGACAACATTTTGTGCTTTGATTGAATAAAGTATCTTTTTAATTTAAATTAATATTTGTTTGTTTTAAAAAGTGGTATTTGCAATTTAATAAAATATTTGGGATGTTAAAATAAATATTTAATTAATTTAAACAAACATCAAGGTCAATTGATAAATTATTTATTAAATTTAAATAAATATTTGCTTTTTTTACACTGAAAAAAAAATTTATTTGATTCAAATAAATATATTTATTTAATTTCTATTTATTTGAATTGAATGATTGTTTATTTGATTCAAATAAATTTTTGGCAAATAAAATAAATTATTCAGTCAAAATAAGAAAACCATTTATTCAGATTCTCATTTATTTATTTCAATTAATATTTATTTGATCTAAATGTCATGTCAACAAAACCATTTATTTAAAGCAATAAATTCATTTTTTTAAAATGATAATTTATTTGTTAATAAATATTTAGTTAAATTGAAAAACTTATTGATTCGAATCAAAAAAGTTATTATTTAAGTTAATTAAATTAATTGTGAATAATAAAATTGTTAGGATCAAAAAAATATTTATTCAAAATGAAAAAATATTTTAGTAATATTAACAAAATATTTTTATATTTTGAGTAAATGATTTATTTAATTAAACTTTGCCAAATTCTTTTAGTTTAATAAATTAAATTTAAACCAATTCAATAATTGTTTAATTCAACTAAATCGATTTAATAGTGACTGCAAAACAGCTAAAGAGTAGGCCGGATTTGCTGTCCTTGTCTAATTGACATTTTTGTTATTTACTCAAGTATTAATCGGTGTATCTGCAAATTGAAGGTTAAGCGCAATAGATATTATTATTACAAATATTTATGCACAAGAAAAAAAAAATCTATCGCTTTGTTTTTGAGAAAAGTAAGGAACGCGAAAATATTATAAACATAATCTTTTACTTCGGCGTTCCTTACTTTTCTCAAAAACAAATCGGTAGATTTTTTTTTCTTGTGCATAGATATTCATAATAATAATATCTATTGCGATCAACCTTTATTTTGAAGATACACCGATTAATACTTGAGTAAATAACAAACAACTCAATTGTTACTCGGTCGGAATCAGGTTCTACTCCAGCCTGCTGTTTATTTAAATCAAATAAATCTGTTATTTGATTAGATCGAAGAATTTTGTTGAATCAAAGAAATTACACCGAAAAAAATTTATTTAATTCAAATAAATGTTTAGTAAATCAAATAAACCATTTGAAAATAAGATTATTTACTCAAATTCTTATTTTTTCAATTCAAATAACTTTTATTTAATCGAAATAATAATTTTGTTGTGTCAACAAAATCATTTATTTAAAACAAATTCTTAAAAAAAATAATTTATTATTAAATGTTAATAAATATCGAGTCGATTGTGATTAATTATTTAGTTTTTTATATTGATTGATCCTACCGAGAAATTTTTATTTTTTCATAATAATAATTTAATGTTATTTTTAAATCAGTTGTTTTTTAATAATAAACGATATTAAAACACAGATTAAAATTATTCTAATTAATAAAAAATTTAATCTACTATTTTTAGATTAATTAAAAAAAAAAATTGTCCGTGTTGGAATCAAACCTGGGACCTTTCGGATTGATGGCTTCAAAAAAAAAATTATTCAATCAAAATAAATCATTTATTTAAATTGACGAATTCTAAAGAGTTTGATAGTTTAATAATGTAACCGCTTGGTGGTGTCGTTAATTTTTCTCTTTTCTGAATCTCGCAAGTGCTTGGAGGTCTTCCAGGTTGATATATAAGGAAACTAGAATGCGAAGATAATTAAATTGTAAAGCGAGCGATATCTATGTCAGATTATTCGATGTTTGCGATAGTAGTGAAAAGCGTATTAATGTCAAAATCTTAATATAATGATCATATATATATATATATATATATATATATATATATATATATATATATATATACATACATAAATAACATAAGAGCAAATAAATTTCACAGTATACATCTATTTTAGAAAGTTGGTCATCATCATCATGGTGGTAAACAGTAATGTGGATTACTGTAATTAAATTCTGTATAAATATTGATAAAATTATTTGTTTGAATCAATAAGCAAATTGGCTAAATATTTTTTTTATTTTAAAGGAATATTTTATTGATGTGACCAAATAATTTATTTAAATCAACCAAATATTTTTTTTATTTAAACAAATATTTATTTCAATTGAATGAATATTTATTTGCTTCAGATAAATACTTTATTAATAAAACTAAACAATTTATTTATTATAAACAAATACATATATCTCCATCTGTAAGTAGTTAAACACGTTTTATTTTTCGCTCTTCTTATTTTTGTTCTGGTACTGCATTTTTGTGCCCTAGGGCGTTTTTCTTACAGACTCTTGCACGCTCAATTTGCAAGGAACCGTCTCAGCTATAAATCATCAGTTTTTTCAGCGGTCCTTGCATTTTATCTTGTATTTTACATCAGGGTGCTGTTCCTTGGAGGTTAGAATTATCGCAGTTTTGAGGTTAGTTTGGAGGCAATTTTGCATCTGCAGGCAGAGATCCTGGTGGCTAATTTTTTCGACCGATAAAATAGAAGTCTACCTTACCCTATAAGGAGGTCAGTTGTAGTTACTGTAGTGTACACTAGAGGTCGGAGTAATGGACAGTTGTGCGATTTGCAAGCTATCCACCAATGATAAATGGGGCATGGCAAAGCTCCATTTGTGTTTCACGTGCCGGCAGCGTTGTCATGCGAAATGCATGACTCGTTCAAAAATGGAAAATGGCACAAAGTATGAATGTAAAAGGTGCTTTGAAAAAATAAAAAATAATTCAACATCATCAGCCAGTGGTAGCATCAAGGTCAATGGAGTTTCGCAGATCGCACGCAAAGCTGTTTCCAATCAGCCCATCAGTGCCTCAACACCTTCACGAACTGACTCGAAAGTGACACCTGTCAACACCGCTCAGAAGCAGCCTGAAAGAGTGAAAACTACTTTGTCATCGCAAACTTCAACCATCAACAACAACAGCGGTGCCACGGCGGATGGAGGGAGAAGTAGTTTAAGTATACATTTACCTGATAACCTACCCCGAATAATAATAATAGTAATAATCTTAAGAAAAATAATTTTGATGTGGTCCGAGGTGACTTAGATTCTTCCTCATTGCAGGCAGCTGTATCTGCTCTAGAGGGCGCACTATCTGGCAGGCTTGATAAATTATTTAATTCTTTTGATCGACTTTTAACTTTTGAAGGCCAAGTCCAAAATTTTGACAAGGGCCTGCGGGATATTGTGTCCAAAATTGAAAAACAAAATGTATTTATTAAAAATTTAGAAACTGGGCAGATGCAGCTGTTAGAGGAAAATCGCAAACTTAAGGAAATAATAGTCACTTCGGAAAGGAATTTCCTGTCTGCTCTAAACAATAAAACTGAAACGTATAATAAAATCATAAGTAATAAGTTTGATAACATTAAAACTTTTCTTAACAACGAGTTTCACGGAGTGGACAGGGGTTTCTTTAACCTTACAACCGGGGTAGCTGGCGTAGCGCAGGCCGTTGCGGATCTCACGGGAATAAATGAGCATACATTACACGCATCTGAATCTGTGGAAATAACACAAACACCACATACACATAATATAATTAGTGAGGAGGCACCTCGTCAAGTTGAGACGGAGTGTGGTTCTGGGAGTGGTACATTGGTGATCTCTGGCGGATTTGACTGCTCAGCAGTCAATGTTGGGCCGGATGATTACGCCTGTGCCGTTCTTGGTACCATTCTCCCGACAATCAAGCGTACGAATATAATTTCTGTTAAGAAAATTGCTAAACATGACAATGTAAACGAGGTGCCTACAGAGCGTGAGATCAGTGACGGCCCGAGGGGTTCATTCTCATTGCTGGTTAGACTTTCTGGGGAGGACCTGGTGCAAAAGGTGATTGAAGCTAAACGACAATTCACTGGTTATTCGACGGCGGATCTTAATCCCTCCCTCCTTAGCAGTCTTTCTTCCATCAAACACCACAGTTTGATATTTATTAATGAATTTTTGCCTAGAGAGAAATATGCTAATTTTAAAAAATTGAAAAAGTATGCCAAAGAAAAAGGCTTTAAATTTGTTTGGCACAGACATGGCAGATTTCTGGTGAGGAGGGAGAGAGGGGAGAGAGCACACAACTTTTTTAATGAAAATGACTTAGATAATTTATTGATAGATAGCAAGAAACTAGATCACGGTGTAAATGCAAATAAAGACAATTCTGAAATTCTATCGAATATTAAGTGCAATAATAATAAATGTGATACTAATACTACTAAAGCCTCTGATCATCAACGAAATATAATGGCGAATAATGGAGTAACGTCAAGTGTGGCCTCTCCCCAATGACTGCGCCTGGCCTCCTCGGGGGGTCGTACAGGGAGGAGGGGTGAACTGCGAGCATGCTTTCTGAATGTGACCTCTTTGAGGGCTCACATTGGGCAGGTACGTGAATTTCTGAGTGATGGTCCCTCTTGCGACATATTTGGAGTGGCTGAGACCTGGCTGGATCCATCTGTTTCGGATGACGTCATTCGGGTCAAGGGGTATAAAGTATTCAGACAGGACAGAAACTTGCGTGGTGGAGGAGTTGCCTTGTATATTAAAGATAATTTAAAGTGCACTATTTTGGCTACTTCGGATACTCAAACTAATCATAGTGAAGGTAAACCGGAGGTACCTGAATATATTTTTTGTTCCGTGCAATTGGGCAGCTCCGAAGCTGTGCTAGTTTCTGTTATTTATCGACCTCCTGCAATTTCCTTTTTTAGAAATACTGATTTTTTAGATAACTTAAGAAATTTTGCCTCTGAATACTCTCATAAAATCATAATGGGAGACCTGAATGCCGATCTCCTGCGTGAGAGTAGTGATGCCAAATTTATTAATAAATTATCGGCTGAGCTTTCGTTACAGTTGGTTCAGCACGGTGCCACGCATCATACTCCGACGTCTCACACGTGGATTGACCTGATTCTTGTGGACGATAATGACACAGTACTTGACGCACGCAACTTACCGGCGAATTTTCACAGTCGGCACAATTTAATTGATGTATGCATTTCTTGTAATTTTATGAAGATAGATGAAAAGATAATTAAGTATAGGAATTATAAAGATATCTGTCCAAACTTATTGGTGCAGAGTTTGGCCGGCTGTGATTGGACGCCATTTACAGTTGGTACAGTTGACCCGGAATCTGCGCTTGGCTGCCTCTGCGACAACCTTACGGCAGCAATACAAAATCTGGCACCACTAAAATCACTTAAAATTGGTAAAGATAAATTTCCTTGGATAGATAAAGAGTTGTCGCAGATGCGGCACAAGAGAGATGCCACGTATCGTAGGTTTAAACGGACAAAGGAGGAGCGTTATCTCTCCGAATTCTTGAAACTGCGTAAAACTATAGACGAACAGACAGAACATGCTAAGACAAATTATTATCATAATAGACTGTTTGATGCTCTTGCTAGAGGTAATGTCTGGAAGGAGTTAAAAGACCTGGGACTCCTCTCCGGACCTTAAGGGGACTTGAATGGATTCACTCCTGATGAGCTTAATGCACATTTTGCGGGAGTGTCAGTCTCGCCACACGATGATACTGCGGAACGTAAGAAGATTCTTTCGGAGTGTAGTGAAAGTGGCTTTGCCTTCAAGCCAATTAATATTAATGATGTAATTCTTGCGATTTCGCATTTTTCATCACAGGCTTGTGGCGAGGATGGCATTCCGCAGAGTGTGATACTTAAAGCACTACCGTTTATTGGAGAGCATCTTGTGACTCTTTTCAATTCCTCTTTTGCGCGGGGGATCTTCCCTTGCCTTTGGAAGCGTGCACGCATTGTGCCTTTAAAGAAGTGTCCTGCACCTAAGATGCCTAAAGATTTTAGGCCAATAGCAATATTATGTTTTTCTTTCAAAGGTTCTGGAGAAGATTGCCCATGACCAACTGCAAGAGTACATTACGACACACAAAATACTTGACTCTTTGCAGACTGGCTTCAGAAAGCACCATTCTACGCAGACCGCCATACTTAAACTTACAGACGACATAAGATCAGGTCTTGACAAGAAACTTGCCACGTTACTACTTCTATTTGACTTTAGTAAGGCTTTCGACACGATCTACCCCTCCAAATTGCTTGCGAGGCTTAGATCGATGGGGCTTTCCAGGGCTGCACTTGAATGGATTAGCTCCTATTTATCAGGTAGGAAACAAATGGTTTCTACACACTTAAAAGAGGATTCAGATTGGCTAACAACCAATCTAGGAGTTCCACAGGGTTCAATGCTGGGGCCTCTGTTGTTTTGCCTTTACATTAATAACATACGTGACACACTCGACCTCTGTTTCGTCGAGCACATATTATATGCTGATGACCTCCAAATCTATACTCAGGTCCCTCATGAACATGTGAATGAAGGTATTCGTATTTTGCGGAGGGCGGCCAGGGCAGTGTCGGGGTGGGCTGTCGATGCTTCTCTCACATTAAATGCAAGCAAAACTAAAGCAATCGTTTTTGGCAGTAGTCGATTTATTAATGACTTCTATACTGGTGAGTCAAGAACGATTGAGCTTGAGGGTGGTGTCGACATATCTTTCTCTGATACCGTTGTGAGCCTTGGTGTTGTGCTTGACGCTAGGTTGTCATGGGAGCCGCACATTAATATGGTGACTAAAAAATTTAATAGGGTAATGTATAGTTTGCGGTTTTTCCGTCGGTACACCACTGAGGCCCTGCGTAAACAACTCGCAGCCGCCTTGTTGTTTCCGCACCTCGACTACTGCTCAGTAGTTTTGCTCGATGCTTCGCAGGGGTTGAGAAGACGTTTACAAAGACTACAAAATTCATGTGTGAGATATGTAATGGGTGTGAGAATGGGCGATTATATCTCTCCTTATAGAGCCACTCTTGGTTGGCTGCGTACTGATTCAAGGAGACAGTATTTTATGGCTGTACTTATGTACAAAATCGTGCGCATGAATACTCCAGAGTATCTAGTGAGTCTCTTTACTAGATATGTACCTAGGGTAGCCACTAGGGGAGAGATTAAGGACTTCGCGGTGCCCTTCATGCGTACTGAGACTGGAAGAAATTCCTTTCAAGTTCAAGGTGCGCATTTTTGGAACTCCCTGCCTGCCGATATAAAAAATCTTCCATCGCTCGGCAGGTTCAAATCGGCTTTGAGGAGGTACTTACTCGACCTCGAGTGATCTTAATTTTAAGTATTTTAATTTTATGTTAATTTATTTTGTTTTGTCTGATATATAGATTTAAGGTGTGAATGTATTTATTAGCGCGAATGATGGTTGAATGAATGCAGAAAGAATGAGTGATTCTGTTTCTTTTTATTAATAGTTATGACATCTTCGGTATCAAGTTTTTATTCTTTGAATTTTATTATTATATTATTTTTTTATTATTTATTGTTGCATTGTTTTGTCCAATTTTATTTTTATTTGATGTCATGACTATGCTTTATGCTTTATCTTTTAAATTGTGTTATTTGATTTTAATTTGATTTTAATTTCATGACTGATAGATATTTAAGACTGTTTTCATTGTAATTTATGTTTTCATACTTTCTGCGTGTATTTAGAGTAGTCTGTGATATCGCTTTTACATAGTGACTTACTGATACAGTATTATATATTAATTTTAATATTTGACTGTGATATCTTATCATATTATGTGCAATACTTTATACAGAATTATTATTTATTGCTTGATGTATTACATGCCTTTTTGTACTCTTTTACAAAATAAATTGATATCTATCTATCTATCTATCTAACAAATAATATCTCAACTCAAATAAATATTTATTTCGATCTATAAAGTTAAATCTATTAAATATTTATTAAATTCAACTAAATATTTGTTTGTTTTAAAATAATGGGATTTGCAATTGAATGAAATATTTCATTCATTGAAAAAATATTTCATTGATTTAAATAAATTATTAAGTTAAATCTATGAAATATTTATTAAATTCAATTAAATATTTGTTTGTTTTAAAAGAATGCGATTGGTAATTTGATGAAATATTTAGTTCGTTGAAAAAATATTTAGTTGATTTGAATAAATTATCAAGTTGAATCTATTAAATATTTATTGAATTCAACTAAATATTTGCTTATTTTAAAATAATGGGATTCGCAATTTAACAAAACATGTAGTTCGTTGAAACAAATATTTAGTTGATTTGAATAAATTATCAAGATAAATTAATTGAATATTTATTTGATTAGAATAAATATTTGTTTATTTTAAAATAATGGGATTGGCAATTTGATGGAATATTTAGTTTGTTGAAAAAAATATTTAGTTGATTTGAATAAATTATTAAGTTAAATTAATTAAATATTTATTTGATTAGAATAAATATTTGTTTATTTCAAAAGAATGGGATTGGCAATTTGATGAAATATTTAGTTAATCGAAACAAACATTAAGTTGATTTAAACAAATTATCAAGTTGAATTAATTAAATATTTATTCGATTTAAATAAATATTTGCTTGTTTTGAAAGAATGAGTTTGGCAATTTAATGAAATATTTAGTTGGTTGAAACAAATATTTAGTTGATTCGAACAAATTATCAAGTTAAATTCACTAAATATTTATTTGAATAAATATTGGTTTGTTTAAAGAGCTTGACAAATTTATTTTAATTAAATATTTAATTGCTAAAACTAAAAATTTTATTTAAAGAAATCAAATATTTAGTTAACTTAACTAAATATTTTGTTTTGATTCAAATAAATATTTGTTAGGGAGTATTAGAACAAACCATTTAATTGAACCAAATAAATTTTTGTTGAAATTACTAAATTTTTTTTTTCAGTGTAGTGCGTGAAAGTGATTTTTTCCTTGTATGACGTTTCGTGCCCTCGCTTCCGTCACACGAGGAAGGAATCACTTTCTCGCACAAGTATCGAACTGTATTTTTTGACAAGTCCTGTAAAAAGTTCAATTTTCGCACGTGTCACTTTGTGAATCGTGTGCGAGATTGAGCTTTACGCACGGATTGTTAAAAAGGAATAATTAACATTATATTGTAAATATTTTCAACTTACAAGGAGAGGTCCTCACCTCCGGAAAACGAATTTTTCTGAAACTGCGGGATATGATTTTTTGATGAAAAAAAATGAATCCATGTTTTTTCTTTTCGTTTAATAGGCCCCAGAGACCAAGATATATACATTTTCTTTAATTAAAGTGAAAAAAAGCGCTTTCAAGAACTTGAATAACCAAAAAACGCTTACAAAAAATGTATAAAAAATAAAAGAAAGTAAAAATTAAATACTTTAATTTAAGCCCTAGTGCATTAAAAAAGCTTCTGTGGTTCGGAAGTTATGCTCAATTTAATATTACTACATATTTGTTAATATTTTTAACATGTAACACATGATGAATTTTTCACTATATTTCATTAACATATTTTGATCGTCTATAACTTCTGAACCACAGTAGCTTTATTAAGAGGACGTTGCATCTCTCTATCCTTTTCTAATTAAAAAATGTAGGTTTTTGGAAAAACTAGTGATTATTGATAAAAATTAAGAGTTGTCCGCAACTTGTACAGTAAAAAGCAATATTTTTTCTGATAGGAACAAATTAATTTTGATGCTTTGTTTTCAAGAAAAGTTTGACATACTTAAAAAATCATATTCTCTAGCCTAAGTAATGATTTTTTAAGTATGTCAAACATTTCTTGAAAACAAAGCATCAAAATTGATTTGTCCTCATCAGAAAAAATATTGCTTTTTAAAGTTGCGGACAACTCTTAATTTTTATCAATAATCACAAGTTTTTCCAAAAACCTACATTTTTTAAGTGAAGAAGGATGAAAAGATACAGCGTCCACTTATGCACTAAAGCTTGAATTAAAGTATTTGATTTTAACTTTCTTTTATTTTTCATACATTTTTCTATGAAATTTTTAGTTTTTTGTCAATTTAAGTTCTTGCAAGCGCTTCTTTTCCCGGAGGTGGGGACCTCTCCTTGCTAGTAGCTAAAATATTTATTTTATTAGAAAACCTATTTTCTAAAAACTGTTTTTTTTTTTTTTTTTGAAGAAGAAGAAATAAAATTTATTTTCAAAGTTCTTTAATAAAATTAGTAATTCCGCAAATATCTTGAAAATTTTTTTTATGACCACACGGAGAGAAATGTATGATTAAATATTAGCACAAACTTAATGAAAAATTACTATACTGAATAACATCGGAGAGACAAACTCGATATGTGTTAAATTTTAGTATATGTATATAGTAAAATTTCAAAGCATCAAATTTTACTATACTATATATCAAATTTTTCTATACCTTTTAGCTAATTTTACTACACTGCATATTAGATTTTATGTATATCATGTATTAAATATTATGGATATAAATTTTTTTTTAAATTCTAAAAATATTATTTTCCAATGCTCGTTGACGTTCTGAGAATTTTACTTGTGTTTTCAAATTCAGTTGAGGAAGAATTATTTTGTTTGTGCACTGAAAAGACATCGGTGCTCTCCCCGCCACACTGGTATATCCGTAACGGCGCTCCCTCTTTCAATCCGTTACGGAGCAAGACCGGCGCTCGAGTGGTCCCGTTTTGTAGCAGCTCCTAATAAGCCGTGTGATAGACGCGGTAACTAGCGCCGCAAGAGGTCGTTTGCGGCGCTCTCAAGGCGCGGGCCGGCGCCGCTACGGTCCCGATTTCACAAACTATACAGGCTGTAGGATTCGGCGTAACTACGGTCAGGTGGGTGACTGTAGCGGTCCCTACGTCTTTTCAGTGTGTGTTATTGTTAGAAAGACACTTTTTGCAAATTATGAAACGCTCTTTTCGAAGTTGTATATACTACATTTATCCTAAATTACACACATTACAACAAGTTAATCGCACTCACACGCTACACCTAACGCATATTCTACCTAACGCGTATTATCACGTAAAGCCTCTGTTTCAAATTCTCTTATATACCAACCAAGTACTTCTCTTACCGCTCGCAGGTTGAAAAAATGAGTCGCCACCTAGTGATTAAGCGCAGCAACAGCAGTCTCGTTGTGTCATTCTCTGTATTCATAATTTTTACGATACTGAATAGCAATTTTTGTGAGCGCGTATATCATAAACTCGTAGAAGTATAGTAAATTTTCATAAAAGTATGTTAAATTTCCTGCATATGTCGAGTTTGTCTCCCCATTAGTGAAAAATATAGTAATTTTTAATTATATATTTTTCTCAGTGCAATTATAATTATTTATAAAAAATGTATACAGGATTTTCAAAAAACTGATATAATAGCTGTTAATAATTTCACGTGCTATCCTAGATAAAAAAAAACATTAATCGGACCATAATTAACTGAAATATTGTTAATTTTCATACGCGATGAGAATTTGAACTTTTGAAAACTTTTTCCCATCCTCAAGTAAAGAAGAAAATAGTGCGGTGCGCATGCACGCAGGCCGTTTATATATTCTATCAGCTTACATTCGTATTGAATGTAATCCGTAAAAAAATTTACAAAGGATGATATGTATTAAAAGCAGTTTGTGTTTAGGAATGATTTTTTACAAATAAATAATTTTTATCATAAACTGGCTGTTAAGATTTCAAACGAGTGGAAATGTTTCAAATCCATGGCGCAATTGTAAGTCAAAGTAAATGTCTTGCTACCCCGGTCAAAAAAAACATCTATAAATATAGCTAAAAATATAGGTAAAGAAAATACAGCTATATTGATGTGTATTATAGCTATATTTATGTGATTTTTTAGCTGTATATCTATGAGAAATATAGCTAGATTTTTAGCTGTATTTCTAGTTATAATGGGCTAAAATAGGGATTGTACCTATAAAGATAGGTAAAAATATAGCTAAAAAGCTAGCTATATTTCTCATAGATATACAGCTAAAAAAATACGTGAACATAGCTATAATACACAATGTAGCTGTATTTTTACCTATATTTTTAGTTATATTTATAGATGTTTTTTTTTTGCAGGGACTCTCATAACTTTTATAACCCTGGTAGAAAATTTCACTATTCTTTGGTCATGTTTTGACCAGTTTTAGAAAAAATGACCAAGAAATGACCAATATTAATCAGGAAATGACCAATTTATCCGCTTATTGACGACGGTTAATAGTCATAAACTGTTATAAATATGATCAATCATTTTATTATATTATTATAATAGATAATACATTAATTTATTTTTATTATTAAATATTATACTA
Source organism: Anastatus disparis (assembly GCA_017163975.1). Classification (NCBI taxonomy): domain Eukaryota; kingdom Metazoa; phylum Arthropoda; class Insecta; order Hymenoptera; family Eupelmidae; genus Anastatus; species Anastatus disparis. Next base: position 10,720,162 of record JAFFSR010000347.1, read on the forward strand.
AACTATGAAACAATATTAATATTATAAAATTTGTAACCACAATATAACTTTTATCAATTATTTTAAATGAGAAATGAGTTTGATGAAAAAATTAAATTTATGTATCCCATTCACGATATTACATCAGTTAGTGTGGTTGACAAATTTTTTCTAAATCACAGTCTTGAGAACTATATCACAGCTTTCTTCAACAGTTAATTCATTTTCACTGCAACCATTGTTTACACTGTTTTTAATAACCTCAAATTTTACACTTTCCTACTCTTCTCCAATAGACTTGTTAAACTTATTGACTTGATGATACATTAGTCTATTTTCTTCCTTTTTTTTAATTTTCTTTTCTTATTTGAAAACTCCGTACTTATCAAAAAATGAACTACTTTATTAATTTGTGTCTGTTTTGCAGTTCTCTTAAGTTTTGGAAACTCTAACGCTTTTTCTCTCTTCCTCGTTTTCTCTTTCTCTCTCACTTTCTTTTAGCGTACTTGCAAGGTAAGGTTAAAACAGAGTCATGGCAGCCTGAGGACTAACCTTAAATCTCTAAAATGTTTATTTAAAGTCTCTGTCATTTTTATTATGCTGTAACATAATTTTTAGGCTTTTTGTGATCCGTTTTAACTTTACGGTATTAGCAAGTTAATTTTTGTAAAGAAAATCTCTTCGTTGAAGAAAAGAATTATATCTATAAATTTATTTGCATAAAGTATATATCTATATATATTAGCAATTTCGCCATATTTTGGTCATTTTGTGATTAAAAAATTAGTCATAAAAAAATGACTAATAAATGACTAATGGCCATTTTTGAATGGTCTATTTTCTACCAGGGAATAGGAAACTTTTAAACAATTCAAATTAAAGGTCTTGAAAAGGTCTTTCTTTTTCATGTATAAAATTAGAGAATATTAAAAATTGACCGAGTTATATGAATTTATTTATAAAAGGTTAAAATTTTAAAAACGGAAAAGTAAGAAATTAAAAAATAGTGCTAAATAAGAAATATTTCTGATTTTTACAATTGATTAAGATAAAGGTATCCTACCTTACAATGTTTAAGAAGTTCCACATATTTGCATTCATTATTGTGGACTTTTTATTAAGAGGCGGTCGGAACCATTTGCCGCTTGGTGGCGCTGCAAGTGAGAGAAGAATATAAAATATTTTTTATACACCGATTTACAATTTATTATGACAATAATATACCTCTAATGTTGTCAATAACTCTTGCCATATATATGTAGAATCATTATTAATGCTAATCTTGTTTAAAAAGTCTAAAATATTTTTGTAAAGCGAAAAATGCTGCGCGTAATAGAGTCGATGTAAACATGTGTATTTTTCTTTAGTGCGACAGAGAAAGTAATACTAAAGAATGATGAATACATATGCTCACGCCGGCTCTATCTCGCGCTGCATTTTTCGTTTTACAACAATATTTTAGACTTTTCAAACAAGATTAACATCAATAATTATTCTACATATATATGGCTAGAGTTATTGACAACATTAGGGGTATATTATTGTTTCAGTAAATTGTAAATCGCTGAGTAAAAATTATTTTACATTTTTCTCTCACCTGACCGCAGCGCCCCCATGCGGCAAATAGTCCTGACCGCCTCTTAATAAACAAAATAATCGTTACTCTTTTTATGGACCGATATGGATCGATGCATATGAAAATCTTTCTTTTATTAAGGTTTAGTCTAATTTAGAATAAAATATCTGCCTTTAACTTCAATTTTTAGAATTACATATTTTCTCGGAAAAACTCGATTTCCCGAGAAAATCTGAAAGTTTTTCAAAATTTTATAGCCATAATCTCAAAAAAAATTTAATTCTGAACAACTTTTATTAGAAAAATTTTCTTGTAAAATCAAAAACAGCGCAGTTACAGAGAAAAAAATTTTAAAAAGTAGATTTTTCTACCTTTGTTTATAAACATTTTTCCACAACTTTTTGAGATGGCACACATCGATATTCTTATTATACATGTTACCTGAAATCCATTTCTGCAGGAAACAGACCTGTGGCCCGGTTTGCAGAAAAATCGATAAAAATGAACTAATTTGACCGGACTATAATACTTCAAAATTTAATTTGATAAGAAATATTACAAATTATTATTTACAAAACGCAAGAGTTCTGTCGAACAGATACATTTTATGATATAGTTGTTTATAACTGAAATTAATCATCATGTCAACTTATAATTACACGTAATAAGGTTATCAACATCGTAAGCTTAAAAATATACTTTTTGTTTTGAATTTTCATTTTCCTTATACATTAAACTGCGAGTTCCCCTAATTCTTACATGATTAATAATAAGTTAGAAGAAAATTAAGTCAAATTAACAAACTTCACAAAGTGGATGAATTGAAATGAGATATGAAAATATTTGACTTTTGTTCTAAAATTAATGTAATAAAACTTAAAAAATGACATTATATCAGTAAAGACTTGCACCACTTTAAAGTGACTGCATTTTCACTTACGGGATGTCGGAGCTGTAGCAATCAAGTTTTTTTTTTTATTTTATCAATATATTTTTAAATTTATAAATTAAACAAATATCATGACTTGTCCGCACTAAAGCTATGCTAATACAATAATTTTTGTTAAAATAAAAAATCATTTGGACTTATTGTTTTTTTATGAGCTTGGATTGGAAATTAGATATGAAGCTCGATAAACCTAACCTTAAAATACGATACATTGAAAGTTTTTATTATAACTTATTATGTATAGCATTTTGGTGGATTTCTTGAGTTGTCCGCACTAGAGTTTAATCTTACAAATTTTTTCTTTATAGTAAAAAAACTCGATTAAACGCATCGTTTATTCATAAGTTAGGATTGGAAATATTATTAGAAGGCGGGCAGCTTCGTCATGCTCTTAAGATTTGACACAATTTTCATAAAAATTCATCTAATTACATGAAATTTAGTAAAAACAAAACTGGCTAAAACTTCTTGTACCAGTATCTAAAATTTTCGTTACTTCAACAAAACTTGTGTCATAGGAGAAAATTGATTTAAGATTGAAACTGCATCATATATTTTAGAATATTTAAATTTAAATGTGATTTTCGTTCAAATTCAACATTAAAATTTAGGTAAATATTTTTCAAATTTTACAACAATGTACTAGTAACATGTTTACGTTATATCTACAGTAGCTGAGAATTTCGGTAACTTCCAATTCCACTCGTGCTGAATGAATTACTGTAAAATTTGTTTCAGCATGCTGAATCGTTGCTTATGTTTATTTCTGTACCAACCATACAATATAAAGTAACCATCTGATATTTTATTAGTTAAGCATTTTATACAAAAGTAGTAAGTACGCATAATGAGTCTACAGGAAGCTACCGTGCAATAATGAACTATTTTTTCGGTTTCTCTATATGACATAAACTGAGGGAAATGGGCTCTTGAAGCAAGTGGAATTTAATTACCACTAACAGAAATTCTTCTTGTTTTACGTCCTAATAGCGATCTGCTTGAATCAAGAATAATATCTGTTTGCTACAATCCACTAATCGCAAGTGGATACCCTATTAAAAAAAATCAGGTGACAAGTCACCTGATTTATCAGGTGATTTATCATGCCAAAATATCATGTATCGATTTTGTTAGTTTTTACACGTTTTAAACCATGCTTAGTCAATTTAGAACAATTTTTGAAAAATTTTGAAATTTTTGAACTTAGAAAATTTTTTAGATAATTTGGTCTTAGAAAAAATTTTGACTAAATTACAAAAAAATTTCTAAGTTCAAAAATTTCAAAATTTTTCAAAAATTATTCTAAATTGACTAAGCATGATTTAAAACGTGTAAAAACTAACAAAATCGATACATGATATTTTGGCATGATAAATCACCTGATAAATCAGGTGACTTGTCACCTGATTTTTTTGACGAGGGTATATATTTGATTCAAATAAATTTATCTACTAATCGCAAGTAGATATAAAAAAAAGGAAAATCCACTAGCAGTTAGTGGATTTCAGTTTGATGTAAATATACATCTACTAAATACAAATGGATTTCATGTTGAATCAAACAGATATTCCACGTGAAAGAAAAAGCACCTATTTTCCGAAATGATAGATTTCTACTTCCATGAAGTGGATTTCATATTGATTCAAACAGATCGCACTTAAATAGAATGTTCTTCTTGTTTCAAGCGCAGATTTCTCTCAGTGTAGAGAAACCTAAAAAATAGTTCATTATTGTATGGTAGCTCCTTTTCTAACCATCTTATTAGCTACATCTCAACCAAAGTTTATTGAGTACTCTAGCAAATTTCATATGCACGCAGAAAGAACTTGCATAACTTATTTATATTCGTGAAAAATCTCGTGGTTTTAAATGCAATTACTAAAATGAAGTATTCACGATATGTTCATATTTCATTTGCATTCTTAAAAATAGCCCAACCATTTATCGCATAAGACATGCATGTAAAATGCGTATGGCATGATATACACACGCATTCATATCGATATACACTTATACATACTTAGATTCGCACACACATTACGTACATCACGTTAATAGTTTTATATACCTCTCAGAACTCATTTGTGTGAATTCCTACCCTACTGCAAAATCTCACGTGAGATCTCATGTATGGACTTAGAAGAAATTTGGCATAAAAATTTTCAATGCAAAATTTTCCTCGAAATTCAATTATAATATTGCATTTAAATATTTTATTGAGAAGAAATATGCTCTACAATGCATACAAATGACTGTAAAAGTAAAAGTTTATATTATTTTGATATTTTTACACGTTTTTAAGTTACATGAGATTTTGCAGCAGATCAGTTTGACTTCATGAAACTAATTAATCCGTCATATGAGGTGAGTCGTTGATGCTGAAAACAATTGGTGCCAACATTGAAAGAATCTATGAAGGTAGTGTAGAAGTTCTCTTTTAAACTTAGTAGTTTCATAGAAAAAAATTAATAAAATAATTCTAAGTTGAATGTTGATGTACTAGTTACTCTTATACTATCGACATTGAAAATATATATTTACGAACATTTTTGGTTACAAATACTTTATAAAAATAGTAGAAATCTTTTTAAAAGGCGGCCGTACAGTTATGTCCTTGTCTAATCTACATTTTCGTTATTATTATTAAATTAAATATTTTCATATAAGAGTAAGGGCCGAACCCAATAGATTTAAGGACGAGCAAACGATTATATTCTATTAAAAAATATAAAATTTTCATTAGTTTTCAGTCTTTACTTGAAAACAAATGAGAATCATATATTTTTTCATAGAATAGAATCGTTTGCTCGTCCTTAAATCTATTAGGTTCTGTCCTTACTTTTGTAAAAATATTTAATTTATTAATAATAACGAAAATTTAGATTAAACAAGAACAGAGCTATACGGCCGCCTCATCTTTGTATCCTGAAGCGGCCGTATAGCTCTGTCTTTGTTTAGTCCGTATTTTAGTTATAACAAGTAAATTAAATATTTTCATAAATAAGTAAGAGATGTCTTTCATAGATTTAAAAACGAGCAAAGGATTCTCTTCTATAAGAAAATAAAAAAATATTAGTTTTCGAGTAATGTATGAAATGAAAAAAAAAACAATTGAACTTAACTTTCCCAATTTGTTTGATACTTCACTCGAAGTAATTTTTCTGAAATCGAAGAAACTTTGTAAAAAAATTAATCATCAGAATGAAATTTCCTTTTACAGATCACTCTATTGTGAGATAATAAAGGGCGGAAAGTAGAAAAACCTCAGAAAAATAGTGAATTTTTCGAAAATAGAAATGAAAGTATAGCAGAGCGTTGGCCGAATTTCTAGAATCGAAGAATTCACTTTGTAAAAAAACTAATCATCAGAATGAATTTTCCTTTGTAGGTCACTCTATTTCGAGATCATAAAGGGCGAAAAATAGAAAAAGCAAAGGAATTCGGAAAAAAAATTTTTTTCTCAAAATAATATCAAAATAATTATTATAATAGAAAGTATAGTGTTGTCAGGTTTGCTACACCTGACTCTGATGCGATAAATGTTGGCGTTTTTCTTACGCTGTGACGCGAACTTCGAAATTTAAAATATATTGAATATTGTTATTTTATGCAGATGATAACACAATCACTCTTTATTCTTATGTAAGGTGATAAAGGCAATGATGTTTTATTTTTTTTGGCATATATTATATTTTTGCTGTATATGTGTGAGGTATACCGAACAAACCCTGGTAGCACAATCTGACGCAAGTATCAGTACGCAGATCTTATATAACATGTTTCCCAAATCTATTAGAGTTATGCAGTCAGATCATTGCATCAGGTACTTGCAACAGATGTCCAGCAGACTTACGGCAGACGAAGTGCAGTCTAGAGAAACATTTAATGCACGGATGCTTGCAGCAGTATTGCAATATACTTATGAATGGCATTGTGCAGCAGACACTTCACAGCAGAATTGATGTTGTAACGGTAATTTACTACTCGTTGCAAAAGAAATTAGATTTTAATTCAAATTGACTTTAACTAGATTTATTAATTTTTGATTGAATACGGAGCTGCTAAAAATTTATCTCAAGTATGGTAAACTAGCAACAACTCCGGCAAAGCTAGTTAGTATATTAGATTGATATGCGACGGAGTATTTTTCCGTCAGCTCGTTGCTGCGCGTCTCTCTCTCTCTCTCTCTTACCTGATCGAGAGACGCGATGCCGCTAGCACAGTTCTCCTTATTGATATGAAATTTAACCTTCTCAGTTAAATTTATTAGGAAATATATATACCTTTTGATAAAATAAATAAGGACCGCGGAGGCGTCGGGGTAAGCAACGGGATAGGCTTTTTTATAGCGTGCTCTTATATCAGACAAAATAATATTTTATGATTAAAATATATTTATTGAAAACAATGAAGTAAAGATACAAAAATAATAAATGAACGCGAATGAATTAATATATAAAATAAAGCAATACAAAAGAGCTTGGGGAACTGGGCGAGTAATTATAAATTTCATAAAAAATAATTATTAGAATAAATGCGGAATCGTTTGCAGATTTTGCAATATGCATTAAAATAATTGTGGAAACAATGGTTTTCGAGAAAATTAAAATAATGTATTTTAGGATCCTAAAAAAAGAAAATACGGCTACTGCTTACAAATCGTGCGTAAACATAATAAAAATCATTGGAATCGATTGCAATTTAATTGCGGATTCCATAGATGTTTTCATAATTAGCGTAACCCGTGTAATTATAGAGAAGATAATTTTTTCTAATATTCATTTACTATTACCCCCACCAGCCGCACCGTATAAATCAAATAATCATGAATTTTAATAAAAATAATATTTAAACAATTGTGGAATCGTTTGCAGATTTTGCAATATGCATTAAATTAATTGTGGAAACAATGGTTTTCGAGAAAATTAAAATAATGTATTTTAGGATCCTAAAAAAAAGAAAATACGGCTACTGCTTACAAATCGTGCATAAATATAATAAAAATCATTGGGATCGATTGCAATTTAATTGCGGATTCCATAAATGTTTTCATAATTAGCGTAACCCGTGTAATTATAGAGAAGATAATTTTTTCTAATATTCATTTACTATTACCCCCACCAGCCGCACCGTATAAATCAAATAATCATGAATTTTAATAAAAATAATATTTAAACAATTGTGGAATCGTTTGCAGATTTTGCAATATGCATTAAATTAATTGTGGAAACAATGGTTTTCGAGAAAATTGAAATAATGTATTTTAGGATCCTAAAAAAAAGAAAATACGGCTACTGCTTACAAATCGTGCATAAATATAATAAAAATCATTGGAATCGATTGCAATTTAATTGCGGATTCCATAGATATTTTCATAATTAGCGTAACTCTTGTAATTATAGAGAAGATCATTTTTTTAATATTCATTTACTATTACCCCACCAGCCGCACCGTATAAATCAAATAATTATGAATTTTAATAAAAATAATATTTAAACAATTGTGGAATCGCTTGCAGATTTTCCAATATACATTAAAATAATTGTGGGAATAATTAATTTTGAGAAAAATTGAATAATATATCTTAGGATCCTAAAAAAAAGAAAATATGGCTACTGCTTACAAATCATGGATAAAAATAATAAAAATCATTGGAATCGATTGCAATTTAATTGCGGATTCCATAGATGTTTTCATAATTAGCGTAACCCTTGTAATTATAAAGAAAATAATTTTTTTATCATTTATTTACTATTATTATTTATTTTTAAAATGTTCTTTTAAAAACAGTTAGCTAAAGTTTAAATAATTCTAACATGAATTCATTTAAATAATTATGAAAATATCTATGGAATCCGCAATTACATTGCAATCGATTCCAATGATTTTTATTATATTTATGCACGATTTGTAAGAAGTAGCCGTATTTTCTTTTTTTAGGATCCTAAAATACATTATTTTAATTTTCTCGAAAACCATTGTTTCCACAATTAATTTAATGCATATTGCAAAATCTGCAAACGATTCCACAATTGTTTAAATATTATTTTTATTAAAATTCATGATTATTTGATTTATACGGTGCGGCTGGTGGGGGTAATAGTAAATGAATATTAGAAAAAATTATCTTCTCTATAATTACACGGGTTACGCTAATTATGAAAACATCTATGGAATCCGCAATTAAATTGCAATTGATTCCAATGATTTTTATTATGTTTACGCACGATTTGTAAGCAGTAGCCGTATTTTCTTTTTTTAGGATCCTAAAATACATTATTTTAATTTTCTCGAAAACCATTGTTTCCACAATTATTTTAATGCATATTGCAAAATCTGCAAACGATTCCGCATTTATTTTAATAATTATTTTTTATGAAATTTATAATTACTCGCCCAGTTCCCCAAGCTATACAAAAGTGTTTAAATCAAACGGAGAAATATTCTCTAGAAAGAGATAGCAATAGGGAGGGACGCGACGCGAGCTAAGATACAACGTACGCTCGAACGCACGACAGTTGTTACAACGCCAGAAGTTTCTTCGAGGTAAGAAACTCCTGGTTAACAAAATCTTAATGGTAACTTACAATATCGCGAAGAGGCCTCTTATCTCGTGTAGCAAAAGACGACCGACGTTGACCAACAGAGACGATATATATCTCGCCTGAACGCTGTAGCTCGTGTATCCAGCCCAACGATAGAAACAATTTCCAGGTCGCTGCGACTCCTCGTGGACAGCCAAGACAGGTTGAACGCAGCCTGGATAAGATGCACGTGCGATTTTCGACCGGAGATCTCCTTTTCCTTTTTCTCACACAAAATTATGAACAGCACTACACCAGCGAATTAATCGAGAGAGATTCGAATAAAATCGGGAAATTAGATTAAGTTGCGCGCTTGTAGGCCGTTGAATCAAGTCTGAAGCGCCGCGGCTTCTCTTCCTTCTCGTGCGCGTCGATTGACGCCTTATAACACTAGTATATGACGGCGCTCGTGACAGCGCCCCGAGTTAAATTAATTACGGCAGCGCGCGAGGTTCGAACACGGTAGAATACCGTGACACCCCTCCGCCAGACGCAGCATACCTTGATTCTGCTGCTCTCAGTTAACGCGCTGAAGGATTTGGAATGGGAAAGGTGTAGTCAATAATTACAAAAAGAAATATTAAATTATATTACATATATTCTCGGTGCTCAGCACGACGAGGACACTGATACGACCTTTTTACACCAGGATGATTACAGATGTAGCACCTTGGCTGGTCTTTGGCAAGGGCTTTTCGCCTTGCCTCCTCTTCTTCTTTCTCCAGCCTCAGTTCAGCCATCATTTTGTCGGCTTTGGCCCGTTCGTGGGCCGCTTTTGCCTTGGCAGCGGCTTCATATGCCTTCTTTAGGGCTTAAGAGGCTTCTTCCTCTGCTTGGCGGACTTTAACTCTTTCTCTTTCTCTCCTCTTTCTTTCTTCCTCGATCTTGGCCAATCTAGCACGCCTGGCTCTTAGCAAAGCTGCCACCTCTTGCCTTCTATCTTTAATGATAGTTGGCCAATTATTGACTAGATCAGCCGCTTCCAACCCATACTGTTCGACGAAGTGGTCCCACCAAGCAAAAGCTTCAGCTTCCTCGTCAAAAGCCACTGAAGACTGACGAGCCACTCTCCTTAACTCAGTCTGGAGTTCCTTCCACTCTTCTGCCATTGATGGCTCTTCCTTGGAAGGCGTCGTGCCTGATCGTGGGTCGCAGGCCGGTTGGCTCTGCGACACACTGGGCTTTGAGGCTCCTACAACCTCTTGCCGCTTGGGCGTCGGCTTAACCCTGATCGGCGACGGCTCCCGTGGCATCTCCTCAATTGTTAGTGCGGGGAGGCTATCTCGCTCCTTCTCCTTCTCTATCTCCCGCTGTATCCTTTCAGTCTCCGACTGATCTCGCAGGAATTCTGCGTAAGGTAGCAGGTAATCTCTAACCTTCATATCCGCAGTGTTAGAGATTAGGAAGGCGATAAGGTCTTCCATCCCTTTACGACGTTGAGGATCCATCTGTTAGTAGGAAGAAAGGATTGTTTGTTAGTATTCTCAGGTGGTTACTTTTTATTCGCGCATTCTAGTCTTTCTCGGCGAATATTCAATTACATTTTCGCTACGCTGTATATTTGTAGAACCTTTTGGCCTACCACGCTTACGCATAATCGGTTCAGACTCAGCTTGTCGCATACGCTTTACTGTTCGTGTTACCACGATCGCCGTTTTACGCGGACGACCACGCTTCCTATTCGGTTTATCGAGTTTGGGAGCATCACCGCTCGCAGGCGGTCGCACGCTGTCTGAGTCCGAACCTCCGTTGGCACACGGAGTCGCATCGCTCGCAAGAGACGGGTCGCTCATCGTCTCATTCGCCTTTGATCGATCCAACGGTGGTTGAGATGGTGTTTCGTCTTCTTGCCTTGCTATGTATGGTTTTAATTGCTCTACGTGAACAGGGCCGTAAGCATTACTATCTTGATCTATCAGTCTGTATGTGTTAGAGCCACATTTCGCTGTGATCACATACGGGCCTACGAACTTAGGTGCGAGCTTACTTGCAATACCCTGAGCAGCCGAAGAGAGTATTTTATTTCTTTTCCATACTAAATCTCCAATGGTATATTCTACTTCTCTTCGACCAAGATCATATGCATCAACTTGCTTCTGTTGCGCAGACTGTGCACGATCTACTACCTGTTCATGTAGCAAAGGTAATTTGCTTACACGAGTTTGCCAGTTCGTTACTTCTTGTAATCGTTCATTTTCCTGATCAGCTTTATCTTCTTTTCTTTTCAGTGAGCTCGGAGGTACTGGCTGCCTACCATAATTTAACAACGCAGGGCTCGTGCCGGTTGTACTCTGTTTCGCCGTATTATATGCAAATATAATTTCAGGTAACTTTTCGTCCCAAGAACGGTGATTTTCATCGATAAATGCAGTAATCATAGTTTTAACCGTCCGGTTTATCCTTTCTACCGGATTAGCCTGCGGATGATACGCAGGAGTAGTATTATGACAAATACCTGCTTCATTTAGATATTTATCTACTACTTGATTCCTGAACTCTGATCCATTATCGGATAAGAAGATCTCAGGCGCACCAAACCTTAAAATAATTCTTTCTCTTAGTGCTTTTGAGATCGTGGAGGCATTCGCTTTTCTAATAGGTATGCACTCCACCCATTTGGTGAATAGATCTTCGAAAATCAAAGCATACTCATATCCGCGTTTACTTCTTGGAAATGGACCTGTTACATCTCCAGCGACAACTTTCCATGGGCCTGAAACTTCCCTTTTACCCATCAAACCTGCAGGTAGTTTTTGTTCGACTTTGCACTGCTGACAGATCTCACAGCTCTTAACATACTGTGACACTGTTTTCTCTAGATAAGGCCAGTAATAACATTGCTTTACGCGAGCCACTGTTTTATCACGACCTAAGTGGCCAGCTGTCGGCTCATCGTGGCATTCATGCAGTACTTCTGCTCGACTTTCACTGGGAACAACGAGTTTCCATGCGTCATCGTCTCCCATCGTTTCTTCAGTAAACCTGTCCGGTACATAACGGTACAATTGACCTCCAACTATCTTCCATTTTGGATAGTCATTAGGGTTACTCATAACCTGTTGAAGCAGAGACTTATACCACGCATCCTTGGTTTGCGACGCCCAACTTAGTGCACTTAAGTGAGTGTCGCATTCTACTAAGTCTTCATGCATACGTGATAACGCATCAGGTACATAGTTTAATGCACCTTTTCTGTGCTCAACAGTGTAAGAGTACCCTTGCAGCTCCAGCGCCCAACGCGCTAGCCTGCCCGTTGGATTATGTAAATTACATAACCAACGTAATTTACTATGATCCATTATGACCTTAAAGTCATAACCTTCAATGTAACAACGAAACTTTTTGACAGCCCATATAACAGCTAGACATTCTCTTTCTGTTACGCTGTAGTTTCGCTCTGCACTGGACATGGTACGACTAGCGAATTCCAATACACGCTCTTCGTCGTTAACTACTTGCAGAAGTACTGCTCCTAGGCCTGTGTCACTAGCATCTGTCTGTATAACGAATTGCAAATCGAACTGCGGTCGATGCAATAACGGAGCAGATGCTATTAAAGCTTTTATTTGGTCAAAAGCGATTTCCTGGTCGCTTGACCATGCATATCTGCAGTCTTTTCTAGTGAGCCTGGTTAATGGCTCTGCTAACGTGGCGAAATTTTTCAAGAATTTCCTGTACCACGAGGCCATGCCCATGAAACGCCTCAGCTGCTTTAGATTTTTAGGAGCTGGGTATTCAACGATGGGTCTTATCTTATCTGGGTCAGGCTTAAATCCATCCCTGTTTACCAGAACACCGAGATATTTGACCTCTTCTCGGCAGAATATACTCTTTTCATGGCTGATCGTAAGGCCTGCTGCTTTTATTCGCAGTAATACCCTCTTCAACCATTTTATATGTTCGGCGAACGTCTCAGTCACTACGATGATATCATCTAAGTACGAAAATGCGTATGGCTCGAGTTCTGGGCCTATAACCTTATCGATTAATCGCTGAAAGGTGGCGCCAGCGTGGCTAAGGCCTTACGGCATCCGTTTAAACTGGTAAAGGCCCATGCCAGGTACCGTAAATGCCGTTTGAGCGCGTGAATCTTCTTTCATCCTAATTTGATGATAAGCACTGCTCAAATCCATTGTAGAGATGTATCTGGCTTTCTGCAATTTACGCAAGATATCATCCATTCTTGGCAATGAATACGCATCAGGTTTTGTAACTGCATTGACTTTTCTAAAGTCAATACAGAACCTGAATTTGCCATTTGGTTTCTTAACTCGAACTACAGGGCTTGACCAGCCGCTCATCGAAGGTTCAATTATATCTGCAGCTAGCGTTTCATTAACCTGCTCGTGCATCCATTCTTCGACTTTTTTAGAAACAGGATAATATTTCTGTTTAATAGGGCGTGCAGAACCTGTATCGATCTCGTGTTCGATCCAATTTGTACAGCCTATAGGAGTATCATCTTCTCCTAATATTTCTGTAACTAAACTTTTTACACGAGCCCGATCAGCTGCTGATACGTCAGCTAAACCAACTGGTCCTAGCTTAGCAACATGTAACTGCTTAAGCGCTGCGATTTCCAAATTCACTTTCACATTCGTTCCTTTGAAAGAGAGTTTATTTTCGCAAGGATCGAAAATAGCTTTAAACGCTCGTATAAAATTGCCACCTAGATAACATTCTTCATCTAAGCTAGGCATAATAGCAGAACAGATCATCTTCGTAACTCCGCCTACTGTAAAAGGTAAGTCGACATAACCTACTATCGAGCATTGCCTACCATCTGCTACTTTGGCAAATCTGTCCGTAGCTGGTATTAATGGCACATTACAGGCTGCAGCCAACTGTAAACCTGTAGAATTCATGACTGTACGTGACGCACCTGGGTCATATAATGCTCTTATACGGTAATCTCCGATCACTACCATGAGCCACCATCGAGCTTCGTCATCTATATCTGACTGCAGTTGCTCTTCCTGTTCACTTGTCTCAGCCTGACAAGTTCGAGACTCGCTCTGCTCTTCTACTGGAATTTCAGGTGACCTTTTGTCTACTACTTTTTCAGTAGAGAGTTCTGAGGTCTCGTTATCTTTGCTAGGAGCAGCAGGTACCTCATCTACTTGCTCCCCTGTCCTTTTCCCGTACATTGAGGACAGGACCATTGCGTGTATCCAGGTAACCCACAGCGATAACAACTGAGGTTAGGATTTCTACTTCTCGCACCTTTTTTATTTTCCTCGTTAGGTTTATCTTTATTTGGGTTTTCAGTCTGATTTCCCTTCTGATTCTGATTTTCTTGTTCAGAGCTACCTTGCCCTTGATTAGGTTTACGAGGAGGTCTCTTAAAATTCTGTGGATTTCTCTGTTGATTTTTACATGATGTATTTGGCGAAGCTTGTCCAGACTGATTTATATTGGGAACCGCCGGTTGCCTGTCCATCCTTTCGGACATTTTATTTAACTGAGAAACTATCTGCATCAACGTTTTAGCTATGTTAAACTGTTCAGATGCCAACGTTTTTTCTTCTATAGCGGCAACCTGGTGTTTATTCTCTTTTCGCTTGGACGCAGGACGGTAAGCTACGTCAGGCAATAAAGAATGTTCCGGCAGAGGAGGAGGCCTATATGCTCTCTCTGCATCTATTGTTAATTCAGCTTCGACTGCTTTTTCTAGTAATGACTCTACGTCAACAATCTCATCCCTTCTTACCATGCGCTGAATCTCGGGTAAGAGGTTGCGATGTAACAGGTCGAGCTGTTGCCCTACATCTGGTAATGGGACTTGCTTTAATATAATGGCTTGTAGACAGGTTATATAATCACGCACAGGTTCATCTTTACCTTGCGTACGCCTGTTCGCTTCAGACCGCAGTCTTTGTTGGAAACGTCTACTGTGTCCGTACCAACGCAGAGCAGCTTCTTTAAATTCTGCCCACGTGTTCCACGAATGTTTATTGTTTCTGTACCACGTGGCTGCTACGCCTGATAACAGTTCTGAAAGAGAGGATAGCAGATCACTCTCACTCATTTTTGCTAATGTTCTGCATTCTTCTACCCTGGTCAGGAACAGGTCTATGCTCTGTCCTTTTTCGCCTGAAAATGTTACGTTCCATCGGCGAACTATGTGACCAATATCTAACGTTCTATTAGCGTTGTTAGGCCGATCATTTTGCAAATTTGTGCTCATTTGCGGCATTGGGCTTGACGTAATAGGATTCCCCCTCCCCCCGACTGTACTTACTCTTGGAAGTTCACTCGGAGGTAAGCCTGCCTGTACGTCAGCCAGAGTGCCATTTCCGGTATTATTATATACCCTGAATGTATCCTGGAAATTTACTCTCGTGTTTGTTGGCGGCCTCTGGTCATTACCCCTTTCTAGCTGGTTGCTTTGCTGCTCATCTATCCGTGTACTAGATGATCTTGGATTTGGAGTTTCCTCTCTTCTTTGCGTTATGGCAGCTACTGACTCTGCCAATGTTTTTATTTGCTTATTCATATTATGAAGATATTGCATCAGTTCAGTTGGTAATACGAACGGCGTTCCATCCGTTGTTTGCATTACTGTTGTCGCCTGTTCGGTAACTTGATTTGGAGGGTTGGTTGATGTTTGGGCCTGTCCGCCAGAACGTGGTTTGTTCGTTCCCTCTCTCAATGTTTCCTGTAGGTTTACCTTTATCTGAGGATCTTTATCGAGCACACTGAGAACATGTTCTTCATCGTTTTGCACGTTAGAGTCAAAAATAGTTGACCCTGACTTCTCAAATATTGTTTTTTCTATAAATTCCTTTCTTACTCTTAGACGGTGTTGACGTATTGTCAATTCATCATCACTAGAATTCGTTTGCTGAAATTCTTCAGCCGAATAATTCCCAATCAGCCAATTTATTAATCGATTGGTTTTTTGATGATGAAAGCCGTCTGTTCTTAGTCCTAACTCCTGTAGAGTTATTCCTAAGTCCTCCTCAGATATATACCCTACCCATTTTTCGGCTGCATCAGCACTTGCTTTTAACGGTACGTTAGCCATCTTGAATTTATTTTTCTTCTTTCTTGACTATATCTGTGTTTAAATCTGATCGCACGCAAGTACGCTACTACGCTTGCAGTGTGTGTGTATATTCGCTATATAAATAATATTCCAGTTCGTATATGTGTGGTTAGAAACTAAGCCGCACACATACGATGTAAAAAAAACATATATGTATCTATATAATTGAGAAGAAAAAAATATATATTTTCATGTTCTGGTTTTTGGATTTATTTATTTAACGCAATAACTAATAATATTTTAGTGATTGACTGATATAAAACAAAATTTTTCAACACTGAAATTTTAATTTTTATTACAACCCGAATGTTAGCAATTGTCATTAAAATCTTCAAAATACGCGACTAAATCCAAAAGCCTGTGCGCTTTTAAACTTTAGTTAAAAGCGCACACCTAACTGTGTGAGGACAATTTTTTTATTATACACGTGTATTTAATGTGTAGTGTAAAAAGGTGAAAATTTATTAAAATGAAATCTTTGAGAAATTTCTAAATTTTCTCAACCACACACACTGCGCCGATCAATTGCCTCGCTATAAGCTGGCAATTCTTTGTGAGAGAGAATCTTAATATCACGAGAGAAAAAAAATACTTTATTATTTGTAAATAATGTTATGTAGTTTAAATTCTATTAAACCACACAAAAAAAAATTTTCCAGATCCTTTAATGTATATACAAAAAAATTTATTTTAATTTTTAATTAAATTTAATATTAAATTACAAAAAAAATTTTACTCTTATTGATATTAAATTATTTTTACATTAAAGGATTATTTATAATTTATTTAGTTTCAGCTTCCTCGCCAGCTGAAACCAATATTCTCTCTCACTTTATAAGTCAACGAAATATAACTAATGACCTGATCGATAAGGAGGGTATATATAATAATGCACGTCTCTATTTTAAATAAATTCTAAAAGCCTGTTCGCTTTTTCTCATAAAGCGAACGACAGCATACAGAGTATTATATGTCTTAATTTCTGTATCTACGCTAGGCTATGTCGATAGCGCCTGCGCGTCACCTACAAAGAAAGAGACAAGAAAAAAAAATTTTCGCTGGGACACGTGGGGATGCAACTTGTAACAGAGAATTACAACAAAAAGAAAATTTCAATATGTAATTTTGTTCACAAAAATTTTTTTTTTTGCTATGTATTTAACAATAAACGAATTTTATTTAATTTTATTAACTGTATTAATTACGTAACAAAAATTTTGTCAAAATTATTTTCCCAAAAGAGAAAAAAAAATTTTAATTTACTTTTATTTCGACAAACAAAAATTATTGTTACAAGAGAGAAAGAAAAAAAAATTTTTTCCACGTGTTACTTCAAATATTAAATTTTATCTGCACTCAAAACGCCATCTTTATTATAAAGACTTTTAAGAAAACGCGAAGTCCGTTTACGTCGATGGTACTACACTCTCGACGCCATTTGCAATTTTCGATTTATTCGACAACGCGAGAAAGCCTGTTACCGCTGACGCAACTATTCATTGGGCGCCATTTTGTAACGGTAATTTACTACTCGTTGCAAAAGAAATTAGATTTTAATTCAAATTGACTTTAACTAGATTTATTAATTTTTGATTGAATACGGAGCTGCTGAAAATTTATCTCAAGTATGGTAAACTAGCAACAACTCCGGCAAAGCTAGTTAGTATATTAGATTGATATGCGACGGAGTATTTTTCCGTCAGCTCGTTGCTGCGCGTCTCTCTCTCTCTCTCTCTCTCTCTTACCTGATCGAGAGACGCGATGCCGCTAGCACAGTTCTCCTTATTGATATGAAATTTAACCTTCTCAGTTAAATTTATTAGGAAATATATATACCTTTTGATAAAATAAATAAGGACCGCGGAGGCGTCGGGGTAAGCAACGGGATAGGCTTTTTTATAGCGTGCTCTTATATCAGACAAAATAATATTTTATGATTAAAATATATTTATTGAAAACAATGAAGTAAAGATACAAAAATAATAAATGAACGCGAATGAATTAATATATAAAATAAAGCAATACAAAAGTGTTTAAATCAAACGGAGAAATATTCTCTAGAAAGAGATAGCAATAGGGAGGGACGCGACGCGAGCTAAGATACAACGTACGCTCGAACGCACGACAGTTGTTACAACGCCAGAAGTTTCTTCGAGGTAAGAAACTCCTGGTTAACAAAATCTTAATGGTAACTTACAATATCGCGAAGAGGCCTCTTATCTCGTGTAGCAAAAGACGACCGACGTTGACCAACAGAGACGATATATATCTCGCCTGAACGCTGTAGCTCGTGTATCCAGCCCAACGATAGAAACAATTTCCAGGTCGCTGCGACTCCTCGTGGACAGCCAAGACAGGTTGAACGCAGCCTGGATAAGATGCACGTGCGATTTTCGACCGGAGATCTCCTTTTCCTTTTTCTCACACAAAATTATGAACAGCACTACACCAGCGAATTAATCGAGAGAGATTCGAATAAAATCGGGAAATTAGATTAAGTTGCGCGCTTGTAGGCCGTTGAATCAAGTCTGGAGCGCCGCGGCTTCTCTTCCTTCTCGTGCGCGTCGATTGACGCCTTATAACACTAGTATATGACGGCGCTCGTGACAGCGCCCCGAGTTAAATTAATTACGGCAGCGCGCGAGGTTCGAACACGGTAGAATACCGTGACAATGTATACTTACAGCAGACAAAGCGCAGCTAGGAACATTGTATGATGCACGGATGCTTGCAGCGGAATTGCAGTATACTTTTGAAAGGCATCGTGCAGCTGACACTTCGCAGCAGAATTGATGTATACTTACAGCAGACAAAGTGCAGCCAGGAACATCGTGTGATGCACGGATGCTTACAGCAGAATTGCAGCATACTTATGAAAGGCAAGTATGTTGCAATTAATCTGCTAAAGATGCCATGCATGAAGCTGCTGCTATTCTGACGCCCGCACTCGTAATCAAATTATTTAGATTAAGCACGCTTAATTGCACAAGACAATCTAATTCTGCTGCTCAGTGTCTGACGTACGTGCTCGAATGCAATTTCGTCGCAATTCTGCTAAAAGTTCCAGT
The DNA here is from genome assembly GCA_017163975.1 of Anastatus disparis. NCBI lineage: Eukaryota > Metazoa > Arthropoda > Insecta > Hymenoptera > Eupelmidae > Anastatus > Anastatus disparis. The sequence goes on from JAFFSR010000347.1 coordinate 10,739,366, forward strand.
GCAGTTGGAAATCCTCTTATGAGTGCATTAAAGCTGCTGCAAGTCTGACGCAAGTATGTTGCAATTTATCTGCTAAAGATGTGATGCACGAAACTGCTGCAATTCTGACGCCCGAGCTCGTGATCAAATCATTTAGATTAAGCATGCTTAATTGCACAAATCAATCTATTTCTGCTGCTCAGTGTCTCACGTACGTGCTCCAATGCAATTTCGTCGCAATTCTGCTGAAAGTTCCAGTACAGTTGGAAATCCTCTTGTAAGTGCACTAAAGCTTGCATAACTCTAACGTAATTATGATGCTTAGACCCTGATGCAATCATCTTAGCGCAGAAATATAGTTGAAATGGGAAGCATGTTAGTTAAGATCTGCTGTAGTTTTGCTGACGGGCAGAGAAATTGCAGCAGAATTGCACAAGAATTGAAAAAGTTGTGCTATCAGGGAAGTAGAAGGGAAAAGACAATACAAACATGTGCGTACGGGTATAACACATGCACACACACTGAGAGAAATCCTATAGTAAATATAACTATAGATTGTATTGAAAATTACTATATTATATAGTACGAGTGGGACATTTCTGCGTTAGAGTAAAAATTACTATATTACATAGTAAAATTTGTGAAAACAGATACGTAGAAAATTTTTTTTTTACCCGGAATTTGTTATTGAAATTTTTTAAATTTATTTAATTTATTAATTTAACAGCAGGCCGGAGTAGAACCTGATACCGACTGAGTAACAATTGAGTTGTTTGTTATTTACTCAAGTATTAATCTGTGTATCTTCAAAATAAAGGTTGATCGCAATAGATATTATTATTATGAATATCTATGCACAAGAAAAAAAAATCTACCGATTTGTTTTTGAGAAAAGTAAGGAACGCCAAAGTAAAAGATTATGTTTATAATATTTTCGCGTTCCTTACTTTTCTCAAAAACAAAGCGATAGATTTTTTTTTTCTTGTGCATAAATATTTGTAATAATAATATCTATTGCGCTTAACCTTCAATTTGCAGATACACCGATTAATACTTGAGTAAATAACAAAAATGCCAATTAGACAAGGACAGCGAATCCAGCCTGCTCTTAATTTTTTTATTAATTTAATCTTATTAAAATAAATTGCCTTTGAAAAAAAACGGGCCTAAAGTGGAGTTGACCCCGGGTATCCCGAGAACGGAAAGCGTGAACGTTACCGACTGCGCCATCATGACATGTTACTTTCCGAGTAGAAACGAAGTTAAGAGGAGGTCACGTATCTCTGTCCTTTTCTAATCAAAGAATTGAGTTTTTTACAGAAACTAATAACTTTAGCAAAAAATGAAGAGAAAGCCGCATCTTGTAATAAAAAAAGTAATATTTTCTTTGATAAGAAAGAATTAATTTTATTGCTTCGTTTTCAAGAAAACCTTGAAAAACTTAAATCATAGAGGTTAGGGTGGACAATTTGGTTTTTCGAAGTTTTCTTGAGAACAAAGCAATAAAATTAATTTTTTCTTTATCAAGTAAGTAGCGCCCCTGTCAGGATGCCCTGTGGGGTCCTTATAATTTTGTAGGGCATCCTTAATATTTTTCTTGTCGGGTTATAAAATTTCGAATCGTCTACTTATGTTACAGAACTATACTTTCAATTTGGTTAAAAAATTTGAGGTTAGAAATTAATTTACAGATCATCGACTCGACATTATTATTTGAAATAGTAAAATTTATTATATTCATAATAAAATTTATTATATGCATAATAAAATTTATTATTTGCATAATAAAATTTATTATATGCATAATAAAATTTATTATATGCATAATAAAATTTATTATATGCATAATAAAATTTATTATTTTTATAACATTAATTCCAACATAAGATATCAAATATTTTTACTCTGTCATAACAAATTTTACTATGAATTATAGCAATTTTTCTAATAGGATATAGTTTCATTTCTCAAACGATGTTGCCAACCTTATCAAATTTTATATTGATGTTTGTTATAAATGTAATAAAAATCGTCATAATGCAGAAATGTCCTAGCTCTCGTACAAAATATAGTAACTTTTATTACTATCTATAACTGAAGTTACTATTTATTTTTTTCAGTCCACATGAAGTCGCGTTTTCAGCTATTCTGTTGCTTTCTCTTTCTTTTTCTAGCATTATTCTTGTGTGTACGTGTTAGTGATGATATATTCGAAAATGAATTAGCTATTATTGTATGCATTGCAAATGTTTAGAATACATTATTTCTGCACGTAGAAAATTTTTTATGATTTTTCATTAGAAAAAAAGAATATAAAATACTCAACTTTCTGTTTTATATGCACTGAGAAAAAAATTTAGTTGGATTAAGTAAGGCTTAATTGAATCAATGAAATCCCTTAGGTGCGGGCGGCACATAAAATATTTTGTTACATTAATACAAATATTTTAATTGAGTCAAATAAATATTTCATTTTCTTAAATAAATATTTGATTCTACTAAACATAACAAATATTGGTTGAATAAAATTAATTTATTGTTTAAAAAAAATTTTTTATTAATTCAATTGCATATTTGTTTTTCTAATATATAGAACTGACTCGAAAGTGACATCTGTCAACACCTCACAGAAGCAGCCTGAAAGAGTGGAAACTACTTTATCATCGTCCAACAACAGCGGTGCCACGGCGCATGGAGGGAGAAGTAGAATAAGTATGCCTTTATCTGATAAACTATTGGGAGGTGGCGCTGCGCTCGCTGCCCCGAGTAATAATAATAATAGTAATAATTTTATGAAAAATAATTCTGATGTAGTCCGAAGTGACTTAGATTCTTCTTCATTGCAGGCAGCTGTATCTGCTCTAGAGGGCGCACTATCTGTCAAGCTTGACACAATATTAAATTCTTTTGATCGATTTTTGGCTGTAGAGAGCCAAGTTAAAAATTTTGACAAAGGCCTGCGGGATATTGTGTCCAAAATTGATACACAAAATGAATATATTAAAAAATTAGAATTGGGCAGATGCAGCTGTTAGAGGAAAATCGCAAACTTAGGGAAATAATAGTCACTTCGGAAAGAAATTTCTTGTCCGCTCTAAATAATAAAATTGAAACGTATAATAAAACAATTAGTTGTAAATTTAATAATATTCAAACTTTTCTTAATAACGAGTTTCACGGAGTGGACAAGGGTTTCTTTGACCTTACAACCGGGGTAGCTGGCGTGGCGCAGGCCATCGCGGATCTCACGGGAATGAATGAGCATACATTACACACATCTAAATCTGTAGAAATGCCACAAACACCACATACTCATACTGTAATTAGTGAGGAGGCACCTCGTCAAGTTGAGACGGAGTGTGGCTCTGGGAGCGGTACATTGGTTATCTCTGGCGAATTCGACTGTTCAGCAGTTAATGTTGGGCCGGATGATTACGCCTGTGCCGTTCTTGGTACCATTCTTCCAGCAATCAGGCGTACTAATGTAATTTCAGTTAAGAAAATCGCTAAATATGATGATGCAAACGGGGTGTCTACAGATCGTGGGATCAATGGCGGCCTGAGGGGTCCGTTCTCATTGCTGGTTAGACTTTCTGAGGAGGACCTGGTGCAAAAGGTGTTTGAGGCTAAACGATAATTCACTGGTTTTTCGACAGCGGATCTTAATCCCTCCCTCCTTGGCAGTCTTCCAGCCATCAAACGCCACGGCTTGATATTTATTAATGAATTTTTGCCTAAAGAAAAATATGTTAATTTTAAAAAGTTAAAAAAGTATGCCAAAGAAAAAGGCCTTAAATTTGTTTGGCACAGACATGGTAAATTTCTGGTAAAGAGGGAGAGAGGGGAGAGAGCACATAAATTTTTTAATGAAAATGATTTAGATAATTTATTGACAGAAAGTAAGAAATTAAAAGACGGTGTGCATGTAATTAATGTAAATTCTGAAACTCCATCGAATATTAAGTGCAATAATAATAATATATGTGATAATAATGAAGCCTCTGAACATCAACGAAATATGTCGACAAATCAATTATTAAGTACAAATAATGGAGTAACGTCGAGTGTGGCCTCTCCCCAATGACTGCACCGGGCCTCCTCTGAGAGTCGTACAGGGAGGAGGGGTGAACTGCGAGCGTGCTTTCTGAATGTGACTTCGTTGGGGGCTCACCTTGGGCAGGTACGTGAGTTTCTAAGTGATGGTCCTTCTTGCGACATATTTGGAGTGGCTGAGACCTGGCTGGGTCCATCTGTTTTGGATGACGTCATTCGGGTCGAAGGGTATAAATCATTCAGACAGGACAGAAACTTGCGTGGTGGAGGAGTTGCTTTGTATGTTAAAGACAATTTAAAGTGCACTATTTTGGCTACTTCGGATACTCAAACTAATCATAGTGAAGGTGAACCGGAGGTACCTGAGTATATTTTTTGTTCCGTGCAATTGGGCAGCTCCGAAGCCGTGTTGGTTTCTGTTATTCATCGACGTCCTGCAATTTCCTTTTTAAAACTACCGATTTTTTGGATAACTTAAGAAATTTTGCTTTCGAATAATCTCATAAAATTATAATAGGAGATCTGAATGCCGATCTCCTGCGTGAGAGCAGTGATGCCAAATTTATTAATAAATTGTCGACTGAGCTTTCGTTACAGTTGGTTCAGCATGGTGCCACGCATCACACTCCAACGTCTCACACGTGAATTGACCTAATTCTTGTTGACAATAATGACACAGTACTTGACGCACGCAACTTACCGGCGAATTTTCACAGTCGGCACAACTTAATTGATGTACGTATTTCTTGTCATCACATCAAGACAGATAATAAAATAATTAAGTATAGGAATTACAAAGATATCTGTTCAAACTTATTAGTACAGAGTTTGGCCGGCTGTGATTGGACGCCATTTACAGTTGGTACAGTTGACCCAGAATCTGCACTTGGCTTACGGCGGCAATACAAAATCTAGCACCACTAAAAACACTTAAAATTGGTAAAGATAAATTTCCTTGGATTGATAAAGAGTTGTCGCAGATGCGGCACAAGAGAGATGCCACGTATCGTAGATTTAAACGAACGAAGGAGGAGCGATATCTCTCCGAATTTTCGCAGCTGCGTAAAACAATAGATGAACGGACGGAACAAGCTAAAACAAATTATTATCATAATAGACTATTCGATGCTCTTGCTGGAGGTAATGTCTGGAAGGAGTTAAAAGACCTGGGGCTCCTGTCCGGACCTCAAGGGGACTTGAATGGATTCACTCCAGATGAGCTTAATGCACATTTTGCGGGGGTGTCGGTCTCGCCACACGATGATACTGCGGAACGTAAGAGGATTCTTTCTGAGTGTTGTGAAAGTGGTTTTGCCTTTAAGCCAATTAATATTAATGATGTAATCCTTGTGATTTTGCATTTTTCATCACAGGCTTGTGGCGAGGATGGCATCACGCAGAGTGTGATACTTAAAGCACTTTTCTGGGGTGTTGGTTTCGCCACATGATGATGGTGAGGAACGCAAGAAGTTTCTTTCTGAATGCAGCGAAAATGGTTTCGCTTTTGAATCAATTAATATTAATGATGTTATTCTTGCAATTTCCCACTTCGCATCGCAGGCTCGTGGGGAAGACGGCATTCCGCAAAGTGTGATACTTAAGGCATTACCATTTATTGGAGAGCATCTTGTGACTCTGTTCAATTCCTCTTTTGCACGGGTGGTCTAGCCTTGCCTTTGGAAGCGCGCACGTATCGTGCCTTTAAAGAAGTGCTCTGCACCTAAAATGCCTAAAGATTTTAGGCCAATAGCAATATTATGTTTTCTTTCAAAGGTTCTCGAGAAGATTGCCTGTGACCAACTGCAGGAGTATATTATGACACACAAAATACTTGATTTTTTGCAGACTGGCTTCAGGAAGCATCATTCTACGCAGACTGTCATACTTAAACTTACAGACGACATAAGATCAGCTCTTGACAAAAAACTTGCTACGATACTACTCCTATTTGACTTTAGCAAGGCAAGCGACACGATCTCCCCTTCCAAATTGCTTGCGAGGCTTAGATCGATGGGGTTTTCTAGGGCTGCACTCGAATGGATCAACTCCTGTTTATCAGGTAGGAAACAAATGGTTTCTACACATTTAAAAGAGGATTCGGATTGGCTAAAAACCAATCTAAGAGTTCCACAGGGTTCAGTGCTGGGGCCTTTGTTGTTCTGCCTTTACATTAATAACATACGTAACACGCTCGACCCCTGTTGTGTCAAACACATATTATATGCTGATGACCTCCAAATCTATACTCAGGTCCCTTATGAACATCTGAATGAAGGTATTCGTATTATGCAGAGGGTGGCCAGGGCGGTGTCGGGATGGGCTGTCGATGCTTCTCTCACATTAAATGCAGGCGAAACTAAGGCGATCGTTTTTAGCAGTAGTCGTTTTATTAATGACTTTTATGCTGGTGAGCCAAGAACGATTGAGCTTGAGGGAGGTGTCGGCATATCTTTCTCTGATGCCGTTACAAGCCTTGGTGTTGTACTTGACGCTAAGTTGTCTTGGGAGCCGCATATTAATATGGTGACTAAAAAATTTAATAGGATAATGTATAGTTTACGGTTCTTTTGTCGGTACACTACTGAGGCCCTGCGTAAACAGGGGTTGAGAAGGCAATTACGAAGACTACAAAATTCATGTGTGAGATATGTATTAGGCGTAGGATTGGGCGATCACATCTCTCCCCATAGAGCTGCGATTGGTTGGTTGCGTACTGATTCAAGGAGACAGTATTTTATGGCTGTACTTATGTACAAAATCGTGCGCATGAATACTCCCGAGTATCTAGTGAGTCTCTTCACTAGATATGTACCTAGGGTAGCCACTAGGGGAGAGATTAAGGACTTCGCGGTGCCCTTTATGCGTACTGAGACTGGAAGAAATTCCTTTCAAGTTCAAGGTGCGCATTTTTGGAACTCCCTGCCTGCTTATATAAAAAATCTTCCATCGCTCGGCAGGTTTAAGTCGGCTTTGAGGACGTACTTATTCGACCTCGAGTGGAATTAATTTTAAGTATTTTTATTTTTGTGTTAATTTATTTTGTTTTGTCCTAAGGTGTAAATGTATTTATTAGCGTGAATCATGGATGAATGTATGCGGAAAGTATGAGTGGTTCTGTTTTTATTAGAAGTCATGATATCTTCGGTATTGTTTTTATTCTTTAAATGTAATTATTATTTTATTTTTGAATTATTTACTATTACTTTGTTATTGTATTGTTCAATTTTATTTTTATAGTATTGTCCAATTTTATTTTTATTGATGTCATGACAGTGATTCCTCTTTTAAATTATGTATTTTAATTCTATGACTGATGGATATTTAAGACTGTTTTTTATTGTAATTTATGTTTTCTGCGTGTATTTAGAATAGTCTGTGATTTCACTTTTACATGGTGACTGACTGATACAGTATTATATATTAATTTTAATAATTGACTGTGATATCTTATCTTATTATGTGCAATACTTTTTATAGAATTATTACTTACTATTTCATGTATCACACGCCTTTTTGTACTCTTTTTACAGAATAAATAAATATCTATCCAATATATATCTATCTATTTCATTACATCAATATGCATATAGTAACTGAATCAAATAATATTTTGTATTTCCAAATAAATATTTGACTTACTAAATGTCGCAAAGATTGATTCAATAAAATTAATTCATTGTTTTTATAAAAAATTTTATCAATTAAAATGCCCATTTGTTTTTCTAATTGATTATTTCATTACATTAAGGGGAGACACAAGTTAAACTGCGTTTTTTAACAAAAAAATGACGTTTTTTATTTTTAATTTTCAACCCATAGCACCTACAACGTAATCCATGTGTAATGTTGTTCAAAATCATCTGAAAAATCTTTAAAAAAATTTCCAGCCTGAAATATTAAAAATTGTGAGACTAGTTCCATTTTAACTGCTGCTTGGTTTACTGGTAAATGAGGCAACAGCTAAAATGGAACTAAGTCTCACAGTTTTTAATATTTCAGGCTGAAAATTTTTTTATAGATTTTTTAGATGATTTTGAACAACATTACGCATGGATTACGTTGTAGGTGCTATGGGTTAAAAATTAAAAATAAAAAACGTCATTTTTTTGTTGAGAAACACAGTTTCGTATTGGAATTAAATCAAATAATATTTTGTATTTTTAATTAAATATTTGACTTATTAAATATCGCGAAGATTGATTCAATAAAATTAATTCATTGTTTTAACAAAAAAAATTATCAATTAAAGTGTCCATTTGTTTTTCTAATTAATTATTTTATCATATTAATGCTATATTGAAATTAAATTAGTTCAATATTTTATATTTTCAAATAAAAGTTTAATTTATTGAATATTGCAAAAATTGATTTAATAAAATTAATTCATTGTCTTAAAAAAAAAATTTTATTAATATAAAGACACATTTGTTTTTCTAATCAATTATTTTATTGCGATAATAATATATTTTATTGAATTAATTAAATCTTTTATAATCTCAAATAAAAATGTAACTCATCAAACAACGCAAAAATTAATTTAATAAAATTAATTGATTGTTTAAAAAAAAATTCATCGCATCAAAAGTATATTTAATTAAATTAATTATGTATTTTATTTTTCGCACTTAAAATCAAATCCATTTAATATCGTAAATATTGATTTAATAAAATAAATTCATTGTTTTTATACAATATTTAAGTAATTCAAACAAAATTTTGTCTTCTAATTAATAATTTCATCACATTAATTCTAATTTGAACATTAAGATTTTTTTATCTACACAAATATGTTTTTGAACTTATGAATTATTTTTTCTAAGTAATAAAATATTTTGTATTACCAATTAAATAAAATAATAGTCTATTTGAATAAAAATCCATCCAGTAAAATTAAAGTCCATTTGAATATTGAGTTTTGTTAATCAAAACAAATATTACTCGCCATTGATAAATTATTCGGTTTCACAAATAAAATATTTCTTCAAAGTAGAGAAATATTTAATTAATTCGATTCATAGATATTTTAATCGAACAAATATTGTCTTTAATCAACAGTATTTGCTTTCAGTGATTTATATTTATTTATTAACATCAATGAATTGATGACTCTCATTAAAGGACAGGTGAATATAATAACATTTATTTATATGGTAAAGAATAATAATTATTAACATACTAACATTAGTATGCTTTATACAGTGATCGCACACGCAGTAAATCTAACATAAATTTCGTTCGCATTACAATTTACGTATTATCTTGGATTTTTAACTTTCTTATATATCAACTCGGAGGCCCTCTTACCGCTTGCGAGATTGAAAATTAACGACGCCACCAAGCGGTAGTATCATCAAACCATCGAACTAAATGATTTTGTTAAAACAATAAATGTTTATTTTAGATCAAATATGAGTTATTTGAATGAAATAAATTATGTAGTTGAAACAAATAGGTGATTTACTTGATTTTGACAAGTATTTAATCAGATTTCTCTGTAATTTTTATTAACTTCAGTACATATTTTGCTAAGTTATTCACTTAGCAAGACACGTATTTAAAACATGAGTTTGTATGAGTATAAAGGATGATAACTTATACACTGAGAGAAAATTCATGCTAATAGAGCATGCGAACTGCCATCTATGCGAGCATATAAAACATTGATACAAATATGACAGGCCGTGAGAAGCTCTATTAGTATTGGATTACCTTATACTAAAAAAGATGGTATGGAGAGTAACTAAAGCATGAACGGCATTCACTGATGACTCGCGTGGTATACTTCGATGACTCCCCACTCTCATATCCTTTGTTTGCTTGAGTCGCCTCCTCTTTTGGGTGGCGACGCGAGACAAACACGGCTGGTCTATACCCAAAATTATGTTGCAAATTTCTTTAACGTATTTTCGTAGCGTGAATCTTTTATTTCTTTTCTTTTTTTATGAAGGGAGATGCGTTATAAATATAACCTGTTAAACTTTTTAACTTTAAATAATTTATTTTTAACTTAAAATTTAATTATTTTAAACCGCTGGGGGGCAGATGAGCATGTACGATTTTACGCCAGAGATATTTCGGAGTAGCGTTGGTCTAGTGCGTAACGTTCACGCTTTTCCTTTTGAGTACGCGAGTTCAACTCTCGGCTAGGGTCACTTTTTTTAAATTTTTTTTATTGTTTTAATATTTTTTATTCCTTTTTATATTTATTTTTTTTAGATTTTGTATTTTTTTAATAATTTTAAAATTTAATTTTTCACAAGTACGCTTGTTTTTTCAATGAAAATTTTTTAAAAATAAATTATTCTTTATAGGTAGTAATTACAAATATTGATAAATAAATAATAGTGATGTTTATTTTATAATAGTATAGTTTAATTTATTTATAATTTAGTTTATAAAATTTACAATAAATTACAATAAATAAATAAAACTGAGGTATTATTATTTATGTTATAATATATATTGTATATTGAAATATGTTTATAAAGACAAAATTGAACTATAGTATTGTAAATATCACTATTATTTATTTATTAATATTTTAAATTATTTTCTATATGAAATAATTTATTTAAAAATATTAATAAAAAAAACGAGCATATTTTATAAGTAACTTGTGAAAAAATAGATTTTAAAATTAATAAAAAAATAAAAAATAAAAAAAAGCAATAAAAACTATTGAAATAATAAAAAAAAAGTTTAAAAAAAGTGGTTCTAACCAAGAGTTGAACTCGCGTACTCAAAAGGAAAAGCGCGAACGTTACGCACTAGACCAACGCTACTTCGAAATATCTCTGGCGTAAAATCGTACATGCTTATCTGCCCCCCAGCGGTTTAAAATAATTAAATTTTAAGTTAAAAATAAATTATTTCAAGTCAAAAAGTTTAACAGGTTATATTTATAACGTATCTCCCTTCATAAAAAAAGAAAAGAAAAGAAATAAAAGATTCATGCTACGAAAATACGTTAACGAAATTTGCAACATGATTTTGGATATAGACCAGCCGTGTTTGCTCGCGTCGCCACCCAAAAGAGGAGGCGACTTGAGCAATAGAAGAATGCCATAGTTAGCAGTAAAGAAAGAATAGTGGACAAGCCACGTTTACTTCCTTCACGTCCCATGAGAGGATACAGCGCTAGCTATCGAAGGATATTAGAGTGGGGAGCTACTAAAGCATGTAAACAAACAGTTTTTGGATAGCACAAACCTCGTAAGAGTAGATGGCGCTGTTATTAAAGCATAGGATATTACTTACTAACTTTGGATACGTAGACTACATGCTCTATTGGCATGAATTTTCTCTCAGTGTACAAAAAAATATTTTTCAATAATATTAAATATTAATTTTGACATTATATTTCATTCGATTTAGTAAATATGTTATTAAATAATAATTGATTGTTTTAATAAATATTTCATTAAGATAATCAAATAATTATTTAATCGATCTGATAAAGAAATTAATTAATACAACAAAATATTTAATTGGAACATAAATAATAGAATATTTAATTGTTAAAAATAATAATCAATTCAATTAATCACCGATTTCATAGACGCAATATAATTAAATAATAAAAGTAATAAAATAATTTTATAGAACAAAATAAATCAAATATTTGAATCAATTAAAAATTTAATTAATTTAAGAGCATGACGAAGCTGTCCGCCTTGTAATAATATTTCCAATCCTATTATGCGTTTAATCGAGTTTTTTTGCTACAAAGAAAAAATTTGTAAGATTAAACTCTAGTGCGGATAACTCAAGAAATCCACCAAAATATATATACAAAGTTATAATAAAAACTTTCAATATATCGTATTTGAAGGTTAGGTTTGTCGAGTTTGATGTCTAATTTCCAATCCAAGCTCATAAAAAAATAACAAGTCCAAATGATTTTTTATTTCAACAAAAATTATTGTATTAATATAGCTTTAGTGCGGACAAGTCATTATATTTGTTTAATTTAAGAATTTAAACAGATATTGATGAAATAAAAAAAGCAAAACTCGATTGCTGCAGCTCCGACATGCCGTTAATGCATCCAATTAATTATAATATAGCAATGAAATTATTTGATTAAAAGACAATGAGATATTTCATAGAATCAATCATATATTTCATAAAGGGAAAAAATGCATTCATCAAAGCAACTAAATATTGAATTAAAATGATTAGGTATTTCATTGACCAGTGAAATAATTTAATATAAGACATACAATATTTAATCGAAACAATAAAATATCTTTTTGTTGCTATTCAAAATTTATTGAAAGAATAAAAATAATAGAATAAATACGTTAGAATTAGTAAACATTTTATTAAGATAATTAAATATATTATTAAACATCAAAGTAATTTAGTGGAAGTATTATAATATTTAATTAAATCAGTGACATATATTCTTGATTCAATAACAATTTGATAGAAATAATAAAATAAATATATTTGGCTTAATAAATATTTCATTAAGATAATCAAATATATTATTAAACATTAAAGTAATTTAATGGAAGTGTTAATATAAAATATAATTAAATCAGTAAAATATATTCTTGTTTCAATAACAACTTGATAGAAATAATAGAATAAATATATTAGGTTTAATAAATATATCTTTAAAAAAAGTTTAATATCTGATTTTGCGTTGCACCTTTCTTGACTTTAAAAAAATAATTTATTGGTTTTTTTTTTTTTGTGAATTCATTGAAATCGGATTTGTTGATTTTAAAGAACCTATTTCTTTAAATTAATTGTAATTTTTATTGAAATGCTGATCAAATTTTATGTGTTATATACAACAAAATATTTTTTTTATACAATCACATATATTATTAATTAAATGACAATGTTATTAACTTAGTGAAGCGTTTATTTACAATATAAGCTTCTTTAACTTAATCGGATGACCGTTAATTCAAGCAAATATTATATTGATGATTGACCAATATTTTTTTATTGTTATAAAAGATTTTGTAATTTTAACAAACGATTTACTAAAATAAATATTTAATTACTGTAACAAAATATATAGATAATTCAGAAACATATTCTATTGTTACAAATAAATATTTTATAAAATTTTATCAGCTGTCTTAATGAAATTGATTTGATTAAATCAATCAAATAATTTAACCAAAACAATAAATTTTTCTTTATTTTAAAAAAATATTTATTTTTTTTTAACTTAGGTATAATTTTTTTTATCCTAACTAAATATTTCAGTGATTTAATAACCTTGCATATTACTTCAATCAAAGTTAATTTTTATCAACAAAATATTTAATAACTAAATTTATTTCATTGACTCAACTAAATTTTTTTTCTCAGTGTGTGTGAGATACGGTAAACAATCTAAGAAGGCCTTTCTTACATTGTTTACTGTAAGAAGGGCCTTACTGTAAAAAGAAGGCAATAGAATAGCACAGACTTCATGTGTATGCGTGTCTTATACTCGTACGCATATGTTTCTGATACTCGTACGCATAGACCAGATCATAACTATATGAATGCCCTTTAAATTTAATAAATTACACTAATTTATTAATTAATTAATAATTAATTATTTTTAAACATTAAGCTCTTTTTATTTAAGCTAAATTAAGGTGGATCATGCATGTAAGACCGTATCATGTTGTGGGTTCCTTGGTGGTATTTGTATTATTGCAAATTTTTATAAATTAATACACTCTATATGTCTCTGTGACATCCCATGGAACTATGCCCTTCAAATCAATATAATATTATTAAAACATTCTTAAATTTAAAAATTATAAATCTTAATGTCATTTCTATTATTAAGGTTAACAACCAAAATTAGTTCCATGCGATGTCCCGAGTCAGCGGTTTCACAATACCGGCTCATTGCGAAAACTCAACTGTCAACTGTATCTAAATGTAAAGGAGAGACAGAGAAGAATGGTAAAAGAATTCATTAGTAAGCAAGCTAATGAACTTTTAGGAAGTTAAACGACTCCTGTCCTGGAAATTTTGACTACATGTCGAGGTTTGATTGGAGCTTCCATTTCTCGATCGCCCGGGCGCGAGGTAATAAAAACAAACCTCTACGTCACTACACTGCCTTTAGTCACAACAAGACGGCAACTGCAAGAGTCGGCTCTGCCAGGTCCACTGGAAAAATCAGTGTTACTTTAAATCTTTATTACTTAAGTTATTTTAATATGAAATATTAGTGAGTAGATTAGAGCCCTATTTCACTAATAAATAAAAATAAGAAAACACTAAGATATAAGATTCAATTTTAATTACTAAATTAAATCAAAATCAGTTAATAGTGATAACGAGTGTAAACTTGAGATCTAAGGTGAATCAAGGTGACGTTCGAGGTAATATACATGGAATAATGGTTATGCAAGTTAATTTACGTTACCGCATTTAAAATTGAATTAATTATTATTACATTACAATCTGCTGAATAACATAACAACAATGGAACGATGTCAAGAGAACATATTTCACGAAGAGGAAAGTTCCTCTGATTCTGATGATACTGAAGATGAAGATTATATAAAGGCAAAGACATATTGGAGACGTAGAATAGAATTTCTCATAAGAAAACTAAAGATCTCTAAGTTTCGTCACTACCGCGATTTAGAACACTATATAAATTCGATAAAAAGGATCTGCTCTGATATACCTGATTTTGCGGATAAAATATTACTTGATGAGATGCCCTTTTAGCGATTAACGGCTTAATATTCGATTCTACAAATGATTTAGAAAATTACCTGAAAGAGTGTTTTCGATACCCAAACATATTTGGACATTTTTGTGATGAAATAACAGATTGTGTATATTACAATCAATTACAAAAGGATCTTTCAATATTTTTCCAAGGGCTTAGTGACATTGAGAATGAAGCTTACTCTACCTACTATAATCCTAAATACTCTCAATCTATTTTTAAAACCCACATATTGAACCGAATACGAAAAATTACAAGGGACGTTTATATAGGTCAACTGTCGACAGACTTGAAGGACAAGGTTTCAAAAGCAGACCCAAAGGACTTATTCGATGCATACCGAATAGCGAACAAATTTTGTTCCATCGATAAAAGGAAAATAAAAAATTACAAACGTATGAAGGAAATTAAGGGTCAAATAGAACCTGCCGTAATAGACGCTGACACTGGAGAGGTAATCGTGTCAATCTATCGAAGAAAGGTAAAGAAGGATCGATCAATTATGCCTTCTCTTTTAACCAAGGCTAAACCTTCTGATACTGAAACAGAATAAAAAATGGATCAAGGAAGCAAAAACTCGGAATTACCATCACAAAAGGATAACGTAGATGGGCATAGACCGGCCGAACCCACGGCCTCAGATCTCCCTATGAAAACAGTGATCTTTCTAAAACGTCAATCTATAGATTCATCTTCCTCATCAGAAGATGAAATGCCTCATCCTTACTTTCAATCTACTATGAGGAAATCATTAGCAACCGAAGAAGAACAGAAAAGTTATAAGGATATAACGAAAGAACTTCTAGACGAACTCAACCGAGGATCTTATTTCTTCATGAATACTTACCTCAGAAATCCCGACGAAGAACCCGAGGGGGAAGGAGAAATGGAAATTGAACAACGTAGCGACTCTAGCGATGATGGCACAATAGAGTGGGAGGGTGGACAAGGAAGAATATTTCCTGAAACAAGAGAAATAAAATCTTTCACTACCAAAGTAATAATTCAAACCAAAAAGAAACTTAATAAAATTAAAATTAGATCAATTAACATCCGTAAACGTAACTTAATTCAACGGCAGTTTAAATCAATAATAACCAGAATTTCATTTAAAGGCCAAGGAAATAATCACATAGATTCTAAATCAATCTATAAGGAGAAATATGCCGGGTCCGGACAAGCCGAACCCACGGCCTCTAAAAGATTATCAAATTCACTAGAAAGACCAAATCCAATTCGCAAAATACTAAAATCCTCGTACATGCAAATAAGCCAAGGGAACAGCCTTAAAAATTATTTAAGGTTGGACCAAAAACTTGAGGGGGAAGGTATAGGAAATAAAAATGAGCCTCCTGATAAAAACTACTATCAACCTCTCTATATCAATTTTACAAACAATAAGACAAATAAACCCTACCTGCTGACAAGAGAAACGAAAAGTTTTATATCTTCGATGGACCTTCAAGGAAACGCACCTCTCTTGTCAAAAGGAAGTATCAACGATGAAGAAACTCTTATAATACAAAGTAAAGAAAAATATCGTAGAATATTAAAAGACCGGCCATCACTAACGAGTTTAACAAAGATACTTCTTATTTTACTATCCGTAAATTACAACCCCAATCGTATGACGTGTGATTGGAGAATAGCCATTTCTACTGAAATGTTTCCATTAGTATATTAAAATTTCATAACTTAATTTTCGTTGAAAGATTATAGCTTCATAAATTAAGGTTAACTTCATTTATAATTCCATATTATTTAAAATATATTATTATTTTCTAATAACACTAATCTCGATTTTAATAATCTAACTATTTTTAATTAAATTACTTGATTTCATATATCCTGATCTATAAAACGAAAACATATGTAAGTGTTACTTACTTAAGTTTCGCACAATGTCGATTTCACGAGGATCCATCTATATATACTTTAGTTATGACTTAGATCGCATTATAATGCGCGAACAGTGATACTTGAATATTAATACAACAAATCAATATTTCTATAAATAGTTAACTTATATTAATTTTTGATATTTTAGAATAAAGTTTATATTGCGTATATAAAATACTATTTGAGAAGTAGTGTTTATATATACGTATAGTGAAAATTAAAAGTTAATTTTCTTTAAAAATTAAAATTTTTATAGTACTTTAACCTAATTTTTCTTACAAAGTTCCTTTTTTGTATAAAAAAATATACTGGTGAAATTTCGTTAAGGAAGAAAATTTTTATTATTTGCTCAAATATATTCAATATATTCAAACGAGTGACAGAAATCGAACATGTACAACTGGATCGGAGACGCGTAAATACTAACTATACAGAACGACGATACCGACAGTGACATTATCGAAGTGTGCGCACGGCGTAACTTGGTGCACGTAAGTATAACAGTACATACAGCCAGTGACACCGGCTACATACGGCAGTCAACTATATGTGACACTGCTAAGGTGTGTGCACAGCGTAACTTGGCACGAACGCGTGTAACACAGCGAACAGTAATAAGATTTATATACATTGATGGCATTTAATTGTAACACAGATATGAGCACGGCGAACTCAATTCGACAGTACTATTTAAATCGAAATTTCTGATACAACGTGAATCAAACTATAAAATACTTTATTTAATTTAAAGATCGAATAATTAAAGAAAGAAATTAAGTTTGAAGTAAATTATCAATTTATTCGATTTGAGAGAATAATTATATATATATAGTATAATATTTTAATGAGTTAGTTGAACGCATATATAATATATATATATATATATATATATATATATATAGTATAATATTTTAATGAGTTAGTTGAACGTATATATATATATATATATATATATATATATATATATGTTCAACTAACTCATTAAAAAAAAAAAATTATGACAATAGTTCATATCAAACTCTACTAAGTAAACATATTTATAATAAGAAATAACAATTTTTTTCACATAGTTAATACAAGTAAGAAATATTAAAATAATAATATTTCAATACGACAGAGGTTAATGTTAAACGACATATCCTTATAGATTATATGTATGGATGTATATATACGTACAGTACCGCTCAAAAGTTCGTAAAAAAATTTTTTTTTTTTAACTCAACTTCAAACTGCAATATTTCGGAAACGGCTCGATGAATTTGAAAAATCTGGACGGCGTTTGAAAAATCAGACAAAATACTATCTTTTTGTGTCCTGCCAAATATTTTTATCTTATTTTTTAACTCTATTTCTAATGATAGAAAAATTTTTTATTTTTACGAATTTTTAAATTTCAATCAATCAAATGTAACTTTTTAAGAAATTGATAAAATTAAAAAATTCGAACGCGACTGAAAAGTAGAGTGAATTTCCTAAATCTTTATATTTAATGATTTTTTTGTATCTATTTCCTGCGTGTAGCTAAAAATGCGCAAAAATGGAAAGTACAAGAAAATCAGTTTTAGATATGATAATATTTTCCAATATCGCGGGTCTATTTTTGTTTACATTTCAGCATGTGTTCAAATCTGTAGTTCGTATATACATACGAAGAATCAAATTTGTAAATAACTTTAATTTATTCAAAAAAGGACACTATCATTTATAATAATTGTGATAAAATTTGTGATAATTTTGTTAAAAGTATATACAATACCGTTCATTAGTTCGTAAAAAATTTTTTTTTTAGAAACTCAACTTCAAACTGCGATATTTCGGAAATGACTCGATAAATTTGAAAAATCTGGATGGCGTTTAAAAGATTAGACAAAATACTATCTTTTCGTACCTTGCTAATGTAAACCAAAATTGACTCGCGACATTGGAAAATATTATCATATCTAAAACTGATTTTCTTGTACTTTCCATTTTTGCGCATTTTTAGCTACACGCAGGAAATAGATACAAAAAAATCATTGAACATAAAGATTTAGGAAATTCACTCTACTTTTCAGTCGCGTTCGAATTTTTTAATTTTATCAATTTCTTAAAAAGTTACATTTGATTGATTGAAATTTAAAAATTCGTAAAAATAAAAAATTTTTCTATCATTAGAAATAGAATTAAAAAAAGGGATAAAAATATTTGACAGGACACAAAAAAATAGTATTTTGTCTGATCTTTCAAATGCCGTCCGGATTTTTCAAATTCATCGAGCCGTTTCCAAAATATCGCAGTTTGAAGTTGAGTTAAAAAAAAAAAAATTTTTACGAACTTTTGAGCGGTACTGTATGTGATCATACATATATTATATATTAAATTATACCTATGTTATATCAATAGTAGCTTATTGAAACTTTTCTCTTTTTACTTTAACAATAGATATTTGAAAATATTTCAATAAATAATAATAATAATAATAATATTCACTCACACTAGAACAATAATTCGTATTTTAACCATAGAGTAGTTTTAATTATATTTACTATTCTATTATACTTAGGCCAAATGAGTTTCGTCATTAAAAGGATAATAGTTTTTATTCACGATTGATAGTATGTACGGAAAGTTTATTAACTAAATGCTGTTAAATATATATTTTCAAAAATTCTAAAGAATTTTTATAATAGTAGTATATGGACTGGTATAGCGAGACATATCGATTTTTTTGCACCTGTCTCTCCCCCATTGTTTCGCTCCCCCTGTCTCGACCCCTTGTCTCGCTCCCCTTTACATGTCTGGCAGGTATAAAGGGGTGGTATAATCGTGAATTGATTTGACCCACTTTCCCCTCCCCCACCTGTCTGGGTGAATAAGGTGTCCTCTCTCCCGCACCTGTCTGAGGGTGTTATAGTTTCTATGGTGACCTTGAAACCCTTAATGATTTGCATCTTCTGTCTTTTTTCTTCAGCCGTAAGTATAGTATATATGTATGTGTGTATGTGTATATTTTTAAATGTGAGTAACATTATAAAAATTAAATAAATAAGTAATTAAAAATCATATAACATTGTCATGAAAAATATTAATATAAAAAATATATTTTATAATATTAAAGGTCTGAATGTTATATAGTACTTTTTATCTATTAATTGTTATTTCTTACGTATAAACTTTTGTTGGTCCTAAAAAGGACCGTATGTAAGTATATGAATTTTTTTTTTAAATTAAAATTTTTTGTATCCTTTCCTTTCAGGAATAGAATAAGTGTTTGTTGAGAATTCATCAGAATATTGTTTTATAGGTTGATGATGATTGATTTTCCTTCTTTTTCTTATCGTCACCTTGTACTAAAGGTGTTTTGGCGGTGTTGGAACTATTTTGACCCATAGTGTTAAACGCGTGATATACATATATGATAAGAGACAAATTATTTATTGTAAAAAGTTATTATTTAAATGAATATTTTCATTTGTGTTATGTTTTTTATTATGTCTTTGAGAAAGTTCAAATTTTACTGTTTCTTTTTTATAATGTTCCTTATATTTTTCTCTTTTTATAGCACTGTCTGTAGAACGTAATGAAGCGATCTTACCTGTGCATTGCCCCATGTCTGTTTCGAGCAATCGTTATAAAATAAATGAAGAATTATTGAGAAAGGTGGTTGTTTTTATAGTTAAAAAAAAAACAAGTCATTTACACAATTAACGCAATTGATTAATATTAACATATATTTTTATACAGGAATCATTACATCCCTCAAATCTTTTACAATCATCGGTAAACTAAATGCGGATATTTCAGATAAAACAAATTTTAAATATAAGTTTTTATAATGATCCGTATCATCTACCATATTTTCTGTGACGTAACCTTCTAATTCGATATTGAGAATAGAATAATATTGTTTAAATGATTTGTAGTCGTTAAGAATTACTTTTGCGTTGTCCAGTCCTTTTTGTCCATGTTTATTTTTAAAAAAGTCTAGTATGTGATCAGTAGTACGGTTGACCTTACCGACACGCTCGCTTAAATCGTTGAGAAGAAGATCTACCAAGACACTTTGTTGACAAAGACCTTCGAATGTTGACTGTTGCATGACTATACCTGATGGATGATTGAAAGTCTTCCTCTTTTTGCAGAGCGATTGTCCTGGAGTCTCTTCTTCTTCCTCGGAGACGTGTATCTCGTTTGGGTGAGGTCTTTCGTCAATGCTGATAGATTTGGTGCCGTATGATGTGGTGAAATTTAAATCATGATTGGTTAGAAATAATTTAGTCGGTCTTCCGAAATCTTGATAAAAAGAATAAGAATTATGAAAATAAGCTGTAATGGCGTCAAATTGATCTTTGAGAAAATCCCAGCTACGGCGATCAAGAGAGATACTTTTGTGCGAGCCACCTGATGAAACTAGTTTAATAACTTCGTGATAGTATCCGCCGCTATATTCAAGACCGACACAAATTCTCTTTGAGTTCGACTTATTGAGCGCATAGGTAGTAGATAATAAAAGGTTTGGCAATTCCGGTTTTACCGGATGGCGTAATTCACAAGGAGCCATTTTTATGTGTTGCTCTATCCGAAGTTGATTTTGTACTGAAATTTAAAAAAAACATTTTACCTTACTGCGCATATGACAAATCAGAATGTAGAGGGCGGTAAATACTTTTATAATAGGGTAGTAACACCTGGTCTGTATATTAGGTGTGCAATACAAAATATATATATACAAATTAAATAAAAAGAAATATTATTAGGGGTGGATAAATTTTATAATAGAATAATAACACCTGATCTGTAGACCAGGTGTACAATACAAATATATATATATATATATATATATATATATATATAAGTACAAACTATGTACAAAAAGACTATTATAGGTAGGATGGGAGGGTGAAGTAAAGGTAAGTAAATAATTATAAATTAATTTTCATGTACACAAAAGAAGATTTATTCACATATAAATTTCAAAATTGACATTGATTGCAGTTAAATATAAAACACACGTTTGATTACAATATTTTGAAATAAAATTATGAATATTATTATGTTTATCTTAATATCTTAACCTAGAAGTACATGTTTGATTATAAAGGCCTGAACCTCGAGAACGTTCTCCGGCGAATGTACTCGCCCGCTTACATCTTTTGCGCTTAATTTTATTTAAAATTCTTTTATAAAAATTTTCAGCTATTTTATCATTTTTTTTCGTGTTATTTGAAAAGAAGCTACAAAACGCGCGTAAACTAGCACCGCTACACATATAATATAGAAACATAATAGTATACTGGCCGCAACACGTCGAATCGATGCTTTGCAGTTTCTTGGTGCTCCATCGAAAAACTTTACAGTTTCTTCTGAGTCTTTCAAGATGGTATTTCGAGACTGGTGGGTAACCGTAACTATCGAAATACGTTCCGTATCCATTTTTATCGATATACATGGCCACCCAATGCGTACCAGGTTTGGTATGATCATCGGTATTACACACAACAGCAACCGGTGTTATCATTACATTCGGAATTCGATCTGCTGCGTATACGCCAATTGTTTTGGCTTTCAGCCCTTCCAGGGCCCTCATTATCTGACTGGTGTTCATTTGTATTATTTTCCTGTGTCAAACTACAATTCTGATCATCATCACTCGCGTATTCTATGGTTTTATCGTCGTCGTCGTCATCGTCTACTTCGTCGATTCCCGTAAAAGTCACACTTGATCCAAATCTTACAATGTTATTTTTCTTGTAAGCAAGTTTTTGAAGAGAGTCATAGAATAGTTCACAACTTCTTTTAGGCAGATTTTGTTAAGATTCTTGAGGGAGTAGTGAATAAAGCCACTCTCTCAACAGATGTGATCTCTGCATGGCACAGTACTCCCTTTTATAGAGGTTTTCTTGGCAAGCGTGAAAACAGCATACTTTCTGGGAAGAAAACTGTCTTTGTAAGTCGGTAAAGCCTGTGGTGGTGTAATCCTCTATATTTATAACGTTACGTGCCATAATAGATTCTATGTATCTAGCCTTTTCAGCACCTCTAACGTAAATTCTTACAGCATTTCTCGCTATATTGTAAAAATGATACCGTAATTTGCGTAGAATAACGTCACCATCGAACCACTGTAAACCGTGTAGACGTGACGACACGTAATCGTTACTAGTTTTTATATCTTCTGGTAAATTATCAAATTCGTAGAGTGGTGCTATTATCCAATGACCGATTACTTGTTCTTGCAGAGAAACTACTGCCACTTCTTTGGGTAAAAATTTATTATCTTTATCTCTTAAGCCTTGAATATCTATTACGTAATCCATCGTGGTGAAAACGCGAGCTCGTGTGTACTACTACGACTGAGTGTAAGAAGCAACTAGAGCAATGAGAAATGAAACGAATGGTCTTATAATGTTTCTCCCACCATTTTCTCCACCCCTTCGACCTTAGGCATTAAAATCCGTAATAATTTGTCTGTTTGAATCGATTTCTAGCACGTTATCGAATTCGGCGTAAACGATGCAATTGATTGTTTCCCTAAGAGCCTGCTCAAAGCGAACTTCAATGCGCAGAGCACCCGAGCGTACGAGATTCCAATGTGATGAAAAATGAGCCTACAAATCAGGCGTCAAGTCGAATGCAAAGAGACAGTAACCTTCTGGATAAGAAGTTCGGCTAACATCGATACCCTCGTTGAGAAAATGTATACCAGTACCGGAGAATAGCGTGTGATAAGCGTCTATATAGAATTTATTATTTCCTGTGTATTTTGGCTGTAGGGGTTTGCTTGGTATTTGTACTCCATCGACGTAAAGAGAGAGAAAATTGATAGAATAATGTTGAAAGTTGAAAGGATTCAATTGACGATTGCCGTTGAAGGCTCGGTTACTCACAAAACCTATGATGATCCTTTTTGGCAACTGGCCCAATATAACATTATCAAGAGTGTCTCCTAAAATTCCGCTATGTAAAGTGAATGATCTCACTTCCACTCTTGTTATTGGGTATTTTGCAGTAGTTTTGTTCAAAGCATTAGCATGAGCCAATAGTATGGCTGGACTTATTTTAGCTCGACGGACGATTAGCGTCGCTTCTCTGATGCGCACTGAAAATTTTCCGTCATCGGTAAAATCCATCAAACAAAACGCGGCCTTGCTACGAACGAGTCTCACTCGCATCTCAACACCGTTTACCAAAAATTTACCTTGATTAAATACATCGCAATGGAGGTGGCCAATCATATCGACAACCTTATCACCAGCTGTAAAGTATTGACGATTCCGAGAACCGACATTGGCCCCAACTGTTCCGGTAGCAATTGCTGGTGATGCATCCATACATTCTGCTGTGTCCGCATACCAAAGTGCGGAGGTGAGGTGTGATGTTAAGGCAGAAGAAGCGTAATTTAAGAGCGTTTCTATGTACACTGAAAAAAATTTTGCCTTTGGAGATGTCGATGACTTAAGGGATAAAGACTTTTCAAAATTGGAAATTGATCCTAGCGTCAGCTCTATCAAGGTACAAAACCCTCGGTCAACACACCATTTAGATTTCGAGTGATCGTCAGTTTCGTTTTGCATGTATTCGAACTTAGAGTTTATTTATACGCTTGTACGAATTGAAATAATACGAAATGTAGAGTTATGAAATGTTGTTTCTTTCATGAAATCAATAGACTCTAAATATCGAGATACCCAAAGACGAAATTTCTTTCAGTGTAAGCTCTGTAAGGATAGGCGTTGTTTGGGGGTGAAACTAACTTTGAATTGAAAAAGATGTCCGTTTGCTCGAACAACGAATGTAAAAAATTGTTAATAGGAGCAACTTTTGCATTCTCGGCGTCGGTTCCCACGGGTGTAATTTCCACGCTTACTTGCAACATTGTATGCGCTAGATCGATGTAATGCTCGGTCGAACTAGGAACCAAAAATTCTAAAGGTGAATCGCTTTCATTGCTGAGAGATGATACAGGTTTGTAGTAGAGAAAAGAACTGCTTTCAATCGATGTTTGCGTCGGGGGAAGAGTAAAAATATCTAGTTCGCTCTTCATACCTTCACCACTGCACGCGTGTAGGAAAGCCATTTTTTTAAAATGATTTATTTAGGTCCAAAAATGTCAGATACACTTCTCAATACTTTCTTTTTCTTTCGCCTTGATGTTTTCTTTTTCTTGCCTATACCACGCTTATTTGTCTTTCTTTTTGTCTTTCTTTTCTTGCTCGATGCGTTGTGTGCGGGAACACGAGCTCGCGTTGACTGTCGTTTGCGCTTAGCAGTAACAGCTTTATATCCACTACCTTTCATAATATCGGAAATTTTATTAGCTGCTTTTCTTTTTAAATTTCGACCCGACTCTCGAGCACGCGTGTTGGGAGACTCTTTAAAATTCGCTCTCTTATTCGTCACGTCGTCTAGCACGTTCAAGCCTGTTCGGACGGCTTCCTTGCCTACTGCCTTGGCCCCACTGGCAAGATATGGCACAATTTTTCTAAATAATCCTCCGAGAAAGCTACCAATTCCAGAGCCTCTTTGAAACGTTGAATTAGAGTAAACGTTTTTAATACCGCTTCCACCACCACCAGCCTGCTCGTCGTAGTAATGAATATAATAACTCATATCGCTACGTATTTAACGACTACGCTTGAAATGAAGCGTAACCGTCAGCGTTCCATACTCAAATGGTATTTTACGCCCATGCTGATCTCTTATATCGATAACAATATTTCGAAAGGTATGATGTAGTAGAGGTATGTATTGAATCGGTGCAAACTGTTTGACAACGGTTGATCCGAATTTGTCCTTTGAATTTTCTAGGGCTACAATGCGTAAAAGTGCCGTTTCCGTATCACCAACTGCATAAGGTTCGCATATGTCTGTGTAAACGTAGAGCTAATCGGGTATGGCCCGTGCTAAACTAGCTGGTCTATTGCCCACATTTATACTTGTTCCTGAGTTGGAAGTGACAAAAGTTCCTGTTTCTCTGTGGACAATATCTTCAAAACCAAAAATTCGACGAATTTTTTCGTTGAAAGTCGTATAGTGCGGCTCTTCGCAAATGCAAATCCTTTTTAAGGTGTAATAACCTTTCTGAAACTCAGTCGGTTCAAGCTTCTGATGTTCACGCGCCTCGTGTACTTTATTTATTTCTTCCGCAAGTTGTTCGATGCTACTGTATACGCCATGAGGAAAATTACAAAACCCATTATTTTTCGAAACTTTGGGCTTAGCGCTTCCTAATTTGAAAGTATAATAAGCTTCAGGTTCTTGAATATGCATAATAGTACAGGGTATGTGTATTTCGGCTAGACCGACCTGCCAGTTACCAATTAATCTAATTTCACGACATAAATAAGTGGTAAAACAAGTAGTCGTATTGTCGGGAAAATAGCGCATACTACTGTTACTCGGTAGTACTAAATAAAAATCATCTAGATTATCCATTATTTTTAAATTCTTTCAACGTCTGATGCTTTTATCCAAGAATTAAATTTATCCGGATATCCTTTCCACTTTACAAATAGCTGTTTTTTATTTCCGCTTCCTTTGGTCCGAAGAACTCGTTCAATCTTAAAATTTTGATCTTCCAATAGTCGTTGTGATCCTACAAAAGCCAATTCTTCTGTATAAAAGAAACCGTCAATGTCCTCTTCTTGTAAATCTTGTAACTCGTAGGTATAAAGATTTTGCCTGATAGAAAAGCGTTTAACTTTAAATACTTCCTCGCTATAATTCTTCTCGAATCCTTTCGCAAAGGTTCCCTTAGAGCGACTGATCCTCACGTAGTCACCAACCTCGTATTTACGGTTTTTTATTAGCCTTTGATTTTTTCTTTGCTGAAGAGCGCGCCTTTGTAAATTCGCTCGTGCCTCAGCTGCGTTATATAAATTAACCTCTGGAGGTTTCATCTTTATACCTGAATGTACTGTATTGTTGTATGCATAAACTATCTTTTGTATTACATCGATGTACCTATGTGTATTGCGATGTGTGAAATATCTCCAAACACGTTCTTTGAGAGTTCGATCAAGACGTTCTACCACTGCCGCCTTAATGTCCGGATTTCTTGCCGCTCTAAACTGTATGTCATATTTTTTAAGAGTATTTTGCAAACCTGCACCAACAAATTCTTTACCTTTGTCAGTTTGTAAGTAAACAGGTGTACGACCATTGGCTCGCTTAAGAATCTTCTCTAATACAGCTGATACAGTATGCGCTGTTTTATCCCTCAGTGGTTCTACCCATGCATACTTACTGAGCACGTCAATGACTACTAGTAAATACGAATAACCGTCATTTTCTTTTTTAAGACTTGTTAGCTGACACAAATATGCTTCCCAAACGTCATCCACGTTAGTTACGTTATAGTGTAATCTAGGAAATTTTTTTCTTACAGGGCGGTGAAGAGTATAAGCATCTTGATTATTTAACCAGTCGTGTATTCGTTTTTGTTCTTTTTCTCTGTTTTTCAATGATTTACCCTTTATATTTACACGTATTAAATTTCGCGCTCCTGCATAACCTGCTTCGTGCGAAGGGTCGTAATACTGATTTTCCAAAGACATTCTCTTCATAGGTTCGCTTTGAGCCACTTTTTCTTAGCAGCATGTCTCGTTACGGGTGGAGTAAATACTGGTGATAACATTTTTCGTTTAGCAGTATTTAAAGCAGACGTTAGCCTATTAGCAATTTTTAGAATTTCCGTGTTTCCGATCAGATCATTAGGCGTTTCTGAACTCCCGATAAACTTTGCAAATTCAAATCTACTAATAGGCGCTTCGTCATCATCCTCGATCTTTTTCTTTTTCTTTTGCAAAACATCGTTAAGCAATTCTGCTATGTTAGACCGTGGTATAAGTTTTCCATTTACGATAACGCTTCCAGTACTATCCCATTTTAATCGATCTGGCTCAAAAGTTCGCCAATGTTTTAGTAAAAGTCGTGCTTTTCTAGCATAAATTTTAGGCACGTTATCGAGTATTTTTTCTTCTGTTAGAGGTGTCAGTGTAGCTTCGATTTCATCAATATCTCGACCAATTTCACCATCATCCATACGTTCGTTATCTTTGAAAAATAAATAACGCCTTAAAACTTGCAAATAATTTTTACACTTTTCTCGCTCACTGCTAAAACTTTTAGAATTAATAATTTTATACATTTCCGAATCAAGCCGTGTTAAATTATCACCAGGTGTCTGTATAGTTTTTCAATATTTTCAGTTGTGCTATTTGTCGAAGAATTAATTATAGGCACAGCTCCTCCCTGCTGCTGCCGGAAAAACCTTGTATTTGTTCCAGAGTTTTTTCGGGGACAATGACCATTTTTGAGCGCGTTCCATAATTTTTGTTTTGCTTTGAAAGAAAATTAATTTTTGTTTCTAAAAATTTGGAAAAAATTGTACCTATCAGTGGGGCCAATAGAAGTGGTAAAAGAGCCACCACTCTGAATTATAGTACGTTTTTAGCTTTCAGCACCAGCACCACCAGCTGTTTTTCTTCCACTTTTTTTTAGTAAAAGTGGAAGAAAAACAGCTGGTGGTGCTGGTGCTGGAAAGCTAAAAACGTACTATAATTCAGAGTGGTGGCTCTTTTACCACTTCTATTGGCCCCACTGATAGGTACAATTTTTTCCAAATTTTTAGGAAACAAAAATTAATTTTCTTTCAAAGCAAAACAAAAATTATGGAACGCGCTCAAAAATGGTCATTGTCCCGAAAAACTCTGGAACAAATACAAGGTTTTTCGCAGCAGCAGCAGGGAGGAGCTGTGCCTATAATTAATTCTTCGACAAATAGCACAACTGAAAATATTGAAAAACTATACAGACACCTGGTGATAATTTAACACGGCTTGATTCGGAAATGTATAAAATTATTAATTCTAAAAGTTTTAGCAGTGAGCGAGAAAAGTGTAAAAATTATTTGCAAGTTTTAAGGCGTTATTTATTTTTCAAAGATAACGAACGTATGGATGATGGTGAAATTGGTCGAGATATTGATGAAATCGAAGCTACACTGACACCTCTAACAGAAGAAAAAATACTCGATAACGTGCCTAAAATTTATGCTAGAAAAGCACGACTTTTACTAAAACATTGGCGAACTTTTGAGCCAGATCGATTAAAATGGGATAGTACTGGAAGCGTTATCGTAAATGGAAAACTTATACCACGGTCTAACATAGCAGAATTGCTTAACGATGTTTTGCAAAAGAAAAAGAAAAAGATCGAGGATGATGACGAAGCGCCTATTAGTAGATTTGAATTTGCAAAGTTTATCGGGAGTTCAGAAACGCCTAATGATCTGATCGGAAACACGGAAATTCTAAAAATTGCTAATAGGCTAACGTCTGCTTTAAATACTGCTAAACGAAAAATGTTATCACCAGTATTTACTCCACCCGTAACGAGACATGCTGCTAAGAAAAAAGTGGCTCAAAGCGAACCTATGAAGAGAATGTCTTTGGAAAATCAGTATTACGACCCTTCGCACGAAGCAGGTTATGCAGGAGCGCGAAATTTAATACGTGTAAATATAAAGGGTAAATCATTGAAAAACAGAGAAAAAGAACAAAAACGAATACACGACTGGTTAAATAATCAAGATGCTTATACTCTTCACCGCCCTGTAAGAAAAAAATTTCCTAGATTACACTATAACGTAACTAACGTGGATGACGTTTGGGAAGCATATTTGTGTCAGCTAACAAGTCTTAAAAAAGAAAATGACGGTTATTCGTATTTACTAGTAGTCATTGACGTGCTCAGTAAGTATGCATGGGTAGAACCACTGAGGGATAAAACAGCGCATACTGTATCAGCTGTATTAGAGAAGATTCTTAAGCGAGCCAATGGTCGTACACCTGTTTACTTACAAACTGACAAAGGTAAAGAATTTGTTGGTGCAGGTTTGCAAAATACTCTTAAAAAATATGACATACAGTTTAGAGCGGCAAGAAATCCGGACATTAAGGCGGCAGTGGTAGAACGTCTTGATCGAACTCTCAAAGAACGTGTTTGGAGATATTTCACACATCGCAATACACATAGGTACATCGATGTAATACAAAAGATAGTTTATGCATACAACAATACAGTACATTCAGGTATAAAGATGAAACCTCCAGAGGTTAATTTATATAACGCAGCTGAGGCACGAGCGAATTTACAAAGGCGCGCTCTTCAGCAAAGAAAAAATCAAAGGCTAATAAAAAACCGTAAATACGAGGTTGGTGACTACGTGAGGATCAGTCGCTCTAAGGGAACCTTTGCGAAAGGATTCGAGAAGAATTATAGCGAGGAAGTATTTAAAGTTAAACGCTTTTCTATCAGGCAAAATCTTTATACCTACGAGTTACAAGATTTACAAGGAGAGGACATTGACGGTTTCTTTTATACAGAAGAATTGGCTTTTGTAGGATCACAACGACTATTGGAAGATCAAAATTTTAAGATTGAACGAGTTCTTCGGACCAAAGGAAGCGGAAATAAAAAACAGCTATTTGTAAAGTGGAAAGGATATCCGGATAAATTTAATTCTTGGATAAAAGCATCAGACGTTGAAAGAATTTAAAAATAATGGATAATCTAGATGATTTTTATTTAGTACTACCGAGTAACAGTAGTATGCGCTATTTTCCCGACAATACGACTACTTGTTTTACCACTTATTTATGTCGTGAAATTAGATTAATTGGTAACTGGCAGGTCGGTCTAGCCGAAATACACATACCCTGTACTATTATGCATATTCAAGAACCTGAAGCTTATTATACTTTCAAATTAGGAAGCGCTAAGCCCAAAGTTTCGAAAAATAATGGGTTTTGTAATTTTCCTCATGGCGTATACAGTAGCATCGAACAACTTGCGGAAGAAATAAATAAAGTACACGAGGCGCGTGAACATCAGAAGCTTGAACCGACTGAGTTTCAGAAAGGTTATTACACCTTAAAAAGGATTTGCATTTGCGAAGAGCCGCACTATACGACTTTCAACGAAAAAATTCGTCGAATTTTTGGTTTTGAAGATATTGTCCACAGAGAAACAGGAACTTTTGTCACTTCCAACTCAGGAACAAGTATAAATGTGGGCAATAGACCAGCTAGTTTAGCACGGGCCATACCCGATTAGCTCTACGTTTACACAGACATATGCGAACCTTATGCAGTTGGTGATACGGAAACGGCACTTTTACGCATTGTAGCCCTAGAAAATTCAAAGGACAAATTCGGATCAACCGTTGTCAAACAGTTTGCACCGATTCAATACATACCTCTACTACATCATACCTTTCGAAATATTGTTATCGATATAAGAGATCAGCATGGGCGTAAAATACCATTTGAGTATGGAACGCTGACGGTTACGCTTCATTTCAAGCGTAGTCGTTAAATACGTAGCGATATGAGTTATTATATTCATTACTACGACGAGCAGGCTGGTGGTGGTGGAAGCGGTATTAAAAACGTTTACTCTAATTCAACGTTTCAAAGAGGCTCTGGAATTGGTAGCTTTCTCGGAGGATTATTTAGAAAAATTGTGCCATATCTTGCCAGTGGGGCCAAGGCAGTAGGCAAGGAAGCCGTCCGAACAGGCTTGAACGTGCTAGACGACGTGACGAATAAGAGAGCGAATTTTAAAGAGTCTCCCAACACGCGTGCTCGAGAGTCGGGTCGAAATTTAAAAAGAAAAGCAGCTAATAAAATTTCCGATATTATGAAAGGTAGTGGATATAAAGCTGTTACTGCTAAGCGCAAACGACAGTCAACGCGAGCTCGTGTTCCCGCACACAACGCATCGAGCAAGAAAAGAAAGACAAAAAGAAAGACAAATAAGCGTGGTATAGGCAAGAAAAAGAAAACATCAAGGCGAAAGAAAAAGAAAGTATTGAGAAGTGTATCTGACATTTTTGGACCTAAATAAATCATTTTAAAAAAATGGCTTTCCTACACGCGTGCAGTGGTGAAGGTATGAAGAGCGAACTAGATATTTTTACTCTTCCCCCGACGCAAACATCGATTGAAAGCAGTTCTTTTCTCTACTACAAACCTGTATCATCTCTCAGCAATGAAAGCGATTCACCTTTAGAATTTTTGGTTCCTAGTTCGACCGAGCATTACATCGATCTAGCGCATACAATGTTGCAAGTAAGCGTGGAAATTACACCCGTGGGAACCGACGCCGAGAATGCAAAAGTTGCTCCTATTAACAATTTTTTACATTCGTTGTTCGAGCAAACGGACATCTTTTTCAATTCAAAGTTAGTTTCACCCCCAAACAACGCCTATCCTTACAGAGCTTACATAGAAACGCTCTTAAATTACGCTTCTTCTGCCTTAACATCACACCTCACCTCCGCACTTTGGTATGCGGACACAGCAGAATGTATGGATGCATCACCAGCAATTGCTACCGGAACAGTTGGGGCCAATGTCGGTTCTCGGAATCATCAATACTTTACAGCTGGTGGTAAGGTTGTCGATATGATTGGCCACCTCCATTGCGATGTATTTAATCAAGGTAAATTTTTGGTAAACGGTGTTGAGATGCGAGTGAGACTCGTTCGTAGCAAGGCCGCGTTTTGTTTGATGGATTTTACCGATGACGGAAAATTTTCAGTGCGCATCAGAGAAGCGACGCTAATCGTCCGTCGAGCTAAAATAAGTCCAGCCATACTATTGGCTCATGCTAATGCTTTGAACAAAACTACTGCAAAATACCCAATAACAAGAGTGGAAGTGAGATCATTCACTTTACATAGCGGAATTTTAGGAGATACTCTTGATAATGTTATATTGGGCCAGTTGCCAAAAAGGATCATCATAGGTTTTGTGAGTAACCGAGCCTTCAACGGCAATCGTCAATTGAATCCTTTCAACTTTCAACATTATTCTATCAATTTTCTCTCTCTTTACGTCGATGGAGTACAAATACCAAGCAAACCCCTACAGCCAAAATACACAGGAAATAATAAATTCTATATAGACGCTTATCACACGCTATTCTCCGGTACTGGTATACATTTTCTCAACGAGGGTATCGATGTTAGCCGAACTTCTTATCCAGAAGGTTACTGTCTCTTTGCATTCGACTTGACGCCTGATTTGTAGGCTCATTTTTCATCACATTGGAATCTCGTGCGCTCGGGTGCTCTGCGCATTGAAGTTCGTTTTGAGCAGGCTCTTAGGGAAACAATCAATTGCATCGTTTACGCCGAATTCGATAACGTGCTAGAAATCGATTCAAACAGACAAATTATTACGGATTTTAATGCCTAAGGTCGAAGGGGTGGAGAAAATGGTGGGAGAAACATTATAAGACCATTCGTTTCATTTCTCATTGCTCTAGTTGCTTCTTACACTCAGTCGTAGTAGTACACACGAGCTCGCGTTTTCACCACGATGGATTACGTAATAGATATTCAAGGCTTAAGAGATAAAGATAATAAATTTTTACCCAAAGAAGTGGCAGTAGTTTCTCTGCAAGAACAAGTAATCGGTCATTGGATAATAGCACCACTCTACGAATTTGATAATTTACCAGAAGATATAAAAACTAGTAACGATTACGTGTCGTCACGTCTACACGGTTTACAGTGGTTCGATGGTGACGTTATTCTACGCAAATTACGGTATCATTTTTACAATATAGCGAGAAATGCTGTAAGAATTTATGTTAGAGGTGCTGAAAAGGCTAGATACATAGAATCTATTATGGCACGTAACGTTATAAATATAGAGGATTACACCACCACAGGCTTTACCGACTTACAAAGACAGTTTTCTTCCCAGAAAGTATGCTGTTTTCACGCTTGCCAAGAAAACCTCTATAAAAAGGAGTACTGTGCCATGCAGAGATCACATCTGTTGAGAGAGTGGCTTTATTCACTACTCCCTCAAGAATCTTAACAAAATCTGCCTAAAAGAAGTTGTGAACTATTCTATGACTCTCTTCAAAAACTTGCTTACAAGAAAAATAACATTGTAAGATTTGGATCAAGTGTGACTTTTACGGGAATCGACGAAGTAGACGATGACGACGACGACGATAAAACCATAGAATACGCGAGTGATGATGATCAGAATTGTAGTTTGACACAGGAAAATAATACAAATGAACACCAGTCAGATAATGAGGGCCCTGGAAGGGCTGAAAGCCAAAACAATTGGCGTATACGCAGCAGATCGAATTCCGAATGTAATGATAACACCGGTTGCTGTTGTGTGTAATACCGATGATCATACCAAACCTGGTACGCATTGGGTGGCCATGTATATCGATAAAAATGGATACGGAACGTATTTCGATAGTTACGGTTACCCACCAGTCTCGAAATACCATCTTGAAAGACTCAGAAGAAACTGTAAAGTTTTTCGATGGAGCACCAAGAAACTGCAAAGCATCGATTCGACGTGTTGCGGCCAGTATACTATTATGTTTCTATATTATATGTGTAGCGGTGCTAGTTTACGCGCGTTTTGTAGCTTCTTTTCAAATAACACGAAAAAAAATGATAAAATAGCTGAAAATTTTTATAAAAGAATTTTAAATAAAATTAAGCGCAAAAGATGTAAGCGGGCGAGTACATTCGCCGGAGAACGTTCTCGAGGTTCAGGCCTTTATAATCAAACATGTACTTCTAGGTTAAGATATTAAGATAAACATAATAATATTCATAATTTTATTTCAAAATATTGTAATCAAACGTGTGTTTTATATTTAACTGCAATCAATGTCAATTTTGAAATTTATATGTGAATAAATCTTCTTTTGTGTACATGAAAATTAATTTATAATTATTTACTTACCTTTACTTCACCCTCCCATCCTACCTATAATAGTTTTTTTGTACATAGTTTGTACTTATATATATATATATATATATATATATATTTGTATTGTACACCTGGTCTACAGATCAGGTGTTATTATTCTATTATAAAATTTATCCACCCCTAATAATATTTCTTTTTATTTAATTTGTATATATATATTTTGTATTGCACACCTAATATACAGACCAGGTGTTACTACCCTATTATAAAAGTATTTACCGCCCTCTACATTCTGATTTGTCATATGCGCAGTAAGGTAAAATGTTTTTTTTAAATTTCAGTACAAAATCAACTTCGGATAGAGCAACACATAAAAATGGCTCCTTGTGAATTACGCCATCCGGTAAAACCGGAATTGCCAAACCTTTTATTATCTACTACCTATGCGCTCAATAAGTCGAACTCAAAGAGAATTTGTGTCGGTCTTGAATATAGCGGCGGATACTATCACGAAGTTATTAAACTAGTTTCATCAGGTGGCTCGCACAAAAGTATCTCTCTTGATCGCCGTAGCTGGGATTTTCTCAAAGATCAATTTGACGCCATTACAGCTTATTTTCATAATTCTTATTTTTTTTATCAAGATTTCGGAAGACCGACTAAATTATTTCTAACCAATCATGATTTAAATTTCACCACATCATACGGCACCAAATCTATCAGCATTGACGAAAGACCTCACCCAAACGAGATACACGTCTCCGAGGAAGAAGAAGAGACTCCAGGACAATCGCTCTGCAAAAAGAGGAAGACTTTCAATCATCCATCAGGTATAGTCATGCAACAGTCAACATTCGAAGGTCTTTGTCAACAAAGTGTCTTGGTAGATCTTCTTCTCAACGATTTAAGCGAGCGTGTCGGTAAGGTCAACCGTACTACTGATCACATACTAGACTTTTTTAAAAATAAACATGGACAAAAAGGACTGGACAACGCAAAAGTAATTCTTAACGACTACAAATCATTTAAACAATATTATTCTATTCTCAATATCGAATTAGAAGGTTACGTCACAGAAAATATGGTAGATGATACGGATCATTATAAAAACTTATATTTAAAATTTGTTTTATCTGAAATATCCGCATTTAGTTTACCGATGATTGTAAAAGATTTGAGGGATGTAATGATTCCTGTATAAAAATATATGTTAATATTAATCAATTGCGTTAATTGTGTAAATGACTTTTTTTTTTAACTATAAAAACAACCACCTTTCTCAATAATTCTTCATTTATTTTATAACGATTGCTCGAAACAGACATGGGGCAATGCACAGGTAAGATCGCTTCATTACGTTCTACAGACAGTGCTATAAAAAGAGAAAAATATAAGGAACATTATAAAAAAGAAACAGTAAAATTTGAACTTTCTCAAAGACATAATAAAAAACATAACACAAATGAAAATATTCATTTAAATAATAACTTTTTACAATAAATAATTTGTCTCTTATCATATATGTATATCACGCGTTTAACACTATGGGTCAAAATAGTTCCAACACCGCCAAAACACCTTTAGTACAAGGTGACGATAAGAAAAAGAAGGAAAATCAATCATCATCAACCTATAAAACAATATTCTGATGAATTCTCAACAAACACTTATTCTATTCCTGAAAGGAAAGGATACAAAAAATTTTAATTTAAAAAAAAAATTCATATACTTACATACGGTCCTTTTTAGGACCAACAAAAGTTTATACGTAAGAAATAACAATTAATAGATAAAAAGTACTATATAACATTCAGACCTTTAATATTATAAAATATATTTTTTATATTAATATTTTTCATGACAATGTTATATGATTTTTAATTACTTATTTATTTAATTTTTATAATGTTACTCACATTTAAAAATATACACATACACACATACATATATACTATACTTACGGCTGAAGAAAAAAGACAGAAGATGCAAATCATTAAGGGTTTCAAGGTCACCATAGAAACTATAACACCCTCAGACAGGTGCGGGAGAGAGGACACCTTATTCACCCAGACAGGTGGGGGAGGGGAAAGTGGGTCAAATCAATTCACGACTATACCACCCCTTTATACCTGCCAGACATGTAAAGGGGAGCGAGACAAGGGGTCGAGACAGGGGGAGCGAAACAATGGGGGAGAGACAGGTGCAAAAAAATCGATATGTCTCGCTATACCAGTCCATATATTACTTACAATTTCTATGTAAATGTCATATTTTTTTTTACTTTTTAAAATTGAAATTAATTAGCTATAACGATTGCTTTTCTTTACATTTTTCCTTACTATTTCAAACACAAATTATTTATTTCTCTTAATTACCCTATATTTCTTTTTCCCTTATTTTTCTTTAATTATTCTTATGATATTTGTGTGGAATTTTATTCACATTTGTATATTACTTCTATACAAACTTTTTATTAACTACTCTAATGAATTAGAAAAATTAAAATATAAATTTAAATAACATCGTGTTCATTCACTGGATCAACCGTCCAGTTACTAGTTGTCATTTTTGGTAAATATTATGCTATAATAATAAGTCATGACGAAATTCAAAATTCCAACAATCTTATTTCAAATCTTCGTACTGGGAACATTTTATATTAGATAAATTATTCAAAATCCAATTTTAAAATCGTTTAACGAATAATTTATCAATTCAATTGATATTATATTACTTTTACCTAATATATGTAGTCACTAAGATACATATATATATATGTATATCCAATATATGTATTCTGTATTCTATATATACCCCCTATCTGCTTTTAGACTCTTACGTAATTCACATAAAATTAATATAATACAAATAATTCCTATTTTTAATTCTTTTACGTCTTTATATAATATAACAATAGAATATAACACACATAATAATATAATAAAGAAGGTTAACCTCCTAGTTAAAACAATTGAAACTGAAAATACTAATCGAAAAACTCCCATCATGACGAATAAGCGAGAAATAATGAAAACTCTAGCCGCTGAAGAAAAATATTTAATTATTTCAAATAACCACTTCCAAAATTAATGAATAGGAAGATGGGGTAAAAGCAAACAAAGAAATGCATAAATAGAAATTATTTAGAATAACACTATCGAAACATGGCCAACTACCGAGATTTTAATGACATCAATTTTCGTATACCAACCTGAATTCACACAGGCCCTACCCACTTGAACATCAACAATTTCTAGTATCCTTATTATCCTCCTTGTCTTCATTATCCAATAAGCCAAAAAAAAAACAAAAAAAAAATACCGGGTCCGGACAGGCCTCCGAAAGATCACAAAATTTAATAAACTCCAACCTAGAATCATATAAAATTCTTCGTATGATTTCGGAAATCAGTCTAAAAGTTGTTCAGAAATCTCTTCAAGATCGGACCAAAAACCTGAGGGGGAAGGTAAACGCGAAATTGAACACTTGAATAATAACGTGTATCAACACTTCATTGTCGATCAAAAACAAGACAAAATCGGATAAAAAGAATCTTGTACGAAAAGGAACAAATGATATCATACGAATGGCTCACAAAAACAAAAGGGGATCTCTCTTACTGAAGAAAAGTATAAATCACATAGAACTGCAAAAGATCCATGAATACAACATCAGTTGTATAGCCTGTGATTGAAGAATTATTATTAACCAAACATCAATTCATATAGAAACAAATCTCGTAAGTGAGCTCATTTTTATTTATATATTAAGAGGAGGTCACGTATCTCTGTCCTTTTCTAATCAAAGAAATGATTTTTTTACAAAAAATAATAACTTTATCAAAAAATGAAGAGAAAGCCGCATCGTGTATCAAAAAAGCAATATTTTCTTTGATAACAAAAAATTAATTTTATTGCTTCGTTCTCAAGAAAACCTTAAAAAACCAAATTGTCCTCCCTAACCTCTATGATTTAAGTTTTTCAAGGTTTTCTTGAAAACGAAGCAATAAAATTAATTCTTTCTTATCAAAGAAAATATTGCTTTTTTTGTTACGAGATGCGGCTTTCTCTTCATTTTTTGCTGGAGTTATTAGTTTCTGTAAAAAACTCAATTCTTTGATTAGAAAAGGACAGAGATACGTGACCTCCTCTTAAAACGTTTTATTACGTTAAAAGTCTCATGCTGTTCTCATAGAAATTCATTTTTTTTTTTGGAATCACTACTTGTAGTCTTAAGCCATTTACTAACTAAATAAATATACATTCAAAATTTATCAAAAGGGCTTTATAATAACACTAATTAAAAACGATTATTAATTCTTGAATTAAGTAAAACCACTCTTAAATTGTCCTACTCATCTCTAACAGTTACTAATATTACTAAACCCTTTGTGTCCCTCGAAATTTTAAAATTTTTCTGTTACTACCATTTCTTTCTGAATAATAGATATTTTAATAGAAACCCATTATTATCTATTCTCCATTTTTACTGGAAAGCTAATATCTACATTTTACATTCCGCGTTCAGTAATAACTTCTCTCATTACTATTAAAATTGTCTTTTATTTATTTAGTTTTTTTTTCCTTTTTCCTTTCTTATTGGAATATTAACACTTAATGTATGTGTATACACACATAAAAGCGAAAGGTACTAATAATCAATCAATTATACAACCTCTATACTTAAACACGTCTCCTTAAATTATTTTTTTTGTTATTCGCACGTTTTATCTATCTTTTCTCAATATAACTACCTTAACCCTAATTCATTCCTATAGTTAAAATCTTAATTTTATTTAAACTCTCAGTGAATATTTTTCATGAATATCTCTCAGAGTCAATTTTTACAACATTAATTATACCTTTTTCATAATTTTCTGATTGCTATAATAACCGAATAATCAGATTGTTTTTTTTAACTAAAATATTTATTTCAATGAGTTTTTCTATCCTTAAATTAAAGGTATTACATAACAGCTTTTTACATAAACTACTTTTGTTACTGTTCCTAAATCATAATATTACTATACAATCTAATATAACACATTGTATATGCTATATTTTGTATGTCTTGAAATTAAATTTTATTGCATTCTTATAATATATCTCCTCTTATCAATTTTAGAATAATTTTAAATAGTTCACGTTATATGTTATATCCGGTTTGGTACCTATACTTATGTACAAGAGCTTTACTATAATATCCCTATACTATTCTTTTATTTCCAACTTCAGTCAAATATAGTTTTAAATTTTACGTTAACATTGCTGTCTTGACATATGCTTGATTGACTAAAATAAATTATTTTTGAATCAGCAATTTTCAAAGTGTCATCTTCACAACCGATGAGTATATATTATCTAGCATTTATTCCCGTTAATAGCTCCTAAGTACTTAGTTTTCTCTATTTCTCCCTTTTAAAAAATTCAATTAATTAATACATTATCTATTAATAACACAATACACCATATATATTATGTATTTTTGCATATACTTCTTTACAAATACTGCAAGTTCTAGTATTTTTTTTATACACCACACACAATCAGTGTGTGAATTAGCACACATAAATTTGCAGTGTTGACAGTTAATTTTAAACGAATTGGCTTCAAAATTTTTAGAGTAAATCATGCTTTTTATTAGTTAAAATCGAAGACTTATATAAAGATACTTTCAAAAATTTTGAACAAAAATTGTAAATTTAGAAAACTTTTATGTCGATATTTTACATAAAATTATATCCCAAAGTTTCATCAAGATCTGTTATTCGAAGCTCATAGCCTCTTCTGGTAAGATGAGTTGTTGATTCAACACACAAAAATGTGTGTAAAAATAGCAACAGCCGAATTACACACGCAAGTGTGTTATTTCAACACACTTAAATTTGCAGTGTATTATATGTCAGTATAATTCTGTCTTTTTTCTTGTTGTGAGTTGTACAGTATGCTAGTGCAGGCAACCCTAACAGCACAAAATGTTTCAAAAACGTTTTAAAAACGTTTTCTGGTGAGCTTATATACGTTTGTAAATTCCGACAAAAATACGTGTTTAAAACGTTTTTAAAACGTAAAATATGTCCGCATATTTTAGATTCTCAAGAGTAATATAACGTTTATGGACCGTTTAACGGTAGGCCGGAGTAGAACCTGATACCGACCGAGTAACAATTAAGTTGTTTGTTATTTACTCAAGTTTTAATCGGTGTATCTTCAAATTAAAGGTCGAGTACAATAGATATTATTATTATGAACATCTATGCACAAGAAAAAAAATATCTACTGGTTTGTTTTTGAGAAAAATATGTAACGCGAAAATATTATAAACATAAACTTTTACTTTGGCGTTACTTACTTTTCTCAAAAACAAACCGGTAGATATTTTTTTTCTTGTGCATAGATGTTTATAATAATAATATCTATTGCGCTCGACCTTTAATTTGAAGATACACCGATTAAAACTTGAGTAAATAACAAAAATGCCAATTAGACAAGGACAGCGAATCTAGCCTGCTCTTAAAAAACATTTAGAAAACGTTCTCTTGATGAAAATTTACATTAGCTTAAATGTCCAAACGTTTTATTTTATAATCATAAAAAATTATTATAAAGAGAAAAAAAATTATATCAAATAAAACGTTTTTTAAACGTTAAGGAAACGTTTGGATATTTAAGCTTACGTAAATTGTCATCGAGAAAACGTTTTCTAAATGTTTCTTAAACGTTCCCTCCTCGCTGCGCTCGGGGGCAAACCATACGCAAGCATTTGATGATCAACTTCTCTCCCTTGGTTAATAATATACTATTAAGAAGGGGCCGAACTATCTGTCTCTGTCTAATAGCGTTTTTCATTATTTATATAAACACTATCCTTTATAACAAGAAAAAAATAGCAGCCCCTGCTAGATATTAGTATAATTAGTAAATTTTGTAATAACAATCAAATTTTTTACCGCATAGTTTTTGACTAATTAGAGACCTACTAGCTATCTAGAATATAACCTATCTTTTTTTGGTAGGTCTCTAATTATTCAAAAACTACGCAGTAAAAAAATTTGTTTGTTATTACAAAATTTACTTATTATACTAATATCTAGCGGGGGCTGCTATTTTTTTCTTGTTATACCGGATAGTGTTTACATAAATGATGAAAAACGCTATTAGACAAAGACAGATAGTTTGGCCCCTTCTTAATACGTAAAATATGTCCGCATATTTTAGATTCTCAAGAGTAATGTAACGTTTAAAAAACGTTTAGAAAACGTTTTCTCGATGAAAATTTACGCAAGCTCAAATATCCAAACGTTTCTGTAACGTTTAAAAAACGTTTTATTTGGTATAATTTTTTTCTCTATATAATAATTTTTTAGAATGATAAAATAAAACGTTTAAAAAACGTTTTAGAAACGTTTGGACATACATAAGCCAACGTAAGTTTTCACCGAGAAAACATTTTCTAAACGTTTCTTAAACGTTCCATAAACGTTATATAAGTCTTGAGAATCTAAAATATGCGGACATATTTTACGTTTTAAAAACGTTTTAAAACGTTGTCCAAATTTACAAACGTATATAAGCTTACCAGAAAACGTTTCTAAAACATTTTTTAAACGTTTTCGTGCTGTTAGGGTACTTATTCTTTTAGTTAATAAATCTAGCTATATGTTCATATACTAACCAGTCGAGCTAGTTAATTTTCTACCAGGGTACATTAAAAAAATATCTATTATTTATGATTATTAATGTTCTAATCGCATTAATTTTAATAACTTTTTCAAATATTTTTTTTATTTTATCGATAACGTGTAATTTTTTTAACAAATTTCAATTCGTAATGAAAAACTATAATTTTTGTTTCTAATTCATAAAAAACTACTTATTTATTACTGAGTTATAAGCATAAATGTTATTTTTCCCATAAGAGCCCATGTTAAATTTTCAAATTTCTATAATTTTTTTCTCTTTTATTTGTTCGATAACCTTATATTTTTAATATTTTTATAAAATACTTGTAATTTATATTTTTTTTTTGGTATTTTTTAAAAATAATATCTTTATTAGAAAGGGTTGTCGCACCGAGCCTCCTTAAAATTAACCTATTAAAATTGGGTCCTTGCATGAAAAAATGCATTATATTCGTCAGATAAAATACGAAAAAAATAAAAGATCCGTATTTTTTTGTTTTTTAAAATATGATGAATTGCAAAACTTATAACCAGTAGAAATGAATAAAATTTCAATATATATATATATAGATATAGCGTCAATGTATATGACGTTAGGATTGCTAAAACAACCGTGACGTCACACAATTTTAACTGTCTCTATCTCTTTGAGTTTTCATTTTTATGATATAAGAAAAAATACGTCTTTTATTTTTTCTTTTTCTAAATGACGTACACCGAGAAACTTTTTGGGGCGAGAGACCTCTGTAGTGTAGGGCCAGGCGCCTCTATAAAGTAAATGAGTCGTCCCGTCTTGAGCATAAAGGTCTGAGACCTTTGTCACCGAGGCCGTACGTTTATTACGTTCGGCTGATGTATACATGGATTCGGTTTTTCCCGGCTTTATGCCTTCAGTCTTCAAAATAAAGGTCTCAGACCTTTATACGCAAGGCACGACGCCTCCTCGAATCGCTCGATTAATAAAGGTCTCACACCTCAAGATTAACTGAGGTCTCTCGCCTCAAAAAGTTTCTCCGTGTATATAATGGATTCAAAAAAAATTTTTCATGCAAAGACCCAATTATATCGTCTAAAAAAACGCCTAAAAATTCGCGACCTTGTTGGGGCGCGAACCCACGACTCACAAGCAACAAATATAGACGCTTATAAAAGAACACTTCTGGGTTAAGTTTATGTTCCAAAAACCTGAGTAACACTTTGACATTGTTTGTATATCTATGCATATAAAAAGTATGCTATATATATAATATATACAGATATAAAAATACATTGAAATTTAGTGGCGCCTTCCAGCGGCTAAATTACAAAACTACTCATTTTCGGAACATGTTCTCCATTTAAAAGGACGCTTCTATAACAGTCTATATTCGTTGTTTTCTAACCAAAAAATTCATTTTTCTGCAAAACCTAATAATTGTAGCAAAAAATAAGAAGAAGGCCCCATTTCGTATAATAAAAACAAGGTTTTCTTCAAAACAAATCGATAAAAATAATTTTTCCGCATCAAAGAAAATATTTCGTTTAATGATACAAGATTGGGGCTATCTCCTTATTTTTTGCTACAGTTATTAGTTTTTGCAAAAAAAAAATAATTTTTTGGTTAGAAAAGGACAGAGATGTACGACCTTAAGCTTCTATAAGCGTTTTACTTCATTGTTACGGGTTACGAGGCATCGACGCTATTACGCTACCGAACGCTTGTTACGGGTCGTGATAATTTCATATATTTATGGTTTATTACTATAAACATTTTTGAAATACTTACACCGAGAGACTTTTGCACCATAAAAGATAGTGCGTTTTAGAAACGCTCTACAAGGTGGCGCGCATGCACAATATTTTTGGAATATGCAAGATAAATATCGATGCGGCGCCACCTTGCGCTGTGTTTTACGATTAATGCACCAAAAAAAGTGATGCATGCATTATAAAATGTAATATGATTTACGTAGCAGAAGGCATCACTTTTTCTAGTGAGGGCGCGCGTCAAGTTTATTGAGGCAAAAGTCTGTCCGTGTATAAGGGGCTATTAACAAATTACGTAACGCTCTTTTTTACAAAAATGGACCCCCTCTTCCTCTTATGTAACAAAATTATTTTACCCCCCCCCCTGTATAGTAATTACGTAACATAAATATTTAAAATATAGTTGAGAATTTTATAATTTATAATATGATTTATTAAATTTATTATAATCAAAAAAATTAATATAATAAAAAGATTTACGTTAATTAATTATAAATAATTAATAAATATTATTCAACTCAAATTTGCGTATATATAAATTTTAAAATAAATATAATAATTATAAATAGCGACGCCATCATTAATAATATCAAATAAATACTGTCTTGACTATACATAAATCTACATTGATATCTTGAAGAAGAATGATATCTCGAAGCAAATAGAATCAACTTGCTTCTAGAGGAAATAACCTTATTTTTATATCCATTGAAGTAAATATCTGGTTAAAAATATAAACGAATTTTTTTCCAGTGATATCTAAAATATATTATAAAGGAAAAAGAATTTAAAAAGATTTTCAATCAATAATAAATCCACTCGTATCAAATGGATTTATTTCGAATGAAGACATTTTGATGTTTGAAACAAGAACCTCACGATTTCAATTTAAACATTTAGTTACTTCAATCTAAAAAATTTTATTTTGCATTAAAACGATCACATCACATTGGAGTTTTCCCTTGTTCCACAAAATCTTTTTTCTCAATGTACTTATTAGTAAAAAATTTTAAAATTTCATTCCTTGACAATTCACACCCTTAATTCAATATAATATTGGACTTATTATTCCCGCAAAAAT
Source organism: Anastatus disparis (assembly GCA_017163975.1). Taxonomy (NCBI): domain Eukaryota; kingdom Metazoa; phylum Arthropoda; class Insecta; order Hymenoptera; family Eupelmidae; genus Anastatus; species Anastatus disparis. Next base: position 10,784,254 of record JAFFSR010000347.1, read on the forward strand.
TAGTTCATGAAAGTAAAATCTCTCAAAAATATCATCAACACTATAGAACGAAAAAGTTTTTGAAAAAGCATGTCTTATTTATATTGCGAGGTGTACACGTACACGTATCAAAATAGAGTTATAAAATCAAAAAAAAATTCAAAATAATCAAAAATAATTAAAAATTCATCGAAAATAAACGCAGGTGGTAGTGGGATGTTAGCACGCTTTGTTGAGAACTAATTAAATTTTACATTGAAAACTTTTTTTTTGTTTCGTAACACGCATCTATGACCCCCTATAACCCAGTATAATATTTAAGCCACCCCCCCTCATGGTGTTACGTAATTGGGATGTTGCATGAATTTTTGTTTCAAATCCATTACATCCGTTATTAAGAAAATGTATTTTTTCTTTTTTCATGAAAATGAAAACTTGAAGAGATAGAGACAGTTGAAATTGGTGTGACGTCACGATTGTCATTTTGCCACTAGCAATCGTGACGTTATTTATCATAGCGCTATATCTATATATATCAAAATTGTAATAACTTATATCGGCTGTAACTTTTGCAATTCATCGACGAACGACCCCTAAATTAAAATAAGACAAATAATTAAATAATCATGAGTAATTTATACTAATCAAGAAAGAATAAAGATCGGTAGAATAATTTTCCTTATATAAAAAAATTAATTATTTCATATGAGTAAATAATATTTTATCAAAAGATTATCTAATTCCTCATTTATTAAAAATTAAATTTTTCATTAATTAAACAATAATTTTTTTACAAAAAAATAAGTGTATATGAAAAATTTATTATTAAATAATTTATTTGGTGAGGTTAGGAATATACAACATACTGATATATACTTATTAATAAATTGATCAGTAAATCTAATAACTAATTTAATAGATGCATTCGATTCAATAAAATTATTTTTTCCATATAAAGCATTTTAAGTAAGTAATAAACTATTATAATCAATCATTTAAGGTAATTAAAATAAAAGACTACATAAAATTTGAAATACACTCAATTCTCGCTATTACGAGCAGCTCGGGAATAATTTCTCTCGCTATTACGAGCGTGAAAGAGGCCCCCACTACTCAAAAAATGCTATGTTTAGAATAATGAGCGAAACAATACCGAACGAATATAAACAATAACTATATCGATTGTACAGTCGTTGGTAACATATTCTATGATAATTCTTTTTCTGCAATTTCAAAATAACGTAATCTTACTGGATGATTCCGTTAGTTCGCTCATTTTTATAGGTTAATTTTCAAATTTTGAAAAAAGAATTATCATAGAATATATTACCGTCGACTGTACGTGTGTAACCGTTTAATTTTCATTAAAATGAGATCGTTTATTTAATTAATTTATTTTTAGTTTCATTCTTCTGAAAACATTCTTTGTATGGCCCAAACCATGCTTCATTGGAGTCAAGATGTAAATCAAATTTCATATGCGGAAAGAGCAACGCTGATAAAAGATATTGCTCTTGACATTTTTTTCAAAAGCAATGAAAATAGCATTTAATTTTGTTTTATAATTGTTCAATTAATATTTTTTTTTTTCATAGTTAGTTTTTTATTGTAATTATGTTTTGTTTTTTCATGTTGATACGGTCAATTTACTAATAATCAACTGAAAATAAAATTTTTTTTTAAAGCACATTAATTTGATGTTATGTAATTAAAATGTAGATATAGTACATTACGTAACGGGTATGGAAAGGCTTTATTTGCGAAACGAGAAGTTTACGGTCCGAACCGAAGGTGAGGGTCGTAACGAGTTTCGTAAAAAAAGTCTTTCCATACCAGTTGCGTACAGTATTTTTCGCCATGAGAGCCAAAAAAGAGCAACGAATTTGCGATTTTAGGGTTAGAATGGCGAAAAAAAATAATATAAATAAAAATAAATGATATAAATAAAAATAAATAATTATAAATATACATATATAATGATAAAAATATAGATATAGCAAAAGATTATATATTATTTAAATCGTACATTATACGAAATCATATATTATTTAAGAAGTACATTAAGGTGGCTTTAGCGATTTTTTATAAAAAATAGGATGTTTAGTAAAAAAATACTATGAAAAGTAGAAGTCATTACGATTTCAAAGCAATTTTGAAAATATAAGGTCAACACCCAAATTTGAGAGAAAAAAATTATTGAAATTTAGAAATTTAACACGTGCTCTTACGGCAAAAATAGCATTTATGCTTATAACTCATTAATAAAATTATATTTTTTTATGAACCAAACATGAAATTGTAGATTTTTTTATTACGAATTTAAATAAATTAAGAATACGTCATGTCATCAGTGAAATAAAAAAGATATTTGAAAAATTGATGAAAATTGATATGATTACAACGCTGTCGGGCGTGAATTGCCAATATTTGCTGTCAACTAATAAAATTTAATATAAATTATAAATATAGGAATTGATTAAAAACATTTTTTTAAAAATTTAACTAAAAGAAAAAAAATGTATTTTATCCTTTTTGTCGGGGCCCCAGCTTGATACGGCACCAAACGCTGGAGCCACCTTAATGCGCGTCGATAGGGAGGGAACATCAACTCTCATTGCGCGCAAAAAGGAGGGAGGTCGAATTTTCGAGCAGGACATGAAGAGAAATAAATTAAGTAGTGGGGGAAGAAGAGGAAGTATTTTGCTCGCTTTAGCAAGACAAAAATGCTCGTTTTATCGAACGCTCGTTATAGCGAAACTCGTTATAGCGAGAATTGAGTGTAATAAATATTGTAGTTCTTATACAATTTAATATTGAAATATGTACTTTTAGAAAAACTTAAATTGAAAATTATTAATTTTGCATTATATTCACCTCAAAATTTATCCAGCTTACCAATGTAAAATAAAAATAAAGCACAGTAAATGTGTTAATGTATAAATATAAATTTTAAATACATAGATTTGTAGATTTACGCATTTATGTGTGTAAATTTTCACACTAACTAGATCATGTATGGAAAATTACACATAAAATGTGTATACTGATGCTTTTACGCAGATAAGTGCGTTTTTTACGTATTAACCTTTAGGGGACGGGAAAGCCACTATAGTGGCTCGACCATGGATAGACACTTTACATATGAGTATTTCCCAATATTAGAAACACATATTATGTGTTTTTTATAGAAAATACTTAGAAATTGAAAATTTTAAATTCCCTGTCCTCTAAAGGTTAAAACGTGTAAAACGACACACTATCAGTGTGCGAATTTACACTCATAAATTTGCAGTGTAGATACCAATATATATATATATATATATATATATATATATATATATATATATATATGAGTGATTCTACAAAACCTTTAACTTTTTAGAAAATTCTAGAGTGCTGAATTAGAAACACTATAGCTCAGCTTCTTGAAGAGGCACACGAACATAACACGATTCAAATTAATGATTTTAAAGCCAAGAAATATATCCTGGTATTTTTGTGAGAGCACATAAAAAGTTATTCTGAATATTTTGTAAAATTATCGAAATGAGGGGCCATCATATTATATAAAAATGCAAAATTTTCGAAGATTTAGGGAAATATTTAATTTAATATATTAAATAATCAAAAAAAAATCATAAGAAATTATTTTTTGACTTCATTGCGAAGAATTTGAGCCAGGATAGACTTATGTGCTTGACGAAAACATTGACCTATCTTAAATTTTACCAAAAAAGAACTACGTATCTTCTGCAGGCTGCTACTCAACTTTTTGAGCAGGCACACAAGTTTGACTCGGCTCAAATTCTTCGTAATGAAGTCAAAAAATAATTATGATTTTTTTTGATTATCCAATATATTAAATTAAATATTTCTATAAATCTTCGAAAATTTTGCATTTTTATATGATATAATGGCCCCTCGTTTCGATAATTTTACAAAATATTCAGAATAACTTTTTATGTGCTCTCACAAAAATACGAGGATATATTTCTTGGCTTTAAAACCATTAATTTGAATCGTGTTATGTTCGTGTGCCTCTTCAAGAAGCTGAGCTATAGTGTTTCTAATTCAGCACTCTAGAGTTCCCTAAAAAGTTAAAGGTTTCGTAAAATCACTCATATACATATATATATCGGTAAAAAAAACTAAAGTTATGAATATAATGTTGTTTATAGTCTTATTTTTCAAAAAGTGCTTCTAATTGAAACGTGAATAATTCAGTCTAGAAATGTCTTAATTTCATAGATTCACAATAATTAGAGTAACGTAGTAATTCAGTCTAGAAATGTCTTAATTTCATAGATTCACAATAATTAGAGTAAAATAGCAAGCTTCAGCTTGCTATTTTCAGAATAAAAAAATAATAATTAGAACCAAACTTATGCTTATTTCAAGACTGCAAAAGCGTACAAAAAATCACCATCCTTCAGAATTCAGATAATTTTTTATATCCTTTTGATACTCAGCTTTAAACAAGCATAACATTGGTTCCATTTATTATTTCTTAATTTTGAAAACAGTAAATTAAAATTTATTTCTTTTACTTTTATTCTGATTATTATAAAATTATTAAAGACATTTTTAGACTCAATTATTTACATTTTAATTAGGAGCTTTTTTTTTATATTTGTTTTAAAAAAAACATCAAAATTTTTATTTATTTTTTTTATTGGCAATCCAACTTGGGATGTGTCGTCATCAATATGGTGATGTGTGCATCTGCTACAAATGTAGAAAATACACGTAAAAATTAACCAATAAAACTGAACAGAATAACGGAATCATCCAGTAAGATCACGTTATTTTCAAATCACAGAAAAAGAACTATCATAGAATATGTTTCCGTCGACTGTACGTTATCAGAGATTTTGTAGAGGTGAAAAAATATTACAATCAAATCACATATTAAAATGTGGGAAAACAAGTATTACTCCTCTAAACATTTTTACGAGGAGAAAATCTCATTCTTGGATTGTTTTTCCATTAATCTAAAAAAAATAATTTTTTAATTTATTTTTTTACATTTTTTACATATAATTCTTTTATGTTATACTTAGATGAAACTTTACAATATAAATTGTAATGTGGACTTTCCAAAATTTGAAAATTTCTGTCAGATTTTATTTCTTATCATAGATAACAGCAGTGACACATCCAGGTTATGTAATATTTATTTGTAAAATGTCTCTGAAAAAATAACATTTTCCTTTAAAATTGTATAATTTATCATTTTAAAATATAAATTTTTTATTTACTACTTACATTACAAATTATAATGTAAATTATATATGAGCAGCTGATCAGCTGCTGATGCTTTACAACAATAATTGATATTTTAAAAATATTTACGTTACGTTTGGCTATTGAAACTTTTAAATTATTGTTTAAAACTTGCTCTTCTTCAGAAAACACAAAAAACTTTCCTCATCACCTTTACAATTAATTAAAAAATCGGTAAAAACTAAGATTTTTCCTATACCGTGCGTGTATTCTCTACGTTTGTAGCAGACGCACACATCGCCATATTGATAACGACACATCCCGTGTTGAATTGCTAATTTCATTTGATTGTAAAACCGATAAAAATAGAATATTCTTCATCTAATATATGACTTTATGACTTCAGTTTTTCAAATTAGACCACATCGTTCTGGCTTTACTCATATTTTGGTACCTAAAAATATATCCCAATGTTTCATTAAGATCTGCGACTCGCATACCAAAAACTTTCCTGGTCAATAAATAAGATATTTGGGTTAAAAAAGGGGTTGTGGGGTATTTATAGGTTGGATGCAATTTATTTTATTACAAAAATTAGAAATTATGGAAATGAAATTTTTGTTTTTATAAAAACTTATAATTAACTAACAAGGAGAGTACTCCACCCCGGGAAACGAATTTGATTCAAACATCAGGATATGATTTTTTGATGAAACAAAATGAACCCGTGTTTTTTCTTTTCGTTGAGTAGGCACCCTAAGCAAGGATATATAGACATTTATTCGAAAATATGGTAAATAAAAACCTTTATAAAAACTTGCATAACCAGAGAACTAAAACTCTTACAAAAAAATGCATGAAAGATAAAACGAAGCACAAATTAAAAACTTCAATTTGAGCTTTGTTGCATTGAAAAAGCTTCTGCAGTTCGAAAATTATTCTTTATTGAATATTATCATATATTTACTTAATAATTTTAGCATATAAAATATGATCAATTTTTAATGTTATTTCATTAGCATATTTTAATCGTCTGCAACTTTTGAACAGCTTTTTTTGCAGCTTAGCTTAAATTAAAGCATTTAATTAGCGCTTCATTTTATATTTTATGCATTTTTTTGTAAGAGCCTTAGTTCTTTGGTTATTCAAATTCTTATAAGGACTCTTATTCATTATACTTTTGAAAAAACGTCAATATTCGTGTCTAGAGGGTCTATTCGATGTAAACAAAAAACACGGGCTCATTTTTTTTCATCAAAAAATCATATCCTGTACACTGAAAGAAAAACCCGAATCCAAAGTTGCGAAGTTGATCGTATTAGCTGCATGCGAACAACATTCGAAGCATAATAATACATAAAATCGTAGTAGGTTTATACGTAATCATAATGCAGTCAATCATTGCGACCGTCTGTACAAGATAGTAACGTGAATTCGAGTAGAGCGCTGCGACTGTATTGCCGGGTCAATCGCTTCGACTCGTCGGCATCTCCCATGCCAACAACCGAAATCGGGCACACGGAAAAAAATTTCATCGAATACATGCAAAACGAAACTGAACTTGATCTTACTCGAAATTCGTAAATATGAAATTCATGAGTCATCGCAATAGCGCAAGCGCACGGCCGAGCTACCTCAACTCGGCTCTGGGCGTCTGAGACCCCGAGAGTCATTATTCTTGATTTCCGCAATACCTTTGAATAAGTGACTCCGACGTTAGCGGAATAAGTGCAAGAATTCGAGAAAGTTGTTATATATATTTCGTCCGTTAGTAGAAACAGCAACAAACACATACATACTCTATAAAAGCGCCGTCACTTGACTCTCGGAGTAATAGAATATGTATGCACTGTGAATAGCCGGATCTCGAATCTCAACGTCTGAAACGTCCAGCGCGAAGTTAATCATCATTCGATATACGATTGAATCCAGTGGATTTTAGAATATTAGATTTACGATTATCCTCGGATAGACCGTAGTCGAATTTTGTCATATTTTAAGTATGAATTCAAATCAATTTAACACAATCTATTGAAAAGTCTTTATCCCTTAAGTCATCGACATCTCCAAAAGCGAAATTTCTTTTCGTGCACAACTTTTAGCGTTGCGTGGTTGCTTGCTTCGACTCGTCGGCATCTCGCATGCCGCAAGCCGAAATCAAGCACAGAGACAACGTTGCTAGTTCGTATACTTCGACTTTCTAGATTCCAGTACTGCGAAAGTCGATATTAATACTTGATGTCAATATAAATTATGTGTTGATTTAATTTTGATTCAAAAAGCGTTTATATGATTACTAAAGAAGTAAATGTTTTAATTCTTTAATATTATTTAGATTAAAGTTTATTCATTAACATATTATATGAAACATTTATAAAATAAGGACTAATGTTTCGTTATACTTTAATATTTACTCGAATTTCAAAAATTAGATATCTTGTTTAAGTATATTTATTAATTATTTATAATAAAATGAAGTTGATCAATATTTTACATAAAAATATTTACTTAGTCGACTTAATCAGTTAATATTATCAAAGAAGATAGTGACGCTTATAGTAGGATACTTCTGGGTTAAATTTTTCGTCCGAAATGCTGGGTAACACTTTAACATTTTTTGTATATCTATACATATGAAAAATTTGATATATATAGATATAAAAATACATGGGATCTAGTGGCGCCCTGAGCAGCTGGGTAACTCATTTTTGGCAGAAATTAAGAGTGCGCTTCTATAAGCGTCTATATTCGTTGATATAATCTAATGAATACCTATCTAGCTATCTACCCTATTTAAAAAAAACACGTGTTAGTCTTGGCGCCCAGAGGGTTTCGTATGAAGTTAGAGGTCCCACCAAGCAAGCAGGTGATTTATATGTATTTTGAGCCGCTGAATCCGAATTTGCAATTTGCTTTTCGCGCAAGTAGTCGAGTAATTTGTTATAAACAAATTAATTGTTTAAATGACTATAGTTTATGAACTACAATAGATGCAGTAATTTTCTCTGCAAAAACTTGTTCTTTAATAAAAAAAACAAAAAAAATCGTTTTTGTTGCGTTTCGATTCGATAATTAGAACCAGAGATATGGCAAATATATTGCAAAAAAACATAGAGATGTAGCGCTAGCGTGGGACGCCCTGGTAAAAAACCTTATAACTCGACTACTAATTGATATTTTTTGAAGTTCAACATGTGTTTGAAAAATGTCAGAGTCTCAGCTTTAATGATAAATTGTTATATATTACTTTCAAATGTTGATAAATAAGCTAGAATGATTTGAAGCAGAAAAAATTTTCAATTTTTCAGAATCTTGTTTGTTTATAACGAAATGATATAGGTTAGCGAACAAAATATTTCTATATTTTTGATATAGAATGATAGGAAATTTGATCTAATTTAAGAATCTGTCCGGTTTTTCAAATTCAAGTAAGTAGAACCTGAGATATCGCAAATTTAAGCTGTAGCGCCAACTCCTTGCAATACGACATATGTGTGCAATATAGCGATCGCTTTCCTTATTAAAAATTCTTTCATTATAAGGTAAGTAATCTCATCCTTTTCTTATAAAATCACTTTTGACTCGACTCTATTTTATATACTTTGTCATAATGATAATGATGTATAATCTTCGAGCATATACTACTGGACGAAGCCTCCCAGCTAATAACTACGTTACAAGGCGAAGAGAGAGAAAGCCTTTATTTTGGTACGTGCTGTCTCTCTCTCTCGCCTGATTTGATTGGCTGCTTCTGTTTCCCACTAAGAAAGTGATAGAGAGACAGCACGTACCAAAATAAAGGCTTTCTCTCTCTTCGCCTTGTAACGCTTTCTGCCATTCGGAGGCTTCCTCCAGTAGTATATGCTCGAAGTGTATAATACATTTAAATGAAGTAGATTTAGGGTTTTAAATAATCATTGATTTTTCTACTATAATAGTAAACAATTTACTCAACTTATGGAGTATTTTTACATTTGTTTATTTTTTTGCAATTGCAAAAAGAACAACAATCTATTTTATTCAAAAAATTTGTTTTAACCTTCCGATTTATTAGAGTCATCTATTTTAACTGAATCCTTTTTTATTAAATTTTTATTTAATTTCCTAATACAGAGTCAAAATGAATTGTATTACAAAAAAACGAAATTACTTACCTTATAATAAAAGAATTTTTAATAAGGAAAGCGATCGCCATATTGCACACATATGTCGTATTGCAAGAAGTTGGCGCTACAGCTTAAATTTGCGATATCTCAGGTTCTACTTACTTAAATTTGAAAAACCGGACAGATTCTTAAACTAGATCAAATTTCCTATCATTCTTTTTAAAAAGTATAGAAATATTTTGTTCGCTAACCTATATCATTTCGTTATAAACAAACAAGATTCTGAAAAATTGAAAATTTTTTCTGCTTTAAATCATTCTAGCATATTTATTAAGAGTCAGCTGTAAACTGACACAGTTACCTGTTTTACCGAATCTATTTAAAATTTATTTGTTATAAAAACTAATAGCTTCAGGCAGAAATAAAGAGATGGTTTCGATTCGTGTAATAGAAAGCAATATTTTCTCTGATAAGAATAATTTAATTCCACCGCTTTATTTTCAAGAAAAGTTGGAATAACTTGAAAATCCCATTATTTGACACTAATTTCTAATTTTTTAAGTTATTCCAACTTTTCTTAAAAACGAAGCAATAAAATTAATTTATACTAATCAAAGAAAATATTACATTTTATTAAACACATCGAAACCATCTCTTTATTTTTGCCTCTTGTTGCTAATTTTGGGAAAAAAATCAATTTTTTAATTAGAAAAGGACAGAGATACAGCGGACTCTTAACACTTGAAAGTAATATATAACAATTTATCATTAAAGCTGAGACTCTGACATTTTTCAAACACATGTTGAACTTTAAAAAATATTAATTAGTAGTCGAGTTATAAGGTTTTTTACCAGGGCATTCCGCGCTAGCGCTACGTCTCTATGTTTTTTTGCAATATATTTGCCATATCTCTGGTTCTAATCATCGAATTGACATGCAACAGAAACGATTTTTTTTGTTTTTTTTATTAAAGAACAAGTTTTCGCAGAGAAAATCACTGCATCTATTGTAGTTCATAAACTATAGCCATTTAAACAATCAATTTGTTGATAACAAATTACTCGACCACTTGCGCTAAAAGCAAGTTGCAAATTCGGATTCAGCAGCTCAAAATACATACAAATCACCTACTTGCTTGGTGGGACCGGGACCTCTAACTTCATACGAAACCCTCTGGGCTCCTAGACTATGTTTTTTGCACGTGAAAAAAACACGTGTAAAATACACGTATTTTTTACACGTGTTGTTTACATGTAAAATTTGCGCGTTTTTTTTTACGTGTATTCTTCAGGTGTATTTTTCACATATTTTTTGATAGCTTTTCGAAGATTTTCTACCATTTGGTCTCTTATATCTGCGTCTTTCAAATTTGTGTTAGGGATGACAAAACTTAGAAAAACGGCACCTAGTGAATTAAAATTGCTATTAATGATCGATTACGTCGGTTTAACTTTAAGTCACTAGGTGGCGTTTTTCTAAGTTTTGTCACCCCTTACACAAATTTAGAAGACGCAGATATAAGAGGCCGGACAGTAGAAGCTCTTTGAAAAGCTATAAAAAAATATGTGAAAAATACACCTGAAAAATACACGTGAAAAAAACACGTGAAAAATATGCGTGAAAAAACACGCAAATTTTACATGTAAAAAATAGGTGTAAAAAATACATGTATTCTACACGTGTTTTTTCACGTGCAAAAAACACGTGTTTTTTTTAATAGGGTATCTAAATGATATCTGATGAAAAATGTATTCGTATGTTTTCCTCAAAATTAAGGAGAGAAAAAAGATCTTATAATCGATTATAAACTGAATATTTTTCTGACTCTTTTGTAAATTAAGAAGTTTTCAGTTATTTCCCCGTTGAAAATGAGAAAATTATTTAGGCAAATTTCCTATTAAGTTTTTTTGTATATTGAATAGTAACCTTTATTAGTAATTTAGTTTATAAATAAAGTATATCATTATTTTACTAAGAAGTATGCATAGAATTTTCGAAGAGTGAAATCTTTTTTTAAATCCAAAAAATATTTTATTGACATATCTACACATTTAAAAAAAAATTTTTTATATCGTGCAAGTGCTATTTTGAAAGGATTTGGGAATAGTTTTTATTTAAGTTCTATTAATGCTTAGCTATGAGTATTTACAAATCTAGAAAATTTTTTCTTGATACTATTGCCTGGACTAGGGAAATATTTAGCATTTATGACTATAAATAACAGCTTTTCTATATTTTGATCTTTGAAAATTTATCACAAAGTTTGAGCAAAATTCGTGATCCAAAGATGTGATACTCTCCTAGTAAGTTTATTTAAAAATTAAATCTATGCACAAGTATATGAGATATCACTTTCATTGAATAGTCCTATACAATTATTAAGAAAAAAAATTATATTGTCATGTAATTAACTTAAAGAGACTTATAAATTACTGTTTCGTTAAATGAATGACATTGAACATTCAATTAAAAATACACTGAGAAAAATAAATAATAACTTTACTTATAAATAGTAATAAAAATTACTATATTTTATAAGTCAACTGGGATATTTCTGCATTATGACAATTTTTATTATACACTGAGAAAAATAGATTATAATTTTAGTTATAGATAGTAATAAAAATTACTATATTTTATAGGAGAGCTGGGACATTTCTGCATTATAACGATTTTAAAGAAATTAAACTATATCTTATTAGAAAAATTGCTATATTACATAGTAAAAATTATGCTATAGTAAAATTTGTTATGACAGAGTAAAAATATTTGATATCTTATGTTGGAATTAATGTTATTAAAATAATAAATTTTATTATGCATATAATGAATTTTATTATGCATATAATAAATTTTATTATGAATATAATAAATTTTACTATTTCAAATAATAATGTCGAGTCGATGATCTGTAAATTTATTTCTAACCTCAAAATTTTCTACCAAATTGAAAGTATAGTTCTGTAACATATGTAGACGATTCGAAATTTTATAAGTAACCCGACAAGAAAAATATTAAGGATGCCCTACAAAATTGTAAGGACCCCACAGGGCATCCTGACAGGGGCGCTACTTGGCTTGTAATGGGGCGCTTCTGAGGTCCCGATAGGGCAGCCTCATTTTCCTAAATATTCTATTATTACCCGTCCACTGCCCGATAATTGCCTGACTATTGATATTTAAAACCTTTTAAAGTAAAACATAACCTCTTCTGACATTCTCGCCAGTAAATTAAATTTTATTTTTCTTATAAGATACGAATTAGTTTGCAAAAGATAAATGTATTGATATTTTTATAAAATAATATGAATGAATCATTCTTCAACTCAATTTTATATATTATGCATTTATTTTGTTCTACGAAAATTCAATGTTGATTGCTATTAAAACACACACACATACACCATACTAGTAAATAAGAACATGGCTGTATCTAAAATTAAAATAATTCTTCTTTTCGTGTTGAATATTATTTATATTGAAACTATTTTAGAGTTAAATTTACAAGAAAAATAGTTTTTTTCACACCAAATAAACACGTGCATCAGATGAGGTTATGTTATTACTTCGAATTTTTTCAACATCGATTGTCAAAATAATTCTTCTTTTCGTGTTAAATATTATTTATATTGAAACTATTTTAGAGTTAAATTTAAAAGAAAAATAGTTTTTTTCACACCAAATAAACACGTGCATCAGATGAGGTTATGTTATCACTTCGAATTTTTTCAACATCGATTGTCAGGCAACAGTCAGGTGATAAACGGGTAACAATAGGGCACATCTGAAATCAGTCTGCCCTATCGGGACCTTAAAATCGCCCCATTACACGCCATCTAGGAACCCTTTAGGGCACCCTACAGGGACCTTATAATAATCTTAGGGTACCTTATAGGGACCTCATTTTCACCCGAAATTCGTTTCTAGTCGGGAACATGTCATGATGGCGCATTCGGTAACGTTCACGCTTTCCGTTCTCGAGGTACCCGGGTTCTACTCCACTTCAGGTCCGTTTTTTTCAAAGGTAATTTGTTTTAAAAAAATTTAATTTAATTATTAAATAAATTTAAAAAATTTTCAATATCAATTTTCGGGTGAAAAAAAAAAAAAATTTTTCTACGTATGTGTTTTCACAAATTCTACTATGTAATATAGTAATTTTTATTATAACGCAGAAATGTCCCACTTGTACTATATGATATAGTAATTTTTAATACAATCTATAATTATAATTATTATAGGATTTCTCTCAGTGTATAGATTATTATACAGTGTTAAATATTTATTTTATTTGAAAAAACATAATTTATTTATAATTTTAATAAAATATCATTAATTTAGAGGCATAAGTTTTAATTTAAAATCATTGATATTTAAAAATATAAATTTATAATTGCATTCATAAAATAAAGTTTAGATAAAATATTTATTAAAGGGGATGTGAAATGGACACTACACCTGTACTCGTAAATATTGACTATCTTTTCATTTTATTGCAAAATTTTCAATAAAAAAATGAATTAGCTTATAGTATGTGCCATAAAGATTATTCAGTTAAATTTTCAAATAAATTCATTCGTTAGTATTTAAGATATTTGGATTCCTGTACAATATCGAAATATTTTAATAAATAATTTTGTAATCCAAAATTCTCAATAACTAATGAATGAATTTATTTGAAAATTTAACAAAATAATCATCATGATACATACTACAAGCTAATGCATTTCTTTTCTAAAAATTCAGCAATAAAATGGAAAGGAAGTTAATATTTATAAGTACTGGTGTAGTGTCCGTTTTACATCTCCTTAAAATTCGAAAAGAATTCTTAGATAATTTTATAAAGTATAATTCAAAACCAAAATAAAAATTCATAAATTTTTTATCCACTAGTATATTTATGGAATGAAAAATCATTTGATGTTTTTGATTTGAAAGCTGTCATAATTACAAAATATTTCTATATTAACCCGTTATTTCTTTTAAAAAATTGATACTCCATATGAAATTTTAAAGGTACTGTACTATATAGCTTTAAAAAAAATGAATTTTGTTTATTATTTTCGAAACGGACAATTTATTCACAAATACAGTTGTGTATTTTTTAATGTGAGAGAATGGTAACTATTTGAAAATTGTTTCAAAAAAGTTACATACAAAGCTAGAACTTTTAAAAATTTATCTTTAAATCTTTGAATTCTATTTGAAATAAATTTTATTCAAATATTATTTTATTATATTTAATGAATTTTTAATAAAATAACACACTTGTATGTATGTATATAAGATATTTCGTGTTCATTGACACAATTAAAAAATGAAAATTGATAAAATTGAGAGAATAAGTTCTAATTGGATCCCAAAATAGAAAAAATAAATTCTAGAGCTCTAGTTTCAAATCTTTTTTCAAATTAATTAGTAGAGTTCAGTGGAGTAGTGGCTGAGACGCGTGACTCGTATTCCCGTTGGCACGGGATCGATTCCCCGGCTGGTCACTTTTTCGCTGTCTCTGCCGTGGGCTGACACCACGTTAAATAATACGTCAAATTATGTTGTTTTAAAAATGAATTTCTATGTGTTAAAAAGGGCAGTAATGCCCGTGGATATAATTAAAAAAACAAAAAAAAAAAATTAATGTTTAAATGAATTTTTTATTTAAAACTATCAAACCAAAGTAAAAATTTAATAGAACTATTTTTCTTATAAATAAAATAGAATGTAATTGAATTTTTAAAAATTACAATATGTAAATTTTTTAGCTTGCCTGATTGGGGAAAGATTGCCTGATTAATTTTCTCATTTTCAATGGGGAAATAACTGAAAACTTCTTAATTTACAAAAGAGTCAGAAAAATATTCAGTTTATAATCGATTATAAGATCTCTTTTCTCTCCTTAATTTTAAGGAAAACATACGAATACATTTTTTATTAGATATCATTTAGATAGATAGCTAGATAGGTATTCATTAGATTATATTAACTGATTAAGTCGACTAAGTAAATATTTTCATATAAAATATTGATCAACTTCATTTTATTATAAATAATTAATGAATATACTGAAACAAGATATCTAATTTTTGAAATTCGAGTAAATATTAAAGTATAACGAAACATTAGTCCTTATTCAATTTAATAAATGTTTCTTAATGAATAAAATTTAATCTAAATAATATCAACGAATATAGACGCTTATAGAAGCGTACTCATGGGAAATTTCTGCCAAAAATGAGTTACCCAGGTACTGAGGGCGCCACTAGATCCCATGTATTTTTATATCTATATATATCAAATTTTTCATATGTATAGATATACAAACAATGTTGAAGTGTTACCCAGCGTTTCGGACGAAAAATTTAACCCAGAAGATTCGTTCTATAAGCGTCTATCTTCTTTGATAATATTAAAGAATTAAAACATTTATTTGTTTAGTAATCATATAAACATTTTTTGAATGAAGATTAAATTAACACATAATTTAAATTGACATAAAGTATTAATATCGACTTTCGCAGAACTAGAATCTATAGAAAGTCGAAGTATACGAACTCGCAACATTGTCTCTGTGCTTGATTTCGGCTTGCAGCTTGCGAGATGCCGACGAATCGAAGCAAGCAACCACGCAACGCTAAAAGTTGTGCCCGATTTCGGGTGTCAGCATGGGAGATGCCGACGAGTCGAAGCGATTGACCCGGCAATGCAGTTGCAGCGCTCTACTCGGATTCACGTTACTATCTTGTACAGACGGTCGCAATGATTGACTATGGTATGATTACACATAAACTACTACGATTTTATGTATTCTTATGCTTCGAATGTTGTTCGCATCCAGCTAATATGATCAACTTTGCAACGCTGGATTCGGGTTTTTTTTCAGTGTAGTTTCAGCCAAATCCGTTTCTCCGAAGTAGGGTGCTCTCCTTGTAAATATGAATGCTGTTTTATAAACAGCGCACTATTCACCAGTCACAAGCTAGTAAATACTATTATGTGAAACTTTAGTTATGCTAAGAAATTTTCTTACACCTATGGTAAAATATGGTACATTACTATTTAGGGTAAAATATCGGCAAGTAAACATCATAGTATTGCTTGTATTTTTGTACATTCTTTTTTTGTAATTTATTTATGAATAAGTAAATGTAGAAATTAGTCTAAAAATAACCTTCTTTTGAGATATTTATCAAATATTAATAATTATCTAAAGGGAATGTGAAAACTAATAAAATTCCTTCCTTATCCACTAATAAACAATAATATTACAAACAATAATAAAATTTTAGAAAAATTAGTTAATTTTTTTTATTAATCATACAATTTATTTCTTTGTGTTCTAAAGCAAATTACCATGTTTGTTACGGACAATTTTTCAAAATAATAATTTGACATTAGAAATTTTTGAAAAAATAAATTATATCCAAACCTAACATAGACTTACTCGAAAATTTTGAATATTAAAATTTATTATTAACATCATAAGTTTATTCGCTTTTTTTGTAAATTGTGGTATTATTTCTAATTATTAACATTATTGTCTATTTAGGAGTAAGTTGGAATTTAATTGATCTTTATGTTCCTTGAAAATAATTCATTAATAAAAACTTCATAGACTTCCATAAGACTTCCCTATTTTAAGCGAATGAAACCATACTATTTTCATATTTGCTCACCTTCACAAGTAAATTGGCCATAATGTTTTCCACTACTTTTATCACCGCAAACTACACATTCAACGTTTGCTGATTTGTCCATTTGAGAACTTCCGCATTGCGAATTAATTGCTTGACCATCAGATGTTTTATTTTCTGGCAAAGAATCTCGACTAATTAATAGCGATCCAGTATTAACCACACAAGTAGTGTCATCAGAAATCGTATTGGCTGTTAAGAGAGTTGGTACGCTGGAACCTACTTGGTTATTATTTTCAGGATGACTGGTAACACTAGCTAGAACAACTGCAGGATCTCGCGCAGTCCAAGAAGGTGGCGGAGCTACCATCGCCATGGAGGCGGTGGTGCTACAGATTGAGTACTTTAGCTCCAATGTGATTTTAATTTGGTTTTAAGAAATCAACTTAAGAATTAAATGATGTTTGAAAGTTATCAATCATAATTACATTTTTCATCTGTAGCATTGATTGGTATTAAGAATATGCTTAGTAAATAAGGCATATCATTGAATATTAATTTTAATTTAATCTTAAAATATAAAATTAGAGTTTTTAAAATATACGTTTCCATTGAAAATTAATAACATACAACAAATTTTAAATCGAATATAATTATTTTTAATATAAATTTTATTTTAACCTTTATTTTTTAACAAAACTTTAAAAAAAAAATCACTATTGAAAATTTACAAACAAAATACTGATTTTCATATTAAGACATTTTTCTTAAAAAAAAATAAAACAATACGAAAATGTTTGAAATCATTTCAGTACTATCTACGAAAAGCAATCTAAAATTATTTTGGTAAAAAGTTAATTAATTTAGAAGAATTAATCATTTATTAATATCTTATTTCACAAACAACATTTTACAGAGCCGATATCTGAAAGGTTGAAAATTAACTTGAATACTTTTAATTTCTTTTTAGAAAAACATAATAAATTTCATTTTGTTCAGTTGTCGAAGTAATGAAATTGAATTTGTTTAATTAGTTAACACTTGTGCACTCAGAATCATCCAAATACCAACTACAGACTAACTCGACCCTTGACACTGTCGTAGTGTCCCTCTTTACTAGACATCCATACAGGCTTCTCATAATCAACTTGTTTCCATAGTTACCGTAGGTGGGATTTAAGAAAAGGCATACCCAAGTCTCTTTTCATTGGCTTTTACTGTTTCATGAACTACAATCAGTACTAAAATTTTCAAAAAATCAGTTATTTGGAATAATAATAATACTATTATATTCTTAAAAACTAGTGAAATAAATTTTAAATGATAAATTATTCACAAAATTATTTTTTCGAATTAATATTATTAATAGATTTTAGTACAACATTCACAAAATCTTCTTCACTTACGAAGAATCATTTTTAGTGATTATCAAATACTATTTTAACACTGTTAAAAAAAATATTAAATTTAATGTAAAATATGAAACCAGCTTCCGATCCGTGTTATTAATTTTAAAAATTAATTCTTAAAATTACGATAAAATTATTAATTTTTATGCAATTTTCTGGTAAAATTAAGGTAAAATTATTAATTTTAAGAATTAATTTTTAAAATTAATAACACGGATCGGAAGCTGATTTCATATTTTATATTAAATTTAATATTTTTTTTAACAGTGAAATTTATTCATAATATTCCAATATCATAAATTTTTTTTATTATAAACCCCGTCAAAAACGTTTAGCTAAAAAAATTAGCTAAAAATATAGCTAAAAATGCAGCTAAAAATACAGCTATATTTAGCTGGAATATAGCTATATTTATCTGGATTTTTTAGGTAAAAATCCAGTTATTTTTTAGGTAAAAATCCAGTTAATATTTTGAGTCTCTTGTAACAGCGGAAAATATAACTGTATTTTCAGCTGTATTTTTAGCTGTATTTTCAACTGTATTTTTAGCTAATTTTTTGAGCTAATCGTTTTTGATGAGGCGAACAATAGCTGATAATATAGCTATATTTTCAGCTATATTTTTAGCTGTATTTTTAGCTTAAATTATTTTATAATTTCACGGAATAATAACTCGTTAGTTATTTTCCTGTAAAGAAAGTTCAAAAATGAGGTAAACCTCGTAGTGTCGGCTCTCCGAAGATCGAAGAGCTACATTTTGGCACAAAGTATCTTGCTCTTTTATACCTATGGCCTCAAAATTTCTTAATGGAATCGTAAAATTTAGAGATCCGCCACCTAGCGACGTGAAGTGAACTTACCTGCCTTTAATTATTGATTAATGCTACGTCGCAAGGTGGCGTTTCTCTAAATTTTACGATTCCATCGACAAATTTTAAGGACACAGGTATAAAAGAGCAAGATACTTTGTGCCAAAACGCAGAAGCTCTTCGATCTTCGGAGAGCTGACACTAAGAGGTTCACCTCATTTTTGGAACTTTCTTTTACAGGAAAATAACTAACGAGTTATTATTCCGTGAAATTATAAAATAATTTAAGCTAAAAATACAGCTAAAAATATAACTGAAAATTTAGCTATATTATCAGCTATTGTTATCCTCGTCGAAAACGATTAGCTCAAAAAATAAGCTAAAAATACAGTTAAAAATACAGCTAAAAATACAGCTGAAAATACAGTTATATTTTCCGCTGTTACAAGAGACTCAAAATATTAACTGGATTTTTACCTAAAAAATCCAGATTAATATAGCTATATTCCAGCTAAATATAGCTGTATTTTTAGCTGTATTTTTAGCTATATTTTTAGTTAATTTTTTTAGCTAAACGTTTTTGACGGGGAATACTTCAGTCAAATATATATATATAGCATATAAAAATTATACACTGTTATAAAAAGCATGAATTTTAATGAATTTTTCAGCGCTATTCACACATAAATTTTGATGTACTTGGAAATGAAAGCTCATTTTATATTTGCATTAATTTATTCATGTCATTTACTACAAATTTTTCTTTATAATAAACATGAATTTCCAATAACGTACATAATTATACCATCAATGTATACATATTGAATTTCCAATGTATAAGTACATGAAATATAATTTGTAAATGCAATTTTTATGTTACTTTTTATGTTACTGTTTTGAAAATCAAGCAAAATAGAAAGGAATTAAAGTAAAATATGTTTCTACAAATTTAATGCAGCTAGACATTTATTAAATACAAAGTGCACTAAATTTCATGTATGATTACTGAAAATTTCCAATAGTTTCGTTTTTACTAAATTTAATGTTAATATGATATTTTTAATGTGGAATACGTTCAATTTTAAGCAAAATTTAAAAAGCAATTGGTTTTTTATTTAAAATTTAATGTAGATCAAGATTTTTAATGTAATGTACATTATATTTCGGGCTCAACTGCAAAAAATTTCCAACACTTTGGTTTTAGTAAATTTAATGTGAATATGACATTTTTAATGTGAAATAAAGCAGAACATTGGGATATTTTCAGCTATTGGTTTTTCATTTAAAATTTAAGGCGACTACGGAGGTTAGGCTAAATTTTCATTTCGTAGTTTACAAATTACGCTTTTAGTTTGTAAAATTTCTAAGATTTTTAAGTTTTCCACAATTCTGTGGATATCAAAAAATGGTGGAAAATTGAAAAATCCAAAAATTTTTATATATTAAAAGTATGATTTGTTAACTGAAAAAATAAAAATTAACCTAAATTGCGAAGTCGTCTTGATGCAGATCAAGATTTTTAATGAAGTGTACGTTTGGCGCGAAGGATATTTTTCCAATTGTGTACCTCAAATGGCAGCGTTGTATATTTTACCACAAGCGTAAAATATGCAACGCTGCCATTTGAGGTACACAATCGGAAAAATATCTTTTGCGTCAAACGTACATAACATTAAAAATCTTGATCTGCATTAAATTATAAATGAAAAACCAATTTGCTGGTAATCCTCCAATGTACTGCTTGAATTTTAATGTATTTCACATTAACCTTTAGAGGACGGAATGGCCCCTATACGGGTCATGCCCATGATCGACCCTTTACATGTGTTAGTTTTGAGATGTGAGACATCACAAAAACTCGATTTCTATAGAAAAGTGAGAGAAAACAGTAAACCCAAATCCCCGTCCTCTAAAGATTAAAAATTTCATACTAAAATTAAATTTACTAAAACAAAAATGTTGGAAATTTTTTGCAATTGAGCTCGAAATATAATGTACATTATATTAAAAATCTGCATCAGCATTCAATTTTGAATGAAAACTAATTCGCTACAAATTTCCTGATGTTTCGCTTGAAATTTAACGCATCCCACATTAAAAATGTCATATTCTCATTAAATTTACTAAAAACGAAAGTGCTAGAAATATTTTGCAATCGAACTCGAAGTATAATGTACACTTGGCGGAAAGGATATTTTTCCGAATGTGTATCTCAAATGGCGGCACTGCATATTTTACCACAGACGGAAGAGAACTTCGAATCATGCATTGAGTTTCGCATCATGATTATTTTATTTTTTCTAATAGGTTATTTAAGGCCGTTACACTCAAAAAGATACAAGATATAGATACAGTGACAGATACAAAATTACATTGGCTAGTATATCTATATATAAAAAATACAAGAGACAACGCATTTGTTTTTCACGTTTATAGATATACTAGTCAATGTAATTTTGTATCTGTCACTGTATCTGTATGTTGTATCTTTTTGAGTGTAACGGCCTCAAATGCAAAATTCAAGTAATAACTACTAAAATTTTATTACTTTTATTTTTTATAAAATTTTATTAATTTTAATTAATAATATTTGATTTTATATGATTATTGAACTAAGAAATAAAAATTTTATTTCATAAAATTATAATTCGGATCATGAAAAAAGAAAGTAATATTGCTTGTTTACTAAAATTATGTCATTTAGTAATAAGTAATGATGATGCGAAATTTTCTCTATAATTTGGAATTGTCTTATGTCTGTGGTAAAATATGCGATGTTGCCGTTTGAGGTTAACATTCGGAAAAATATCCTTTCCGCCAAGTCTACATTTCATAAAAAATGTTGATAAATGAAAACCCAATTTGCTGAAAATCCTTCAATGTTCTGCTTGAATTTTAACCTTTAGAGGACGGGGAATTTGCAATTTTCAATTTCTCAGTATTTTCTATAAAAAACACATAATATGTGTCTCTAATATTGGGAAATATTCGTATGTAAAGTGTCTATCCATGCTCGAGCCAGTATAATGGTTTTCCCGTCCCCTCAAGGTTAATGTATTTCACATTCAAAATTTCATATTCACATTAAATTAACTAAAACAAAAATGTTGGGAATTTTTTGCAAATGAGCCCGAAACATAATGTACATTGCATTAAAAATCTGTATTAGCATTCAATTTTAAATAAAAAACCAATTCGCTAAAAATTTTCTAATGTTTTACTTAAAATTTAACGTATTCCCCCATATAGAAATAATTTCTATAAATAACTGTAAATAATAGTAAATAATTGTAAATAACCGTTAAAAAATGTTGAAATTGAGACATAAATAATAGTTATTTACAGTTATATACTGTTATTTACTATTAAGAAGGGGCCGAACTATCTGTCTTTGTCTAATAGCGTTTTTTATCATTTATGTAAACACTATCCGGTATAACAAGAAAAAAAAAGCAGCCCCCGCTAGATATTAGTATAATAAGTAAATTTTGTAATAACAACCAAATTTTTTCACTGCGTAGTTTTTGAATAATTAGAGACTTACCAAAAAAAGATAAGTTATATTCTAGATTGCTAGTAGGTCTCTAATTAGTCAAAAACTATGCGGTAAAAAATTTGGTTGTTATTACAAAATTTACTTATTATACTATTATCGAGCGGGGGCTGCTATTTTTTTCTTGTTATACCGGATAGTGTTTACATAAATGATGAAAAACGCTATTAGACAAAGACAGATAGTTCGGCCCCTTCTTAATTACTATTATTTACAGTTATTTACCAGTTATTTACAATTATTTACAATGATTTACAGTTCTTTTATAGTTATTTATAATTATTTATAATTATTTACAGTTATTTACTTTTTCAAAAATTTTTTGAATTAGTGAATAATTTAATGTTATTAATAATTATTTACTATTATTTACAGTTATTCACATTTTCAAAAATTTTCGCATACATATAAAAAAATTGAATAAATTTGTGAAAATTTTCGAAAATGTAAATAACTGTAATTAACTGTAATTAACTGTAAAAAACTGTAAAAAAATATAAATAAATTTGAATAATTGTAAAAAAAGGAAATAAATGTCAATAACTGTAAATAAATATAAATAAATGTAAATTACAGTAAATAATTGTAAATAACTGTAAATAACTGTTACTTATGTCCCAATTTCAACATTTTTTAACAATTATTTACAGTTATTTACATTTATTTACAGTTATTACCACTTATTTACAGTTATTTACATTTATTTACAGTTATTACCACTTATTTACAGTTATTTATATTTATTTACAGTTGTTACCACTTATTTACAATTATTTCCAGAAAAATTTTCCATATGAGCCACATTAGATATGTCATATTCACATTAAGTTTACTGAAAAAGAAAGTTCTGGAAATGTTTTGCAATTGGACCCGAAATATAATGAACATTTAATTAAAAATCTTGATCTGCATTAAATTTTAAATGAAAAACCAATTTGCTAAAAATTTCCTAATGTTTTGCTTAATATTTAACGTATTTCACAATAAACATATCCAGTGCCGTCTTTCCTAATAGGCATTATAGGCTCCTGCCTAGGGCCCCCTTATTTCAAGGGCCCCGCATCAGCGAAATTTTTTTTTAATTTTCAAAAAGTATGAAGTATTTTTTTCAAATATTTTAATTTTCTTAATAAGGTAGTTTTCTTAATAAACGTTCAAAAACGTTTAGCTAAAAAAATTAGCTAAAAATTAAGCTTAAAATATAGCTGTTTTAACTCGTTGAAATTTGTGTCCAACTCCCGCAAATGGTGAGAGTTGAGTACACTTTGTATATAAGACTGATCCATCTTACCGTTACTAAAAAATGCGCGCGTGTTTTCTAGCGACCCCTGCGAGTTATTACTTAGATTTAGTGTATGTATAGGTTAATCAATTTACAGCGAAGGTAGGGAAGGACAATATAAATAAACTCGAGTATATCTGAAAGCTACTCTAATAATATTTAGCTAAAAAAAATTGTTAAAAATATAGCTAAAAAACAGCTAAAAATACAATTGAAATTACAGTTATATTTTCAGCTGTTCTCGGTCAAAAAAAAACATCTATAAAAACAGCTAATAATATAACAAATATAAAATACAGCTATATTTATTTATATTATAGCGATATTCATGTTTTTTCAACTAAATATCTATGAGTAATAACCAAATTATCAACTAAAAATTTAGGTATATTTTCAACTATAAAGGATATCTAAAAAACCATTTATTTTCAGCTATAAAGTATAGTTAAATATCTAGCTATTAATATATTGTAATTCCGGTCAAAAAAAGTTAGCTATAAAATATAGCTAAAAAAATAGTTAAATATATAGCTGTATCGTGTTCGTTTTACAGCTATATCGATGTGTTTTTAGCTGTTTTTATAGTTAAAAATGTACTTAATTTTATAGTTAATAATTTCGTTATACCGAAAATATTAATAGCTACTTTTTCAACTATATTTTATAGCTATTATTATAGTTAAAAAAATACCTAGTACACTAAAAATTGAAGTGTTTTTTTAACTATAATTATATTAATATTATCGGTATAACGAAATGATTAACTATAAAATTAAGTACATTTTTAACTATAAAAAACAGCTAAAAAACACATCGATACAGCTGTAAAACGAGCACGATGAGGCTATATATTTAACTATTTTTTTAGCTATATTTTACAGCTAACCTTTTTTGACCGAGTATAAATACACTAAAAATTTAAGTATTTTTTTTAACTATAATAATAGCTATAAAATATAGTTGAAAAAGTAGTTAATAATATTTTTGGTAGCTAACGAAATTGTTAACTATAAAATTAAGTACATTTTTAACTATAAAAAACAGCTAAAAAAACATATCGATATAGCTGTAAATACAGCTCGATACAGCTATATATTTAACTATTTTTTTAGCTATATTTTATAGCTAACCTTTTTTGACCGGGGAGACTCAAAATATTAACTGGATTTTTACCTAAAAAATAACTGGATTTTTACCTAAAAAATCGAGATGAATATAGCTATATTCCAGCTAAATATAGCTATATTTTCAGCTGTATTTTCAGCTATATTTTCAACTAATTTTTTTAGCTAAACGTTTTTGACGGGGTAAAAACGGAACCATTGCAAATTTTCGGTGATCAAACTGAAATTTAGTGCACTTTGTGTTTAATAAATGTCTATTTGTAAAATATATTTTACTTGAATTCTTTTCTATTTTGCTTGATTTTTAAGACAGTTAACATAAAAAGTAACATAAAATTGAAGCATTTGCAAATTATATTTCATGCACTTATACATTAGAAATTCAATATGTATACATTGATGGGCTAATTATGTACGTCGTTGGAAATTCATGTTTATTATACAGCAAAATTTGTAGTAAATGACATGAATATTAATGCAAAAATATATAAAATGAGCTTTTATTTCCAAGTACATTAAAATTTATGTGTGAATGGCGCTGAAAAATCCATGAAAAATTAATGCTTTTTTCAACAGTGTAGTGAATATTTAATCTGTAATTGAAGCTCTACTTTATAGTGTTGTCGATTTTTTCTTCAAACTTTACCTTGGTAGAAATTGAAACATACATAATTTTTTATGCTCACATTTCTACCGGGGTAGAATCGAGTACTAAATACAAATAATTTGAAACTTACTGATTTTACTTTGAGTATGTTAAAACATAAAAAATCACCTTTCTAGAGTGTTTATCAGCGATTTCAATCAACCAATGATGTGAAATATTTGTAAGATAAGAACTAGAAATATTAGAATAAATACATTAGCGTTGGTAAATATTTCATTGAGATAATCAAATATATTATTGAACATCGAAGTAATTACGTGGAAGTGTTATAATATTTAATTGAATTGGGATGTTGCATGAAATTTAAAAAAAAATCCATTACATCCGCTATTAAGAAAATGAAAAAATAAAGGACACGTATTTTTTCTTTTTTCATGAAAATGAAAACTTGAAGAGATAGAGGCAGTTGAAATTGGTGTGACGTCACGATTGTCATTTTGCCAATAGCAATCGTGACGTCATTTATCATAGCGCTATATCTATATATATCAAAATTGTAATAACTTATATCGGCTGTAACTTTTGCAATTCATCATAGTTTGAAAAACAAAAAAATACGGGTCTTTTATTTTTTCGTATTCTATCTGACGGATATAATACATTTTTTCATGCAAAATGCTAATTGATAAAAAAAATAGAATAATTATTTTAGCGTTAATAAATATTTCAGTCGAGTATATCTGTCATTTTCTAAATAAAGAATTAATTTTTATACAAAAATTAATAATTGTTGCAAAAAATAAAAAGAAAGCCCCATCTCGTATAATAAAAAGCTAGATTTTCTTTTATGAGGAAAAATTATTTTTATCGATTTGTTGTGAAGAAAACCTTGAAAAACTGAATTGTCCATTTTAACCTATATTTTTTAAGTTTTTCAAGGTTTTCTTCACAACAAATCGATAAAAATAATTTTTCCTCATAAAAGAAAATCTAGCTTTTTATTATACGAGATGGGGCTTTCTTCTCATTTTTTGCTACAATTATTAATTTTTGTAGAAAAATTAATTCTTTGATTAGAAAAGGACAGATATACTCGACCTCCTCTTAAAGTAACTTAATGGAAGTGTTATAATATTTGACTAAACCAGTAAAATATATTCTTTTTTCAATCAAAACTTGATAGAAATGATAAAATAAATGTATTCGGTTTTATAAATATTTTATTAAAATAATTTTATATCTGATTTTACGTTGCAGTGATTTAATTTAAGAAATATAATATTTTCTTGATTTAATGAAACGTTCTCTTATATCTCTCAAAAAATAATTGAAACAAAAAAATAGTAAAATTGGTAACCAAAGCATTGGCTGAGTGGTTCGGCGCGCGCTAGGCGATCTGCAAAGTTAACGGCATGTCGAAGCTCCTCCCTTTTAATAATATTTTTATTCAAAGCTTATGAATAAGTGGTGCATCAAATCAAATTTTTTGGCTACAATGATAGGCCAGTCAAAATAAGGTTTTGTTCTGCCAAAATTAGTAACTGGAAACGACCTATGCGATCATTTAAAAGATAGCTCGTAGATGTTTACTTATATGTTTTGGACTGGCAACTATGATTTATTAATTAGTTATTAACAAATTAGTGCAAAAAAACGCGTTTTTTTTGTTTTTTGCTAATAAAACAAAAACTATTAGACAAATTATGATGGTGTCAATGAAAAAGTTGTAGAGAATTGAATTATCAACATAACGAGAGGTCAAACGATCCGATCGGTTTATTAGAACCGAAAAAAATTCGGAAAAACCGGGAAATTTTTCATTTTTTTTTTTAAATTTATAACTCTGTTGTTTAATTATATTAAGAGCTGAAATTTGGCACAGAAGTAGATAATTATATTTACTTTCAACATGTCAAAGGCAGATACTATCGGATAATTGGTTTCTGTGCAATTGCAATTTTTTTTTCGGTATTCCTCCCTTCTTTATATTACCGATTGAGAACGTCGTACATACATTTTTAAAAGAGTTTTGAAAACTAGAAATAATATACTATTAACCGTAAATTCAAACGCAAACGGTCGAGCGCGCGGTACACAGCAAAAAGTGGGGATAGAGGAGAAACTGTAAAATATCTTTAGATTTCATTATTCGTGAAATCTGAATACGAAATCAGATTCGTCGGTTAAAAGTACCCTAAATAATAAATAAAACGCTTTAATATAAGTGCATCAAGAGGAGGTCACGTATCTCTGTCCTTTTCTAATTAAAGAATCGAGATTTTCACAGAAACTAATAGCTTTAGCAAAAAATGAAGAGAAAACCGCATCTCATATCAAAAAAAGCAATATTTTCTTTGATAAAAAAGAATTAATTTTATTGCTTCGTTTTCAAGAAAACCTTGAAAAACTTCAATCATAGAGGTTAGGGTGGACAATTTCGTTTTTCAAGGTTTTCTTGAGAACGAAGCAATAAAATTAATTCTTTCTCATCAAAGAAAATATTGCTTTTTTTGATACAAGATGCGGCTTTCTCTTCATTTTTTGCTAAAGTTAGTAGTTTTTGTAAAAAAATCATTTCTTTGATTAGAAAAGGACAGAGATACGTGACCTCCTCTTAATCGCCAAAAACAAGACAGTCAAAAAATTGAACGTTTCACGCCGCGCGCCGGTATATCTATATATATCGTTTCTCCTCCATCCCCACTTTTTGCTGTGTACCGCGCGCTCGGCCGTTTACGTCGATGTTCTAGTGCATATTTCACCCTTTTTACACAATTTTAATGAAAACTTAGAATATACGTTTAATAGTAAATTGTTTCTAGTTTTCAAAACTCTTTTAAAAATGTGTGTACGACGTTCTCAATCAGTAATATAAAGAAGGGAGGAATACCGAAAAAAAAATTGCAATTGCACAGAAACTAATTATTCGATAGTATCTGCCTTTGGCATGTTGAAAGTAGATATAATTATCTATTTCTGTACCAAATTTCAGCTCCGAATATTATTAAACAACAGAGTTATGAATTTAAAAACAAAAATGAAAAATTTTCCGGTTTTTCCGAATTTTTTTCGGTTCTAATAAACCGATCGGATCGTTTGACCTCTCGTTTTGTTGATAATTTAATTCTCTACAACTTTTCCATCGAAATCAACATAATAATTCGTCAAATAGCTTTCGTTTTATTAGCAAAAAAACAAAAAAAAACGCGTTTTTTTCACTAATTTGTTAATAATTAATTAATAAATCATAGTTGCTAGTCCAAAATATATTAGTAAACATCTAAGGACTATCTTTTAAATAATTGCATAGGTCGTTGCCATTTACTAATTTTGGCAAAATAATTTTCGGTCTATTGACTGGCCTATAAGAAAATATGTAACATTAATCTCGAGTGCGGACAAGTCAAGAAATTCACCAAAACATTATACATACAAAATTATAAGCAAACTTTCGATGAATACTATTTTGGGGTTAGGTATAACGAGCCTGATATCTAATTTTTATTCAAAGTTCATAAAAAAATAACAAGCTCAATTAAATTTTTATTTCAACAAAAATTATTGTATCAGCATAGCTTTAAGAGCATGACGAAGCTGTCCGCCTTCTAATAATATTTCCAATCCTAACTTATGAATAAACGATGCGTTTAATCGAGTATTTTTGCTACAAAGAAAAAATTTGTAAGATTAAACTCTAGTGCGGACAACTTAAGAAATCCACCAAAATATTATATATACAAAGTTATAATAAAAACTTTCAATATATCGTATTTTAAGGTTAGGTTTGTCGAGTTTGATGTCTAATTTCCAATCCAAGCTCATAAAAAAATAACAAGTCCAAATGATTTTTTATTTTAACAATAATTATTGTATTAATATAGCTTTAGTGCGGACAAGTCATTATATTTGTTTAATTTAAGAATTTAAAAAGATATTGATAAAATAAAAAAAGCAAAACTCGATTGCTGCAGCTCCGACATACCGTTAATGCGGACAAGTCATTCCATTTGCTTAAGAGCAGGCCGGATTCGCTGTCCTTGTCTAATTGGCATTTTTGTTATTTACTCAAGTATTAATCAGTGTATTTGCAAATTGAAGGTTAAGCGCAATAGATATTATTATTACAAATATTTATGCACAAGAAAAAAAAAATCTATCGCTTTGTTTTTGAGAAAAGTAAGGAACGCGAAAATATTATAAACATAATCTTTTACTTCGGCGTTCCTTACTTTTCTCAAAAACAAATCGGTAGATTTTTTTTTTTCTGGTGCATAGATATTCATAATAATAATATCTATTGCGATCAACCTTTATTTTGAAGATACACCGATTAATACTTGAGTAAATAACAAACAACTCAATTGTTACTCGGTCGGTATCAGGTTCTACTCCGGCCTGCCGTTAAGGGCATGCATACGCTCTACTATACCGGCCGGTATAGCAGAGCGTAAGCCGAATTTTTAAAATCGAAGAATTAACTTTTCGAAAACCTAATCATCAGAATGAATTTTCCTTTTACAGTTCACTTTATTGTGAGATAATAAAGGGCGGAAAATAGAAAAACCTCAGAAAAATAGTGAATTTTTTGAAAATAGAGATAATAGTATAGTAGAGTGTAGGCAGAATTTCTAGAATCGAAGAATTCTTTTTGTAAAAAAACTAATCATCAGAATAAATTTTCCTTTCACAGGTCACTCTATTGTGAGACAATAAACGGCGAAAAATAGAAAAACTTCCGAAAAATAGTGAATTTTTCGAAAATAGAAATAATAGTATAACAAAGCGTAGGCCGAATTTCTAGAATCGAAGAATTCACTTTGTAAAAAAACTAATCATCAGAATGAATTTTTCTTTGTAGGTCACTCTATTTTGAGATCATAAAGGGCGAAAAATAGAAAAAGCAAAAGAATTCCAAAAAAATAAATTTTTTCTCAAAATAATATAAAAATAATTATTATAATAGAAAGTGTAATGTTGTCAGGTTTGCTACACCTGACTCTGATGCGATACATGTTGGCGTTTTTCTTACGCTGTGACGCGAACTTCGAAATTTGAAATATATTGATTGTCATTTCATGCAAATGATAACTCAATCATTCTTTATTTTTCTGTGAGGTGATGAAAGCAATGATATTTTAAATTTTTTCGGCATAAATAATATTTTTGTTGTGTATGTGTAAGGTATAACGAACAAAATGGAAAGGAAAAGACAGTACAAACGTGTGCGTACAGGTATAAAACATGCACACACATGAAGTCGCAATTTTAGTTATTCTGTTGCTTTCTTCCCCAGTGCATTAGTGTTTGAAGTAGTTTAAAATTATTCAAAACTGTTTAAAACTGTTTAAAACTGTTCAAAATAGTTTAGAAGTGTGGAATTTGGGACATTTAAAACAGTTATAAACATTTTTCAACATTTTGAAACAGTTTTGAACAGTACCGAATAATTTGAAACTAAAGTGAACATTTCCTCGTATGAGGGCGTGTACAAATTACGTAAGGAGATTTTTAATCAAATATGACCCCTCCCTCCCTCCATGTAAGAGACTGTATATATTTTTAAACCCCCCTCCCTACCTTGCGTAACGTTTTGCTAATGAAAGGGGGGTGTAGCAGAAAAAATTATATTTACAAAATATATTTTTTTATTATTAAATTTTATTCATCAATAAATTTATGGATATATAATTCAAAGATAAATAATTGACTTAAAATTATAATTATAATACATTATATTTGCATGTTATTAATTTCCAAAAATATTTATCCAATAAATGAAATAAAAATTTTAATTTTTGGCTGCAAAAAAAGGATTATTCAACCACTTTTGTAACGAACCAATCACTGGTATATCCGGTTTAGTGACTTGCAATAAATTAGATAAATCATTATTTTCATTATCAATTTCAAAATGTTCTGATTCGATCCATTGCACATTTTTCTGTTCTCTTTTTTCATCGTACAAAACACACAATTTTTAATTTTCTCTAATTTTAATTATTGATGTAGATTTTATTTTTCTCCTCCTATATGCTTTTTTAATTAAGTGCCCTAAAAATTTGATATGCAATTTTGCTCCTTTTTTTGAAATAAAATACAATCCACAAGTTTTGCACACTCAATTAGTTGAAGAATCATGAATGCTAGGACAATAACAATTATAAGACATTTGACTAAATGGTTCGCAAGGAATTGTTAATTTTATAGATGATCTTCGGAATAATGGAAGAAATTTAGAATCTTCATGTAATTTTTCATTCCACGGATGTGGTTCCAAATGTCCATTTCTAGATGTCACAAGACAAGGTGCAGGAAAAAAGCCACTTGGTAGAATGTCTTTCAAGCGGCTTCGCAATGAACCACAGCATTCAATTTGACAACCTGTAAATTTTTCACATATAAATCAAATAAGTCTTTTACATTCTTATACAATAAATTTTATTACATTTATAAAATTCATCAAAGAAATAATTAATACATTATAATACCCTGGTGAAAAAAATCAGGTGACAAGTCACCTGATTTATCAGGTGATTTAACATGCCAAAATATCATGTATCGATTTTGTTGGTTTTTACACGTTTTAAACCATGCTTAGTCAATTTAGAACAATTTTTGAAAAATTTTTGAAATTTTTGAAATTAGAAATTTTTTTGTGATTTACTCAAAATTTTTTCTAAGACCAAATTATCTAAAAAATTTTCCTGATTTATCACCTGATTTTTTTAATAGGGTATTCTTTAAAAATAAAATAAATAATTGAAAAAAGCATTTTTAATAAAATTTATCTTAAGAAACTTACTTTCAAAATGTATTGCGATTCTCTCACGTGAATAGAATACCATAAATGATCGAGATTAAATTTTGAACATTTATTTTTTTCTTGATGACTTATATATTCAGCTTCAACAGGAAATTTGTCTATCTCCAATTTGCTCAAAATTTCTGCAAGAGTTATACCCGCTTTTTCAACATTTTCAATCTCCAAATTCTGATCAATTGTTTTTCCATTTGCATCTAAGTGGCTGCTGCAAGTGTCATGCTTTAGTATGACCCCTGATAACTGACTGTTAAGAGGTGCCATTCTACGCTCTACTCTATTATATGCACTTCGCCCGGGTGCGTTTGTTATGATATAAATAGCATCCAAATCATGTTGCTTACAATGCTGTATTGCATAATTAATAGTTTTAGGGTACCTGTAATCAAGTGAATTTTACTATAATATACTATCTTTTTAATTAAAAATGAATAACATAGTTGAATTTTAGAATACAAATAAATTGTTTTTCTTAATTTTTTTTATCATTTGGTAATTTAAAAATGTCTTACCGAGGATTTTTATCAGAGCCTCCATCCGCAGAAAGTAGAAATATAGCCTTTATGATGCCATCTACTATGACAATATTTTCAAAACTGTCTAATTCACAGAGCCTATTCAAATCATTTGCATGAGTAGCAGCAGTTGACGATGAGTTTACCACTCCGAATTGCTATGTAAGTAGGTCTCGAATACGAAACTGCATTAGCTGATCCTAAACCATTTTCTTTTACAACTATCCCAGCGTAGACTAAAGGAATTAATTTATGCTTTTCAGCAATCGCCCAGTCATGATCTGGTAATTTGACGCGATATTCAAAATGCATTAAAAGCGGAGATTGTTTTTGAGTCGCAGTCATTCCAATTGGTACACGAGCTTTGTCGTCTTGAGAAATGAAGCTGATACTTTTAGGACCTAAAATAGAGGCTAAAGATTCGACAAATCGAATAGATGACGTACAAAATAGACCATCCTTAAGAGGAGGTCACCTATTTCTGTCCTTTTCCAATCAAAGAAATTATTTTTTTACAAAAACTAATAGCTTTAGCAAAAAATGAAAAGAAAGCCGCATCTTGTATCAAAAAAGCAATATTTTCTTTGATAAGAAAAAATTAATTTTATTGCTTCATTCTCAAGAAAACCTTGAAAAACCAAATTGTCCACCCTAACCTCTATGATTTAAGTTTTTCAAGGTTTTCTTGAAAACGAAGCAATAAAATTAATTCTTTCTTATCAAAGAAAATATTGCTTTTTTTTAATCGAGATGCGGCTTTCTGTAAAAAACTCAATTCTTTGATTAGAAAAGGACAGAGATACGTGGCCTCCTCTTATGGTTTCTATGACTATCTGCTTGAGCTTTGCTTAACTCAAGGGGGTATGAAATACCGATCTTACAGTTTTCCAAATTTTTCATTCTTAATTCAAATTTTTTAAAAATATCTCTATATCATAGCCTTCTGTTTTAATAAAAAGCATAATAGAGAGATATTTCGGAAAATTTTAAAATAAATATCAAAAATTCGAGAAACTGCAATGTCGGTAACTATGTATTAAACATATACCTTATTACATCACTTTAACAGGAACTGTTGAAACATGTCTTTTACCTGACGTAGTTAACAATTTTTTTGGAAAAAGTCGGAAACAAAGAGCACTTTTTGATAAAATAAAGCCTAATTTTAAAAGCTCATCGTGAAAATCAGCTAGTGTCTTGCAGCTTTTAATTTCACCAGTTCTTCTTTGATCGTGAGTTGCACTACCGAATATAGTTAGTGATATAATTGTGTTCTGTAATTCAAGCTGTTTGACTTCGAGACAAGGTCTTCCTAGTGTTGACCCTGGCGAACTTATACTTGAATTTCTGTCAACTTGATTCAACTTTTGTTCAACTTTCTCTCTATGGTGTTCAGCATTGAGCTGTTTTGCTCTCAAATCTTGTTTTGCCTTAGTTAAATTTAATTCTGTTTTCTGAATTGTCTTATTAACGGCATGTCGGAGCTGCAGAAATCGAGTTTTGCTTTTTTTATTTTATCGATATCTTTTTAAATTCTTAAATTAAACAAATATAATGACTTGTCCGCACTAAAGTTATATTAGTACAATAATTTTTGTTAAAATAAAAAATCATTTGGACTTGTTATTTTTTTATGAGCTTGGATTGGAAATTAGATATCAAACTCGACAAACCTAACTTTAAAATACGATATATTGAAAGTTTTTATTATAACTTTGTATGTATAATATTTTGGTGGTTTTCTTGAGTTGTCCGCACTAGAGTTTAATCTTACAAATTTTTTCTTTATAGCAAAAAAACTCAATTAAACGCATCGTTTATTCATAAGTTAAGATTGGAAATATTATTAGAAGGCGGACAGCTTCGTCATGCTCTTAATATTAACTAGCAAAAAATACCTCGCTCCTAACGTCGCTCGGTTAAATTTTTATATATGATATTATTAAGTATAAATTAGCCAATTTTAAAATAAAAAAGAATTGCCGCAACTTATGAATTTTAATATTGTAATTTTGTACTAAATTAAATTTTTATATTTTTATAAAAAAGAATAATTAAAGTTACAATACGCATAAAAATTGTTTAAATACAAATTATATCATGATGAATTAAAAATTTGCTCTACTAAATTGCATTAGAATCAGTAAAAAAATATAATAGAAATTCATTCTTTTTAATCACGTGTTTTAATAACTAACCATGAAATAATGGAAAACAGTATTTGACGTTTACTAGGACTAACGACTACACGGAGAAAGGAAAGTATTGTTAAAATTGGTTCTAAATCAAGTATATCTAATTTATGTACTAAGGTACTTGAAAAAAGAGTGGCGATATAATTTCAATTAGTACTATAGCTTGAATTTTAGGGACCAATGTTGGTACTATTATATTATGAAGTAAGAGCAAAGGGTACCCCCCATTAAGATAGGTAAAATGCCCCCCATCACGGAATTAAAATTTTCGTCCAAAATTAGTTAGTGTTTGCTCAAAAATGAAATTTTAAACTGCGACCTGCTACCCCCCCCCTCCAGTACTCCTAACCTCAAAATAATGTGTTTTTTTTTAAATAATTTTTTTCGGCATCTTATTGTCGGTTGAGAAATTTGAAAAAAATTAAGCATATTCTATATAAAAATGCGCATTTACTGTAATTTTTTCAACTATTTTTGACGTCAAAAACTAACCTAAAAACAATAAAATATTCTTAAAATTGCTCTAAAAACTTTAAAAAAAGGGGTGCTGCCTCAAAAATTTGTGAAAAGTTGAGGATTTGCGTCCTTAATCTGCCCTATTTTGCCCAGATTTTTTAGAGTGGTGCGCCATATTTAAAAGTCGAAAAACCCTGTTTTTTAGCTGTTTTTTATCAATTTTTTGCTTTTTTTGCTTTGTCAGTAGTAGTTACAACAAAACTAATGGCACCATCGGATTTGACGCCAAAAAATACATATAAAATATGTATAATACTCCGCTCTAATATTTTTGGATCACTAGCTATAAAACCAAAATGGAAAAGACGCTGTTATGAGCATGTCGGGGCAACTCACTTTTTCCGTGGGATTTGTGAAAAGTTACTTACAAGTATAAACAACAATGATTAGATGTATTTTTTCATATTTTTTGACGAAGAATACAGTGTTGTAGCAATATTTTCTATAACTTGGCTCTGGTCAAATATCAGAGCTAAGAAAACAACTTACAATAAGTCTTTTTCATTCAAATTAGTTTTAATATACATTATTGTAATTGTTTCATTTCTGGATCTACGATCCTAAAAAGATTGTGTCTTAT
Organism: Anastatus disparis; assembly: GCA_017163975.1. Taxonomy (NCBI): domain Eukaryota; kingdom Metazoa; phylum Arthropoda; class Insecta; order Hymenoptera; family Eupelmidae; genus Anastatus; species Anastatus disparis. Next base: position 10,820,601 of record JAFFSR010000347.1, read on the forward strand.
AAATAATACCTAATTTAATTAGTTTTTATGAAATCATTAAAATTATAATTTTAGTATCTTGTTATTACAAAAATTATTTACAATATATACGTATATAATTCCTAGTTACAAAAGTATTTATTTAATAAATATATCGTTTTATTAGAAAATCGTTAATCTTTATCATCACTAATTTCTTCAATTACTGGCACAACTTCTTCAAAATCAAAAAGTTTAGTCAATATTGCAGCTGGTTTGATGATTTGTGATAAATAGCGGGCGTGACTTAAATAATAAATAACAGCAGCTACATGTGAGCAGCAACCAACAGTTTTATTTCCATTTGCACAGTTACAACAGTACCGTTTAATTCCATTGATGCCACTAGTTTTTGAACAATAATCTATGTAACATTTGTACTTTTTACTGTTAATATGTCTGGACTGCACCTCAAATCTTAAAATATTTTGTTGTTCTTTTGCGTAACTTAAAGTTAATGAACCATTGTCTCCAATTATTTCTGCCAAATATGACACCGATTGAGATAATTGATACGAACCTGTAAAAAATACTTTCAAATCTTCCAAAGTCATTTCAGGGAAATCTGATAGATCGTTCGATGACGAATGCTGAAACGGTACAGTTTTCCTGTTCCATTTTTTTTCTTCAACTTCAATTGCTAGGGTGTTTTCTACATTATTTGTGAGGTTAATCCTACTTATGATTTTTTCTAAATTTCCTGCATCAGAATTCAACCTCTTACCAAATAAATTTTGTAAGAAGCAAGCGATTTTACAAAATAATCCAGCTTTTGTTAAAAGACCATTATAAAGTTGGTGATGCAGAAGCTTATATTTTTGTCCTATAATTCCATGAATCGCTTCTACAACCCATCTAAGTTTCGTAACTCGTCGAGATGCGTTTAATTCTTCAGTAGTAAGTTGCGATCGTTTACCTTTCAAAGCAGGCATCAAAGTTGTGAATTCTCGCTGATTCAAGTAGTCTATCACATCTCTAAAGCCTCTATCGAGAATGAAAATATCGTGTTTTTCGAGAATTTTGTTAAATCCATCAGAACTTTTTAACAAATTCTCCAAAATCTTTGCATCGTTGCAATTAGCTTTAAAAGGTCCTGCACAATCGACGATAAAACCATTTGTTATACATATTGTGAATGGTTTACAGAGTGAAGCTTTTTTTTGACCCGAATATGATTTACGCTGATGAGCATTATTGCTGCTTTTATGATGACGTAAATATGTTCCATCACATATTAATGCTAACTTGTTATCCATATTGTACAACATTTTTGCAATATCAGTTGTTTGTTTAAGTAAAAGTCCCCGAGAATAAGCATGAATCCCGAAATTTTTTGGCAATATTTCATTCTCAAAACATTTGAGCACTGAATTGATAGATTCCCTACTGAAAAAAATCTTGTGGTAACCACATGACATACTATATGGTTTTCACATGGTTACCACATGATTACCACATGTTCACCACATGGTTACCACATATTATTTTGACGGGGTGATCATATAGTAACCATGTGGTAACCACGTGGTGATCATGTGAAAACCATGTGAGTAAGAAAAAAATAGTTAAAAAAAATATGCAAAATTTATTATTTTATGTAATAAATACTCACCTGCTGTCAAATCAGCAAACTAAAGAAAATTTTTATGAAAATAATCAATAATATTTATATTTTCATAAAAATTTTCTTTTTTATTGTTAAGTTAAATTATATTCACCTGTAAAGTTCTAAGTCTATATCTTTAATAGAATAAAATGACTTGAAATGTAATATTTTAGCAGTGTCATAATTACATGTAATGGAAGCCACAATCATTTCTTTTAACAATGTGTGTTCCATAATTATATAATTATTTTCCATTTAACAAGAAGTGTTCCTATGAATTTATCTCTAAAACTTCAGGATTTTTAGGAAAAAAATGAGAAAGTTGGAATTTTTCCAAAAATTTAAAAAACATGAGTTTTTTATTTTGGCTTTTTATGAATTCGTAATGTTTAAGAATTAAATAAATAAGCGAAAAGCTATACAAATGTATACCTAAATAGATGATTTGAAGGTCAAGCACTTCCATGAAACCACTACTTTGTCAATCCAAAAGGGTTTTTATGTCATATATAAAGTATAAATAAAATATCTAATTTCAATAATATTCATATACTGCTTGCAAGACATCTAGAACCTAATGACAGAAATAGAGTTGATTTTATTAAAAAATGTATATTGTGAAAAGATATCAATTGTTTATAAACATTCAATTGTATTCTGTATCTACTAAAGTTCAATAATATTCACTTGATATGATAATTTAATGAATTCTAATTTCGGATAACCTAAAGAATGATTATAATACTCTCATACTCAAAATTAAAATTCAATTAAATCTACAAGGTTATTTTTATTCTTACTTATTTGTTACACACGTTGTTTTACTCTGAATTACCGATAACATTTAATAAAAAGTAAGTTTTTGAAGCTATATTATCATTGAAACATTTCTTTTCAAATATAAAACATTGTAAGAATAAATTAAGTACAATAATTATAATATGAAACTTCTGTTGAATAGATTCTGTTGTATACATCTATTTGCAACAGTTTCTACTGCTGGGATTGATTTTCAGTGTATTCTGTCAGGCTCTATTCACATAAAAAACATAAGGCTGGACACTGTTAGGGTGAAATCAGATGGAGCGGAAAATAGGCGACGGAACGTCACAGAACCTCAATTCCGCATCTTTGTATTCCGCCAACGGAGTAAAGACGACGTGATAGACGACATAAATTTTTATTTTGTTTAAAAAAATTATTAGTGCTTCAATAACCTCACGTAATATTTTTAATTTGCTTTCCATAGCTGTACTTTTAATTTCAATCAAACATTTAAATTCTATTTTGGTTAACTATTTGTTTAAACAATTTCAAAAAGTCTGTGACGCTTCTATTATCCCGTCAAATTTGTTTCCCTATATTTACATGAAGCGGAGTAGAAGTTCTGTGACGTTGATTAGCAATTTTATAATTAAAAAATAATGATGTTAATTGAAATATTTGGTTATAATAACAAATTATATTTTATTTTTATAAAAAAAGAATCTCATTACAATAACAATAGGTGATTATTTCCAACTTTTTTCACATTTTCGTTGTTAATTTAAAATTCTACATTCCGCGCCATGTGAACATAGGGAGAAAATTTGACGGAAAACAAGGCGACGGAATGAATATAATGTGACATTCCGTCGTCTATTTTCCGCTCCATCTGATTTCACCCTTACGGAAAACTTGGTTCACGAACTCGCTAAATAAATCGACAATAGAGAATAAAAAATAGCAATGGTGTTTAATTTAACGTTACTATATATATATATAGTAACGTTTTTGTTCCATTTAAATATTATGACTTAATTATTAAATAAGAAAAACGATTTATCCTTCTTTGCCGGACGCTTCAGGTGTTACTTATTAAAAAGGACCTATTGTACTGTTGTAACTGTGCGAATGGAAATAGAACTGTTGGTTGCTGCTCACATGTAGCTGCTGTTATTTATTATTTAAGTCACGCCCGCTATTTATCACGAATCATCAAACCAGCTGCAATATTGACTAAACTTTTTGATTTTGAAGAAGTTGTGCCAGTAATTGAAGGAATTAGTGATGATGAAGATTAACGATTTTCTAATAAAACGATATATTTATTAAATAAATACTTTTGTAACTAGGAATTATATACGTATATATTGTAAATAATTTTTGTAATAACAAGATACTCAAATTATAATTTTAATGATTTCATAAAAACTAATTAAATTATGTATTATTCATAAGACATAATCTTTTTAGGATCGTAGATCCAGAAATGAAACAATTACAATAATGTATATTAAAACTAATTTGAATGAAAAAGACTTATTGTAAGTTGTTTTCTTAGCTCTGATATTTGATCTGAGCCAAGTTATAGAAAATATAGCTACAACACTGTATTCTTCGTCAAAAAATATGAAAAAATACATGTAATCATTGTTGTTTATACTTTTAAGTAACTTTTCACAAATCCCACGGAAAAAGTGAGTTGCCCCGACATGCTCATAGCAGCCTCTTTTCCATTTTTGTTTTATAGCTAGTGATCCAAAAATATTAGAACGGAGTATTACACATATTTTTTCTGTATTTTTTGGCGTAGAATCTAATGGTGCCATTAGTTTTGTTGTAACTATTACTGACAAAGCAAAAAAAGCAAAAAATTGATAAAAAATAGCTAAAAAACAGGGTTTTTCGACTTTTAAATATGGCGCACCACTCTAAAAAATCTGGGCAAAATAGGGCAGATTAAGGACGCAAATCCTCAACTTTCCACAAATTTTTGAGGCGGCACCCCTTTTTTTAAGTTTTTAGAGCAATTTTAAGAATATTTTATTGTTTTTAGGTTAATTTTTGACGTCAAAAATAGCTGAAAAAATTACAGTGAATGCGCATTTTTATATAGAATATGCTCAATTTTTTCAAATTTCTTAACTGTCAATAAGGTGCCAAAAAAAATTATTTAAAAAAAAAACACGTTTTTTTGAGGTTAGGAGTACTGGAGAGGGGGGAGGGGTAGCAGGTCGCAGTTTAAAATTTCATTTTCGAGCAAAGACTAACTAATTTTGGACGAAAATCTTAATTCCGTGATGGGGGGCATTTTACCTATCTTAATGGGGGGTACCCTTTGCGATGCTTACTGTCTTTTTTTTGGTACTAACAAGGAGAGTGTTTCACCTTCGGGTCACCAATTTTGCTGAAATTTCGGGAATGTTTTCTGGATGCAGAAACATGAAGAATGCCAAAGTTTTAGAGGCCAACGCTCAATATTTCCCTAGTTACAGGCAATTGAAGAAAATCACTAAAAAAATCACTAGATTTTTAAACGCTTGTAGTATCTCATCATTGTTGGCTAGAAGCTTATACCTTTTTTCAAATGAAAGCTGAACTCAAATCCTTTCGAAATAGTACCTATGGCATCCCAAAATATTATTTTTTCCCAAAGTTAGAGCGTAATAAAGATTGGACCTGAATTTTTTGCTTAAAACATTAATTAATAATAAAAGCCAGAATTGGGTTCAATCTTTATTACGCTATAACTTTGGGAAAAAATAATATTTTGATATGCTATAACTACTATTTCGAAAGGATTGTAGCTCAGCTTTCATTTAAAAAAAGATTCATGCTTCTAGCTAATAATGCTAAGGAACTATAAGCGTTTGAAAATCTAGTAACTTTTTTAGTAATTTTCTTTAATGGCCTGTAACTAGGGAAATATTGAGCGTTGGCCTCTAAAATTTTGGCTTTCTTTATATTTCTGCATCCAGAAAACATTTCCAAAATTTGAGCAAAAACGGTGACCCGAAGGTGAAACACTCTCCTTGTAAGACTGATATTTCACCTACTCGATTCAAGGGCAATATTTCGCAGAAAATGTAATCATTTATCTCTTTTCGGGCGGCTTTTCCTGTTACTAGAATTAAAAATTATTAAATATAGAATTATTTACATAATATATAACACTTCAAAATTACTAATAACACAGGCCAACATGGTTTTGTTGTCAAAAAGTGGAGGGTCATTTCCGAAGTAATTTTTTGCGTAGAATCCGAATCCGGGGTCCGAATTGCTCTATCACGTCAGGATTTTGAGATATTTGAGGTTTTTTACCCAAAAAATGGCGTTTTTGGCTACTTTTGAGGTTATGTACAGAAGAGACAAAATTTTTTGGAAGTTTTTTTTAGTTGCATCTTATAGCACTACTCTTCCTCTTTAATTTAAGAGTCGCAGAGTTCAATTACGATTTTTCTACACCAAGTTACGCCAATTTGAAATTACGAGCGGGAGTCCCTTCGCCAATATTAAAACATGTTTTCTTTTTAATTTGGCCCCGTCTCACTTTGGAATTCCTTTAAGCATACATTTTTTTAGTGTGAATCATTTAGTATAATTTTGCCCCGTCTCATTGATATACAATTTTTTATTATTTGTACAAAAAGACCATTTGTATTGATTCTGTATTTATTGTAATCGCAAATAAATCATTTTTTTAATAACATTTTAAGCAACAATTTACTAGATAGCTCTTAATTGTTCGTTCATGGTGCCTTATTTTTTGGAAAAAATTTTGTGAATATTTGTATTTGATCTGTTGGTTAACAACTCGCTGGAGGTATAAAGTATTAAATTAAATATTCTAACTATTGATCATTTCAATAATGACCTCGCGTAAGTGTTTAAATAATCCTGACAGCTTTTGCTTCATTTGTAGTCGCTTCGTGTTCGCAAAAAATGCGATGAAAATCAATGAAACGATAAAAATATTTTATCTTAATTACTTCAATATTTCGATAACTAATCAGGATAAGTCTTGGGTTCCACATACAGCTAGTAAATCATGTGTTGAAACATTAAGACGTTGGTATAATGCCCATAAAGAAGTAACACTAATGCCTTTCAAAACTCCTGCAATTTGGTGTGAACCTGTTAGCCACAATGAATGTTATTTCTGTTTAACCAAAACATTTGGATATAATATTAAAAATGCTTGTAATATAAAATATCCGAATGTAGCAAGCGTAACGAAGCCTATTCCTTTTGCATCTGGTGATGTTCCTCCAAGCCCTCCATTTGTAAGAATAAATGTTGAAGACCATACAGTCTGTGACGATATTGAAAATCAGGATTTTGAAGACATCGAATCAACCTCTGATGCTCCTATTTTATTTGATCAGGCTTCTTTAAATGATTTAGTCAGAGATTTAGGCTTGTCGAAAGAAAAATCTGAGTTGTTAGGATCAAGACTTCAAGAGAAACACCTTCTTGCTCCAAAAACTACTTTTAGTTGGTATCGTAATCGAGAGAAGGAATTAGTTGAGTATTATTCTGCATGTGATGAATATGTTTTTTGTAATGATGTTAAAGGCTTAATTGAAAAATTAGAACTTCCTTATGATACTGATCAATGGAGATTGTTTATTGATTCCTCAAAAACAAGTTTGAAAGCAGTTTTATTGCATAACTCAAATAAATATGCGTCAATACCTATTGCTCATTCTGTACACCTAAAGGAATCATATGAAAATGTAGAAACTATTCTTAAAGCAATAAAATATGAACAGCATAAATGGGAAGTATGCGGAGACTTAAAAATGGTTTCAATGCTGCTTGGACAACAATTGGGTTATACAAAATATCCGTGCTTTATATGTTTGTGGGATAGCAGAGATAGAGTTAAGCATTACGTTACAAAGGATTGGCCTCTTCGTAAAACTTTAAAACCTGGAGATCCCAACATTATTCAACAACCGTTAATTGACTCTAAAAAAGTTTTGTTGCCTCCGCTTCATATAAAATTAGGATTAATGAAGCAATTTGTAAAGGCTCTTGATACCGATGGTGCATTATTTCAATATCTTAGAGATAAATTCCCTTATTTAAGTGAGGCGAAGATAAAGAAGGAATATTTGTTGGACCACAAATAAGAGAATTAATGAAAACAACAGAGGTTGAACAGGTTATGACAAATGTAGAAAAAGAAGCCTGGATTAGCTTTAAAAAAGTTGTTAAAGGATTTTTGGGTAATAATAAAGTTAGTGATTACAAAGAAATAGTTGACGATATGATTGAAAAATTTCAGAATTTAGGTTGCAATATGAGCGTAAAATTGCATTATTTACACTCTCATTTAGAATGGTTTCCAGAAAATCTAGGTGCCGTAAGCGAAGAGCAAGGTGAGCGATCTCATCAGGACCTCAAAGAAATGGAAAGACGTTATCAGGGTAAATGGTCTCCAACAATGTTAGCGGACTATTGCTGGTGTCTTCAACGAGATGAGCTAAATGTTCGTCATAAAAGACGGTCTGGGTCAAGATCTTAACTAGATCAAAAAAAAGATTTCATAAGTTAAACTGAAATAGTTTCTAATCGTGAGAGGCGAGGGGACTCACGTAAATCCAGCACCCCAAAGGGAACAGATTTTACTACGTCCACGTCGTTGTTCCTAGGTAATGCTAAATGTAAAAAAAAGTTTAACTTGAAATGCACTTGAAGATCAAGCTGAAGGTCAAATTCAATGTCACGATACCTGTGTAAATATAAATTACTATAATGTATTATGTTTATCGTAACAACAAAAGTTATTAGATAGCAGAAAATGAAAATATGTTTCATATTTGCAATGTTTTTTGAAAATTTTTATACGCTATTTTGAATCCGCCATCTTGAATTTGAAAATTTTAATATCTCAACTTCATATTCGTAATCAGTAACCCCAAAAATCCCCAAGTAAAAATTTTGAAGAAAAAATACCCAGTAGACAAATGTCTGCCTCAACGTATTCAATGCAAATGGTCATGCAATTGATAGGACATATCTCGTAATTTCAAATTGGCGTAACTTGGTGTAGAAAAATCGTAATTGAACTCTGCGACTCTTAAATTAAAGAGGAAGAGTAGTGCTATAAGATGCAACTAAAAAAAAACTCCCAAAAAATTTTGTCTCTTCTGTACATAACCTCAAAAGTAGCCAAAAACGCCATTTTTTGGGTAAATAACCTCGAATATCTTAAAATCCTGACGTGATAGAGCAATTCGGACCCCGGATTCGGATTCTACGGAAAAAATTACTTCGGAAATGACCCTCCATTTTCCAACAACTTCCATGACCCCAATATTTGTAGGCCTGTGTAATTAATATTTTGATTCGTGATATTTAAGGAATAAAACGATACATGTTTCTCTTCCATATTCCGTTTTAAAATAGTTACTTTTGAGTTTCAAATTAATTATTAGTAATTTAAAATTGATATATATATATATATATATATATATATATTATATGATTTACGTTATAGTTATCAACTGTTGAAAATTGTTACACAATTTAATGAGTTTTACGTTAATAGAAATTAATTATATTGAAGTTTTTCGCTCCTAACGTCGCTCGATTGAATTTTCTTTTATTATATTATTATGTATAAATGACTAATTTTAAGTAAATAAGACTTAACGGTGGGCCGGAGTAGAACCTGATACCAACTGAGTAAAAATTGAGTTGTTTGTTATTTACTCAAGTTTTAATTGGTGTATCTTTAAATCAACGGTCGAGCGCAATAGATATTATTATTATAAACATCTATGCAGAAGGAAAAAATATCTACCGGTTTGTTTTTGAGAAAAGTAAGTAACGCAAAAATATTATAAACATAAATTTTTACTTTGGCGTTACTTACTTTTCTCAAAAACAAATCAGTAGATATTTTTTTTCTTGTGCATAGATGTTCATAATAATAATATCTATTCCCTGGTAGAAAATACACCATCTAAAAATGACCAATGATCATTTATTTATCAGTTTTTCATGACCAATAAAACTGATCATTAACTGATAAAAAAATAGTAAACTCGCTTTAAATACGTAGTCGCTCAGTCGATAACGGCCGTCCCTATTCTTGCAGCCTTAAGTTGTTTACTTGCGCTCGTGCATCAAAAGATAGTATGGCGTTAGCATATGTAGTTGCGGCGCTCTAGTAGATGCGTATAAATGTAAATGCGCAAGCGTGAAGTCACTCTCGAATAGAGAGACGAACTAACGAGTTCATCACGATCAGTGGTGTACTAGCTTTCATAGCGTACACAGCGTGCTGGCAGTTGGCTGGCGAATTGTATTTAAATAAATACTAATAATTCAAACTTATTCTGTTGTAGTTTATTTGGCTTCCTGGGACACGTATAATTTGGGTTATATCTTTTGGAGTCAGATACATTTTAGCCAGAGCACCCTAGCCTGGCCCTTTTGGTTAATCATATACCTAAAACCCTACACTGGTAACTCAACAGTGAGGTATACTTATATTAGAAGTCTACGGTGGTAATATCCTCTAGGCTCAATCTAACAACCTCAATCTACAAACCCTACAGTGGTGACAACGACAGGAGCCTTTTACAACAGCAATTAAGATCGACGCCATAGCCATCGTCAACCACGCTACACAAAAACCACTTCCGGCCGCCATTCCACGCATCACGCAAGTCATCGATAACAACGAGGTATTTAAGTATAAAGAAAATAATCAAAGTAAATTTTTTGCGTTAAATTATAGAAAGATAAAAATAAATTAAAGTAAAGATTTTTTCCATATAATTGAAGAAATTTACAGAAGTAAAAAAAATATTGTTAAAAATTTATCTTATTACTTTGAAAAACAAAATTTGAAAAACAAGAATATATAAAAGAGAAAATTTGCGTTAACTTTATATGGAAAAAAAGAGATATTGAGAAAGAAATTGCGAAGAAATGAAAAATGTTAAAATAGGAAAAGCAGCGTTAGTGCGAAAATAAAAATAAGCTTTGCTATATATATAAAAAAAAAAAAAAAAAAAATTAATGATACATATAGAGAAATCGCAAACAAAAAAGAGACAAGTGAAATATAGTGAAAACAGTGCGTGCGCGTGATAATACACGAGTAAATTCATTTTATTTAACAAAAAAAAAAAAAATAATAAATAGTTAAATTTAAACAATTGGCCGGAAGTGAGGAAGTGCGTCAGTATAGTGCGAAGTCTTCATGAATCGCCATATTTGCGACGCGTTACAAAATGTCCGCCATTTTGAAACTCAAATGGCCTATGGACCGTTAGAAGCGTCGACAAATTAAAAATACACACCTTCCTCAACATTAATTTGTTTATAAAGAAAAAAGTAAAAATAATAAAATTTAACGAATGAAACACGGTACATCATACACTAAAACAATTATATTAAAGAGAAAACAAAGTAAAATTTAATAAATTCAATTTTTGTAATAAAGTCGCTGGTACGGATATGACGTCAGCTTAAAAACCTTAACGCGTGTGTTTGACGGAAGTCACATAATTTAGATATTGAGGCTGGTTTTGCGTTAATAATTAAACGAATTATTTAAATTAATATTTAATGACTTTTTGCGTATTTGAATTAATTGAAAATTGTTGAAAGTTTTATTTATTGAAAGATAGTCATAAATTTTATTGATATGAGAGTTTGAAATTGAATAATTTTTATATAGAAGTTTGGATCGCGGTGCGTCACGATTTAAAGTTTTATAAAAATTTAATAGAAACATTGTTTAGAACAAGTGTGAAATTACACGCAGGTCGATTCCAACTTTCATGTACATGCTATATCTTGATGTTTCGTGCGCGAAGCGAGGCGAGTATGCGGCGTTAAAAATTTTTTTTTTTTTCTCGAAAGACAATGTTTAAAGTAGTATTTAAAAATTTTTGTTTTTTAGCTTTTAAACATTAAAACGCCCTCGCCGCGATTCGGGCACGACTCAGACAATTTTTGAGTAAATTCTCATAACCAGTCTCAAGCATAGGAGAACCTCCGCACACATTGTATATGTATGAAAATTTTAACGTTTTATTAGATGTAAAGAGCATCACGACTTATTAACGGGCGGAGTTCCTCCTATGATAAATACGCGTATACCCCGACCTAGAGAGTCAATAGGGTAGATAGGTAGTGCTGCGCTTTCTGTTTTAGAAAAAATTTAGGCGGATGGTACGTTGAGCGATCCGATGAAAATTTTAGTTGGCAAGTATCCGGACTAACCTGCGTCGCCTCACGGTAATTCCAATTAGCCACCAGCTATAAGCTGTACCTGATAGGGTCGCACTCAGTGGGACACCACGCTGGTAGAGCGATTCTAAGCAGGAAATGGTGAACGGAGTGCCGTTCAGCGAAAGCGGTAAATAATAGAAAAGTTATTAAGTAAATTTAAAGTTTGGAGTATAGTAATCGGGTCGTTCACGGGCTGTCTAGGTCCTACGTGTATGTAAATATATTGAGCCGTGCATGTTACCATATAAGGTATGTGAGTTGTTTAGCTAAAAGCGATTGTGAAGGTACCTGCGTGTACTCCTAGGGAAAAATTTTACTGTTTGTGTGTACGTGTGAGTGGCGATTATCTAATTCCCTTTAACATAAATATAGAATAGAGGCTTAGGCTTTAGATAGGCAAAATGGCACCTGGTTTAGCAACAGAAAAGAGTAACTTGAAAGAAGATGAATTAGTTAAAGTTAAAAGGAAAGAGCTTGACTCTTTAGAACAGCAAGTAGAGTATTATAAAACTCTAGCAGCTCAGGCCCAGGCGTCAGAAAAGAAATTGGTAGCGCAAATGGAACAAGCAAAAAAAAACACAGGCGCAACCAAGTGATACCAACGGCACAATGATACCGTTAGAATGGTAGATGATACAGCCAGTGACGCGTCCATGCCTGGCACTGTAGTCAAGTTTTATCAACAAGAGGTTAAGTTCCAAAATTTTTGGACTAAAGAACCAGAGGCCTGGTTTAAGATATTTGAAAGCCAGTTGAGGTATAAGAAGATAGATGCTGACGAGAATAAGTATTATAACTTGTTACAGAACTTGGGTCCTGAAGTTGTTAAAAGTATTTCGCAATCAACCAGAAACCTAACTGAAGTTAACAAATATGAACAAATGAAGGAAATATTGCTGGAACGATACGCGCTCACTAGGGAGGATAAACTGAGACTATTGTTTGAAAGAAAAGAGCTCAGTAAAAAGAGACCATCAGAGTTTTTTAATGATCTGCTGCACCTTGCGGATAACCAAATACCTAGAGATACGGTATTAAGGTTATGGCAAGATAGGCTACCAACCTATATTAAAGTCCAACTAGATAAGGAGCTCAATGAGAGCAATGAAAAGATAAATATAGAAAAAGCTGATCATATAGCCAAAGTGTACAGCAATGATCAACAGCTTAAGGACATAAACAAGGTGGCAGACCCAAATAATGAAGTATTAAACAAATTAACCAATGAATTGGCACAGGTGGCAGCAAGGTTAGATTCAGTCACGTCACACAGTAATAACAGGCCTAGCCGTAATAAATCAATGGATAGAAGCGGACCTGTTAATTCTAACCAACAGAGAGTTAGACAAAACAACTCACATCATGAAGAAAGGCAAAGGAGAGTACCGTGGTGCAGGTTCCATCAAAAGTATAGAAGAAAATCATACAAATGCCAGCGGCCAGGTGGCTGGAGAGACTTTAGCACAGACATCAACAACAGAGGAGGTAACTCTCAAGCAGACAACTCTAATAATACGTCACAAAATGCACGTTCAACGCAGAGGCAAAATCAACGCATTGACAGTAATGGGTCGGAAAACTAAGGAACCCTGAATGGACGGAGGCTCATATTCAGGGAACACCCACTAAACGCCTCTTTATTTACGACAATAATTCGAAAAAGTATTTCTTAGTGGATTCTGGGGCAGAGGTCTCCGTCATACCTAAACCAAGGTTGAGTAAGGAAGATCCTCATGCACTCAAGTTGTATGCGTCTAATAATACACCCACTTCCACATACGGTCTTTCGAGGAAAGAACTCAATATAGGGTTAAGAAGACCCATTTCATGGAATTTTTTGGTGGCAGATGTGCCATATGCGATAATGGGTGCTGATATACTAGAAAAATACCATCTTCTTCCAGATCTCAAAAAGAGAGAGTTAATAGATGGTGAAACAGCACTTTCAATTCCTCTTAGACCAAGAAAAACCAAAGAAATACAAATCTATTTTATAGACCCGTCTCATAAATATTCATATTTACTGTATCAATACCCAAGCGTTGTAGGTGTTACTGAGAACCAAAAACGTGCTAATAATGGTGCAGGACATTACATAAGAACGAATGGACCACCATTGGCTCAGAAAGCGAGAAGATTGTCTCCAGAGAAATTAGACGCAGCAAAAAAAGAGTTCAAAGCTTTATGTGAAGCTGGAATCTGTCAACCTTCAGAAAGTCCATGGGCTACTCCCATACATATGGTTAGGAAGAAAAATGGCGAATGGCGCATCTGCGGAGACTACAGACAATTAAACAATGTCACAGTTCCCGACAGATATCCAGTGCCAAATATACAGGATTTCGCCACAGGACTAAATGGTATGAAGGTTTTTACATCTTTAGACCTACAAAAGGCATACCATCAGATTCCAGTGGAAAAAGAAAGCATTCAGAAGACGGCAGTAATTACACCGTTTGGACTATTCGAATATAATTTGGTCTTAGAAATGCTGCGCAGACGTTCCAACGCTATGTAAACGGAGCTCTAGGAGACATAAAGAATGTATTCTGTTACATCGATGATATATTAATCGCTTCTGCCAATGAAGAAGAACATGAAATGCATTTAAAACAGGTCCTCGAGAGACTTAAAAAATTCAATCTGCAACTAAACATAGATAAATGCGTATTTGGAGTAAGAGAGCTTACTTTTTTGGGCTACCTAATTAATGGGAAAGGATTTAAACCCACACCTGAGAAAGTAAAAGCCGTCAAGGAATATCCGAAACCTAAGAACATCGATGAGATGCGTAGGTTTCTCGGAATGATCAATTTTTATCGTAAAAGTCTGCCCAAAGCCGCTCAGAATCACAGGTTGCTAAATGAATACATTAAAGACGCGAAAAAGAAGGATAAACGTCCTATTAAATGGACTGCGGAGGCCGAAAAAGCATTTGAAAACGCTAAGAAAGAACTGGTTGACGCATCATATTTAGCGTTCCCAGATGAAACAGCTGAGATAAGAATCAGCACAGATGCCTCAGATTTCGCGATGGGCGCAGCTTTGGAGCAGTTTAAGGACGGCGAATGGCAGCCATTAGCTTTCTTTTCTAGAAAGTTCTCACCAGCTCAGCTAAACTACCACACTAACGACCGAGAACTGACAGCAATTTATGAGGCTATAAGGTATTTCCATTATTACCTGGATGCCAAAAAGTTTAAAGTCTTCACAGACCATAAACCATTAGTTTATGCGATGACACAGAGCGCTGACAGGGCAAGCTCAAGACGAGTTAGACAGCTAGCATACATATCAGAGTTCGACTGTGAAATTTGTCATGTTGCTGGTGTTGAAAACCCTGTGGCAGACGCTTTGTCACGCATAGACAGCATTTGCTTGCCTACAGTATTTGACTGGAATGATCCAGAATTAATGTATTATCCTGACTTTGCTCTGGTGTTAACTAAAATGGATGCATTCAGCGTACCATCTGTGATAGACCAGCAAACATTGGCACAAGCACAAACGGATGATCATCAGTTGGAAGAAATCATCGAAGATACAAACCATCCATTGCACCTTCAGAAACTGAACTTTGCACAAGATCAGTTTGATGGAGCTCTCTATTGTGATCTACAAGGTCAAGTAATAAGACCATATATACCAAAAAAATTAAGAAAGGAAGTATTCAAATTGTTTCATCAAGCAGCACATCCTAGTGCAAAGATCACGGAGAGTTTGGTCAGAAGGAAATTCGTGTGGCCCAATATGAGAAGGGACATCACGAAATGGTGCAAAGTATGTATTGCTTGTCAGCAAAGTAAAATCACTCGGCATAACAAGATGATACCGGACCATTTTAAGGCGGTAGAAGGTAGATTCACACACGTGCACATTGACATAGTCGGTCCACTGCCAGAGAGCAGGAAATGTAAATATATCTTAACCATGATGGACCGTTACACAAGATGGCCTGAAGCAGTTCCTTTGATGGAAACTACAGCACCTACGGTTGCTAAAGCTTTATTTAATAACTGGATCACACGATTTGGTGCACCCATGTACATAACCTCCGATCAGGGTGTGCAATTCGAATCTCAGATTTTTGACGCTTTGATGGAGTTGATTGGCTGTGAAAGGATTCGCACAGCACCTTACCATCCTCAGTCAAATGGAATGATTGAGAGGTGGCATAGGACTCTTAAAAACGCTATCAAATGTCAAGCACAGACTGCTGATTGGGCAGATAAACTACCCAGTATATTACTAGGATTACGAACTAGTACTAAAAAAGATGTAGACGCAAGCCTAGCAGATTTAGTGTACGGCACATACCTTCGAGTGCCCGGAGAGTTCTGTGCGTATGGCGAATCAGAGCCCAATAAACGTTTCTTTTTAGAAGAATTCAGAGAGTACATGAGGGAATTACAACCAATTCCAGTAACACATAACAGCAATATCAAGCCATTCATATTTAAAGACCTGGAATCATGCTCGCACGTCTTTTATAGGCGCAAAGCACTTAAAACAGGTTTAGATAGGCCATATACAGGTCCTCACAAAATAATAGAAAGGAAACCTAACGGAAGAGACATCTTAATTGACGGGCAACAGAAGCTCGTAAATATAGAACTTGTTAAACCAGCGCACTATGTAGCGGACGAAATCGACACTAATGTCGATAATAATGACAATTGCCATACTGCAAGTAGTGCTCTAGGTAGTAATGCAGCTGAGAACCAAATCCAGACTGTAGTAGATGTGCATCATCACGAGGAAGCAAGTGAAATCCCGGATGAGATAGCACAAAGTACAAACACTCAATTAACGACCAGTAACCAAAAAAGAATCAGGTTTAATGAAGAGGTCCAAATGCAACATTATCAGCGACCTTCACCTGAACAAATCATTTATAAAGAAGTAACACCTGTTCCGATTAACAGAGTGGTTACAGCTCGTGGTGGAGAAAAATGGTATATTGGCGAGGAAATTCACCGCCAAGACCTTCACCGGGTATATAAGGCAATTTTAAGCCACCCAGAACCGGAAGAAGATCGCGTCGCGATAATTAAGGTCAAACCAGAAACGGATAACACCATATCCAATGAAATTGAATTTATGCTACGCCATGCAACCACAGAGCATAGGGACCAATGTAAGAGTAACAAAGAAGTGCTCTATATAGGGTTTCCCACGTTAATAGGTACTGGATCGTATCAATTTAAAAGAAATAAATGTAAATTTGCCATTTATGAACAACTAGGTGAAGACCTGAGTAAGATTCTAACAAGAAACAGGAATATTAGTGTTGCAGACACATGTCAGTTAGCATGGCGGACGTTACGCAACATAGAATATTTACACGATGCTGGATTCGTTCACACAGACATAAGACCTAGCAAAATTATTATGAATAAAAGAAACACCAACGAGGTGTATTTAACAGGATTAGGTCTGTTATCTCCTATTAATGGGAAACAGATCGAACCTATTGATAAAAATAAAGAAAGGCAAATCTACTCAAGTCGCGATAGACACGTACATAAATCTTCACCTAGAGGCGACATAGAGAGCCTGCTGTACGTCATTATAACCTGTTTGGGTGGCGTACTGCCATGGCAAAAGTTTAACCTCGAGATTGCAGTATTGGCAAGCAAATTAGACGCTTTCAATAATTATAAGCAATTCTTGACAAACTGCTTTGAAGGCAGAGAGGTACCCAAGTTCATTGAGTACTTTATGGAGTGCATAAGAATGATCAAAAGTGATGACACACTCCATGAACTCAGGAATATATTTTATAAGACAGGTGCGGAACTGAACCGTATACCTATCATGGACTATGACTTCACTCGGACCTGTGAGGAGACTCGTATTGAAGGGTCGACTCAGGCTTGAGGCAGATTAGTCCTCCACCCTCTCTGAGCAGGAGACGACCAAGAAGTGCGATCTCTGACAGAGAAGAGTGATAAAATGTTCGCGAACAAATACAAACAGAAAAGACTAGTCATCAAAATATAAGAAAAAATGTAAATAAATTTAGAGTAGTGGCCACAATTAAAACTAAGAATAGTAAGACTGATTAGTAATAAGAAAAACAGCTGTGATATAATTAGATTTAGGGAATTCCCAATTAGATAGGTTAATGAATATTAGCAATGAGAATTTGTATAATAATGACGTAGCTAGGAAACCTAAGCCGAAATAGAAATTTAATAGGAAAATAAAATAAAAATTGTTAATGCGTGAGAATTTTATGTATAGTTGTTAAAATAATTTAGGAGTTATAGAAACAAACAAAGATAATTACAAATCCTAAAAATAAAAACCAGTGTATTAAATTTTAAAACAATTTCCTTTGCTCATGTTTAACAAAAATTTTTGTTTTTCAAAAAGCGAAAATACAAACTTTCGCACATACAAACACTAAACGATTTGGTAGTGTAATAAATATAAACAAACAAATGTAAAAAGGTTTAAAAGAATAAATATTGTACCGAAAGGAATATGATTACACTGCGTTATTGAAATATTAAAAAAAGAATAAAATTGTATCGCGTTATTGAAATGTAAAAGCGAATAAAATTGTATTGTATTTTAAAAATGAATTGTATTGCGTTTCGAGATGTAAAAACGATTTAAAATTGTATTGTATATTAAAAATTTTTTTGTATTAAATGTATGTAAACAAGCCAACAAGAAGTTTAAAAAGCAACACGCTGTGAAAAAGTAAAATGTTAAAAAAAAGAAATTTGTAATAATGTAAAAACATGTAATAATTTGAAAAGAAAAATGTAAAAACATGCAATAATGTAAAATAATGTAATTTAAAAAAAGTAAAAACATGTAATGTAACATATAAGGTCAATGTTGACCAGTTAATTTTGTTTGAACATGTAAAAAAAATATATATAAAAATTCCCTAGTCAACATTTGAAGGGGAGCTATATGGCGTTAGCATATGTAGTTGCGGCGCTCTAGTAGATGCGTATAAATGTAAATGCGCAAGCGTGAAGTCACTCTTGAATAGAGAGACGAACTAACGAGTTCATCAGAGTATCACGATCAGTGGTGTACTAGCTTTCATAGCGTACACAGCGTGCTGGCAGTTGGCTGGCGAATTGTATTTAAATAAATACTAATAATTCAAACTTATTCTGTTGTAGTTTATTTGGCTTCCTGGGACACGTATAATTTGGGTTATATCTTTTGGAGTCAGATACATTTTAGCCAGAGCACCCTAGCCTGGCCCTTTTGGTTAATCATATACCTAAAACCCTACACTGGTAACTCAACAGTGAGGTATACTTATATTAGAAGTCTACGGTGGTAATATCCTCTAGGCTCAATCCACAAACCCTACAATAGGTTAAGAGACTAATAGAGAGAAAGAGAGAGAGAAACAATTTAAAAATTTTGAAGCAACGTTCGCAAACTACAATTGATTGCGTAGTACGCAGGTTATGTTACTTGAAACATACATATCTGCTTTAAAACATTTAATAATACACTATGGAGAACATTAATAGAAAAAGAAAATATGCTAACAAAAAGAAAAAATGTAGGCTAAACGATTTAGTTGAAAAATACACTAGTTGTATAAAAAAAGAGGAAGAAAAGATAATTTATGTATTATTAAATTAAATATATATATTAGATTTCATAATAAAATATTTTCATAATCAAAATGTTTTATTTATTTTCCCTGTTTATTTAACATTTTTCAAGTATAAAAAATAACAAAATGAGTTAATATATTTTTTTTAATAATAAAATAATAAATAAAATAAAATATATTTATATCAGGAATCATATTTTATAAAATAGCTTTGAAGTTTGCAATGGTAAATAATGTTATGTTTGAATATTGTGCCAAATATATTTGAATCTTAGGTGAATCTTTTAAGTGCGTCATTAGTGGCTCCATCTATGGGTTACCTTGTTTACTGTCTTATCTACTCTATGGATAAGTGACAGGTAATTAACATACTTAAGGCGCGTTTCCATCTGGCCTTTTGATTTTATATATTTGATGCGCGAATTTTAAACAGCTTATTATGCTGCTTTTCTTTTACTATATAACTTATTTCTTTTATATTTAATTTTAAATGTGATATACTTGGGCGGAGAGTTTCACAGGCCATCTTCATTTTTGTTTTGCTTTTATTGCTATTTTTATTTCTCTGACGCTGCTCTTGCTGCTATCTTTTATTTCTTTTCTATTACATTTATTCTCTCACTTCTCTTGACATCTTATACAGCTTAAACCATGTCACAAATTACCATCAAGGACTGCTGCGCCATCTGCGGTTTTCCCGCTGATAATATAAGAGGGTCGAAAAAATTAATGCAGTGTTTTACATGCCGGCAGCGCTGCCATGTAAAATGTATGAAGCGCATGCCTCATGATAACGATGGTAATCCGAAATATGATTGTGAGAAATGTATAGCTGGCCGACTTATCGCTTCTCCCACTGCCCCACTCACTGGCACTGGCGCTGGACCACGCAGTGCCACTATGCGAGGTGCTTCTATAGCCCGGCCTATCGTTGCTTCTACTCCATCACGAGGATGCTCACCTGTCGCATCGATTAAGAAAGCTCAAGAACACTCTGTGATTAAGAAGAGGACCAATTCGCGCTGTTCTGCGGTAGCTGGAGGGGAACATAGCATAAGTATCAATTTAATTAATGAAAAATTTAGAGGTGGTGCTGCATTGGTCACCCCGGATAACAATATTAGTAAGGGTAAAAATGGTGGTCTTAAGCAGAGTAATGATGGAGCTGATTCTTCCTCAGTAAAGGCAGCTGTGTCTGCTTTGGAGAGCGCGCTATCCTGTAGGCTCGATCTGATTCAAAATGATCTTAATCAACTTCCAGCTCTTGAGAGCCATATTATAAATACTGACAAGGGTCTGCAGGATATCGTGACTAAAATGGAGAGTCAAAATGAAATTATTAAGAATTTACATGCTGGGCAGACGCAGCTGCTAGAGGAGAATCGTAAACTCAGGGGTATGATAGGTACTTTAGAGAAGGAGTTGTTGTCTGCTCTAAATGGCATGTATGAAAAGTTTTTCAAATCTCTTACGACTAATTTTAATAATATGCAAGCATTTTTAGGTAATGAATTCAATGGAGTGGACAGCAACTTTTCTCAACTTATGACCGGGGTGGCTGAGGTGGTGCAGACCGTTAGTGATCTCACGGCCCAGGACGAACACTTAATCAACACCAACACTAACACTGATATGCCTGTAAATTCGAATATAACACAATCATTTGAACGTAAAGATAGTAGCTCTCTTAACACATGCACTGAAGCACCTGTTAATTCAAACGATGAACAATTAGTAAAAGCACATACAGATAGTAGCGGAGAGGCATCCTGTCATACTGTGAAGAGGTATGGTTCTGGGAATAGTGTCTTGGTGATATCCAGCGGACTGGACTGCTCTGCGGCTAATGTTGGGCTGGAGGATTATGCTTGCGCTGTTCTGGGAACCATACTTCCGACTTTTGAACGTTCAAATATTGTATCTGTTACTGAGATCTCTAATTCTGAAAATAAAAATAAGGGCAGGATGTCTGCTGGACCTGAGATCGTTGGCGGTCCGAGTATTGCGTTCTCATTATTGGTTAGACTTTCTGGAGATGACTTGGCGCAGAAGGTATTTATGGCTAGGCGTAGATTAACGGGTTTTTCGACAGCGGATCTGGATCCCTCCCTCCTCGGCAGTTTTTCTACCACCAAGCACCATTCTCAAATATATATAAATGAGTATCTTGAAAAAGATAAATATATTAAATTTAAAAATCTTAAAAAGTATGCTAAAGGAAAAGGTTGCAAGTTTGTTTGGCATAGAGGTGGTAAATTTATGGTGAGGAGGGAGAGAGGGAGAGAGCGCACAAATTTGAAAGTGAACATGATTTGAATGAAATATTAGATAAATCTAAATGTATTGTACAGAAAAATGTTAAAATAACTGATTTTGAGAAACATGATGAAGCTCTAACAAATAATGGAACTACTGATAATGATAAATGTAAACCTCATAATAGTGGGATGAGCTCGAATCAGGAATTAATTAAAAATCATGCAATATCCTTAGATAGAGCCTCTCCCCAATGACTGCGCTGGTCCTCTTCGGAGAGTCGAATAGGGAGGAGGGGTGAACTGCGCGCGTGCTTTCTGAATGTGACCTCTTTGAGAGCTCATATTGGGCAGGTGCGTGAACTTTTATGTGGCTATCATTCTTACGACATATTTGGAGTTGCTGAGACCTGGCTGGGTCCGTCTGTATCGGATGACGTCATTCGAGTCGGGGGGTACAAAGTGTTTAGACAGGACAGAAACTTGCGTGGTGGAGGAGTTGCCTTGTATATTAAGGATAATCTAAAATGCACTATTTTGGCCACTTCGGAGACGCAAACTAGTAATAGTAGCGGTAAGCCGGAGGTGCCTAAATATATTTTCTGTTCTGTGCAAGTTGGCGGCTCCGAGCCCGTGCTAGTTTCTGTCATTTATCGTCCTCCTGCTGTTTCGTTTACTAGAAACTCTAATTTGTTGATTGATTTGAGAAATTTTTGTTCGGACTATTCCCATAAAATTATAATGGGGGACTTGAATGCCGATCTCCTTAAAGAGAGCAGTGATGCTAAGTTTCTTAGTAAGCTGTCGGCTGAGCTTTCGTTACAGTTGGTCCAGCACGGTGCTACGCATCATACTCCTACGTCTCACACGTGGATTGACCTGATCTTTGTTGATGACAACGACGTGGTGCTTGATGCACGGAACCTACCGGCGAGCTTTCACAGTCGGCATAATTTAATTGACGTCTGTTTGCCTTGCAACACTATAACTTTTGATCAAAAACCTATCATGTATAGGAACTATAAAAATATTTGTCCAACTGCATTGGGAGAGAAACTTGCCGGCTGTGATTGGTCGCCGCTTATGACTGACACAGCTGACCCTGAATCTGCACTTGGTTGCCTCTGTGACAATCTCACTGCTGCAATCGAGAATTTGGCGCCGTTGAAAGCGCTCAAGCCCAATAAGAATAAGTTTCCATGGGTAGATGAAGAATTGTCGCGGATGCGGCGTAAGAGAGATGCTACATATCGTAGATACAAACGGACAGAGGACAAGCAGTATCTCCTTGAATTTCTGCGGTTGCGTAGGGTGGTAGACGAACGCACGGACCATGCTAAGACTACTTATATTCACAATAGACTGTTTGATGCTCTTGCGGGTGGTAATGTCTGGAAGGAGTTGAGAGACCTGGGACTGCTATCCGGACCTCAAGGGGATTTGAATGGATTCACTCCTGATGAGCTTAATGCGCACTTTGCTGGGGTGTCAGTCTCGCCGCAGGAGGATAGTGAAGAGCGATTGAGAATTCTTTCTCAATGCAATAAAAGTGGGTTTACCTTTAAACCAATTAGTTTTAATGATGTTGTTCTTGCAATTTCACATTTTTCCTCACAGGCTTGTGGTGAGGATGGCATTCCGCAAAGCGTGATAGTTAAAGCTTTACCATTTATTGGTGAACATCTTGTGACTCTGTTCAACTCCTCTTTTGCACGGGGGGTCTTCCCTTGCCGTTGGAAGCAAGCACGTATTATACCATTGAAAAAGTGTGCTGCACCTGAGCAACCAAAAGATTTTAGGCCTATAGCCATCTTATGTCTTCTTTCAAAGGTTCTTGAAAAGATCGCCCATGACCAACTGCAGGAGTACATTACATCCAAAAAATTGCTCGATCCTATGCAGACGGGCTTCAGGAAAAACCATTCTACGCAGACTGCTGTACTTAAGCTTACAGACGATATAAGGTCAGGTCTAGACAGGAAACTTGTCACGTTACTGCTACTTTTTGACTTTAGTAAGGCATTCGACACGATCTCTCCCTCCAAACTTCTTGCGAGGCTTAGATCGATGGGGTTCTCCAGGGCCGCACTCGGATGGATTAACTCCTATTTATCAGGTAGGAAACAAATGGTTTCCACACATTTAAAGGAGGAATCGAATTGGCTAACAACCAATCTAGGAGTACCTCAGGGTTCGGTGCTGGGGCCTCTGTTGTTTTGCCTTTACATAAATGACGTACGTGACGCACTGGACTCTGGTTGCGTCGGGCATCTGCTGTATGCGGATGATCTTCAAATTTATACACAGGTCCCTTATGATGATGTGGACGAGGGGATTCGTATTTACAGAGGGCGGCCAGGGCGGTGTCGGGGTGGGCTGCTGGTATTTCTCTCACTTTAAATGCTAGTAAAACAAAGGCGATCGTCTTTGGAAGTAATCGTTTTATTAAAAATTTTTATTCGGGTGAGCCAAGGACGATTGACCTGGGGAGCGGTATCGGTATTCCTTTCTCTGACACCGTTACGAGCCTTGGTGTTGTACTCGACTCTAAACTATCGTGGGAACCGCATATTAATATGTTAACTAAAAAATTCAATAGAGTGATTTATAGCCTGCGGTTTTTCCGTCGGTACACCACTGAGGCTCTGCGTAAGCAGCTCGCAACCGCCCTGCTGTTTCCACATCTTGATTACTGCTCAGTGGTTTTGCTTGATGCTTCGCAGGAGTTACGAAGACGGCTACAGACAATGCAAAATTCATGTGTGAGATATGTATTAGGCGTGAGAATGGGTGATCACATCTCTCCCCATAGACATGCTTTGGGTTGGCTACGTACTGATTCGAGGAGACAGTATTTTATGGCTGTACTTATGTACAAAATCGTACGTATGAATACTCCCGAATATCTAGTGGGTCTCTTCACTAGATATATACCCAGAGCGACCACTAGGGGTGAGATTAAAGATCTTGCGGTGCCCTTTATGCGCACTGAGACTGGAAGAAATTCCTTTCAAGTTCAAGGTGCGCATTTTTGGAACTCCCTACCTGCTGATATTAAAAATCTTCCATCAATCAGCAGGTTTAAAGCCGCTCTGAGAAGGTTTTTACTCGACCTCGATTAAACAGTATTATTTTCGGACTATATCATATGTGTTAATTTATTATGTGATATACCCTTTATAGATTTAAGGCATGATTGTATTTATTGGCGTGTATGTAGGATGTGTGTGCATAGAGTGAATGATTATATTTTTATCAGATTGACTTGTATATTACTGTACATTCAACTTGCTGTGATTTTAACTTACTGTATACTGCTGATATTTCGACTGCGCTCTTTACACGCTTGATTTTATGTAATTATTTTGACTGATAGATATTGAGACTGATTTTTAACTATATTATTTATACTTTTTGCGTGTATTTATTCGTGTTATCTGTGATATCGCTTTTATTTAATTTATTGACTTACTATTACAGTATTACTATCTCTATTATGTTTTATGACTGTGATATCATACTGTACTATTTTGATTTTATATGTGCAAGGCTATTTAAAGTATTTTTATGTATTTTTTTTCAACTTTATTTGTAATTTTCACGCTTTTTTGTAATTATAATACAAAATAAACAATATCTAATCTAATCTAATCTAAAAAAAAATAACCTAAAAAATTAGAAAAATAAAGCTTTTAATCTTTATAGATCTTCTTTAAACTTTCACTTTAACTCTCTTTATAATTCAAATTAAATTTTCTCATTAATTTTCAAATACTTATATTTATCAGAGAATCAAATGAAAATAAATATATTTAATAAAACTATTATTCTAAAACTACCATAATTTGACCAGTTTTTGATTATTAACCGTCGTCAGTTATGAGATAAACTGATCATTTTTTAATGAAAATTAGTCGGTTATTGATCATTTTCGTTAAAAATGGTTAAAATATGATCAAGTTATAATGAAATTTTCTACCAGGGTTGTGCTCGACCTTTAATTTGAAGATACACCGATTAAAACTTGAGTAAATAACAAAAATGCCAATTAGATAAGGACAGCGAATTTGGCTTGCTCTTAATTAATTTAAGTTAATTTTAAGTAAATAAGACTTAATTAATTTAAGTTAATTTTAAGTACTAAATAAAATTGAAAATAATTTGATGAAACATAATATAAAAATATATGTACACATGTGCTTAAAGTAAAAAAGCGTATAATTTATTCCATCAAGTGACTATTTCTCACTCTACTTCCGTAAGAAAAACAAAGATAGTACGATATTTGATATAAATAAACTGAGAACTGGGAACTAAGTAACAACTATAATCTCCAGACCTTAATATATGACCATGAATTTGATTTATGAAATTAATTTTTACGTGAAACATGCTTGAAAAAATTTTGTGTTCATTTCTAATAAAAATATCTTCACAAATGTATTTTTAGGCACGACCGCTATACGGAAATGCCTTATATTTTCGACATCGCGAAAAATGTAACCCTTTAAAATATGTTATTTTATGATGGAAAACTTATTTTTATAGCAAAATAAGACTATCACGAGGCTTCCTTAAAATGTATGTATGGATGTATGTGTGTGAGAAATAAAGTTTATGAATTTTCTCGACAAATTTTTATCCGATCTGAATAATTCAAACAGGGAATTATTTTAAATAATAACATAAGTAAACGTTCCTATTTTGAAAAAAATCGTTGAGAGCGTTTTTAAATAGGCGCCTTTTAAATGGTCAAAAAAATGGATTTTTGGTAATAACTTGAAAAATACGATTTTTTTGAAAAAAGTATATTAAATAAAAGTTATAGAATATAAAAAAATAAATGATTTTTATTTTATACATTTTTCTCTAAAGTTAAAATTTTTCAAATTGTTCATGAAAAATGTTAAAATTAAAGGCTTTTTAATGATAATTAGATAAATATTATTTGAAAAAAAATATATATATATAACTAAAAAGATGGATCTTATTTTTTTCTATGAATTTTATTTAATATACCTTTTTTTCAAAATTCGTTTTTTTCAAGTTATCACCAAAAAATCATTTTTTCAACCTCTAAAGGGATAACTGTTTTACAACCACTAGAACGATTTTTTTTTTCTGCCAATATTTATTTGTATTATTGTTTTGAATCATCATCCGTCGGAATGATTCAGATCAAATAAAAACTTTATGCAAAACTATACTTTTAAGCTACTGAACTATAAAATAATTTTTTTTAATTGTAACTTTTGATAGATTATCTTATTCAAAACTTTAAAAAGTATACATGAAAATATGTCTTTTTCACATAACATAAATTTCTTCGAAATCAATCAACTTAATTCGTAAGAAAAATTTAAATAATTATGAATTTGTTTTTTTAAATCAATACAATAAATTCAAACCTCCTGTTGAAAGTTGCGGTAAAAAATACAATAAAAAAAGAAATAAGATTAACATTTAATGCTTTTGCTTTTGTAAATGTTTTGTTTTAATATTCTTTAAATATTAAATAGCGAGTGCAAAGCGCGAGCGTTTACGGTCGTGCCTTATATGCAAGAAGCGAAGCTTTTTGCATGCCTTGCATCGCTTCGCGATGCAAGGCCCAAGGTCATTTCAGAGCTGAGCGAAGCGAAGCTCTGAAAAGACTGAAGCGCGAGTCACAGCAGCCCAAAGGGCCGCTGTGGCGAACTAGTATATATATGAAATACGAAATTTAAATTAAAAAAACCATAAGATTAAAATACACGTTTTTGGTTAATTTTAAATTTAAATATTTCAGAATAATAAAATAACTATTTGCAATTACTTAACAATCCTTTTGACATCTAATATAAAATATTAATGAGATATAAATATTAAAAAGTGTATGTATCAGAAGTAAGATTTGCATATAAATATTATAATTTTTAGAAAATTCTTGATATTAATAGAATATTAATTTAAAAAATTAAATATTTTTTTCATTGATGACAGGTAACTTTTCAAATATAGTTAAAGTAATACTGTAAATGTTAATCAAATAACATTTCCATCAAAATAAATTTCAACGCTATAATTATTAAAATAAACATTTTTATTTAACTAAAATCTATTGTAATAATTATTTTTTTAATATATATATTGAAAAAATAATAATTTTATTTGATGAACAGTTATATAAATATTATATATTTATAATTGTATAACTAAATTCATTAAATAAAAATTTTATTTAGTTACTATTCAGAGAATAAAGTATTTAAATTAGTTTTCATGAGAATATATTATTTAAAAAGTTACTTGTTAACAATTTTTTATAAATAACATACATTTAACCTTAATTACATTATCATTTGTACACATGATAGTATTTAAATGAATTGTCATTTATACAAAAATTGTTAACAATTAAATATATTAAAATTACATATTAATATATTAAAATTATATCTACCTTAAAGCGACTACGGAAGTTCGGTTCGATTTCATTTTGTAGTTTACAAATTACTCTGTCAGTTTCTAAAATTTTTTGAATTTTTTAATTTTCCACCATCTATTATAATCCCTAGAATAGTGGAAAATTAAAAAATCTGAAAAATTTTACATATTGAAAGAGTAATTTGTAAACTCAAAAATAAAACCTAACCTAAAATCCGAAGTCACCTTAATTACCTTTTCATTTGTACACGTGTTTGTATTTAAATGAATTGTCATTTATATAAAAATTGTTAACAATCAAATATATTAAAATTTATTTTATTACAGCAATAATATTTTCAATAAGAGAAACATTAATTTTCAAAATACATCAAATTACCTTATTTGAAAAATTATCATTACATGATATAAAAATATTTTTTTCAATATCGTTCGAACATAAATTTTATAAAATACAATTTAAAAAAATTATTTATTTGATATTAAATTTTTTTTAATAGTCAATTATAAAGATAGGAAAATATATGAAATACTAATAAATTTTTCTGATTATGTCTATAATTATGAATTTATATTTATGAACTGTCTAGATAGAAGGAAAATTGCCCCTAAAAAAGTAAACATTTCAAAAAAAAATTTACTTATTATTTGCAAAACACTTATTATAAATGCGGAAAAAATAATATTCTGTAATATCACTCTAAAATTTGTATTAAATATGATCGTTGCAAGTACAATTATTTCATTTTGTTGAATGTGTTGTCAAAGTTTGATTATATTTTACTACAAGAAGATATAAAAATTAACTGTCATATTTAACTGTCTTCCCATTCTATTGTTGAATTTCCATAAAAGGAATGTATTAACTTGTAGTATGTACCATGATGATTATTTATTTAAATTTTCAAATTTTTCTAATCATTAGTTTTCAAGATATTTAGATTTCTGATGCCAAATAGAAAAATATTAGTAAATAATATTGGAACCCAAACTCCTCCATAACTAATGAATAGATTTATTTCAAAATTTAACTGAACAATCTTCGTGATACATCCTATATGTTAATGCATCTCTTTATTTAAAATTTTGAAATACAATGGAAATATAGTCAATATTTATGGGCGCAAGTAGAGAGCGCGGTGGCGTAATGGATAGAGCTCTTGCCTTCAACGCGGAGGGCATGGGTTCGAATCCTGGCCAGGTACCTCTAACTTTTCTTTCGAAAGAAAATAAGTGTATGTGCCATTTATATCGCGACTCTTTAAAAAATCCGACCTCATTGGGTATCGGTTGATTGTTGGTTACAAAAGTGGCTGACCATCCATCGGTAGTCAAAGTTTTCGGTATGGTGGGTCTGACAGTCCTAGCCTCATGTAATGTGTTAAACAGATGCCGGGCGGGGAACTTCCTCGACTTCACCATATGTAAAAGGTTAATCATATAGAGGACAATATTCTTTATATATTAATCTTAAAAAAAAAAAAAAATAAAATTGGCGCAAGTGTACTGTCCATTTGACACCTCCTTAAATAATTTATACTTAAAAAATTTACATAATATTTTATAAAAACTATTAAAATGATAATCATTTATTTAATATTATTTCAAACTATGAATAAAAAGTTTAAAAAATTATAACTTATAAATAGTTATATTATTTTATTAAATACATTTCCAACTTGAATAATTATCTTCATGTTAAAACTAAATTTAATTAGCATTCACTTCCACAAGTTATTTAAAAAATTTACCAATATTCAAAGTTATTAAAAAGTTAATTATTAAAAGTATTCCCATATCAAAATTTCACAATTCTATTAATTTAATTTTTTATTCTTTACATTAGAGAATTAGTTTTGATGTTGAAATTTTTTTGTGATATGCAACATGTATATATATTATCTTATAGTAAAATATTTCATCACCTTGTATAAAAATTATTTTTTTAAAGTAGAATAATACTGTGAATAAACAAATGATTATAAGAAAATATTAAAAACTATAAATAACAATAAAAAAGCGTTCGGCTGGAGATAAATAATGATTGTTTATTATCATTTATACATTTTTTAAATGTAGATACTGCAAATATCCGTAAATAACTGTAAATAAATTATAGAATACAATTATTAGAAATAACTCTAAATAATTTTCATTTTAGTTCCTTTTACAACAAACTTTTTTTAATTATTTATTATATATATATGCGACATTTCACACCAACTGGAAGAGAAGAAAAATAAAAATCCCTGAAACTCTAAGAATATATTCTTGTTACCCAAAATGTGTAAAAAAAATTTCAAGGATTTAGATTTGAAGGATCAAGAGCTATAGCTCCTTGAAAATTGGAAAATTATCAAAATTTTTGGAAAAGTCCCAACTTAATCGTTTTTTTCCTGAAAATCCTGATGTTTTAGAGAGAAAGTCCTGAGAATACTTCTTGTTGTAAATGAAGAGCAGAGTTCGCATGATTCTTTGCAGACCTGAATTTTGAAGTTTTCTATTAGTTCTTATATGTAGTACATGGTAATTGAAATTACTCATTGTTCGCCACTTCAGAAATTTCTTTTCGCGGGTTTATTTTTCTCCATTTTACATGAACTTTAAAATCAATTTTTGATCATGTAAGTCAGAGCCATCAATTAGGAGTTAAGACAGTTTAAAATATATATTATCATGTATCATTTATTTTCAATATAAAAATTAATCATACATTAGAATATACATTTATATTCAATATGAAAAATAAATCATACATGAATATATATATTTCAAACTTTCATAACTCCTTATTAGTGGCTCTTTCTTAAGCAATCAAAAATTTATTTTGAAGTTAATAAAAAATAGAAGAAAATAAGCCCTCAAAAAGCAATTTCTGAAGTGGCAAACAATGAGTAATTTCAATTACCATGTAATACATGTAAGAACCAATAGAAAACTTCAAAATTTAGGTCTGTAAAATTTTATGCTGACTTTCCTTTTCATTTGCAACAAGATGTATTCTTATGAATTTCTCTTTAAAACATCAGGATTTTCAGAAAAAAAAACCATTAAGTTGGTACTTTTCCAAAAATTTAAAAAAATTTCCAAATTTCAAGGATCTATGGCTCTTGATCCTTCCAATCTAGATTCTTGAAAATTTTTTTACACATTTTAAGCAACCAACAGAATATATTCTCAAAGTTTCAGCGATTTTTATTTTTTTGCTCTTCCAGTTGGTGTAAAATGTCCCATATATACATAAATGTATAATTGCCAAAAATAACCATTTTTTATCGTTATATTATTTTTACAAATTTTATTATTATTTATTTATCATATAACAATTAATTCATGGCATTTTTCATAATTTTTTTTATTTTTCAGCTTTTAAAGTAAAAAGGCAGTAAATTAAATTAGTTAATATAAAAGCAATTCTTTTGTGAATATCTTTGAAAAGAGTTCATTAAAAATGAACTAAAATTCTGAAAAGAATTTAAATTTTCAATAATGGTTTCGACTGAGAAAGATAAATTGATTGTTAAGGGACAGGGATTGTATAGTTGAATTGCTTTCATGTTAACTGATATTCATGTATTAGAATTTAATACTATTTCAAAATGGTGCACCTCATTCAACATGCAATTAACTTCACTAATTCAAAGACCATAATATATTAATTCAGTACCGATTGATGGAGAATTAATACAGTTATTATTTTCCGGAAATTTAGAAAAGGGTCACCGGATTTGTGTGTATTATAATCATAAGGTGATTCATATATATGACAGTTTAAATCTTAAATATCTATGAGATGAGCATAAGATTTGTACAAACAGATTATTTCCAAACCAATCAGAATTGAGCATAGTATTAGAAACAGTACAATCACAAACAAATGATTATAATTGTGGCGTTTTTCCAATTGTTTTTGCTGTTGCAATACTTTATAATTTAGGTCCATGTTGTTCAAGATATGATTTTTCTCAAATGCGATTACTTTATCAAGACTTTTTAAAATGCAACAAATAAGAATGTTTCCAGTTTTACAAAATTATAATGATGCAAATAATAATTACGATAATCCAACGGACATGATAAGGAGGAGTTTTTGTTATGAGCAACGTCTAAATCAAATACCATTGAATTTAGATTTCGCCGAGCTTGAACTATTAGAAAAAAACCCACAAACGCATTTATTGGCAGAACAAAAAAAAAATCATGGAAATGTATCGTAAACAAAAGAATTCGAATCATTAAACAATTTTGATGGAAATTGATAATGACATTTCAGATACAAATTTTTTAAAACCAGATAATGATATAATGGGAATCGATGACATCCACTTAAATTATAACGATAGTAAAATTAGGACAGTTGAGATTAAATTAAATGAAGGAAAAAAAGAATCAAAAGAAATAGATGAAAAAGAAGCTTTATTTGTAATAAAACTTAAAAGCATGACGAAGCAGCCCGCCTTCTAATAATATTTCCAATCCTAGTTTATAAATAAACGATGCGTTTAATCGAGTTTTTTTGCTACAAAGTAAAAATTTGTAAGATTAAACTCTAGTGAGGACAACTCAAGAAATCCACCAAAATATTATACATATGAAGTTATAATAAAAACTTTCAATGCATCGTATTTTATGGTTAGGTTTATCGAGTTGGATATCTAATTTCCAATCCAAGCTCATAAAAAATAACAAGTCCAAATGATTTTTTATTTGAGCAAAAATTATTTTATTAATATAGCTTTAGTGCGGACAAGTCATTATATTTGTTTAATTTATAAATTAAAAAAAATATTGATGAAATAAAAAAAGCAAAACTCAATTGCTGCAGCTCCGACATCCCGTTAATAGGAAAATGGTTACAGAACAATCACATAAATATAAAAAAATTTCAGAAAAAGACATTATTACGGAAATGCAAGAAAAAAAAAGTAATGATAAATTAGAACTAAGACGAGTTCAAGAAACTTCACGTAAGAAAAAAGCTTATATGAAAATGAAAAAAGGACAACCAAATAAATATAAATAGAAATTAGAAAATACTAAGATATCAAAATGGCAATTCAAGGAAATAATGAGTACTGATAAATTTGAACAAATACGTGAGAATAAGACTTTACGCAAGAAAGAAGCTTATATAAAAATTTAAAAAAAACAAACAAAAAATAATAAGGAGAAAAATTAGAAGATACTAAGATAACAAAATTAAAATTTAAGGAAACAATGAGTACTGATAAATTGGAACAGATACGTGCGAATAAGGCTTTACGTAAGAAAGAAGCTCATATGAAAATCAAAGAAAAAATTCTAAATAAATATAAAGTGAAATTAGAAAATACTAAGATAACAAAATTGAAATTCAAAGAAAAAATGAGTATTGATTAATTGGTACAAATACGTGTGAATGAAGCTCCACGTAAAAAAGAAGATTATATAAAAATTAAAAAAAAACAACCCAATAAATATAAAGAAAAATTAAAAATACTAAAATAACAAAAATGAAATCAAAGATAAAAAAGGGTACTGATAAAATGGAACAAATACGTACAAATGAAGCTACACGTAAGAAAAAAGCTTACATAAAAATGAGAGAAAAACAACCAAATAAATATGAAAAAAATTGAAAATATTAAGATATAAAAAATAAAATCATTTAAAAATAGAGATACTAATAAATTGAGAAATTGCATGAAAAAGAAAAATTACGCAAAAAAGAGACTCATAGAAAAGTTATTAGTAAACAATATAATGAATATGAGAGAATGGTACAAATTAAAAATCAAAAATTGAAAAATGCCGATATTATTAAGAAAATAAAAGTAAAAAATAATTGTTACCAATCAAAATAATTACGCACAAAGTGTAAACAAATAAATATTGATGACAATAAACATGTTAATAATGATACTACAATAAATAAACCAATAGATGAAAAAAAGCGAAAACATAAATATGATTCTTATCAATTAAAAACATTATTTATTAAGTGTAAACAATTAAAAATTAAAGACAACAATTATAATGAAAATTACAATAATAATAATTATAATAACAATCATAATATTGTATTGAACAAAGTTACTGATAAAACAATAAAGGGCAAAGTAGAAAAAAAAATTAAAGGAATCAAATAAAAAAATATTAACTGAAAATACAGCAAATATATATTTTGATGCAAATCTCATATCTGAAAATTACATTAGTTTCATGACAAATACATGTGTTTATCGTGATGCGGAAGATTTTGCTTTCGAATATACTAAAAGTAACGATTTTCCCAAATGTTGTCATGAAGGTCGAGTACAATTGTTAGAAAATCCTCCTTACCCAGAACAATTAAAGTGTTTAGCAACTGAATTAACGGAAGAAATAATTGATTTTCGACGAAATGTTAGGTTGTACAATAATGCTTTAGCATTCGCAAATTTTAGTGTTAATTTTGATACATTGCCGGGTAAAGGACCACAAGTTATTAGAATATGTGTAAAAATTTACCTTAATGTATATGGGTAATTCTTTCATACTTTTAAAAATCATGTTACTGCGTCATTTCTCCTAAATATGAGATAGCACATCTTGTTAGCAAATGTTCACTGATTTATTGAGTTATTAGAAACTAATTTTGTTATATTTTTAATGATAATTAGACGTGTCATTTTATGGCGGATGGGGAAAAGGGGTTTTTTTTGAAATTTAAATGTTACCAGGCCATGTAAAATGATAAATTACCGCTATAAAAAAAATGACTACTGCTTTTTTTATTTGAAATTCACACCAAAGCTTTATCTATACACATACTTTTGGAAAATCAAGAGCATGGGTGTGTGCCTGTTAACAAAAGTACTTTCTGAAAGGTTATTAAAATGTTACCAAAAATTTATATATTTTACTTTTTTCTGGAAAATACGATGCTGTAAAAAAGACTATTCAGCGGTGACATTTTAAACTACATCAAAAGGTAATATTTAGAATCACAAAGAGAAATTTTTTTATTAGGAACGTGTGCCTAGTGTAGATAAAGTTCTTTGTTCGTTTGAAATTATACTTAAAAAACGTGAGTCACTTTTGAAAATAGGTTTTTATCCACTAATATGAAAACCTAAGCTTTGATTCATCTTTTCTCTGTTGTGAACTTTGTAATTTACTATTTTATAATACTCAATGTAATCTTTAAGTTGCTTTTGAAGTATTATTTCGAGTATTCTGGAAATCATTGAATTTTTCCCGGCTATTAAATTTTCCAAATTTACATCGATTACCTAGTTTCTATCAATGTTTTAATTCTAAAGAGTTTAAACTTTAAAAAGCTCAGTTTTAGTATGTATTTAATAGCTTACACCTAGAACGTTGAGTTGAATCATCACTGAAATTTCTAGATTTTAAATTTAAAATTTTTAGATTTAATGTTTATTAAATAAACTAAAATATTTGGTTAAAAGGAATATAAGTATTTTTATTCGAAAACATAAACTACACAAATCTATGTCAAATTTCATACCCTAAGATTGACAATTTTAGCAAAAATAAATTGATATTCCACTCACTTATGATTTGTAATCAGGAATCCCAAAAGCCATTGGGTAACTAATATCACTCAATTTTAATACCCGAATCGCCAAAAATGAATTTTCCAAAAAAAATTGCTATTTCTGGCATATTTTATTTATTACAAAAAATTTTGTAATTATTAATGTAAATTGCGTATTTAAATATTTTCTGTAACATATTAAACATGTAAAAATGAAAAAGCTCAATGGAAAATGATCTATTATAGCCCAAAATACTTAAAAAACTGATCTGAGATAGGTAAAATATTATACCTGGGTGTGATAATAATGAATATATTTAAATGTCTTATATTAAAAAAAGCTATCTTCAAAAGTGAGTAATGCGATTTTTTCTTTTATTATCATTTTAATATATCAACATTTAAAAAAAATAAATTTGATACATGTGTCTTCAATTTTTTTTAATTTATTGAAAGTAAATTTTAACACTATGAAAAATTTACTCGAAAATCTGTCTTTTGATGTTTGTTAAAAAGACTACCCTTAAAAGTGAGTAACACGATTTTTTTCTTTCATTATAATACGTCAACATTCAGAGAAAATTAGTTTTACACGTGTGCCTGTATTTTTTTTTTTTTAATTTGTTGCAGGTGAAATTTTAACATTATGAAAGATTTACCCATATGCGTTACATTCTAATAAAGATGAAGCACGTAAATATGGACAATTATATATTTTAGATAATGAAATGGCAACGATTAAACGGAATGAGTTTAATATAAATTTAACATTATTAAAACATTTAGATATCTTGATAAAAGATATTAACCCTTATGCTAAAGCCTATTAAATGATGCATAAAGTAAAAGAAGAAGAACTACAATGACGTGCAAAAATCTATTGTCCTCCAAGAACTGTTACTATGTCTATTGTCCGCAATAATATTTTGGATGAAAATAGATATAATCTATCTACCTGTAATGAAGTTGCAATTGTATATGTTGGAGAAGACGATCAGCCTCCTATTGAACGTGATATTGTCATTTACTCTAAGTATGAGAAACCAATTAGCATACCAATAAATAGCAAACATACAGATCCTATGACATATCCGCTTATTCATCCAAATGGTGGTTTTAGATGGATGCCAAATATGAAAAGTAAATTAGGAAAATGTAATATTTCAAATTTTAAATAGACTTACTAGGAGAGTGTCACACCTCCGGATCACGGATTTTGCTCAAACTTCGGGATAAGTTTTCAGATGATAAAATATGGAAAAAGCTAAAGTTATAGTCATAAATACTCAATATTTCCCTAGTTACAGGCAATTAAAGAAAATCACTAAAAAGTTACTAAATTTTTAAACACATATAGTTCTTTAGCGTCGATAGCTACAAGCTTGAAACCTTTTTTAAATTAACTACTATTTCGAAAGGATTTGAGCTGAGCTTTAATTTAAAAAAGGTTTCAAGCTTGTAGCTATCGACGCTAAAGAACTATATGTGTTTAAAAATCTAGTAACTTTTTTAGTGATTTTCTTTAATTGCCTGTGACTAGGGAAATATTGAGTATTTATGACTATAACTTTAGCTTTTTCTATATTTTATCATCTGAAAACTTATCCCGAAGTTTGAGCAAAATCCATGATCTGGAGGTGTGACACTCTCCTAGTTAGTGTTAGAAATGAATTCAATCCATTCCCTAATTTGGGAAAATTATCTCGACAGTTCATTGTTGATGCGTTTGAAAAAGTTGGAACCTCCAGATTATATTTCATACGAAAAAACCAAAACTTATTAAGAAGTGATTGTTATAAAGGTGTAATGGACTATTTACATAACAAAAAAATTAGATTCTTCAAAAATTGGAAAAATTATCTCGACAGTTCATTGTTGATGCGTTTGAAAAAGTTGGAACCTCCAGATTATATTTCATACGAAAAAACTAAAACTTATTAAGAAGTGATTGTTATAAAGGTGTTATGGACTATTTACATAACAAAAATATTAGATTCCTCAAAAATTGGAAAAATGGTAGTATTGCCGTCAAACTTTACAGGAAGTCCACGATTTTCGAAACAATTACATTGACTCAATGACACTTGTAAATTATCATGGTAAACCTGACCTTTTTGTAACTATGATCTGTAACCCACATTGTAAAGAAATAACTGAAAACTTGGAAATTTATGAAAATGCAATAGTTAGGCCAGATATTATAACAAAAGTATTTTATTAAAAAGTAGAACAATTAAAAAATATAGTAATAAAAAAGGAAATATTAGGAAAATGGATTGCATATAGCTATGTAATTAAATTTAAAGACGAGGATTACCGCATATGCGTATGTTGTTACTCTTAGATAAAAATGATAAATTTGATATTCCCGAAAAAGTTGATAAAATAATAAGTGCAGAAATTTTAAATAGAGATATTTATCTAAAATTATAAAGTATTGTTAATCAATTTATGATACGCGGTCCATGTCGTATGCAAAATATAAATTATACATGTATGGATAAAAATACGAAACAATGTACGAAAAATTTTCCAAAAAAATTTAATAATACAACAACATTTAAATCAATTGGATATCCATTATACAAACGCAAAAATAATGGCGTCAAAATTATTTTCAAAAATAAATTTACAGAAAGAATTGCAGATAATGGATTTGTTGTTCCTTACAATCCTTGTTTATAATTGAAATTTAATGCACACATAAACGTACAAGTTTGTTGCACTGTTAAATGCATTAAATATTTATTCAAATACTGTTATAAAGGTCATGATTGTGCATACATTGAAATACATCAAATAAAGGTAGATTTTTAATCAGAAAATAAAGATACTTTCCAAAATGACAATAGTGAAAATGTTGAATATGAATATAATGAAATCCAAAAATACATTAATACACGATATTTATGTCCACCCAAAGCAATGCACAGATTATTAGAATATCCTTTACATGTCATTTCACATACTATAAAACGTCTAAGCATTCATGGAGAAAATCAACAAAACGTATTTTTTAAAGAAGGAAGAGAAGAAATGATCATGCAAAAAAATGTGGGAACAACATTAATAGCATATTTTGAATTGAATAGAGAAGATTTCGAAGCACGAAATTACTTGTATTCAGAATTTCCAAATTTTTATACATTTGATGAAAAACTGAAAGAGTGGAATAAAAGAAAAAAAAAAGAAAACCAATACTTACTAGGAGAGTGTCACACCTCCGGATCACGGATTCTGCTCAAACTTCGGGATAAGTTTTCAGATGATAAAATATGGAAAAAGCTAAAGTTATAGTCATAAATACTCAGTATTTCCCTAGTTACAGGCAATTAAAGAAAATCACTGAAAAAGTTACTAGATTTTTAAACGCATATAGTTCTTTAGCATTGATAGCTACAAGCTTGAAACTTTTTTTAAGTTAAAGTTGAGCTCAAATCCTTTCGAAACAGTAGTTACAGCATACCAAAATATTATTTTTTTCCAAAGTTAGAGCGTAATAAAGATTGGACCTGAATTTTTTGTTTAAAACATTAATTAATAATAAAAGCTGAAATTAGGTCCAATCTTTATTACGCTCTAACTTTGGGAAGGAATAATATTTTTATATGCTGTAACTATTGTTTCGAAAGGATTTGAGCTGAGCTTTAAGGCGACTTCGGATTTTAGGTTAGGTTTTATTTTTGAGTTTACAAATTACTCTTTCAATATGTAAAATTTTTCAGATTTTCTAATTTTCTAAAATATATACTAGATTTAAAATTCAGAAGAAAAATGTGAAATAATAAAATGAACTGACTAGAAAAGTGTCACACCTCCGGATCACGGATTTTGCTCAAACTTCGGGATAAGTTTTCAGACGACAGAATATGGAAAAAGCTAAAGTTGTAATCACAAATACTCAATGTTACCCTAGTTACAGGCAATTAAAGAAAATCACTAAAAAAGTTAATAGATTTTTAAACGCATATAGTTCTTTAGCATTGATAGCTAGAAGCTTGAAACATTTTTGCAGTTGAAGCTAAGCTCAAATCCTTTCGAAACAATAGTTACAGCATATAAAAATATTATTCCTTCCCAAAGTTAGAGCGTAATAAAGATTGGACCTAATTTCAGCTTTTATTATTAATTAATGTTTTAAACAAAAAATTCAGGTCCAATCTTTATTACGCTCTAACTTTGGAAAAAAATAATATTTTGGTATGCTGTAACTACTGTTTCGAAAGGATTTGAGCTCAACTTTAACTTAAAAAAAGTTTCAAGCTTGTAGCTATCAATGCTAAAGAACTATATGCGTTTAAAAATCTAGTAACTTTTTCAGTGATTTTCTTTAATTGCCTGTAACTAGGGAAATACTGAGTATTTATGACTATAACTTTAGCTTTTTCTATATTTTATCATCTGAAAACTTATCCCGAAGTTTGAGCAAAATCCGTGATCTGGAGGTGTGACACTCTCCTAGTTAGTAAGTTCAAAAGATAGAGAACGTTATTTTATTAGGTTATCACTATTACATGTGAAAGGAGCTACGTCTTTTGAAGCTTTGCATATTGTTGATTATGTGATGTACAATTCGTTTTATGAGGCAGCTAAGGCAAAACAATTAATTACTGAAGATGAAGAATGGTATAGATGTTTGGAAGAAGCATCTTTAACAGAATTCCCTTATGCTCTTTGTGAATTATTTGCTTTTATTTGCGTTTTTCATAATCCTATAAATGCACGAGATTTATATGAAAAATATAAAGATAAATTTCAACACCCTGAATACAAAAAAAAATATAGGTGAAGATCATGCATTGAATGTTATTAAAAATAATTTACAAGTCAATGGATTTTCATTGAACGCTTTTAATTTACCTAACGTAAGCACATTTATAGAAGAAGATAATAATCAAACAATTTTAAATCATAATAATAATATTCTTAATGAATTAGAAATGTAAATAAATTCTTTAAATGATAAACAAAGGCAAATATTCAACTCTGCTATAAAAAGTTTAAACAACCAGAGTAAAGAAAAGTATATTTTTATAGATGGACCAGGTGGAAGTGGAAAAAGTTATTTATTTAACGTTTTAATAGCTTATTTTAAATATCATACCATACATTATTTATGTGTAGCTTGGACAGGTATAGCAGCGAATTCATTAGTCGATGGAAAAACCGTGCATACAACATTTAAACCATCGTTAAATATAACAGATTGCACAACTTGTAATGTTAAGTCTAATTCTGCAGAAGGCAAACAATTAAAGAAAACACAAATAATTATTTGGGATAAAATATCCATGACTTCAAAATTTGCTTTTGAAGCAGTTGATCGTCTTTTTCAAGATTTATGCGATGTAAACCAACCCTTTGGTGGTAAAACTGTAATTGTATCAGGAGATTTCAGGCAAACATTACTAATTGTACGACATGGTAGCCGTATGAACATTATTAAAAATTCAGTTAAATTCAGTTTATCATGGCAAAATTTTAAGCAAATGAAGTTAAATGAAAATCTGCGAGTTTCGGATAGTAATAATAATTTTAAACAATGATTATTAGATATAGGAAAAGGAAAATGCTGCAATATTTTTGAAGATGATAATAAACTAAGTGCAATACCAGATAATTTTATCATTAAGGTAGCTCGTACCGAAACTGAAAAATTTATGAATGAAACAAAAATGTAGGAGGTTGTTCTTTAAGTCAAAATGAATCTCCTAGCAAAAAATCAGACCTGGTTTCCAGGAAAAAATTTCAAGAAAAAGCCTTTTAAAAATGCTCTGTATGTACGATTTTACGCCAGAGATATTTCGAAGTAGCATTGGTCTAGTGCGTAACGTTCACGCTTTTCCTTTTGAGTACGCGAGTTCAACTCTCGGCTAAGGTCACTTTTTTTTTAATTTTTTTTTTATTGTTTTAATATTTTTTATTCCTTTTTATATTTATTTTTTTTTAGATTTTGTATTTCTTTAATAATTTTAAAATTTAATTTTTCACAAGTACGCTCGTTTTTTTCAATGAAAATTTTTTAAAAATAAATTATTCTTTATAGGTAGTAATTACAAATATTGATAAATAAATAATAGCGATGTTTATTTTATAATAGTATAGTTTAATTTTTTTATAATTTAGTTTATAAAATTTACAATAAATTACAATAAATAAATAAAACCAACGAATATAGACGCTTATAGAAGCGTACTCTTAAATGGGAAATTTCTGCCAAAAATGAGTTACCCAGCTACTGAGGGCGCCACTA
Source organism: Anastatus disparis (assembly GCA_017163975.1). Classification (NCBI taxonomy): domain Eukaryota; kingdom Metazoa; phylum Arthropoda; class Insecta; order Hymenoptera; family Eupelmidae; genus Anastatus; species Anastatus disparis. Next base: position 10,862,298 of record JAFFSR010000347.1, read on the forward strand.
GATCCCATGTATTTTTATATCTATATATATCAAATTTTTCATATGTATAGATATACAAACAATGTTAAAGTGTTACCCAGCGTACCGGACGAAAAATTTAACCCAGAAGTACGCTTCTATAAGCGTCTATCTTCGTTGATAAAACTGAGGTATTATTATTTATGTTATAATATATATTGTATATTGAAATATGTTTATAAAGACAAAATTGAACTATAGTATTGTAAACATCACTATTATTTATTTATTAATATTTTAAATTATTTTCTATATGAAATAATTTATTTAAAAATATTAATAAAAAAAACGAGCATATTTTAAGTAACTTGTGAAAAAATAGATTTTAAAATTAGTAAAAAAATAGAAAATAAAAAAAAAGCAATAAAAACTATTGAAATAATAAAAAAAAAATTAAAAAAAAAGTGACCCTAGCCGAGAGTTGAACTCGCGTACTCAAAAGGAAAAGCGCGAACGTTACGCACTAGACCAACGCTACTTCGAAATATCTATGGCGTAAAATCGTACATGCTCATCTGCCCCCCCGGCGGTTTAAAATAATTAAATTTTAAGTTAAAAATTAATTATAAAGTTTAACAGGTTATATTTATAACGTATCTCCCTTCATAAAAAAAGAAAAGAAAAGAAATAAAAGATTCACGCTACGAAAATACGTTAACGAAATTTGCAACATGATTTTGGATATAGACCAGCCGTGTTTGCTCGCGTCGCCATCCAAAAGAGGAGGCGACTTGAGCAATAGAAGAATGCCATAGTTAGCAGTAAAGAAAGAAGCAGCGCTAGCTATCGAAGGATATTAGAGTGGGGAGCAGTGATGGATTTCGAGGATGCTTTATACATTTATGTATATCTATATATTAGGATATCCTTTAGCCAACTTCAGAGTATACCGTAGAATTAGAGTATAAGCAGAATATATTATTCTGTAGTATATACTCTGAAGTTGGCTGTTGGATATCATATAAGCATCTTCGAAATCCATCACTGGTGGGGAGTCACTAAAGCATGTAAACAAACAGTTTTTGGATAGCACAAACCTCGTAAGAGTAGATGGCGCTGTTATTAAAGCATAGGATATTACTTACTAACTTTGGATACGTAGACTACATGCTCTATTGGCATGAATTTTCTCTCAGTGTATAACTAAAGTTATCGCTCGCAAATGTTTCAGTAGAAAGGGGGTCTAAAAGCTAGACACATATGACGTCACAGGGGTACCAGTATTCACGCCCCGCGGGCGAGTATTCCCGAGCTGGGGGTGCGCGTATGACAGATCGGTCGTCTGAGGCGGCGCCTTATCGGTCGGCCTTATCTCGCTTCTCGATAATCGGGAAATGCAATTTAGTAAAAAATAATAAATGTTAATAATAAATAAAATAATAAATGAAAAAATGAAAAATGTTAAAATCAGTGACAGTAAATTATTGAAAAAATTATTGAAAAAATTAGTAAAATTGAATTTTTTAAGAAATAACAAGGAGGGTATTGGGATTTTTTGAGAGTTTGTTACTTGGTATAATTTTATAATATTTCAAGTTTTTTCTGTTTTTAATATTTTCGATATATTACCGATTTGTATATTTTTATTATATATATTTACCGATTTTCAATATTTTCCTGTATTAATATATTTACGAATTTAAAGAGCGATATTTTACGAGTAAGTGGAAAAAAGTAAAAGAGAAAAACCCTGAAAATCAACACTACATTGTACAAGTGATGTATGTATATATATACATATAAGCTTTACAACTGTGTGTGCCTGTGTAACCAGCTAGTATTAACGTATAAGCGTGTGTACAACAACGAATGGAGATGTACGATTGGTGGGGGTAACAGTAGCGCCAGAAATCGAATGGCCCTCTGTTAGAGCGAACGCTACACTTGTGTGGGTGCATCCGTACTCTAAAACTTGGGATGTTTATATTATGACCTATATTATGCTGCACGACCAGTGCATTCGCTCTCGACTACATCGCTTACCCGCTCTATCTCTCATCGTTCTCCTTGTCGGAAAAGCCGAAGTACGTCGTACGGTGCCGAAGACTACCGAGACTATGCCCTATAGAATACCCAATGACCGTCTTGCCGGTATCTCCGGCTTTTTATATCGACTTCAACATGCACCTTATGCTTAGATGGTGTATGCGTTACACCAATGTATAAAAATACTTCCCTTAATTGATTATTAAAAAAAAATATATTGTAATATACAATTCATTTTACACCATATTCCTTTTTTTAGATGGTAGAGAATTTTAATAATAAATGTTAATAGTAATAAATATATATCAATGATAATAAATTATTAAAAAACTATATTTAAAAATTAGTAAAAATTGAAGAAAAATTTTTATTATAAGAATGAAATATTAACTTTAGAGAAAAAAAATGATGGAAGGGTATAGAAATAAGTAGAGATATATTAGTTTGATACATTTATTTTTTATAAAATTATTACAACGACGATACAAGTATATAAGTTTCGGAGTCATACGACTTTGCAAGTCTTACATGTATTTTTTATTTACACATATATTTAAAGTAAAAATTTTTTTGTAGCCATTTCTTTCAGTATGGTGAAATAGCGATTAGTTTTTAACGTATATGTTTTTCTCTATTCCCATAAGAAAGTAGTAATATTAACAGCTTCAAGTAAAACAAGCTTTCTATTTTCTACGAATATGAGAGTAGTAAAAAAAAGCGATAGATATAATTAGAGAAGTTTTTGGTCACTGGAAAATAATTTATGATGTGATAAGACATATTCGAAAATTGAAAAGAATTTTCGTTACTATTAATTTATAGGCATGCGATAAGATAATTATCAAAGAGAAGGATGACTAAATTTTCGGTTTCTTTTTAAAGATGTAATTTAAAAAAGTGAGATAAGAAATGAAAAGATTAAAATTAAAAGAAAGTTGAGAAAAAGTTTTTTTTTCATATTTTTTTTACGGTATGATAAGGTGATAAAAAAATAAAAGTGTCTGGTAAGTGATTTTTTTTATTTAAAATAAGACAAAATGTATTTTACATTATTTGAGATTCAATTAAAAATTCATTAGAATTGATTTCGGTAAGTTCATCGTAAAATAATTCGTAGTGAAATACAGCTAATTCAAAATAAACAATATCAAAATAAAATTCTAGAAAAACATTGTATATAGAAGCATCGAATTTGCTTTTTACAATATCTTTAATTTGATACATATTCTTGTATAATATATTTTTCACAATGAGATCGCCGTTTTTTTTCGTAAGTCTGAATCACTAACTAAAACTATTAATTCTTGAAGTATATGATCCTTACAGTCATAAACTTGTTGCACAACACGTTGAATACGATTAAATCGTTCGTCGATGCACACAGTAGCGTCTCTCAATCCGTAAAATGTGCTTTTCTGCATAATTATGGCTGGTGAATAATTTTTTCTTTTCTTGCACTTATTTTCTGCATCATCCTCGTCGTTACTTTTTTTATCAAAAATAATTGATTTTATTCCGTAAAATGTGGTGAATTTTAAATCTATTTCGTCGAGCTGAATTTTGGTTGGAGAGTTAAGACCTTCAGGTTCAAAATACATACAAATGTCTTGAAAATAATTTTGTAATTTGGACCATTTGGCCGAATTCAAAACCAATCCATGTAAATGCTGGTTATTTCTTAATTGTATAGATGGCACAAAGGATTTATTTTCTTGATTGTAATGCAACTCAACCGTTGCTCTTTTAGTGGCTGAGTTATTGAGCGGATAAGTGGTTGTAAGTAAAGTAACGTTTGAAAACGTTTTCGGCTTATCATTATAAGTTTCGGTCATTATAATTTTTGGTACTTGCTTATTTTTTTTTACTTCCTGGGAAGTCTCGAGATTTATTTTTCTTTTGAGTATAGCTTGATCCATTTTAAACGAAGCAGCCACTATATTTTACTTGAAAATTTTTCACACACTTGTCTGTTAGACCACAAACCCGAAAAAGTCGTAAAATCAGTATTTTATTATTCTACAGTCGAGTAAAGTGTCGAGTAACGCTAAGATGATTCTTAGAGCGGTCAAGTTGCACGACTGTTGAGGCATCAGAAAAACTATGTGACTAGACCCTATAGGGTATAGGCATACATCGATATGTGCTGCGGGAGCGATAGAATGTTCTCGATAATCTCTTATCTAGTTTATGTATATTTTTATCTCGCATTCGAGTAATGATAAAAAAGAAGCTGGATCGAAAATTAAAATTTTATTGATCGTAAATATTATGCACTGTCTTATTGCGTAAGTGAAATATTTATCTCATATTTTAAAATTAAAGCTAAATTCAATACTTTATGACTTTAACTTTTAAGCTATGGTTTCATATCTTTTGAAAATATATTTGAAAACTCGGAAAAAAGAGGGTCAGAGGTTATAAAAATAAGAATGCCATAGAAAAGAGTATCAGTTCAACTCTAAACTTTACTACATTAGGAAGTGTTTTTCAAAGTTTTTTTCAAAAAATTGAAAATTTTTAAAAATTTAAAAATAAAAATGGCATCTAGCGATCACTCTGTCGACGATATTCTCGTGATGAACGACGATGAAAAAACGGAAAAATTGCGAAGTGTCGTTGCGCGGTGCGTTGCCTTTTTGTGTATAGGCCAAGAACATTTTCGGCGTGTGTACAATGACGAGTGGTGGGATACGCTAATGTTAATGAGTTTCACAACATTAGCCGATGAATTAGCTAAAATTTTCGATCAGCGGACAAATCCGCTTGAGATAGCAATGATGTATGACCTAGCATTGCGTCATAGTGAAACAGTAGTTGTTGTAGTCGGCGATATATTAGCTTACCGATCAAGAACGAAAAGGCACCCGTTTTACTTAAATCTAGTGCTTAAAAGATACCGTGAAATAAGTGAGTAATTTTTATTGTATTTATAAAAATATTGTATTTATAAAAATATTAATTATTATTATATACTAATCTTTTTTTTATTTTCAGTGAGTAGATTTTTTGAAAATGATCCGAGGGATATACCAGATCACGCTAAAGATTTACACTTAGCGGGTGGTAAAGAAGAAGTGGTGCACTTGTCACGCATGGTACGTCTGTTGAATGCTGTAGAAGATGAAAATGGATTCACTTCACCGGATGAGGCAGACGAGGAGACAGAAAAACAAGTAATTAAATTAAATAGCAAAAGGAAACTAGCATCTTTCCGAACGTCATGGGACTGTGAGCCGTCTACTTCGGGGTATAAAAGAATGATTAGTAATGACAAAAAGATTGCCATGGCTGTACAAAAAGGTAATTAAAATAATTAAAAAAAATGAATATTATAAATATAATATATTGACTTCATGCTTCTAGTTTTTCGGGATAGTCCTCGATTACCATCGGGAAATAGTTTAATAAGTACAGGCCGTGATGTAGCCGATTGGCTGGTTATACAATATTATAGTCAAACTAGATTTTATCCTCCCACATCTGACGAAATAGAAAGATTATTTGAATGTTTTCGGGGAGAGCCAGAAGCTTGAAGTTAGATTTTATATTTCAATATTTTTCATTACATGTAAAAAATTTATATACAAATTAAATTTTAATTATTTTTTTGTTTTCAGAAAATATCCAGCAGCAACAGCAGTCGCAACAACAGTCGTCACAACAACAGCAGCAGCAAGTCCAGCAACAGCAGCAGCAAGTCCAACAACAACAGCAGCAAGTCCAACAACAGCAGCAAGTCCAACAGCAGCAGCAACAGCAGCAACAAGAAATAGAAAACTCGTGCCATGAAGAAGAAAGTGTAACAGTGTGTGAAAATAGTGGTTCTATGAAACAAAATTATAATAACTACGATAATGTGCCGTGTGTTGTGCAAGTAGGTGCAGGAAGAAATAACGAAGAGGAAGAAGAGGACGAAGAGGAAGAAGAGAACAGAATTGCTCATGGTAATGTACCAAAAATTTCTCTAATTAATGAATCTATGCGATACAATCGTAATTTTAGAATGACCTCTCGCGTTTTAGAATTAAAAATAAATGAACCTTTACACGGCGGAAATATAATTCAGTCGTTAGAGAGTGCTATGCGCGAAATTGTAGTTAATGTTAAATCAAAGTGCGGTGAAAACTATAAAGTAGGAATTATAATTAGGTCGAAAGAATTTAATAAGGGCGATGCATATTTAAGTTTTCGACACATTACAGATTTACATTTCGATAGCCTATGGAATTTATTTAGTAGCTTAATTCAAAGCAATAGTGATTTTAAACTAAACGAAACTTTATTAATGGATATCACGTATGTTAAGATACCGATTGATAGAGGCGGTTCGGAAACGTATAATTTTCTAAGTAATGTTGAAAATGGGATTTTAAAAATTTCTAATACTGATAATTTATGTTTACCGCGCGCGTTAGCATGTGGGGGAATTTTTATAAAACAAAATAGTAGCGAAGAATGGAGAAAATCGTGGAGAAATATAAAAGCGACAGCATAGCAAAAACTAAGAGCATTACAGTTACTCGAAATTTATAATATAAATTTAAGCGAAAATGAAGGATGTGGAATACGAGAAATTGCGCGTTTCCAACGTTACTTTTCTCGTCAAAATGTATGCATAAAAGTTTACGAATATGAAACGTTTAGAACAGGTGTTTCGCCGGTTTATGACGGTAGCGTAGACATACAACGCGATTATAAATATTTTATAAATATTTTGTATTATAAAACTAGTAAACATTATGATTTAATTTTAAATCTTTGGGGCACGAAGGCAAAAAGGTATTACTGTAATCCTTGTAATGTAGCTTATTAAAAAATTTTAAGTCATAAGTGTAACAACGTCTGTTCTGTGTGTAATGGAACACCAAATTGTGCGAATAATAATAACATGGAAAACAAAATTTGATGCGATGATTGTGGGCGTGACTTTTATTCCCAAAAGTGCTTTACAAATCATAAAAAGGTAGGATCACTTTCGCGAAATGAAAAAAAAAAAAAAAATAGACGTAAAAAATCAATTTGTGATAGCATAAAGATTTGTCAAACGTGTTTAAAATTCTGCGATAAAACAAAGGGTAACATACACGAATGCGGGAAAAAATATTGTTACACTTGTAAAATTATTCATGATATAAATTCATTTTGTTTTATGCCGGTTATTAATAAAAGTAAAAAAAAAATAGAAAGTCACCGGAAAATTGCTATATCTTTTACGACTTCGAAACGCGACAGGATGAACGATTAGGGGAATCTAATAATACATTTATATACATACCAAATTTATGTGTCACACAGCTATGTTGTGAAGTTTGTGCGGGAGAACCAGATATGCGCAGGTTGTGTAGTTTTTGTGGTGTTAGACAACACATTTTTACAGGGGATGAATGTTTAAAGAATTTTATAAATTTTGCCGTCCGTACAACAAAAAGAAATTTTTCATCTTTTATTTGTATAGCGTATAACGCTAAAAGTTTTGACGTCCAATTTATTTTAAAATATATTTTGGATCATGAGAAGGAGTTGGTTCCTCATGTAATATTAAACGGTAGGAATATAATTAAATTACAAGTAGGTTTAACTAAATTCATTGGTAGTTTAAATTATATGCCAATGAAACTAGCTAATTTACCGAAAACATTCGGTCTCCCGAAGGGGAAAAAAAGGCTATTTTCCTCATTTATACAACACCAAAGAAAACGAAAATTATATAGGACCATACCCTCCCTCTTCTGCGTATTCGCCCGACAGCATAAGTACCGACGAACGCATACAATTTTTCAAATGGTACGATAGCGTAGCACACGAAGAATTTGATTTGAAAAAAGAATTAATAGAATATTGTGTGCAGGACGTAAATATTTTACGACAAGCATGTATCATCTTTAGAAAAATATTTTTAGATATTGCTAATGTCGATCCGTTCAGCGAAAGCATCACCATTGCAAGCGCTTGTTCCACAGTTTTCCGTAAAAAGTTTTTAAATGCCAACGAGATCGGAATAATACCTCAGTCTGGATATTTAAGAGGGGGACAATATTCTCAAAAATGCGTAGAATGGATGCTATGTCAGGAGAATCTTTTCAAAAAAGAAATTGTTCATGCCGGTAGAGCACGAGAATATTCTTTGATAGAAGGCCCGCGTGTTGACGGTTTTTTAAATGATGATGAAAACGGAAAAGGGACTGTGTTTCAGTACCATGGTTGTTTTTGTCATGGATGCCCACGCTGTTTCAAAGAAAACAGAAACAATATATTGAATAGTGGGAAAACGTTTGCTCAACGATACGAGGAAACGCGTACCATGTCTAATAAAATAAAATCTTACGGGTATAATCTTATAGAGGTGTGGGAATGTGATTTCGATGAAAATTTAAAAAATAATCCTAATATCAAAAATTATATTAAAAATTACCCCAAGGCCGCTAATGTTACCCTAAATCCTCGCGATGCATTTTTCGGCGGACGCACGGGTAATGTGGTTACCCATTATAGTGTATGTAATAACGAAAAAATAAATTATATAGACGTGTGCTCGCTGTATCCGTTACGTATACGTTATTTGGCAATATCAAGTAACAAAATACAATCCCGACACTAGATCTGGCGATCTATTTACTGAATATATTAATACATTTTTAAAAATAAAACAAGAATCGAGTGGTTGGCCTTCCGATGTAAAAACAGAGGAAGAAAAAATTAATTATTTAAATAAATATAAACAAGAAGAGGGGGTAACTTTGGATTATGAAAAAATAAAAAATAATCCTGGTATGTGATCTGTCGCAAAATTATGCCTCAATTCATTTTGGGGAAAGTTTGGTCAGCGAGACAACCTGCCTCAAACTTCGATAGTTCGGACTTTTCAAGAGTTTTTAAACTATTTGACAGATCCGGAAAAAATAATTCAACATTGTTTGTCCATCAATGAGGAAGTAATGTATATATCGTGGAAATACAAAGAAGAATGTATTTCCTCATCGCCTTGTACCAACGTAGTCATAGCAGCCTATACTACGGCACAAGCGCGACTAGAATTATACAAATATTTATATTGCTTGGACGACAGAGTGTTGTATTATGATACAGATTCTGTCATATACCTCAGTCGTAATGATGGTAGCGAAGAATACGAACCACCGACAGGGCCTTTGTTAGGTCAAATGACGAACGAACTTGAGTGCTACGGTGAAAACGCGTATATAGAAACTTTTGTTTCAGGGGGGCCAAAATTTTACGGAATGCGTATAAAAACGGCAAGCGGAGAAACTTTTGATACATGCAAAATCAAAGGAATTCGATTGAATTATGAAAATACACTAAAAATAAATTTCGAAACTATAAAAGATTAAATTAAAAAACATCGCGAGTCTAACGATAATAAGAACGTAATACGTATAACAAATAACGTTATTCGAAAAACTGCTATTCACGAAGTTGTATTGCGCACTGAAGAAAAAACTTGCTCGGTCGTTATTAAAAAAAGACGTTTTATTTCTAATGATAAATCGTACCCTTATGGTTTCAAAACTTAATTTTAACAAACGTTTTATTTTTATAGGAACTATCGAATTTCTTCGACGATATGGCGATGAAGAATGCTGTAGCGATATAAATTGTCGCGTACCAATATGTCGTTATAGGCCCCAATATAAACAATCATTAGAAGGTATAGCCTGGCATAGAGTTATACATAATTTAATTTTATTAAAAAAAAATAATTAAATGACCATGTATAAGCATATGTTGAGAACCGTAAATTTATTAAAACATAATAATAATATTACTGTTTCTGTATTATTAAAAGGTTATTTTCGAAGACAAATTTGTGTAATATGCGATAATGAAGTGTGTCGAGATCGATTTTGTTACAGAGTGTTAATAACGAAATGGGACGAATGCAAAAGACTTTGTAAAGATGTTTATATATCGAAAATTGTTAACATAATCGATGAAAATAAGATCGATAGCGCTGTATTTGCGATTACCAATATAAGACGACGAGATCGTTTACTATGTAGAATGAAGGATACTCGATGTCATATACATTACTGTGTAACGCGTGATTGAATTGTTAAAGTTGCGTCTGTGAATTTACATTAAGAATATTTTGTAAAACTAATTGATAAATAATATGTAAGCCTATGTATTTTTTACATCAATGTATTTTTAATGATAAAAAATAAATTTTTAAAATGTACCCAAATATTTTTTATTTCTTTTATTGTTTAATATTTTATTTACAGGTTACCATCGTAATACAATTTTTTCTTATAAAAATAATGCTAAATTTTCTAATAAAATTATTTATTATAAGTAACATAATCTTCATTTAAATTATTTAATATGAATAATTTTAATTTAAATCACTTTTTTATATTTTATAAATATATTAATTAATGCACAAATATTCATTGATAAAAATTCACCATTTTATATAATAAGTAGAAAAATAAACTTTATGTATCAAGCTTTACAACGTGGATCGTTTGGCCATATAGGATAGTGAAATCCTACGACGTCCCTCACAGCTACATCGAAAGCACATAGTGCGATATATATATGGAGACTAGTGCCTGTATGTTTACTGGTACAAGTTAAAAAAATGTAGTAAGTATTTTCCAATATTCCTTTTTCCATAAAATACGCATGTGAATTCTGGTTTTTTGTTAAATTTTCAAACAATTCGCATGCTCGTTTCGACCATTGATATCTCGTGGATGAAAGAGGTACAATTTTTCCCAATCCGCATAAAATTGCTCTCGGAGGTAATGTTAAAAATTGATGATCTAGTTCATAAATACCGTTCTCTTCATTTGTAGGATACAAATTGAACGTGATTCCTGTATCGATCATTTTACAACATCGAGGATTTTCTTCACAAGTCAGGCATCTTATCCATTTATTTCTACACTTGATTGCTATATTCATTCGAGACTAAAAGAAAAATATTGTTAGTAAATTTATTTAAAATTTATTATAAAAAAATTATTTACTTGAATGTACTTACTTTTAATTCCGATATTTTAAATTGTTTCAAACACACCGTGTCAGCAATTTCTGAAGTTTGAGTTTTATCTGTATCAAAAAATTTACAATTTGCAACACCATAGTAATAATACATTTCTCTTTCCAACGAATTATATTGAATATCTTCGTCACATACCCTGGTAACAAGGCGATTGCAATTCTGGTGCAATTCTGTCGCAATTCGATTGCATGAGAATTGCATGCAGAAATTGCTTAATCTATTTCCCAATCAGGCGCGTTTCTGCTTAACTACAATTGCGTATGAAGATTGCTTCGAAATTGCTATAAACATGGTGCTCACGATTATGCATGCAAAATACAGCAGACATCAATCAGACTTACTGCAGGCAATAAAACCAAACGCATACACCAGAATTGCGCTAGAATTGCAGCAGGTAATTGTAATATCTAACTTGGCAGATGCATGACAACATGCGACCAAAGCTCGCTACAATTGCAGTGGACGATTAAGGCAGATGCGTGCACCAGAATTGCACCAGACTTGTAGCAGGTAATTGCAAAACCAAACCAAGCAGATGCATGATGACATACGGCAGAAGCTCGCCAGAATTGCAGCAGACGATTGCAGCAGACGCGTCCATCAGAATTGCTCCAGAATTACGACTGCAACTTGCAATATAAAACACAGATACACGACGACAAGCGGCAGAAGCTCGCTAGAATTTCAGCAGACAATGGCAGAAGATGCGTCCACCAGAAATGCACCAAAATTGCAGCTGCAAATCGAAATATAAAACGAAGCTGATGCATGAAAACATGCGGCAGATGCTTGACAGAATTGCAGCAAACGATTGTAGCAGATGCGTCCACCAAAATTGCACCAGACTTGTAGCAGGTAATTGCAATATCAAGCCAAGCAGATGCATGATGACATGTGGCAGAAGCTCGCCAGAATTGCAGCAGACGATTGCAGCAGACGCGTCCATCAGAATTGCACCAGAATTGCAGTTGCAAATCGCAATATAAAACGAAGCAGGTGCATGACGACATGTGGCAGAAGCTCGCCAGAATTAGAGCAGACGATTGCAGCAGATGCGTTCAACAGAATTGCACCAGAATTGCAGCTGCAAATCGCAATATAAAACGAAGCAGATGCATGAAAACATGCGGCAGATGCTCGACAGAATTGCAGCAGACGATTGCAGCAGACGCGTCCATGAGAATTGCACCAGAATTGCAGCTGAAAATCGCAATATAAAACTAAGCAGGTGCATGACGACATGTGGCAGAAGCTCACCAGAATTAGAGCAGACGATTGCAGCAGATGCGTTCAACAGAATTGCACCAGAATTGCAGCTGCAAATCGCAATATAAAACGAAGCAGATGCATGAAAACATGCGGCAGATGCTCGACAGAATTGCAGCAGACGATTGCAGCAGACGCGTCCATGAGAATTGCACCAGAATTGCAGCTGAAAATCGCAATATAAAACTAAGCAGGTGCATGACGACATGTGGCAGAAGCTCACCAGAATTAGAGCAGACGATGGCAGCAGACGCGTCCATCAGAATCGCACCAGAATTGCAGCTGCAAATCGCAATATAAAACGAAGCAGATGCATGACAACAAGCAGCAGAAGTTCACCAGAATTTCAGCAGACAATTGTAGCAGATGCGTCCACCAAAATTGCACCAGAGTTATAGCTGCAACTTGCAGTATAAAACTACGCAGATCCATGACGACAAGCAGCAGAAGTTCACCAGAATTTCAGCAGACAATTGCAGCAGATGCGTCCATCAGAATTGCACCAGAATTGCAGCTGTAAATCGCTATATAAAACGAAGCGAATGCATGACAACATGCGGCAGAAGCTCTCCAGAATCGTAGCAGACGCGTGCACTAGAATCGCATCAGAGTTGCAGCTAGAAATTACAATGTTAAACCATGCTGATATACGATAATGGGCGGCATACTTAACCATAATTGCAGCAGACGATTGGACCAGTAGCGAGCATTAGAATTGCAGCAGACGATTGGAGCAGTTGCGGGCACCAGAATTGCACCAAATTTGCAGTGGAAAATTAAATATTAATTTATGCATAGAAATTGGAAAAGGAACACAAATTATTCTAGGTTTTAAATTTTAAATTTATTTGCGAAAATAAAGCGAAACTTACATAAATTAAAATGATAACTGAGAATTAATTATCATTATATGAAGTATATAAAAATAAAATACAATCAACCATTATTATTTTTCTTAACATCATTTCCATCTTGAGAATAAAACGCTTCCGCATATTGAAGGGGATTTATGTGAAGAAGATCTATTGATAATTCTTGACTTTTTAATCAATATAAAATACTTAGATACACTCAATGTTTGAAAAGATCAGGCCTAAGGAAATGCGTTAAAGCCTGTTACTAAAAATGGCATTTTATTCATAAAACTGATAAAACCTATATTTGAATCAATGTTTATATATGTATTCATCATGAATTTCTTAAGCAATTAGTAAAGTATAAAGATATAATTATTCTAAAACAGTTATGATAGTTTTTACAATATATGTTGATGAATACTTAAAAATAAAGTTTACAATAAATAGATGAGATTTTTAGTTGCATTAATTATGATTATGAGAAATGATTTAATTCTACATATTTTAAAATAAAGAGACTATTGTTTTTTTTTCATGAAATATTACTAATTAAGAAACAGAAATTATACCTTAATATGATGCCTTTCAAAAATAAATCAAAAAAGGAAAAATGAAGGAAATGGTAAAAAAATGAGGAAAGAGAAAAAAAATTAAAAATTGAAAAAATTTTGTTAACTTTATAATTTTTTAAAAATAAACTTACTTTGAAATAATATTAAATAAACACGACTTCAAAAATAGCTTCAAAATAAATCCGAATTGTCAAAATACTGATAATCTGATGAAATTAAACATGAATGTGCCCACACGTGATAAAATCCAACCTGTAAAATAAAAGTTACATTTTTCAATCGGTTAAATAAAAATAAAAATACATGATGATAAAAATGAATACTTACTAACAATAATTGTAATGACGTTGGTATTTATTTTTAATTTGTATTAAATACAATGTGTGAATGTGTCCACGAGCGAAGAATGCAACCTGCAAAACAAAAGTTTTCTCATGACATCCGCTAAAATGAATAGAAATATATAAAAAAGAAAATTAATATATAAATACTTACAAAAAATAAGTGTAATTGCGTGGATATTTTTTTTAATTAGTACCAATCGACATACTATTGATTATTTTATAGTCAATTATTCTATAAACAATTTGTTTGAACAGAAGCTCGGGATTACATTGAAAAAACAAACAACGAACAGATCGTGTGTCACTTATTGAAAATAAAGGCTCAAACTTAAGTTTCTTTTTCAATAATGTTACGCGATACAAAATTTAAATTTTTGTATGTGAAGTTCACTAAATTTATAATCTATAACAGAAAATAAGCATAAACGTAAATGAGTTTATTAGAGCTTGAATTCGTAGACCCAACTCAAGTAATGACTGCTACTCAAATACCATTCTATTTTTGTCTCTCACGATGAAAAAAAAACAGTTGATATCATCCGTTACTTCAGTTGGGTCTGTGTATTCCAGGCCCCTTGCTCCAAAGTGATAAACTATATAGTACTATCTTTGTTTGGTACCTTAATTTTATATATGCTAAACAAAGACAACAATATATGGTAAATCGTTCAGGAGCAACCCCCCAGCCTAAAAAGCTCAAATTGATTGCTCTAGCAAACTGCACACTGCTTTATCACAAGATATAGAAGATATGAGATAAGTGTGCTAAAACAACATAGCATCATATGATTAACCACTGTGAAGCAATGGGTCCAGTAGACATCGGCAAACAAAATTTTAAAAAATGTTGTGTATTAGAAGAATTCTCTATGGATACTCGTGCCAACCCCCATTGCGCAAGTTTTGCGAAATTTCCTTGTTTCCGTCTAACTGGAGGGTTTTTCTGTAAGAGTCTGACGAACGACACCAGCTGTATTCACCAATCAGAGAACTTCTTTAGGTCTATCTCGTTAACAAGAACGTTAATGAATATTACCCAAGCTAACAAATAGGAAGGTTTCGCAATCTGCGTGGGCAATTCTAACTCTATCCATTCTATCAATATTCACGTATGACTGCTGCACTCGTCTAACAGCCAGGCCATTCCTCAAGTCTTTTGCAAATCTTGTACATACTTCTAACAGCTACAAAATCCAAAAGTCGTTCAATCTGCGTTTGCAATTCTAACGTAATTCTTCCAATGAAAAATCACACATGACTGTCGCATTCGTCTGAAGAGCATACAATTGCGCAAGTCCTAGAAAATTATTCGATACGCGGCTGACAATTAGAAAATCAACAGCTTTTTCAATTCGCGGGTGCAATTCTAACGCAATTCTGTACATAGATTATTAAACAAGACTGTTGCACTCGTCTGAAGATTACGCAAATCTCGCGAAATTGTTTTGAACGCGTCTGACAGCTAAAAAATTAAATGTTCCTAAAATCTGCGTGTGCAGTTTTAACGCAATTTTTGTTATAAAAATTCACACATGACTGCTGCACTCGTCTGATGAGCAGACGATTACGCAAGTCTCACGGAATTCTTTTAAGCACGTCTGACAGTTGAAAAATTAAATGTTCTTGAAATCAAAGTTTGCTAACGCAATTCTCGTTATAAAAATGTACACATGGCTGCTGCACTCGTCTGACGGGCAGAAAATTACGCAAGTCTCACGAAATTCTTTTAAGCACGTCTGACAGTTGAAAAATTAAATGTTCTTGAAATCAGAGTTTGCAATTCTAACGCAATTCTCGTTATAAAAATGTACACATGACTGCTGCACTCGTCTGACGCGTAGAGAATTACGCAAGTCTCAAGAAATTCTTTTGCACGCGTCTGACGGCTAGAAAATTAAATGTTCTTGAAATCTGCGTGTGCAATTCTAACGCCATACTTGTTATAAAAATTCACAGATGACTGCTGCACTCGTCTGTTGGTCAAAAAATTACGCAAGTGTCTCGAAATTCTTTTGCACGCGTCTGACGGCTAGAAAATCGAAATCATTTGCGATTTGCGGGTGCAATTTTAACGCAATTCTTCCTATAAAATATTAAACAAGACTGCTGCACTCGCCTGATGGGCAGGCGATTACGTAAGTCTTGTGCAAATATTGTGCACTCGTCTGACAACTAAAAAATTCAAAGTTCATGCAATTTGCTTGCGCACTTCTGACGCAATTTTTACGTTAAAAACTGGCAATTGGCTGCTGCATTAGTCTGGCGGGTAGACGATTACGCAAGTCTTGTGCAATTCTTGTGCACTTGTCTGACGACTGAAAAATTCAAACATCATGCGATCTGCGTGCGCACTTCTGACGCAAGTATTTGGTTAAAAACTTGCACTCGTCTGCTGCACTCGTCTGGCTGGCAGACGAGTACGCAAGTCTTATAGAATTCTTCTGCACTTGTCTCACAACTGTAAAATTTAAACTTCATGCAATCAGCGTGCGCACTTCTGACGCAATTATTTCGTTGAAAACTGGCGCATGTCTGCTGCACATATCTGAGGGGCGGACGATTTCGCAAGTCTTTCGCATATCTTGTGCACTCGTCTGACGGCTGGATAATTCAAACTTCCTGCAATCTGCGTGCGCACTTCTGGCGCTCTTTTTCGTTGAATACTGGCGCGTTCCTGCTGTATTCGTCAGGCGGGTAGACGTTTACGCAAGTCTTGTGCGATTCTTGTGCATTTGTCGGACGGCTAAAAATTCAAACTTCATGCAATCTACGAGCGCACTTCTGGCACAATTATTCCGTTGAAAGCTTGCGCTCGTTTGCTGTATTTGTCTGGCGGGCAGACGATTACGCAAGACTTACAGAATTCTTCTGCACTTGTCTCACGGCTGTAAAATTCAAACTTCCTGCAATCAGCGTGCGCACTTCTGGCGCTTTTTTTTCGTTGAATACTGGCGCGTTCCTGCTGCCCTCTTTAAGCTGGCAGGCGATTACGCAAGTCTTGTGCAATTCTTGTGCACTAGTCTGATGGCTGAAAAATTCGAACTTCATGCAATCTGCGTGCAGACTTCTGACGCAATTATTCGGTTAAAAACTTGCACTCGTCTGCTGTACTCGTCTGGCGGGCAGACGAGTACGCAAGTCTTATGGGATTCTTCTGCACTTGTCTCACAGCCGTAAAATTCAAACTTCATGCAATCTGCGTGCGCACTTCTAACGCAATTTTCCCATAGGAAACTGGCGCATGTCTGCTGCACTTGTTTCGCGGACAGACGATTACGCAGGTCTCGTGCATTTTTTGTGCACTCGTCTGACGGCTGAAAAATTCAAACTTCCTGCAATCTGCGTGCGCACTTCTGGCGCTTTTTTTCGTTAAATACTGGCGCGTTCCTGCTGCATTCGTCAGGCGGGTAGACGTTTACGCAAGTCTTGTGCAATTCTTGTGCATTTGTCTGACGGCTAAAAATTCTAACTTCATTCAATCTGCTTGCGCACTTCTGACACAATTATTTCGTTGAAAGCTTGCGCTCGTTTGCTGCATTCGTCTGGCAGGCAGACGATTACGCAAGACTTACGGAATTCTTCTGCACTTGTCTCACGGCTGTAAAATTCAAACTTCATGCAATCAGCGTGCGCACTTCTGCCGCAAATTTTTCTTTGAAAACTTGCGCATGTCTGCTGCACTTGTCTGGCGGGCAGACTATTGCGCAATCCTCGCGCACTTGTCTAACGGCTGAAAAATTCAAAGTTCATTCAATCTGCTTGCGCACTTCTGACACAATTATTTCGTTGAAAACTGGCGCATGTCTGCTGCACTCGTCTGGCGGGTAGATGAGTACGCAAATCTTATGGAATTCTTCTGCACTTGTCTCACAGCTGGAAAATTTAAACTTCATGCAATCTGCGTGCGCACTTCTAACACAATTATTTTGTTGAAAACTGGCGCATATCTGATGTACTTGTTTCGCGGACAGACGATTACGCAGGTCTCGTGCAATTTTTGCGCACTCGTCTGACGGTTGAAAAATTCAAAGTTCATGCAATTTGTGTGTGCAGTTCTTACGCAATTATTCCGTTGAGAAATTGCGCGCGTCTACTGCACTCGTCTAGCGGGCAGACGATTACGCAAGTCTAGCGCAATTCTCGCGCACTTGTCTGACAGCTGAAAAGTTCAAAGTTTATGCAATCTGCTTGCGCACTTCTGACACAATTATTCCGTTGAAAACTGGCGCATGTCTGCTCTGCCGTCCAAAGTGTAAAAGTGGTTAACTACATTGGAATCCCATTGGAGTTAAGGTTTTCTTACTTTGGACGGCAGTGCTGCACGTGTCTGGCGGGCAGACGATTACGCAAGTCTTGCGCAATTCTTATGCACTTGTGCTCACAGCTTTTAAGGCTGGCAGATCCTATTGCAATTCTGTCGCAATTCTGCTGCACTAGCTCATGCTTGGACGTGTCTGGTGCAATTTTTGCTGCAATTCCTGCGTGTCGGAAGTCATGTAATCGCTTGCTTGGCAGACTATGTTACCAGGGTAACTGCACGTAAAAAGGCGATGGAGATGAAAAATGCGAGATCCGTACATTTTTCACTTTATCTATTAAATTTGTATGATGACGATTTTTAATGTTTAGTAATGAAATCATATTAAAAAAGAAAAACACTTGTGTCGACAGCGGTTAAGACGTATTTTTATTTCTTCGTCTATTTATTTTGACAACTCGTGAACTATAAGTTTTAACTTATCTCCCGCAGCTAGTAGGGTATGATGTCTTTCAGAGTTTAGTGTAAACTACAAGCTATAAACTGGAGCTGTTAGTAACGCAATTTGAGCCTTAGAGAGAGATAACGCGAGAGTCCCAAGCGTATCAGATAGCTTCAAGCAGCGCTGGTCGTGAGCCGTCGCTCATACAGCTGATAGGCGCACGCGCACGCTCGTAAGCCTTATCGTATCTAGCTTGCTCTTTAAGCCGCCCGCTTACTCGCGCGCGGTTATCAGCCTTACAAACCCGCGACTAGCTTTCTTATTTCACCGCTAGCAGTTTGAGCGCGCCGGCCGCGAGCACCCCCCCCCCACTGGCTTACAGAGACGCTGTTTGATTATTGTAATTTGTAAGGGTGGTTTTTATTTGGGATATTATAAATATATCTAATTAAATACGAAATAATAATTGGCTTATAATTCCCAAATTCTGAGATTTACCAGCCTACAAAATTAATAATAATAATATAACAAGGAAATTAAGTACTCTACCTTTAATATTCTAATCAATTATAAGATCACTTCAATAAATAAGTTAACAAATATCTAATTATAGGGAGTGAAATTCACTAAATAAACTTCAAGTAATTTAATTAATAGAATTTAGATTAAGCCATAGACAATTTCTTTAAATAAATCTAGATCGAATTGAAATAATAAGAAAATATTGAAACCAATTAAAATATATATTAAATTATAGAGAAGAAAATTATTAGTTTAAACTAGTAAGCAATAATAATAATTTGAATCTATTTAGTATTAAAAAAAATTGAGTAACGGATGCAACACGTGCTCAATATATATTTTAGGTTATGTAAGGGTAGGGCTCGGACAGCAGTGCGTATCCCAGATTACGCAATTCTCCAATTGGTGGCGCTAGTATCGAGTTTCTTCTGAGTCTTCCTCTCTCTAATCTTCAGTAGGCGTTTTGTAGAAGCGAGGTTATGTATTCTGTAGCCAATTTAATATATATTTCATATATATATATATATATATATATATATATATATATATATATATATCGGAAACTAAATTACGTTGACTTTTAATTTTTAATATAATTTTAATTATTCGACTTTAATATTTTACTATCTCTTTGATTTTGAGAAGGTTACTTTTAAATCCAAGAAAAACTATCTAAGAAAAAATAATTTCCAAAGAGTTTGTCAAACAACTATCCTTTATGAATTGATCACACGGTTAGAATTTCCACCAATAAAAGAAATCCTTAATCACTTTCGAATATTAATACTAACTTGATAATAATTGGATGATTTTATAAGTTCAATAAGACATACAAATTAAGTAATAGAATATAAAGTAAAGTTTCTAGAATTAGTTTTTGAATATTACTTTTAAATTATAAATAACTGAGATGGCATTTTTTATCAAATATAATTCAATAGAAAGAAATAGTTTTTATTTTTAGGAATATCACTTATTAAGTTGCCGAATCTCTTCTTACACTTCGATATTTTAGGTTAGGAATACAAAAAAAAAGAAATATCACAATTAATTTTCACTATTCACTTTAATAACAAATTTAATCTCACTATTTAAATAAAATAAACTCTTTAAATTTTCGCTACGTTACAATGATGACCACGAATTATTTTTAGGTTAGGGAACCACGTGGCCATTTGTATAGCCTGCCGTGAATTTTCCGCTAGAACCTTCAAGAATCCCGACAGAAAGAGAACTAATTACATTTCTAATCTCTTGGTTATTAAATAATAGCAGCAAATTCAATTAATGTATACGCTACTATTAATTCGATACGAGAGAGAGAGAATTTATTTTTTTAACTTCGCGCACTATTAGCTTCTTTATCACAAATTAAAAAAAAAATAATTTTTAATACAAATTATACCTTTTTTGCTCGTTGCTACGCTCTACTTCAGCCATCCTTTAATAATCTCTCAATCCAAAGGAACAACCTCAAAACCCCGAAAATCCTTGTATATAATCTATCAAGATGGCTGGTGATCGCTGCTACAAGCCCCTGGTACAATGGCCGGCTTTGGCGACTGATATAAATATCCCCGCGCAACCGAATTTAATTAACAAATAACAAGAGAAACTTAATAACAATAGTCTTTAATTCTTAACAACGACCGAGAGAAACTTAACAATGATAATTGAATAATGATAACTTTAAGAAGTAACAATTAACAAAGTAACAAGTACCAAAGTAGCTTTTAGAAAAAAAAAATGTTATAAGGTAACTGTGCAGCAAGGCTAACGAAACGATAATGAAGCACGAAGAAGAAGGAAGCGAACGCTGAGCATCAGTGGCTTCTCCTTCTTTATTGCTCTCTTTTTTACTCTTGTTATTACCTATATATTATCTTTTTCTATCTCGCGACTCGCTAATCAAATAAAGTTCTTTTATCATTATATTCTGGTGTAGTTTACTACTCGCTAGTCAAATTACATGTTACTTCCTATTACTAGTGTAGTATTTTTACACTTTACAGGTTACGCCATCTGCGCGCTTAATTTGATTACAGTTTATCTTATTTTCTCTATAAATAATTAATTTTTTGTCTCATTACAATAAAAAGTTTCATAAACGAACATTAATTAATATTATAAACAATAATTTCTGATTATTTGTTATTTTTAGATTCGCTTGAGTCTTCCCGGTCAAAAAAGGTTAGCTGTAAAATATAGCTAAAAAAATAGTTAAATATATAGCTGTATCGAGCTGTATTTACAGCTATATCGATGTGTTTTTTTAGCTGTTTTTTATAGTTAAAAATGTACTTAATTTTATAGTTAATAATTTCGTTATACCGAAAATATTAATAGCTACTTTTTCAATTATATTTTATAGCTATTATTATAGTTAAAAAAACACTTGATTTTTTAGTGTATTTATACCCGGTCAAAAAAGGTTAGCTGTAAAATATAGCTAAAAAAATAGTTAAATATATAGCTGTATCGAGCTGTATTTACAGCTATATCGATGTGTTTTTTTAGCTGTTTTTTATAGTTAAAAATTTACTTAATTTTATAGTTAATAATTTCGTTATACCGAAAATATTAATAGCTACTTTTTCAACTATATTTTATAGCTATTATTATAGTTAAAATAAATAATTAAATTTTTAGTGTATTTATTACAATATATCAATAGCTAGATATTTAACTATACTTTATAGCTGAAAATAAATGGTTTTTTAGATATCCTTCATAGTTGAAAATATACCTACATTTTTAGTTGATAAGTTGGTTATTAAATTATTAAAAAACACTTCAATTTTTAGTGTACTAGGTGTTTCTTTAACTATAATAATAGCTATAAAATATAGTTGAAAAAGTAGCTATTAATATTTTCGGTATAACAAAATTATTAACTATAAAATTAAGTACATTTTTAACTATAAAAACAGCTAAAAAACACATCGATATAGCTGTAAAACGAGCACGATACAGCTATATATTTGACTATTTTTTTAGCTATATTTTATAGCTAACTTTTTTTGACCGGGATTACAATATATTATTAGCTAGATATTTAACTATACTTTATAGCTGAAAATAAATGGTTTTTTAGATATCCTTTATAGTTGAAAATATACCTAAATTTTTAGTTGATAATTTGGTTATTACTCATAGATATTTAGCTGAAAAAACATGAATATCGCTATAATATAAATAAATATAGCTGTATTTTACTTATATTATTAGCTGTTTTTATAGATGTTTTTTTTGACCGAGAACAGCTGAAAATATAACTGTAATTTCAATTGTATTTTTAGCTGTTTTTTAGCTATATTTTTAACAATTTTTTTTAGCTAAATATTATTAGAGTAGCTTTCAGATATACTCGAGTTTATTTATATTGTCCCTCCCTATCTTCGCTGTAAATTGATTA
The DNA here is from genome assembly GCA_017163975.1 of Anastatus disparis. Classification (NCBI taxonomy): domain Eukaryota; kingdom Metazoa; phylum Arthropoda; class Insecta; order Hymenoptera; family Eupelmidae; genus Anastatus; species Anastatus disparis. The sequence goes on from JAFFSR010000347.1 coordinate 10,885,006, forward strand.
ACCTATACATACACTAAATCTAAGTAATAACTCGTAGGGGTCGCTAGAAAACACGCGCGCATTTTTTAGTAACGGTAAGATGGATCGGTCTTATATACAAAGTGTACTCAACTCTCACCAGTTGCGGGAGTTAGACACAAATTTCAACGAGTCAAAACAGCTATATTTTAAGCTTAATTTTTAGCTAATTTTTTTAGCTAAACGTTTTTGACGCGTTGAAATTTGTGTCCAACTCCCGCAAGTGGTGAGAGTTGAGTACACTTAGTTCATAAGACCGATCCATCTTACCGTTACTAAAAAATGCGCGCGTATTTTCTAGCGACCCCTGCGAGTTATTACTTAGATTTAGTGTATGTATAGGTTAATCAATTTACAGCGAAGGTAGGGAAGGACAATATAAATAAACTCGAGTATAAATGAAAGCTACTCTAATAATATTTAGCTAAAAAAAATTGTTAAAAATATAGCTAAAAAACAGCTAAAAATACAATTTAAATTACAGTTATATTTTCAGCTGTTCTCGGTCAAAAAAAAAATCTATAAAAACAGCTAATAATATAAGTAAAATACAGCTATATTTATTTATATTATAGCGATATTTATGTTTTTTCAGCTAAATATCTATGAGTAATAACCAAATTATCAACTAAAAATTTAGGTATGTTTTCAACTATAAAGGATATCTAAAAAAACCATTTATTTTCAGCTATAAAGTATAGTTAAATATCTAGCTATTAATATATTGTAATCCCGGTCAAAAAAGTTAGCTATAAAATATAGCTAAAAAAATAGTTAAATATATAGCTGTATCGTGCTCGTTTTACAGCTATATCGATGTGTTTTTTAGCTGTTTTTTATAGTTAAAAATGTACTTAATTTTATAGTTAATAATTTTGTTATACCGAAAATATTAATAGCTACTTTTTCAACTATATTTTATAGCTATTATTATAGTTAAAAAAACACCTAGTACACTAAAAATTGAAGTGTTTTTTTAACTATAATAATAGCTATAAAATATAGTTGAAAAAGTAGCTATTAATATTTTCGGTATAACGAAATTATTAACTATAAAATTAAGTACATTTTTAACTATAAAAGATAGCTAAAAAACACATCGATACAGCTGTAAAACGAGCACGATACAGCTATATATTTAACTATTTTTTTAGCTATATTTTACAGCTAACCTTTCTTGACCAGGTATAAATACACTAAAAATTTAAGTATTTTTTTTAACTATAATAATAGCTATAAAATATAGTTAAAAAAGTAGCTATTAATATTTTTGGTAGCTAACGAAATTATTAACTATAAAATTAAGTACATTTTTAACTATAAAAAACAGCTAAAAAAACACATCGATATAGCTGTAAATACAGCTCGATACAGCTATATATTCAACTATTTTTTTAGCTATATTTTATAGCTAACCTTTTTGGATCGGGTTTATTCTGTTAACTATTTTCATTTTTAATTATTTCGTATAATTACACAGTTATTTTATTTATTTGTACTGTAGCGCCATCTATAAAAATATACAAAAATGTATTTACAACAAACAAATAGAAGTTATTATTTAAATTATGTTTAAATATCTTTAGTCTTTACGCGCCACCTATAATGTGACTCATTTCGATTCCTATCTGTTAATCTAGCATCTCTTTCTATTATAATTAAGTTTTTTATATATACGCTATCTTTTTACCATATGCGTTTATCATACTTTATCGACTTTAATTATTCTCTCAGTCTATTTCTATATATCTCTCTCTCTTTCTACTTTTTAATTAACTCTACGCGAGCGCCACAATAGCATGTTCGCGCGAGCACGTGTTTGTATATATTTTTGCCGTCGGCGCCGCTTCGCCACCTCCTGGAGGTGTGGTAGTGATAGTCGTCTGCTCGATGCTTTCGTCGTGAATCGTGAGTGACGTGTGTGCAACCATGTGTGTATATGTGCCTTGGTTTGTGTTAGTGAGTGTCTCCACCTGGGCATAACTTCCAAAACACGGTCTTACGTGTTACTGGTTGACGGGTTTTAAGCATCAGCACCGGGAATAAGAAAATCAACAACCAGGTGGATTAGTACTCTAGGTTTTAATGGCGTGTTCCTGAAGTGTATGTGTATGCAGCGTTTGAGTGTGCGGTAAGGTAATTAACATTTTCGTTCTGTTAAGTTTTAAGAGGATAGAAAGAGATAAAAGGTAGTCTTGGAGTGAGAGAGAAGATGTGAATATAAACAACATCTTCGATCTCTCATTAAGAGGAGGCCGTATCATTCTGTCCTTGTCGAATCTAAATTTTCTTTATTATTAATAAATTAAATATTTTCATAGAAAAGTAAGACAACCGCCCAATAGAGCAAAAAGACAAGCGAACGATTCTTTTTCTATGAAAAATATGAAATTTTAATTATTTTTCAAGTGAAGTCTGAAACGGAAAAACAATCGAACTTGATTGAGTTGATTCAATTGTTTTTCCGTTTCAGACTTTACTCGAAAAATAATAAAATTTCATATTTTTCATAGAAAAGAATCGTTTGCTTGTCTTTTTGCTCTATTGGGCGGTTGTCTTACTTTCCTATGAAAATATTTTGTTTATTTATAATAACGAAAATTTAGATTAGACAAGGACAGAATGATACGGCCTCCTCTTAAGACACGAAAAAAATTTTATTAAAAGACGAAAAAACCGCGTTACAAATTGTATATATTATTTTATTAAAATATTTATCAGTAGCAAACATGAACACTTTGTGGCGTCATCCCTTTACTTGTTTGGGTCCCACATGATGATTGGAGAGATATCCAGAACTGTCTTTACTTATCTAGTAAATAAATTTACTATTTTAAAACTGAAATAAGAAACGAAATTATAAAAAAGAATTTAAAGTTACAATAATTTTACAATATTTACGAAAATATAAATTTTCTATTATAAAATTAATGAAAGATGTTTTCTTTAAATTAATGAAAGAAAAATTTTAAAAACGAAAAAGTGTAAAGAAATATTTTTTACTCTTTAAATTGACGAAAAAAAAATTTTAAAAACGAAAAACTGTAAAGAAACATTTTTTACTCTTTAAATTGACAAAAAAAAATTTTTAAAACGAAAAACTGTAAAGAAATATTTTTTATTCATTAAATTAACGAAAGAAAAATTTTAAAACGAAAAAACTGCAAAGAAATATTTTTTATTCTTCAAGTTAAAGCAAGAAAAATTTTAAAATGAAAAACTGTAAAGAAATATTTTTATTCTTTAAATTAACGAAAGAAAAATTTTAAAACGAAAAAAAAGTGTAAACAGATAAAAATGTAATAAATACTATTATGATGTTAGTGGTTGTAAAAATTCTGACCTGAAAGAAGGTACGTACCGCTTTATTAGCTTCTACACCGCTACCTTCGACTTCTCTAGCTACATATGTTTACCAATCGTTCGAGTGTTGAGAGAAAGTTTTTCCCTCTACTTAATCGTTAAAAAAGAAAATATATTTATCTAGCAAATTTTAATTATATATATATATATATATATATATATATATATATATATATACTACTTAAAAAATAACTAAGTTTCAATTCACGCAAGAAAAATCTTTTAAAAAAATTAAAGAAAGAGGTTGCTGAAATAAATAACCACATTCGCTAAGTTTTATTCATTTATTTTAAAAAAAATTTTTTACAGATTTTTTACTAAAACATAAAAGTTTTTTAGATACAACCGGATCTTAAAATTAAAACACATACACACACAATTAAACTAAAATTCTTAAAATTAACATATAATTAAATTAAAACTAAAAGTAAAAAGTTTTTAAAATACACACACAAAACTTAAAATTAATACACACACACACAAACAATTAAACTAAAACTAAAATTCTTAAAATTAACATATAATTAAATTAAAACTAGAAATAAAAAGTTTTTAAAATACACACACAAAACTTAAAATTAATACACACACACACACACACAATTAAACTAAAACAAAAATTCTTAAAATTAACATATAATTAAATTAAAACTAAAAATAAAAAGTTTCTAAAATACGCACACAAAACTTAAAATTTATAAACACACACACACACACACACACACACACACACACACACACACACACACACACACACACACACACACACACACACACAAACAATTAAACTAAAACTAAAATTCTTAAAATTAACATATAATTAAATTAAACTAAAAATAAAAAGTTTTTAAAATATACATAAAAACTTAAAATTACACACACACACACACACACACACACACACACACACACACACACACACACACACACACACACACACACACACACACACACACACACACACACACACACACACACACACACTATCACCATTCACTTTCGTTGCTGGTATCCCACGTTTCCTCCATGGGATCCCACGTTTCCTCCATGCGATTCTCATACTGTATCTGCATGTTATTATTTTCTTCTTCCTCTCACGCTTCTTCTTCTTCTTTTTCTGCAAACGCATCATCCTGTGCCTCAAACTTTTTATAGATCGTGTAGTTACGATCTAAATCATACTCGTAACTTGCAGCTTCTAACGCTTTCGTGTATAATTACGTAGAGGATCCTCTACGTAATTAAAAATTGATTTGAATTTATTGAGCATTGTTATTTCAACAAATACCACAATACCTTGTTCGATACCATAGTCGGTATCCAGCATTTGCGTCGCGTTTAAGAACAGTTCTTCCAAGTTTTTTTGTTGGCTACAAATATTACCATATCCGTAGACAGCTCTGCCGCATATTCTGAGACTGAAGTGTTGTTCGAATCCGGTGATTTGACACTCACACCGGTTCACAAAACTGCATGTTATCATTTTTTTCATCCCTTTACAGATAGCTGTAATTAGGCTATTCCATTTAATCGCAAGCTTGAATGGTACCATTCTAAACTCTGTTTTATGGTATCTCACCGATACTGCATAGAACACTTTTTTTATCTGTAGCCACGACTTTTTAAATACGCTGGATTTTTCTGGCTTATCTTTTTTCATAATAGGTAGAGAGGTTTATAACACTATGAGCGTATCTCCCGTTTACACTTCTTTCGTCGTTTATATTGACTATACGGTTATTCACGTCTAACCGGTAATCTTTGCTAACGTATTCCAGTCTCCTATTCCAACGGGCGTGATTATCATCGCGCACTATGCTGAAATAACGTACATAGCATTCTCGTGCATATAGCTCGACAAACGCTACTAATCCGACGTGCATACCGTGATTGTGTTCAGGATCAGGATGGTCCAAGTTCGTCATGTGGTATAATCTGCAGTATTATCCCATCATTTTCTTATGATGTGAACAATACTTTTCTTCAGCACTTTTCGCATCACGACATATGACGATTCTTCCTCATTTTCTCTCTGGTTGCGAAATACACGTAATTACACACCCCCGCAAATTCTCTCACTCTTTTACACGTGAAAACTTTTATGACCCTGTTAGCTATCGTACTCACTATATCGTTCCATAACAAGACTATTCTGCCTGGGAGAAGGCTCACCTCCCACGCGTTATATTCTAAGTACAACGCAAAAATTAAAGTTTTAAAAAAACAAAATAAATTTAAAATCATTTTAACGTTTTTTTAGAAAAAAATATTTTAAACTAGATAATATCTAAGATAGTGGACCCAAAAAATCAGTCTGACGTCTAGTATTTTTGGAAAAATATTTACGAATGAAAATAGACAAAATCGAAAAAAATCCTTTACCCATCTATTTTTCATTTTTTATAACTTACCAAAAAAAAGTTTATGTGGGGGTGGGATAGGGTAGCATATGGATTTTATTACACCCTTAGAACATCCTTTAAAAATTTTCAATTCCGTCTTGTCGCATACTTTTACTTTTAAACGCTCAACATGCGAAGTATTTAACGACACATGGTTAAAATTTTTTGACCATCTCAGTCAATATTTCGCATGTTGAGTGTTTAAAAAGAAAAGTATTAAGAGGAGGCCGTATAGTTCTGTCCTTGTCTAATCTAAATTTTCGTTATTCTAACTAAATTGAATATTTTTATACATAAGTAAGGGCAGAGTCCAACAGATTTAAGGATGAGCAGACGATTCTTTTTTATGGAAAAATATAAAATTTTCATTAGTTTTCGAGTGAAGTCTGAAACGGAAAAAGAGTTAAATTTGATTGAAGTGTTCAACTCTTTTTCTGTTTCAGACTTAACTCGAAAACTAATGAAAATTTTATATTTTTTCATAGAATAGAATCGCATGTTCATCCCTAAATCTATTGGGCTCTGCCCTTACTTTTGTATAAAAATATTTAGTTCAGTCATTATAACGAAAATTTAGATTAGACAAGGACAGAACTATATGGCCGCCTCTTAAGTTTTCATTATCTGCGAAAATTTTCTATCATCTAAAAAAAGGAATATGGTGTAAAATGAATTGTATATTACAATATATTTTTTTTAATAATCAATTGAGGGAAGTATTTTCATACATTGGTGTAACGCATACACCATCTAAGCATAAGGTGCATGTTAAAGTCGATATAAAAGGCCGGAGATACCGGGCAAGACGGTCATTGGGTATTCTATAGGGCATAGTCTCGGTAGTCTTCGGCACCGTACGACGTACTTCGGCTTTTCCGACAAGGAGAACGATGAGAGAGAGAGAGAGAGAGAGAGCGGGTAAGCGATGTAGTCGAGAGCGAATGCACTGGTCGTGCAGCATAATATAGGTCATAATATAAACATCCCAAGTTTTAGAGTATGGATGCACCCACACAAGTGTAGCGTTCGCTCTAACAGAGGGCCATTCTATTTCTGGTGCTACTGTTACCCCCACCAATCGTACATCTCCATTCGTTGTTGTACACACGCTTATACGTTAATACTAGCTGGTTACACAGGCACACACAGTTGTAAAGCATATATATATATATATATATATATATATATATATATATATATATATATATATATATATATATATACATATATCACTTGTACAATGTAGTGTTGATTTTCAGGGTTTTTCACTTTTACTTTTTTCCACTTACTCGTAAAATATCGCTCTTTAAATTCGTAAATATATTAATACAGGAAAATATTGAAAATCGGTAAATATATAGAATAAAATATACAAACATTAAAAATATACAAATCGGTAATATATCAAAAATATTAAAAACAGAAAAATCTTGAAATATTCTAAAATTATACCAAGTAACAAACTCTCAAAAATCCCAATATCTTCCTTGTTATTTCTTAAAAAATTTAATTTTACTAATTTTTTCAATAATTTTTTCAATAATTTACTGTCACTGATTTTAACATTTTTCATTTTTTTCATTTATTATTTTTTTCTAAATTCCATTTCCCGATTATCGAGAAGCGAGATAAGGCCGAGCGATAAGGCGCCGCCTTAGACGACCGATCTGTCATACGCGCACCCCAGCTCGGGAATACTCGTCCGCGGGGCGTGAATACTCGTACCCCTGTGACGTCATATGTGTCTAGCATTTAGACCCCTTACTACTTGTTTTCCTATAGGGAAACATTGATATATCCGATACATCAACGTTTCAAGTATTTTTTTTTGCGCATTCAAAATTTTGGAGTCGCACAAAAATAAACAAAAAAAAGCGATGTACAATGAGTGTATTGTAATGAATAATACATGTTGAGTCAATTAGCCCAAGTGATAGGGAACTCTATGACATACTTTGACTGGTGTTACAATTATTTAATATAGGTTTTAGGAGAGAATTTCTTGTCATGACTGTATTAACAGAAAAAATGGCGCTCGTTGATGCAATGATGTATTGCTTAAAAGATTGCTGGAAATACGACGTTTCAAGTATTGCAACCTCGCAGTGCGTTACTTTAATAGGTTTGACTTTACAATTTTCTTATATATGAACTGAGGAGGCTTCCCTGCACTTGTGAGTTTAGAAAAAAGGGTTTCCACCAAGCGGACGAAATTTAAAGCTTTATACCAAAATAATTTTCTTGAATCAAAAATATAATTTGTTCAACAGATGGGCACGATTGTATAAAACAAAGAATCATTTATTTCAAACCAAGATTTATTTAATTAATTCAAAATATTAGTATCTTTACTATTTTACTACTATTTAAGTAACTGAATGCTTGATTATATTACCATATTCTTTAAAACTAAAAAAAACATTTTTTTGTTTCTCTCAATGTTTGGTTTTGAAACAATACTGTTTTGAAATGCTTCTTACAAATTTCTTTGTATAAAACAAATAATTTCTTGTACAGGCAAGTATGACTATACAAAACAAATAATTATTTCTTTAAGACAAGGAATCATTTGATCTATTCAGAGAATTCGTATGTTTACTCTCCTACTATACTGAATCAGAGGATTGAAAGCTTTATTATATAACCAAATTCTTCAGAACTACAAAACCATTTTTTTAAATATGTCAATCAATATTTAGTTTCAAAAAAATACTGTTTTCAAATTTTCCTTATGATTTTTTTGAGAATCAAACATATAATTTCTTCAACGGTCAAGTATTTATAAAAATAGTAATTATTTGTTTACAAAAAAAAGTTTATTTGATTGATTCAAGAAATTCGTATGTTTACTCTCTTACTACTGAATTAAAAATCAAATGCTTGATTATTTTACCAAATTCTTTAAAACAAAAAAACCATTATTTTTAATTTGTCAAACAATATTTCGTTTCAAAAAATACTTTTTTCAAATTCCTCTTGATAATTTTTTTGAATCAAACAAATAATATTTTTAACGGTTAAATAAGGTTGTATAAAACAAATAACTATTTGTTTGAAACAAAGGTTCATTTGATCGATTCAAAGAATTCGTATGTTCACTCTCTTACTACTGGATTAAAAAGTCAAATGTTGATTATATAACCAAATTTTTTAAAACAAAAAAATAATTTTTTTGGTACTGTCAATCAGTATTTTATTTTTATAAAATTCTTTTCTTAAATTCTCTTTAATAATTTCTCTAAATCAAACAAATAATTTTTTTAACGGTCAAGTATAGTTGTATAAAACAATTAATCATTTATTTAAAACAAAGATTCATTTGATTAATTTAAAGAATCCATATGTTCACCCTCTTAATACTGAATGAAAGAATCGAATGCTTGATTATTTTACCGGATTCTTTAAAACAAAGAAACCATTATTTTTAATTTGTCAAACAATATTTCGTTTTAAAAAAATACTTTTTTCAAATTCCTCTTGATAATTTCTTTGAATCAAACAAATTTTTTAACGGTTAAATAAAGTTTTATAAAACAAATAATTATTTGTTTGAAACTAAGGTTCATTTGATTGATTCGAAGAATTCGTATGTTTACTCTCACTGAATTAAAAAATCAAATACTTGATTATATTACCAATTTTTTCAAAACAAAAAAAACCATTATTTTTAATTTGTCAAACAATATTTCGTTTTAAAAAAATACTTTTTTTCCAATTCTCCTTAATAATTTCTTTGAATCAAACAAATAATTACTTTCACGGTCAATTATAGTTTTATAAAACAAATAATTATTTATTTGAGACAAAGATTCTTTTAATCGAATCAAAAATTCGTATAATTACTCTCTTACTTTTAAATCAAAAAATCGAATGCTTGTGTTACGTTTTCACGTAATTGATTTATTATAGTGTGGGTATCTTTTATCACGACTAAGCTTGGTAAATCCAAGTAGTCAATTTGCGTGAAGGTAATTAATTTAATAAGACGATAATTAAAATAAACTGGTTGATTTATTATTACGTTAGTCGCGAGAGAGAGAAATGTCTACTGTACTATAGGTGTAAAATCGCTGATACGTCCTTGCTGCGTCGATCGTGGATTCGTGCTTCTCTATGCTCTGGTCGGGTTCTAGTAGTCTACATCTCTCTTGGTGCTCTAGTGCCTCGTAGCCTAGTAGGACGCGGCATGGTTCGCCCAGTCGTATTTATACTTGCTGGGTTCGTTGTTTCCCACTTCTTTATTCTTCTAGAAGTTTCTACCTCGTAGCTTCTGTTTTTCCATGCTTCACTTTGTTCGTTCTCTACAGGTCTTAACTTGTCGGCTAGTTCGTCATCATTTCTTTCGATCACGAGTTGTTGCTAGCTGGTTTCAGACGTCTAGTCAGCGCTTTCTTACTGGCTCATTCATTTAGTTTAATATATTTCTTATACTTCTACGCTTTATTATTTTCTAGAATATTCCACCCGTAACACGTCTGAGGCCGCGGTATCGACGTCCTCGTCGATTAATTACCTATATTGAAAAAAAATTTTTTTTTTGACTCTATATAATTATTAAGTGTACCTAACCTATATATCTATGGGTAACTGTTACAATCTTTGTGTAGAGTTGTGTAGTGTGACTAACGATTGAAAATCTATTCTATATCTCTCTCTCTTTTTTAATACATTATTATTTAGTTCTTGTACATATAGATTTTGTTGAAACAAAAATTTTTTATTTTATTATTCTTCTTTGTTATGTCTTCAATAATTTTTATAATGTGGATACTTTAGATGTTGACGTTGACACTCCATAGTATCTAGTAGATGGTTTAGTTTATTTCTTGAATGTGATGCACTTGTTTGCGTGTATGTACTTCTTTGGGTCTATATTTGTATCTAAAAAACATTCTTTTCTGATTAATTATAGGGGACCCCCTATGGCTGAAGCCTACCAAATTAAAATAATTAATTCCTAATGTATCCTTCTGGATTATTTTTTATTTATGTAATATTAGGTTTGATTATAAGCATATTATAACCTCTGTATACCTGCAATACGTTAGACAAGTAATTTTAATTGATCTTTTTTTTGTTCATTAGTGGTTATTTATTAGTTCTGTGTTATTATTTTTGCACTATTTGACCTTTGGTATATTTAAGGTAATTTTATAAATAATTTAAATAACGTTGCAATTATAATTATTCTTACAAGTATTATTGTGTAATTTAATAATGTATTCTTAGTTGCAAAATTACAGTTTGGTTTTGTTTCGATTAAGTCATTAGGTTCTGAGATAATGGCTTATAAACAATTTATTGTTTATATGAAAATTGTTATAATATGATATTTGTATATGGATTTATTTATGAGGTATGAATATATAGTTGCATTTTTGTAACTCTTGAAATTTGATATAAACAATTTTATTTGTTAATGATAATTATTATTATTTATTTTAATTTATATGGAATTACAACCCTTATGCTTAATTGTAAAATTACAGGTGGTTTTGCAATTGATAAGTTTATTAGTATTCGAGATAATAATTTGTTAATTAATAACTGAAGTTTTTAATATTGGACCTGAAAGTCTACCCTTAATTAACAAATTAGGGTCCGGTAAGAAATTTTTATCTATGTAATTTTCTGAGATATTAGCATTTATTTATTAATTTACGACTTTCATATTTGGGTAGCTTTTTGTCTCTATATTGGTACTATGTTGTCCTGATATGGTTTTGAGCCATATTTCACGTTTTATTTGCGTTTATTTATAATTTTTATTGATAAATTAATTAATTAATTAATACTTTTATTATTTAACTTAGGTCATGTGTCGACTCCATGTATTAACTTTTTAATTTTATTTATTAATTAATTATGTGAACATCAAGATTTCGTATATGTTTTGTTATATTAATAATTGTGAATGCGTTTAACCGTCTTAATTAATTTTCTTACTTCATGGCTATATATCGAGCACGTGTTTCATTCCTCTTTGTGCGGATCTTCGTAATTTGTATACTTGATGGCACATGTATATTCGCGTATGGTTGTGTGAGAGGGCGTCGTCACATCTGTGTGCGTGCTGGCTTGTACGTATACTCGCGCATGGTTGTGAGAGAGGGCGTCGTGCCACATTTGTGTGCGTCTGTACGTATACGCGCGCGTGATTGTATGCACTCTATGCATATAGTATAGCTATAGCTTATAGTGTAGCTTGCACGTTACCGTTGCAGTATATACTTCTATTATTTTTGTTTCTCTTTGATTTTTAATTGCTTCCCCATAATTTATTGTAGGTTTTTTTTTGTATTAGAATTTGTTGTTTATGTCATTTAAATTATTTTAATTTTATAATGTATTAATAACTTATGCTCGTTTAATATGATTCTTAATATGCAATATTACGTATTATTTTTATTTAACCCTTGTTTCTATTAATTTATATATTTGCATTAATTTTAATATAATATAATTATGTATGGTTATATATATTATTTCAATTATTGTTTTATTTTCAATGTAGTTATATGTATGAAGTTTTATATGTTATTTCTAGTGACTTTTATACTCTTTGAGTAGATAGGCTATAGGCATCCTAGATCATAGGCATTCTGTATCACCCCCTCTCTCTCCAAAGTGAAACAGTATGCCTACGGATTCTAGATCATTTCAATGATCCAGAATCCGAACATGAGCTAGAATGCCTATATCGTTTTCTACTGTTTTTTTTCTTTTTTTCTTTTTTCTTTCTTTTTTTTCTTTAATTTTTTTCTCTTTTTTTACAAAGGAATTTTTGAGAGATAGAATAATTTCATGAGTTTGAAATTGTGTAGTGCACAGACAGTTTTATAAATTGGATTATGGTTTGTGCATATAGTGACACACTTGAAAGCTGGATTTGATCATTCATGACAAGAATTTTGGTAGCGTTATGTAAATATTCATGGAGTAAGTTTGCAATTTGAGAGTAATCAAGTCCGTCAGTGTTCCAGGCGATTCCATGACTTTGTTTGAGTCGAATGTTTTCTGCTTGCAATTCTTCAGAAAGCCTTTTCCATGAGAAAGATTTTTTAAACAGATGAACGATAGGATCATCATTGCCGTTGAGAGGAGTGATTGCTATTTCCTTTAGAACATATTCACCACACATTTGCTTAAAACCAATCATATCTACCGCATACTCCATTTTAAAATATGAAATTTTTTTCTTAAGAGTAAAGATAATATGCTACACTACCTTTCTCCAGTCACATTTGCTCACCCTACATGAAAATCGATAAAACTTTAAAAGTTTTTAGGCTCAGTGAAAAATAGTCGTAATTAAAAATTCCAACTGGGTTTTAAAGGGTTCAAGAACCTTTATTTAAGCCGAGTTGAGCAAAAAGAAATAAAAATGCATGCGTTATGCGTAAAAACTAACTAAAAATATTCAATTTTTTTCGCCCTCTTATTCAAATGCCTGCCATTTTTTGCGAAATTATCGAATCATAAAAACAAAATGGAGGTAAAGCTAAAGGAGTCACCTTCAAAATGAGCTATAGAAAGCTAATTTATGATCGATTTTACGGTAGTTATGGTCATTTTTTATGAAAAAAACGATTTTTTTTTTAATAGCTATTATCTCAAAAATACGCATGATATAAAAATTTTAATAAAAAGTTGTTTATTTTTGAGTCAAAAATATATATATTTAGATTTAACTGAAATCTGGAAGAAAAGTTTTTTTTTAAATTCATTAAAATATAAATATTGAATAAATGGATTTTTTTTCAATGGGATCAAAATGAATAAAATCTCTTTTTACTGATTCTCAGTTTAACCTGAATATTTATTTTTTTGACTCAAAATAAACAACTTTTTTATTAAAAATTTTTTTATATCATGCGTATTTTTGAGATAATAGCTATTAAAAAAATCGTTTTTTTCATAAAAATGACCATAACTACTGTAAAATCGATCATAAATTAGCTTTCTATAGCTCATTTTGAAGGTGACTTTTAGCTTTTACCTCCATTTTGTTTTTTTATGATTCGATAATTTCCGCAAAAATGGCAGGTATTTGAATAGGGGCGAAAAAAATTGAATATTTTTTAGTTAGTTTTTTACGCATAACGCATGCATTTTTTATTTTTTTTGCTCAACTCGGCTTAAATTAAAGGTTCTTGAACCCTTTTAAAACCCAGTTGGAATTTTTTAATTACGACTATTTTTCACTGAGCCACAAAACTTTAAAGTTTTATCGATTTTCATGTAGGGTGGGCAAATGTGACTGGAGGGTAGTGTATTTAGACAAGCTTCCGAACATCTCCGCTAATAGGATTGTACTGAACAATGCGATCATGTAAGATCATACAATAAGCTGAAGTATTAGCAGGAAAGTCAATTTTAGACTCAAATTCTAGACGTACATCGACAGGAGCGCTCTTTAGAGATTCGTTTTATCGTGAACAGTCAATAACTATGAGTGGTTCAAAGTTGATAAACTGAGACACGTCAACAATGGCTGTGAATCTCTTCCATAATAGCTTTTCTGAAAATTAGCATACATATCATAGAGAATAGCAAACTGATTCTTAGATATGTCAAGATTGAGATTGTTGTACGGATAATATTGCGAATTCAAGAAAAGTCTCACATTACTAATATTACAGTGGTCAAAGCGACTGGCATTTTTAGTTTTTGATCCTTTTTTTCCTGATTGTAATCCAAGAATCACGAAACGTGGTTTCTCCAATTGATTTGAAGTTTTACCGTCCAGGCGTGTTTATTTGTTGTTGGAAGAAGAGGATATTCAAATAACTCCCAAGAACGAAAACTCATAGAAATAGGATTATCTTTGCCAATGAAACTTAACAGCTGGATTTTTTGTTTATCTGATGCAATAACATATGGCATTAACCACTCTATCTTTGATATTCTTATTTGATAAGTTTCATATGTGGTTATATTGTTGGCTACAGTACCTTCCTGTATTATAGCATTTAGATCATTTCTTGATCTTGTGAAAATGAGTTCATGCTTCATATTAACAACAATTTTCTTGTAACCTTCATGAAGCCTAAAATCATACTTAGAGGGATAGAAACATCAAAATATTTATGATCATCTACAATTGTTTTGTTTCCTTCTTCAACACCAAGCCAGCCTGCATTTTCTAATGTTAGAGTCTGATTTGGATTAAATGAAGTGCATCCCTTCATGAGACTACTCAGACCAACATTTTTACTTTTATCTATCTCTACAGCGTTAAGTTCATATCGAATTTCATCAAACAGATGACAAATGCCATTGTTAACGAAATTAGTTTTAGTTAGTGCTTGTCCATCTGATTTTTGTAATTTTCCACATACATGAATGTAACTACACGATGGTAAGAGGCATAAATCTTGATGCTGAATAGAAATACGAATTTCATCACTGTTATTGAAACTTAATGTGGAGTATGGTTGATGTGCGTGAACCTCATAATGAGCAATAGACTCATCGAATGCGACACCTGATTAAATGCTTAGAATTTCGTCCATTTTTCTAAAAGCAGCAGAGAATGATACAATTTATCTTTTTCCACGTACTTTAAGACCTATGCTTTTGAGAAACTGGATGCTCTTCCGTGTTAACGGTTTGAGTACCTTTGGACGACTGATGGTGGGTTGACATGATGGCTGACTTTTATGCACACTTGAATTATAAACGATTCCCATTATACAGATTTTATGTGAAGTCTAACAGTACTTCTCTCCTCGGAAATTCACTAAATTTCCGTCTTGATCAACGATTCGGATTTGAAGATGATCTATACTCTTAACATTGAGTGGTAAATATATGACATGCGATGGAACTTCTATGATTTTATATCCTGGAGGAACTTCTGGGAAAAACTCATGGATCGTGTGAACTTTTTTGTCGTTGATGTAAGCACCTGTATTAATATTACACTCTACTCTGAGTGCGTTTATTTTCAATATCTTCACAGGTGAATCAAAGCTGTGATGAATGTCTTCATGAAGAACGCGACGAGTGAAACCGAGAAGACTGCCTATTGAATCGCGAGGTCCAAGATCTATCTGATGGCTGCAATAAATTTCACTTCTGAGAGTATTGTTGTTAGCTTTCAAGGAAAACTCAATGTCTTTAGATTTCAAATCTTTTTGCAAAAATTGATTGATAGCATCAATTTCATAACTGCCAGTAGGAATAGTAATAATCTTCTCTCCGTTTATATAAAGTTTATTATTCGAATCGTCAACATTGGGAATCGAGTTAAATGTTAAAAGTTCAACTAAACCCAAAACAAAATTCTTATGCTGTGGTAGTTCTATTGAAAGAAAATATTGCGCTTCTAAGATAGAAGATTTGCCTAAAAGACTCAAAGTAAAACTATCTTCCATGACTGTTTGAAAAGAATGATCCTGCTTGTCTGAAAACTCTTCTTTTATAGTCTTTTACACAAGAATTGAAGACAAAGATGTCCACAAACAAATGAGTCAAAATTTTGATATCTTTTATAGTTGTATTTCACTTCTTTCACGTTAAAATATAACATGAGATCTATAGGGGCTTAAGATCACCAAAACTATCAAAATAAATCACTTCAGAACCTCGTTTTCGATAACATACCCAGTGAGTGCCTTTGTTTTGAAAAAATCATCTAAGTTAACTATAGCAGATTCGTTATGCCATGGGCCATCATAAGGTAGATTATTTCTCATGAAAACACCTCGAAAATATGGGATTTTTATCATACGAGCATACTTTATAAGATCATAGTCAGTCAGTGCACGATTTGGCAAAGTTAAATCGAAGTTTTTTTTTTTTAACTTGACCATTACCGATATGAGGTTTCATAAATAATCCCATTTCAGTTTTGAATGGTTTAAGATAGAGACCTTTTCCTAGAGCAATAGCTTCCATAGTTTTATTATGCCTCTTACTTTCTTCATAATTTTTCTGTGCAGCTTTAGCCTCATTTACTGCTTTAGCTATTCCAGCAGCTCCTCCAGCCAGAGCACCAGTTGCACTTAATGCTGCGAACAATGGTATGAGAAAAGGCAGAGCGCCACCTATTTTTGATGGAACAAGTAGAATACATGGAATGATAATTTTTTTCTTACCGCCAATGATCTTAAGAGCTTCACGTGCACCTTTTAAGGCGGACTGAATAACTTTGCGAGAATGTTTACTTGGTTTTAATGATTTTTTACTTGCAGTTACTAATTTACTCAATTTTACACCCATTCCTGCCTTTCCTTTTAATTTCATAGCATTTGCAACAACAAAAGCAGTTGCTTTTTCGCTAAGACTTGCATCTTTGGCTCTAACACGCTGCCAAGCTTTATCAGCGAGCTTCATGTCAGCTACTTTTCGGTCAGCATTTTTATCAGAATAAGATATGTCATGTTCTTTGCATGCTTGATCAAGTGGATTGATACCTTTATCACCTCTTTTTAGACGCTTTTCCAGTTTTGTTCCGGGACCACAATATTGATATCCAGGAATATGCATTTCAATAAGTAAGTTATTGATTACTTTATCAAGTAATCCTTTACCCTTAGGGTGCTTCTGTGATTTGTGTACGAGCATCTCTCTTCGAGTGCTGATTTACAACTGATGATCAAAATATAAAACAAGCGTTTATATTTAAAAAAGATCAATCTTAGATTTGACTTTGTTACGTAAACATGGATTTTACTGAGCAAAACGTCAAACTTCCCGTCTCAAACTTTGATTTTGAGAAAACGAAAAGAAAAAAGCGACACGGAGAGTTACTTCCAGATAATATACGAGCAGTATTCTGAGGCCCATCGAACTGTGGAAAAACTAATAGTTTATTGGCTCTAATTCCACACCCTAATGGTCTTAGATTCGAAAATTTGTATGTATACTCTAAATCCTTAAATCAACCAAAATAGCAATTTCTTCAAAAAGTTTTAGAACCAATTGAAGGTATATCATATCTACCGTTTAGTGAACATGCATCTGTAGTGTCTCCAGATGAAGCCCTACCTAATTCAATTATGATTTTTGATGATGTGGCTTGTGAGAAGCAGGATAACGTCAGAGCTTTTTCCTGTATGGAGAGACATAAAAGTGTAGATAGCTTTTATCTATGTCAGTCATATGCTCATATACCGAAACATCTCATCAGGGACAATATTAATTTGATGGTGATTTATCGTCAAGATGATGTTAATCTTAAACATATCTATGAAGACCATGTGAATACTGAATTAACTTTAAATGAATTTCGAAATCTTTGTACTGAATGCTGGAAGAATGACAAGTATGGATTTGTTGTTATTGACAAAGATAGAGCAATGAATGATGGTAGATATAGAAAAGGATTCGACTGTTTTGCCATTAAAAAGGGAGTATAAATCTTAATCTTTGCAGTTTGATTGTAGACAGCATCTTGTCAGCATGCCTGACTTTAAGGAAGAAAAATGTTCTTAGCGAGCTCTTACGAGCACGTGAGGCTATTAAAAAAATACTTTTGTTAAAAAAGGAAAGAGATGATTTTGAAAAAGGTTATTGGTGATACTTTAAAACCAGTTATTAAACCACTTGAAAAGCTTGTCGATTCGACGACTGAAAGTGTGTCACGTTCTAATCTTATTTCAGCTATAGACAGTAACGGAAAATCGGCAAAAAAAAGATTAAGATTCGATGATTCAAGTTATATTGTAAACGATATTAATAACTCGGTTTCGGCGTTTGATAATGATGTTTCTAATGGCGATGATTTTTCTCCGATAAATAGCACAATGATTAATTCATCATTCAATTCTGTAAATTCATCATTCAATTCTGCAAATTCATCATTCAAATCTATATATTCACCATTTGTATCTGCGCATAAAGAAACTGAACCGACAGACTTTTTATCAATGCTGAATGGAAGCCACAGCAAAATCGATAACATATACGGAGTGAGAAAAGTCAGTGGGGTATACATGATGGGTGATTCACAAATTCAATTTGATGATAAAATGATAAAAGTGAAAGATTTAAGTTTTCCTAAAAGCAGTGGTCTAATGGAATTGCTTTCAAAAAAGAACCAGATGATAATCTTTTGAGTACAACAGATCGCAAGAACTATCGCATTATCCTCGAAGCAACAAATGCCCATAGAAAAGACATAGCAAAAGTGAGAATATACGCTCTTCGAAAAGTAGAAAATATTCAAAAATCATAGCACCAATGTTCCGTAGTGATCGCAGTAGAATGTCTACCAGCGGAGGAAGTCTCATACCTAAATATAAAATAGCAAAAGAGAATAGTTCCATAGATTTAGTCTACTGGGATGATCCGAATGAGCTTGTCGAAAGACTACGATTATTAATAGCCGAACGATCTGCTGGAAATAATAATCACAATAATGGAATCCAATCAATCATAGAGGAACTACGTGAAGCCGGACATATATATTGACGAGCACAATTTTCAAATCAATAATAGTAAATATGAGTCTCGATGTATTTGGAAGAAAACTTGAGGGCTCGCAAGTGAGTCGTGGTCCTCGAGGCATTGGATTCAATGTTACATCAGATGGTGATTTTGATTTAGAAAATAAGCGGCTTTGCAATATTGGAGAGGCTAATGATCCAAATGATGCGATTAGTTTGAATTCACTAAATAATAGACGATCGGATATTACTAAAGCTGAAGCTTAAGATGGAACGTCAAAGAGTAGTTGAAGAGCTACACAAGCCAGCACGTCAAAGGTACAAGCGAAGAAAATATGACATACGCGGATTAGATGAGACTTGGCAAGCTGACCTTGTAGAAATGATACCTTATTTTAAGGAAAACAAAGGTTTTCGCTACTTACTAACTGTCACAGATATATTTTCAAAGTATGCATGGGCTGTACCAGTCAAATCGAAGAGTGGCAATGATGTTACTCTAGCTATGAAGTTAATATTAAAACAAGGACGGTGCCATCGAATTTACAAACTGACCAAGGAAAAGAATTCTACAATTCAAACTTTCAGAATCTTATGAAAAAGTACAAGATAAATCACTACTCTTCACATAGTAATCTTCATGCAAGCATATGTGAACGCTTTAATAGAACTTTAAAAATGCAATGTGGTTAGAATTCAGCAAACAAGGAAGTTATAAATGGTTAGATATTCTGCCTGAGTTAGTGAAAGCATACAATTCAAGAAAACATCGGACAATAGGAATTGAGCCTGAAAACGTTACGAAGATAAATGAAAAAGAAATCAAGAAAATTACCCAACTGAAAAAGACCTGTAAAAACCAAAATTCAAAGTAGGAGATAAAGTGCGAATAAGTAAGATAAAACAAGTATTTGAAAAAGGTTATACACCAAATTGGTTAACTGAAATTTTCACAATAACAAGAGTTGTAAAACCAATCCCATAACTTACCACGTCAAAGATTATTATGATGAACTAGTTCCGGCGGCTTTTATGAAACGGAAATTTAAAAGACTATGTATCCAGAAATTTATTTAGTAGAAAAGTTTTAAAGAAAAGTGGTAAACGTGTATATGTTAAATGGTTAGGTCTAAGTAACAAGCATAATAGTTGGATAGATAAAATGAGATTGTTTGAAAATTAAAATGTATTTTTACAATATAATAGTGTAATGAATGAAAAATTTAATTGTATTTTGTTTATATTATTTAGATATATTTAAATAGAATATTGTAATATATTTTATTATGGTAATTCAATATAATTATAACTATAGTGGTGATGATGAATAAAAAACAAATGTATAATGTTAACATATTTTTATTTATTTATGTATTATTATGTACAAGTTACAATAAATAGTTTTAAAAATCATTTCTGTAGATATATTTTTACACCTGGATCGAATTTGAAAGAAGTTCCTCCTAAATACATTTGTAAACAAACGTAGTTTGTTTGTTTCCATCGCAGAGTTTGTAAAAATTCTTCATCTTTTTAGAATTGCTGATGAAAACCTTCTGTAGGAATACTTGAAAACTTTTTGCTCGAATTCTGCTACATCTTTACACCATATCGTGTCTTCACCTCTTTAAGTGCTGTTACTATGTACTGCATGATTTTTCCAAGTCTGTAACTTTTTTCCTTGGCAAGAAGTCGCCTCCATCAATCTTATAAAGGGTTGATAACCCATTCTGAAATCAAAAAAAAAGTAAAAATTAAAATTTCTGTTAAAGATATTTTTTTATTAGGAAAAATTGTACTATAAACTTATATGATTAGTTAGTTGACTTCGGTCTTTGTAGAGGTTGATCGTTCTCAAGCCTTCTGATTACTTGACGTGCTCCTCATCATGCTCCGTCCCTTGATATAGCTCATCTCCACCTCGATTCTGCCCTTCCATCGCCACTTGTAATAAATCCTTCTCCCATCTTCTTCAGAACTTATCCCCTATTGATGGATCCCAGTCATGCATGAACTCCTCTAATACGTCATACTCAATAATGATTTGCTCACCTTGGTTGCCATGAAGTGTCACCTCACTGTGCTGCACAATTTTCATCCCCTCTCATGCTCTATATCATTCACCTCGACTTGCATTACTCCATTTTCATTGGATTCATCCCTCTCGATTTCCCTCTCTTCTATGCTCTGTAACATTCATCTCACTCGTTACTCTATTTTCATTGGATACTGTGTCCCTCTTCTTCCAATTCCTGCTCTTTTTCAGCAGCCATTTTCTGTGATATTCCTCTACTGGGCAGAACAGCCATCTGTATCTCTTCAATTCTAAAATGACCCCATGGTAAAGTATGTCTGTACTATCAGGCAATAAAAATCTCTCTTATCATCGTGGACCAGTTACAAATTTTATTTCCCACTTTCTCAGTATGCACTGTGTGTAATTTTAATCGAATATTGCACTGTTCACGGTGTATAATGACAAGATCCTGAAGACAGCTTCGCTAATCTTCGAAAGTGATTGTTTTCTTCACGACGTTAGATTTGATACCTTTGGCTTTTTACTGTGTCACTCCATCAACCAAAATACTACAGATTTACTCCGCAAACCTATGAATTCAAGTCATAATCTTGCTCACAGCATTCATCTTTCATTAATCCAGGAATTTTCTTATTGACACGTGAATATTAAACCGAGTATTTTCAGCAGAATCAGAAGTATCAACTCTGTGAATGTCTTCCTTCATTGTTTGATACATCTCAATTTCTTCAACTTCATATATTAAACTATCCGTATCCTGGTATATGTGAAGTTTACATTTTGTCCTAGTCGTTGTTTCATATATGAGTAATGAAAACTCATATAACAGTGTTTTTGATAAATCACAAGGATGGAAAAAACCAACATATAGGTTTTTTATTGTGATACTCGTTCTCTTCAGCTGAATAGCTACCAAATTCTCATCAAAATTGCACAACTAAAAAATTTGGTTGAGCTATACGTGCTTCTGCTCCATATCTGCCTGTGAATTTATTTATTAATCGCCATCAACACGTGACCGCTCGTTCGATGCACATTTTCCATAGACAGAGTTAATTAATAATTTATAGAAGAGTTTTTCAAATTCATTCTTTGCTTGCTTTCTTTTCTCAGTATTTAATTCAACATAAGGTTTGAGCTAAGCCTTCTGTTCAAAACTTAAAATTCCTGTGGACTTTCTTTAATCGAAGTCCATTATCAACGCCAGAGTGTTAATGTCTGATAATGAATGGCCTTACCTTTCCTTTTAATTCACAAGTAGTAAATGGTTTTTGCGCTGAGGCCTAATTGGTGACGTGTTCTGCACCAGTCTTATCCCGTGTTTCATCGCTGGATTTCCCCAGGAGAGTCTAAATCCACTTCAGCAACATAGCCTATATATCCGAATCTGGCTGTGTATTGAAGAAATCTGGCATTGTTTCGATAATCAATCCATTTAAATTTTCCTATCGAAATGTGCTGTAACATCGGCCAACCAAGAAAGATTATTAATGTCAAAAGATAGAAGGTTTCTTCTTCTATTTTCGTCATAGGACCATGTATGGATTGTCGTTGCACTATACATACCGGTTACAGCACTAGCTTATTCCTCCACGGATAACTGTTCTGACATTAACATTAGCATGTCAATGTCTGACAAAAAGTTCCAATTCTACCTTCGTCATTTTAAGAGCTGCTGAAACCTTGTTGGCCTGAGAGTGTTTAGAAGTACAGGACCTCAAACCGTAGGATGTAAAAAGAGGTCCTCATAGTGAATCTCAAACACGTCAGCCAGTAGAAAACATCGAAGTTTTAAATATAGAACAGTACTCTCCCCTAAGTTTTTAGAGAGATAATTCGCATTAACTTGAACAGCATGCTCAAAATCTTCTTCAGCTATCGAGAATCCATTTAGTTTGTTGCAAGAGCTCATTTTTCTGGCAGCTTTAGAAGCAAAAGAGTTTGATCTTAATCCATCCACAAAATCAGAGAAGTTACCTTTCCATCACAGAAAGGTTATCTTTGCATCCTGTGAATCCATCCTGTTTGAAATTCTTCCATTGTAGTGAGCAAGCACGTTTTCTAGATATGATGCAGCTTCTCCAATGATCATGGAAAACATAAGAATCATAGCAAATCTAGTAAATTGATGTCACTATTTTGCATGTATTTTGTAAAAAGAAATGTATTTTTTTCCTCATTTTGATGGCCACTAGGACATTCATCCTTCGTCAATGTGAAGTGCCAATTCTTTTAGAATAAAATGTGTCGTATTGAGATTATGAAACAACAGAATGAATCAATTCACCCATAATTCAAATTACGGTTTATGAGCTTACCTCCTGACTCAGGAGAAATAAAACGTAAAATAACCAAATTATGTTCTTTTGTTCAATTATAACTAATGTGAAACAACTTACCGTCCTTAGAGATGACAGTTGTCTGTACATAAAGTTCTTCACAGATTAGTTTTCAACATATATGGGCAAACTGTTGACCTCTGAAAAGAATTAATTATTATAAATCAGTAAGTCATTTAGTACAGATTCTTATAAGTTCATCAATCTTTTCACTAGTTTACCTGAATTCTCTAATAAGCCATTTTGCAGGTGTCTCTTCACATTCATTATTTTTCTATATGATTTAAAAAGATAATTTTCTATCTGAAACTGCATTTCATATATTGCCAATGCTATAGCTTCAGAAGTTGAAAAACTTTCATTTTCAGTAGGTTTCAATAAACATTCGAAATCTGTATACAATCACTAAAGAACTTTGCTACTTTTATATAATCTTCGAATTTGAGAATGTTATTCTTACTAGGAAATATAGAACACTTGATCATAGATTTGCTCAAACTTTGGGATAAGATTTTCCAGATGTAAAATGTGAAAGGAAACAGAATTTCAGACCCCAACTCTCAATATTTCCTAGTTGCAAGCAATTAAAAAAAATCACTAAGAAGTTACTAGATTTTCAAACGCATATAATTCCTTAGCATTGATAGCTAGAGCTTGAAACTTTTTAAATGAAGCTGAGCTCAAATCCTTTTGAAGTAGTAGTTATAGCGTGTCAACATATTTTTCTTCCCAAAGTTATAGCGTGATGTCTATTGGACAATCGATTTTCTTTTAACATTAATTGTTAATAAAGCTGAAATTAGGTACTAATGTTTGCTGAGCTTATAACTGGCAAAAATAATATTTTGACATGCTATACTACTATTTTAAAAGATCTGAAGCTCTCAGGTCTTCGCTAAAAAAGTTCCAAGCTCCTAGCTATCAATGTTAAGGAAATTATATGCGTTAAAAATCTGGTAACTTTTTTAGTGATTTTCTTTAATTGCCTGTAACTAGGAAATATTGAGCGTTGTGTGTCCAATATTCTGTTTTCTTTCATATTTTGGCATCTGAAAAACTTATCCCAAAAGTTGAGCAAAATCCAATGATCAGAAGTCTGATACTCTCCTAGTTAGTGTCCGAGTAGATTGATTCTACATTTATTTAAATTTTCACCAATCCTTTTCATGAGTTTTCAATCTTTCTTCATGATAAAAATTTGTAAACACCTTTCACAATGAAAAGATTTCATATGAGTTTTAGATAATTGAGGACCTCAGTAGTCGAGACATACTTTTAATCCAAACGTAATGATATTGAGGCATGCTTCCATCATCATCTTTGATATTTCTTCATACTCATCTAAGTAAAAATCTTGAATGATAAGCAAATTCACATGTTGAACCTTCTTTTCTACAGTGATGTGACAAGGTGATACTTCAAACTTTGGCCCGTACTTCTTGGTATGTATACATTTTACTGAAATACTTTTATTCAATTTTTCAAATTTCGAAACATTTAAGTTTGACAGGAAATTCAATGTCTCCAAATTCCAGCTTTTTTCTCATGCAAACGATACTGAGTCACTCTGTTTGGATTATTTTCACTTGGATACAATGCTGAAAGTATAGCATACTAAAACATATTTGTCATATTGTGAACATTTAGACACGCTTTCTTATTCTCTATAAATTTTGGAAGAGAATGAAAGAGAACTACCTTTGAAAGGTGAATATTTTTTCATATTTATACAAACTTATAATTCTCTTCAAAGTCCATCCAGAATCTTTTCTTGAAATTCTTCTAATTGTGTAAGAATAGGCTCTTTGATATGATCCTTAAACCATCCCTCTAAATCTGTCGACATGTATACTTAGAACTTTCGCTCGTAAAATATTTAGTATCAGTTAATTCCTCAGTATTTTTCTGCACAGCAAATTCTGAGACAAAATCAGAATTTATTTTCAATGCACTGTATTCTTCTAAGCATGCCTGAACCTTAACTTTGAAGAGTTTTTGTGCATCATTCAAAAAAACTCAAAATGTCCACATGTTTAATATTTATAACTACACCAGTCCTAATACGATTTTGAAAGCTGACTCCACGTCTCGCCATTCGACTCTAGCTTCTGTTTCCTTAGATTCTGTTACCTCCTTGTTGAAGATTTGTTGTTCCAACTGCACTTTGAAACATGAGGATGTGTTATACAAGTTTGACATTTTGTTTCTCTCCTCTTCTGAGATTTGGTTGAGCGATTTTTTCGTTTAATTTTATTATAGCGGAATTACACGTGTCTAACCAATAATGAATATCATTACTGCTTAATTCGCTTATACTTCGTAAAGCATCACGAAGTAATGTGTACAAGATTGTTCAAAAAATCAATCAGTCATCTTTACTTTGTTTTTTTTTGGTAACACTAAAATAATACTAGAGTAATCACTGCAATGTTACGATAATTGAGAACAAATCTGATTTGATTGTGATTTACAGGAACTGTACTAGTCTGAAAAATAGCTTCCCTTTTTATAGGCAATGAAAATGAAAGATGGAAATACAAATTTTATTATTCAACCAATAGAAAAAGAAAAATTAGTAAAAAGATAAGAGGGACAAAAATTTGAAGATTCACCAATACCAAAAAGAAAAGATAATGAAAATATAAGATGAGATAAAAATTTGTAGATTCAACTAATGTGAAAAGAAAAGTAAATCAAAATATAAGAAGGGATACAAATTTTAAAGCTCGACCAATGTTAAAAAAAAGTTAATGAAAATATAGAGAGGATGCAAATTTAAAGATTTGACCTATAGTAAAGAGACAATTTAGTGAAAACATAAGAGGGGATACTAATTTTCCAAGATTTGACCATTAAAAAGAGAAAATTCAATGAATATATGAGGGGATACAATTTCAAGATTCAACTAATAATGAAAAAAAGTAAATTAAGAGAGGGATATATTTATCTTTTAAGTCCAAATAAAATAGATCATTTTAGAATTTTTCCTATTCAGTCTCTAAGATTACTTCTCGCTGAATGAAATTAGAATTGTGAAATGGCTAGAACAAGAGTGATTATAATCTAATGGTTAGAAAAGCGATATTACGATCCTGAAGAAAATGTTTATATTTGCGATATTCAAGGATTTCAGAGCACATCAGAGAATCCTTTCATTTTTAAAAAATAAGTTTTTGAATATAAGGAAAACGCTTTTCCAACAGCCTATCTCTTTGAGCCTCCAATGACATGGAGAGAACTTAATAAAGAAGAAAAAGCATGAATTATTGGTTAGAAAGGTATCATCATGAATATCATGGACTCAGGAGATATTCCATACCATCGCCTCAAACGAATTTTCGATATCTGTTCGCAAGGAGTTGAGAAATTATTTGTCAAGGAGAGAAGAAAGCACAGTGGCTGGCCAATCTTTTTACCTAATATGTAAGTATTACATTTATAGTTAAACAAATAGTCTTTTTATATTTTTTTGTCATACTTTTCGATACTTTGATTATACTGTCGTTATACTTGTGATATTTTATTTAAACTCAAAAAATATAAAAAAGTTATAGTCAAAAGTATCAAAAGTATGATGAAAGTATAACAAGAGTAGTATAACAACAGTATAACCAAAGTATCAAAAGAAGTATCAAAAATTTTTGATGATTTCGTTTTATTTTTCGTTACTTTAGTCAAAATTTTCTTAACTTTTTCTTATATTATTTTCTGTACTTTGTCTTAGGTCAATCCTAAAAATGTTAAAGATTTTGGATGTCCATCACTAGAAAAAATAAAGTATGATGGACGATTTTTTGCTCCAACCATGTTCTCTGTAAGAGTCGAAGACGTATGTGTGCTGTTGATAATGCTCTTGCAATACGAGCGTGGTTACGAAATTATCTAGATGGTAAATTTATAGGATGAAGTGGATAAAATTTTTAATAAGAATATATTACGAATAAATTTAATATAATAAAAGTTTTTTATTTCTTGTTTTTTCTAAACCTTATTGTCCTCATCGGAATAAATAATTTTAATTTTTAATGGTTAAAAATTATAATTGGAGATTTCTAAGGTAAAAGGGTGTATTTTGATAACGTATCGTTTTTTTCATGTTTCTTAGTGATAATTAATTGTGATAACATTACATTTATAGTATAATATTTAGGAAAGAAATATCATCGTACTATGTTTCACGAAATTAAATGATAAAAGACTTTTTCGAGTTACGCTCTGTTCAAGTAATCAATCACGTCATAATTTTATTTATATATTTATTGCAATGACAAATATTTTTAATATGAAATAATTAGAATAAATATTCTGAAATTTTTATGTATTATTAAGTTATTTGAATAATGTATATATATATATATATATATATATATATGTAGAATGAAGAAAATTTTTTTGTTATTATATAAATTAACGATGGGATAGGAATGAAAAAAATTGAAGCAATACATCTTTTCATTTATTTTTTTTTTTTTTTTATTTTTATTTAATATATATTAAACAAAAATTATATTTACATAATAATTACAAATCATAAGTTTATAATTTCATACTTGATACGTGGTTTGCCTGATTGCGCACATTCCACATCTTGAGGTTGCTTCAATTGTAACCTTTTACTTCTTTCATCATGTTCTCGTATCGATATTTGAGTTGAAGGAAGTATAAAGTTATTCTTGGATCCTGAAAACAAAATTAATAAAAATTATTTTTGTATAAGTGAAAAAAAATTTTTTTTCCAAGTATATTTTTAAAAATAGTTTTTTACCTGTACGTGTTGACGAAGTCTCTTGAACTTCTTGTAACGCCTTCTCATCAGCTGCTCGTTTATTTTTTCAACGTTTTCCTCAGCTGCAAACATAAATTACAATATAATTAAATTTTAATTATTATAAATTTTTTTATAATTAAAAAAATTATTATAAAAAATCGGAAAGGAAATAAAAATAAATTGAAAACATGAAGAACAATACAATTTTTATAATTATTATATTATAATTTTTATAGTTAAAAATTATTATAAAAAAATTAAAATAGAAATAAAAATAAAACTTACTTTCCGCTTTTCTTTTTTGGATGTGGAAACTGCATCATTTGTAGTTTTTTGCACTTTTATTTGACTTTGTGTCCGATCCACTGGATGATGTGCGGGAGCTCGAGCTCGAGCTGGAACTGCTCGAATTTGAACTGCTTGAGCTTGAACCGCTCGAGCTGGAACTTCTCGAATTTGAACTGCTTGAGCTTGAACCGCTCGAGCTGGAACTTCTCGAATTTGAACTATTCGAGCTTGAACCGCTCGAGCTTGAACTTGTGCTCGAACCACTCGATGATGATGTGTTTGAGCTTGAACGAGGATTCGACTTCGACCTTGATCTAGATTTCGACCTTGATTCCGATCTCGATCTCTGCGGTTGACATATCCCTTCATTTAATTGCTCCATAGCCGCAGTAGTTGGAAGTATTGGCACTGAAAAGAAAAAGTTGAAAATGAATTTTATTATTTGTTATTATTTAAATCAATAAATAATTATAATAAAAAAAATTCTATTATTCTCAAAAAAAAAGTTAAAAATTAATTTTATTGGCAAATTTTAAAACAAATAATTATAATAAAAAATAATTTTATTGTTCTCAAAAAATTTATTATACTCAACTTACATGAATCCACCGCTTTCATTGCCCATGATGCATAATCTAACATCATGATCAATGTAGGTCCATTATTGACGATCCATCTTATTTTTTCTTGCACTGTTTTTATACACTTATTTTGCTCCTCACACATTTTTCTTCTAGTTTTTCTTCTAATGTAGAAAACTCAAAGATGATCGGAGAACTGACGAGTTGCAGCTTGCAACAGGGTAATTATGTGAAAAACTGGGATTCTTATCTTGCTATGATATTATGAAATAAAAATTTTACGATTGGTGGAAAAATTCCCCTCTAAAAATAAATACCTCCCTTGAAAAAATTTTTGTCCATTCAGCATTAGTCCTACATACGCCTAAATTTTTATCTTATTGTTTTCTAAGGATCGAGACAGTAAATGAATTTTATTTTAGATTATAAATCTCATTCCTGAGAATAAACGATCTTCTTTTTCTCAGATAAATAATTTTTATCATTAAATGATTTTTTTGGTTTCCTCAAGAAAACCGTTAAACATTTATGACCGGAAATTTTAACATAAGACGGAAGGGTTTCGTAAATTTTTTCATGATATCATTTTCCTTTTCAAGATAAAGAGAATGCATCTGACTATTTTACTTATTAATTTTTATGGTTTCCTAAAGAAAACTTTCGAACGTTCACAAACAAAAAATTGTATCTTTTCAGAGCATGAATTTTTTTTCAAGTTATCATTTTCTTTTCAAGATAAGAAGGAGAATGCATATGACAATTTTACTTATTAATTTTTTATGGTTTCCTAAAGAAAACTTTCGAACGTTCACAACCGAAAAATTGTATCTTTTCAGAGCATAAATTTTTTTCAAGTTATCATTTCCTTTTCAAGATAAAAAAGACTTTCATACACTTCCGATCATCTATGATCGGAAAATTTTATCTTTTTAACTAAGGATGGATAGGCCGCGTATATTTTTTTAACGTACACCAGTAATTCAAAAGAAACCACAGAGTGGGTGGCCCTATTTTTTTTTCAGCTTAAAAAATAACATGAGGGGGTGAGGGGGATCTATGTGCTTCAAAGTACACGCGGATACTAAATCACTGTCGAAAGAGAGGGGTACTAAAAACTTGAGAAAAGAGGAGGATCTATACGTACTTTGAGAAAAGGAAGGTGTTTTTAGAACCCATACATTTGCTTTGAAATACGTAGGATACTGGATCGCTTTGAAAAAGAGGGGAGTGATACAGAAGGCCTATATATGCTTTAGGTTACATAGGATACTATATCACTTTGGAGAGAGAGGGGGTGATACAGAATGCCTATGATCTAGGATGCCTATAGCCTATCTACTATTAATAATTTTTTCAGATATTTTACATAAATAATTAATATTATGTATTTTTTGTTCATGTTTCTATGTCAATAATAAAAATTTAATAAAAAATGTACAATTATATAATATTATGTATAATATAAAAATATATTATAATAAAAAAATTTTTATATAAAACAATGCATAAGTGTTACATTTTATATTGATATTGGCAAGTGGAACGAGCAGGGGAGACCACCCTAGTATATGTATATATATATATATACATACATATATAATTCAACTCAAACATCTAAGAAAAAATAAGCAGCTGAGTTATTATAAGTTCTTAAGTGCAAATTGAGTTGTTACGAAAAATATAAAATATTTTATTTTTACGTATCAAAGTACGATAAAATTATATATATATATACATATATATATATATATATATATATACATATCAGAAGGCCCCGAACTATATAAGCCTATCTCAAAACTCCAGACTATACTATGCTATTTCTGAAATCTGAGCTATATATATATATATACTATTCTATCAAGAAGCTCTGGACTATACTACGTCTATGTCCAAATAAAAATTAATAGTATAAAATTTAAATATACCAGACATTCTTTATAATATATGTATATTGTTAATAACTGCATAAATATTTTGGAAAAGCGATGAACTAAATCAAAAGATTTTTTAATTAATAGTTTAATAAATTTGATAAAATATAAATTATTTGTAAAAACTCTCACAATTATACTTTTGATAAATTTTCACATCGGCTTGTAATTATATAGAGAGTATTGTCCTCTATATAATTAACTTTTTTCATATGATGATATCAGATGAATTCTAGCCCGGTTCCCGTTTTACACATTACATCAGGCTAGATCATCTGAAACATCATACCAAAACTTTGACTACCAATGGATGGTCAGCCACTTTTGTGACCAACAATCAACCGATACGCAATGAGGTCGGATTTTTAAAGAGTCGCGATATAAATAGCACATGCACTAATTTTCTTTCGAAAAAGTCAGAGGTACCTGGCTAGAATTCGAACCCATGCCGATCGGGTAGAAGGCAAGAGCTCTATCCGTTACACCACAGCGCTTATATATATATATATATATATATGTCATAAAAGTGAAATTTAAAAAAATAACAATTTTATTATTAACAGTTGTTTTAAAAAAAAATATAATAAATATACTGACATTGTAAATATTTTTTTAATTTCACATCCAATTTTTTTTCTCTTATTCTTTATTGAACTCGGAATGTAAATGACTTGAATTCAAAATTTTACCTGCTGTTACTGAAGACATTTTTGTAATAACTTGTAATAATATTGATATTGCAGAAGAATTATAATTTTTTTACATAAAATCAATAAATCATGTGATTTTTTTGCTTCAATACTTAATTCAGAAAAATAAAATTTTAGAAGTTTATAATTTTTAAAGTTAAAGTCAGCAGTATATTCTGACGCAAATATGTGTATATATATAGTGAAATTTTTCATACAAATATAAAAATTTATTAAAGACATATCGTGAAAGATTTTGTAAATAAGTTATATCTAATTAAACTTGAGAAATTAATAAAGAATGTCTAATATATTTAAATTTTATATCACTAATTTTTATTCTGAGTAACATAGACTTTTACTGTTCGGAGTTTAGAGTTAAACTAGTATAGCCCAAAGTTTCTTGATAGAATAGTATAGCTCGGACTTCAGAGATAGCATAGTGTAGTCTGTAGTTTTGAGATAGGCTTGTATAGTTTGGGGCCGTCGATATATATATATATATATATATATATATATATATATATATATATATATATATATATATATATATATATATATATATAATATTATTATTACTTTAAAATGTACAAATAAAATTATTTTACATTTTTATTTGTACATTTTAAAGTAAAATAAAATTATATATATATATATATATATATATATATATATATATATATATAATTTTATTGTACTTTAAAATGTACAAATAAAAATATTTTACATTAAAGAAAGAAAATGTTGTGATCATTATTTCATAAGTATATAAGTATATTATTTCATAATATAGTGAAATAATATATATTTTTTTTAATGAACAACGAGTATTATCAGTACCGTATTTTCTTAGAAAATAAAAATAACTAACTTCTCATATTTTGAAACGATTCTTAACTTAGAGTTCTTAACTTATCTAAAAAAAAAAAGTAGCTAAGTCATTGCGTTCTTAAGCGAAAAGGCAAGTTGTTGCCTTCTTACGCGCAAAGTCAAATTGTTTTTCTTCTTACGCGCAAAGCCAAGTTGTTGCGTTCTTACGCGCAAAACTGAGTTGTTGCGTTTTTACGCACAAAGCTGAGTTGCCACGTTATTTTTCTCACCCGACGAAATATATTATTAAAAATTTTAACTGGTCTTACAGTTTTTGAAAGAATCTAGCGCGGGAGAGTAAATAAATTCTGAGTTAACAAACCTCATTCTGTCTTTGTCTATCTTATGATGAGAAAAAAAAAGATGATTCAATTGTTACTTTAGTTATGTTTATGAATTCGAACCTCAAACGATTGTCTGTATTCGTCTTTCTTACGATAGCAATAAAAGATAGTTGATACTCCAATAACAACCATTGCTTGAGTTACGATTCTGAATTCAAACTTTTGTTACTGTCATTATGAAACAATCAAATTATTAATAAAGTAAGAATTTTTAACTAAACTTGTTGGCATGTAGCAGGAATTATTTATTACCTCTATTACACAAGATATATTAAAATATAAGCCAGTTATAGAAAAATACAGCGACAAAGACTGCATTTCGTAAGAGATTCAATTTTATGTTCTGAAAAAAATTTTTATGATTTTTCTAATAAAATAAAAATTATATTTTGCTTTAAATTAATAATGAAAATTTTTATTTTATTAAAATTATTCCTAGTCGTTTTGATATCAAATGAAAATTATAATATTACTAACAAGGATTATTTTTATTTAATAAAATTGCTTTCTATCAGTTTTAGCATTATATGAAGAATAAATAAATATTCAAAAGTAGCAGAATTATGAACTTTTTTAGGTAAGAAATCGTTTTCTATAACAAAAGTTAGTATGAAAACATCTATTTATTATGAAATATTCATATCGTATCCATGAAACACCGAATCAACTGTTAAAATTAGATTTATGGAGTAAGATTGAGGTTAAAGATCCTTTATTTTGCTTTTGATAATGTAATGAAACTTAAAAACGTGCAAATACTAAAAAGAATATGATTTATTAAACGAATCGTCTTGCGTATTTTAAAGTGGAGGTAATTAGCGGTCATTAAATGGTAAAACTTATCTTCCAAAGATAAGTTTTTTGTGGTTAGAAATTTCGCTATCGTTTATTTTAAGTTTATTGTGATCAATTGGAGTAATATATTTCTAATTTTATATAAGAAAATCAAAACGCAACTATAAAAGGGGTAAGAAAAGAGGCAAGAATACCAAAAAAGTATTTTTAATTTTTTTAGTTTAGAACCACCATTCAGAAAAATTTTAAAAAAATTCATGTGATTAGAAAACTTATTAGACTAAACAAAAAAATCTTTTCTTCTTAACAACTCAAACATTAGCACTATTTTACGACATTTTTAACCGTCCGTGGGTAACCTGGGTCATTATGGCACAAGCTAAGTTTTCAGGTCAAATATCTCTGGAAATAAAAATTGTTTCAAACAATTTTATTTACTATGAATTATCAAATAAACTGTAGAACTAGTAGATGCTGAAACGGCTCATATCATAATTTTGCATTATTAACTTTTATATAATATATTTAAAAACAAATCAAACTACATTGTTATCATAAACTCTAAATTATCAATGGATGTTGATAAGGAAGAAAACTTCCAGAATTTATATAGTATAAAAGCATAGAAATGGAATGTTCTATTTCTATAATTGAATAAATATTTAATTATTTATAATAAAAATTAAATACAGTATGCTTGGATAATCATGTGTTTATGAAAAGGAACATTCAATCTCTATGCAAATAGAATAAAAATAATATTTGTATTAATTAAATGGTTTAAAATTATTTTCTTAATTAATAAATAAATACGTTAGGAAAATTAATTATCAGTAAAATACATATTTGTTTTTAGAAATTTAAAGGAAACAGAAAGTTACTCGTATTAATATATTTGATTAAATATTTTGTTAGAATTACATAAAATTAAATTTATGGAACCTTCTGTTTCCTAAATTATAAGAAATAGAATTCAATAGAAGGTAGTAAAAATCATATAAAAGGACTAGCATCTAGCTAAAGAGATTCATTCTTGATCCGACTCTCTACACGAGAGCATGTAGAAATTAGATTAATTTAACGTTCTCATTTCATTTGTATAATTTTATAAAAGATATATTTTATTAAATAAAATTTAAAACATTAAAAGATATAAAATGATTTTAAATTCATTAACTTAAACTTATTTTCAGATAATAACAATCAAAAAAACATACTATCGTGAAAGTACATATTATCGCACATTCAATGGTAAAGCATCCAGTGAATGTCGTCGATTATTGTACCAACATAAATTGCATCTAAAATAAGGATATAATATCGCACTTCCAATAGTAAAGCATCTAATGGAAGTCGTCGATTATATAGCCTTTCATAATAATTAAAATATCAATTATCGCATCTCTAATAGTAAAGCATCTAGAAGAGATCGTCGATTCTGGTGTTTTAATTCTGCCTGCTGTATGGATTATGTGACCAATGCATGTCAAGAACTGATAAACGTAACTTTAATTTATATTTTGGTAATTTATTATTAAAATTACCTGGCGACCGTGCATCCAGCAAAACGCGCCCGTTACAGCTGGCGACCGTGACAGGACATGCACTCATAATCATACAGCAATTAAAATATTTAATTTAATTAATAAATTAAAATTAAACATTAAATAAAAGGCCTTTGTTAAATGATACCTTTATATAGAGGAGGGCTCTTTGAGGGCACTGATTATGATAGAGTAATTTCATTAGAAAGGAGTTTGACTGATTATATGGAATTTGAATATAATCAGAGAAAACAATTAGAAAAAGTTGTTGAAAAACTCCAGAAGAAAATAGAAAAACTCGAAGAGAAGAGTTTTAATCACTCAGAAAAAATTCTAGAGTCTGAAGAGGCTATTGGCATTCATAGCATTGATCTAATGAGAATAGGTCAAGGAAATGCAAAAATGCAAAGAGAGATACATGATATTTTTTCATGTATGAATAAACAAAACTCTTATTTAGATAAAAGAGTATCAGCCTTAGAAAAAAAAACTGATGAAATTACAGCCCTCATGAAAAATTTAAAAATTAATTAAATAATAGTATTAAATGTGATTAAATAATAATAAAAATAATATTATTTAAAAAATAAAACTAATACACGGGTATTCATATATAACTTGTACTAAATGAAGTGCATCATAAGCCACGTTAGCTTAATGGCACAGCTATTGCCTGGCACGCAGTGGTCGGCGGTTCAAATCCACTTCAGAGCATAAAAATTTTTTTAATTATTTTTCTGCATTTTTTATGTTTAATTAATGTATTAAAATAAAATAAATAAATTGGCATTTGTAAATTTACAATAAATCAATAATTAAATTAGTTATTGACGATTAAAAAATATGAATTTTAAAAAAGACCGCAAAGTAAAGCAGATCTAAGTGTGTTAGCACACAGACAGATACGTGTATTGGTTTAAAATACAAAATAAAGGTTATTTTCCACTTAGGAAATCTCCATTGAAATTTAAATACTTTAACAGTTAATTTAAATCACATCTAAATTAAAAAAAAAAAAAAAAAAAAATTAATACAGAATAGAGAACATTCTATGCACGATAAAATAAATATTAATTCACATTTAAAAGAAATTAAATTCTGTAAATTTAAAAAGTCATAAAATCTTTTTCTTTTTTGATAAATTAAAATAAAATTAATTTAAAGATGTCTAAAAGAAGATCAATTCTGAAATTGCATGAGAAGACATCTGAAGAGCTTCTAAATGAAATAGATCAGCTCTCAGATGCAAGTTCTCCTGAAGCAATAAGAAGATCTGGCTCATGGAGAAGAGCAGTAGCAGAGGAAGTAAAATGCCTCGATGAGAATCAAGATAGCTTAGAAGCTAGAATAATAAACATTGAAATAGATGTTACAAATCAGAGTGCATTGCAAAATAACATGCAAATAAGCCAAGATTCTCTGAAGGAATCATTAAAACTTTTAGAAGATTTAATGAATAAAAAATTAGATGATGCTAAAGCTGAATGGCAAAAAGAAAATCAATCTTTAAAGAATGAGATAGAAAGCTTGAAATTAGTAAACAAAAATCTAAATGATCTCATTAAAGAGAATGAAGATATCATGTCCAATATAAGA
Organism: Anastatus disparis; assembly: GCA_017163975.1. Lineage (NCBI taxonomy): Eukaryota > Metazoa > Arthropoda > Insecta > Hymenoptera > Eupelmidae > Anastatus > Anastatus disparis. The sequence continues at coordinate 10,921,969 of JAFFSR010000347.1, forward strand.
CATCAAGAGATAGCTGAATTAGATGTGGCAATAAAAAATAATGAGGATGCCACATGAAGCTTGCAAGAGCAAGTAGCTAATACAACAAGAAGTCATACTTGTAATAGTAATACAGTAGCATTAGGTGATGCCACTAAAAAATTGAATTTGAGAATTCCGAGGTTTAAAGGGACTCTGGAAGAAAGACCCATCAAGTTTTTAAATGATCTAAAACGATATATTGAAGTAACAAAGCTTGATGATAAGGAAATAAAATATATATTTTCTCAAAGCTTAGAAGGAATAGCTCAGAACTGGTTCAATCTAAACGAAAAAGAAATCTTTTCAGTAGAAGATTTTGAAAAAGAATTTAAATTACAGTTCTGGAATGATAATACCCAGAGGGCTATCAAACGAAGAGTTGAATTTGGGAAATATAATCCTAAAAAAGATATCACTCGATCAGCCTATGCAATGGAGTTATTCAATTTAGCACAAGAACTCGATGAACATCGAGATGATTGTGAAATTATCAATCAATTAAGTAGTCATTTTGATAGAGAAATTAGAAGTGGAATACGTGCCCAACGTATTAAAGACAAAAGTGTATTCTTTGCCCTTTTGTCTGAATTTGATTTTGATAATGAAAATCAAGATGATAAGCAGGATTCTATAGAAAAGAATAAAAACTATCCAAATAAAAATCCAACTTATTATAATAATTATTATAATAGGAATAAAAATAATAATACTAAACCTCGTAATGAATATGAAGTAAATGAAATGAGAACGCAACGAGGAAACAAATCAAAAGATATAAATGCAATGAAAAAGCTAAACAAGCAACAAGATTTTGTTAATAAAGCTTATGAAAGATATGAAGAAGAGGTAGATGTTACTAGCTTACTTCAAGAAGCAGGTACATCAAAGTCGGGAAACGAACAGTAGTTGCATTTTGTAAATCGGATCAAGAAAACAATAAAATAAATCAACAAAATGCAACTCATCAAAAAGACATCTATGAGATCAATACTATTTTTAATGATCCTCGTGGTGATCTTTTATATGATATTGAACCAGATGGGATCAATATCATTAAAAAGAAGTGTCCTCAAATACCATTAGAGGTGGAAGGCATTAAAGTTCAGGCATTAATAGATTCAGGTAGTGAAGTGACCTGTATCTCTGAAGAATTTTATAAAAATAATTTTCATATTTTAGAAAATCGTCCAACTTTACCTATCGCTGGAAAGGTTGTTAAAGGGGCAACTGGTTTAAAATCCACGAAAATAACCAAGCAATTGATGTTAACAGTTAAGGTGGCAAGTATTGAATTTAATGCCATTTTTATCGTAGTTCCAAAGCTTGTGAGAGAGTGTATAATGGGGTACGATGTACAAAAAGGTTTAAAAATGATTTTAGATACTGAGCATGAAAAATATGCATCAGAAATCAAAATAAAAGGAAATTATTCCATATATTGATATCATTCTTGAACAAAATGAATATCAAAGTTTGAGTATTGAGTACAGTGAAAGTGTCTCAAAACCAAACAACAAAAATTCTAATGATCCTCAATACGATTTAATGTACAATGAGATCGAAGAAAAAATACTGCCAAATAAAAACCTGACTGATGAACAAAAACAAAAGCTTATTATATTAATATTTCAATACTGTGGAATATTTAATAAAAACCAGGTTTATTAGATGTATATGAGCACGAATTGAAGCTAAAGGACGATAAACCATTTTGTCTTAAGCCTTATCCTATTCCTATCAATTATAGAGAAAGAGTAGAAAGAGAAGTACAGAAAATGCTTGAACTTAATATAATTAGAAGGTCAACAAGCCCATACATTAACCCTTTAGTTACTGTAATAAAAAAAGATGGCTCTGTTCGATTATGTCTAGATGCCAGGAAACTTAACGAAAAACTTGTTAAAGATCATGAAGCACTACCTGGTATTGAAGAAATTTTTCAGAGATGTCAAAATATAAAGTATATGTCGAATTTTGATTTGACAAGTAGCTTTTGGCAAATTGCTTTAAGTGAGCACAGTAAAAAATATACTGCTTTTATGGTTAACAACAAAGTTTACGAATTCAATGTTGTACCTTTTGGGACATCTACTAGTAGTGCAGCCCTTATAAGAGGACTAGATTTAGTTATAGGAGACTTGCAAAATTCAGTAATAGCTTTCGTCGACGATTTATTGTGCATATCACAAAACTTTGAACAACATTTAAATAATTTAGAAGAGTTGTTCAAAAGACTAGAGAAGCACAACTTAAAATTGAACTTCAAAAAATCAAATTTTGTACAACAAGAAGTACAATTTCTAGGTCATATTTTATCAGCAGAGGGACTTAAACCCCAGCCTGAGAAAATCCAAGCCATTAAGGATTTTAAAAGACCTGTAAATAAAAACAATTACAAAGTTTTTGGGATTCGTAAATTTTTATACAAAATTCACAAAGAATTTTTCCCATGAAACATTACCATTATTAGAATTATTAAAAAAAGAGAATAGCTTCATATGGACTGACAAACAAGAAAAAGCATTCAATGAAATAAAAGAATTATTTATTGAAAACATAATGCTAAAGTTCGCAGATCCGAAAAAGCCATACATTCTCACTACAGATGCAAGTGATTATGCCGTAGGTGCTGTCTTATCACAAAAGAATGATAATAACGAAGAAGAAGTTATTACTTTTGTGTCAAGAACTCTCAAAGGATCAGAGATAAATTATTTTACTACGGAAAAAGAAATGCTTGCAGTAGTATGGGCCCTTGAAAAATTAAATACATATTTACTAGGTGCAGAAAAAATAATATTAAAGACAGATCATGAAGCTTTGATATTTCTAAGAACTTGTAAATTTTCCAATGCTCGATTAAGACGATGGAATCTTGCAATTCAAGATTACAATCTTACTTTAGAGTATGTACAAGGTAAAAAAAATGTAATAGCAGATTTTCTAAGTAGATGTAACATAATTAATTCTGATGCTGAAATAATAATATCAAGTCTATTGGCAGATAAACCATCACAAGAATTAAAGAAAATGTTTAAAAACTTAGGAGATCTTCAAAATAAAGATGAAAAATTGAAAAAGATAATATCTAAATATGAAATTAAAGATGAAAAAACAATAGACAGATATAAGATAATAGATAATATTTTATATGTCAAGATCAAAGAAGGTTACTATCAAATAGTATTACCAGATTCTATAACAACACGTCTTATTGAAGAAATTCATAGAATATATGGACACATAGGTTCACGAAGAATAATTAGAATGATTAAAGAAGATTTTTCAACCTATAAATTAAGAAAAAAAGACAACAAAAATCACAACAACATGCGAAATTTGCCAAAGGAATAAATACATTAATACGAAGTATGATACTTCATATCAGCCTATAATAGCTGAAAAACCAAATGATTTGTTATCAATAGATTTTTATGGACCTTTACCTACATCAAGGGGGCACTAAATATCTATTAACAACCATAGATGTATTTAGCAAGTATGTGGTATTGTACCCAATAAAAAAGGCTAATACGCTTACTGCAATTAAGAAAATCATTAATGATTACGCAGAAAAATATGGAAAACCAAAAAGAATCATATGTGATCATGGGACACAATTTACGTCAAAGAAGTGGATTAAATGTTTAGAAGAAAATAACATCCAATTAAAATTTTCATCAGTTCGGCATCCACAAAGTAATATAGTTGAAAGGATTCATAGAGAACTAGGACGGTTTTTAGGACATTTTTAAGAGAAAATCACCAAGGATGGGCCAAATACGTAGAGATTATACAAAATATCATAAATGAAACTCACCATGAAACTACAGAGTATACGCCAATAGAACTACACTTAAATAAAAAACCAGAAAGATTTTGGAAAAAAAGACCTAAATATTGAAAAAAAATGGAAAATAATAAAGATGAAAAAAATTTTCTTGGCATATAATAAACTAAAAAATAAATTGAATAAAAGAAGAGATAAGATAAATGCAAATAAGAAGCATTTTCAATTTAAAATAGATGAAAAAGTACTTTTAAAAGCAAATTATTTCTCTGAAAGAAATGAAAATAAGATTGCAAAATTTTTCGAAATTTATGAGGGTCCTTATACTATAAAAAAAAGTATAGGTCCTGACACTTATATTCTAATCAATGATAAAGGTAAAGAAAGAGGAACCTTTCACACCTCACATTTGAAGAAATATTATAAACCAGAAATCAATAGGGAAGAAAGATCTTAGATGACAGTTAAGCTGTACCAAGATAAAATTTAAAAAAAAAAAAGAAATAAAATTTATTAATTCTATGAAAATTTTCAAATTATATCTTGGGGGGCTAAGGATGTAGAGGAGTTGTTATAAAAGAAATTTTTCATTTTATAATTGAATAAAAGAAGATATAGATGAATTTCAGAACAAAGAAATTTGAAATAAAACTCAGAGAAAAGAAGAAATCGAAAAATCTAGAAGTTTCTTTTTCTAAATACCTACGAAAATTATACCAAGCCCAAAGGGTATAAAAGGCGAAGCAAAAATAAATAAAGTCACAGTCTTCTAGAGTTGTTGACATAGACAGCACGCGAAAATGGAATCAAAAGAAACTGCTACATACACGGAGCCATTCGCTACTTGTGATACACAAATCCAAACTGGAGAATCCGCAGTACATCATGTAAAAAGGTTACATTGGACCACGAGAATAAAAGCAAGGAGGACGTATAAACAAGAGGCTATACCCGGGTTCTTCAAAAAACAACCAGGAAAATCCACAAGAACAACACAAACCAAACACGTGGATCAAGCTGACGAATGGGTCCAATATGATGAGAAGGATTTAGAAGAAACTCCAATAAAAAAAATTATTGTTAGAAGAAGAGCAAGGAGGAGTAGGGAGAGAAAAGAGACACCATCTTATGATCCGGAGCAGCCATCAACATCTACAGCAGAATACACTCCAGAGTACATCAGCGAAGAAACAAAAAGGTAGAAAAGAAATAATAAAATAAATAAATATACGAATAAAGAAAAGGTATATCAGAAAATAATTTCAATAATTACAAAAATAAATTATTATATGTTAAATAGGCAAGCTGAAGTACAGGAAGCAGACTATGAGAATGCAATACGAAAAAGGAAATGGGCTGAACATAACACCTGGATGGAGCTGCAAAATAAATATGAGGAGACACTGGACTTTGCAATGAAGACCATAAAAAAGGTGGTGAAGAAAAAACAGAAAATTTTGATTAAAGAAAAAACAAAAAAACAACAAATAGACGAATTAATAACTGAATTATTGAAATAAATTTTATTATATGAAAATGAGATAAAATATTTTAGTAGTTAGCACCTAAACATTAAATGTTGCATGTTTAATTGTGTATCTGCTGTCTATGTCTAACAAAAAGAACATCGAGAACATCCAGATCTTCAAGAACATCCGTATATAATAGTAAAAAAAAAAAAATAATGATTAGTATAAGATACGATAAAACCAAAAGTTTGTAAATACTATATGTATTTTATTTTTAAATTTTAAAAGTCTTGGTAGAAGCACTTTAAAGTCAATTGATTTAAAAACAAACAGAAAGAAAAAATCACGCGACTGTTTTCTTTACAAACAGTGTAAAGGTCTATTGTTAAAAATTTTATTTTAAAGAGCTTTAAAAGAAGTAATAAATAGAATAAGTAGTAGTGTTTATTTTCACAAAAAGTTAAAGGGTTTTTAAATATAATACATAAACATTTAAATGAATAAGAAATTAATATATTATATCTTTCAATAAAATAAATTAGCAATTGAATAAACTAAAGGTAGAAAAAATTAAAAATAGTCAAAGAAATAAGTATATTTTTTTGGTTTCTCTCAAGGAAAAAGATCTAGTCTGAATAAAAAATTTTAAAATGACTGTTGACTTCCAAAATAAAATATGAAGGGCAAAATAAAAAATAAAGACTTTTGTGAATCTAGTATAGGTTTCACATTTTATCTTGTGTTTAGAAATTCATTTATTATTTGCAGAAACAATCATATTTCAAATATATTATAAATTGATTAAACTACAATAGATAAGAAAAATTATGTTTATTTGTAAGTATGATTAACTGTTTATATTTGAAAATTAAATTCATTATCAAAACTTAATATTTTTTATAAAAATAAATATAAGCAGTAAATCATATAATATCTTTAGTATTAAAAACATTTCCAAGATAGAATTGAAAATTTCTTTCTTTTAATCAAAGGATATCGTCAGGTGGGAGGAAGAAGGTTACGATTCGAAATTGGCCACAAAAAAGTAACGATTCGGATAAAGCCACAAAAAGGTTCAGATTCGAAATTGGCCACAAAAAAGTTACGATTCGGATAAAGCCACAAAAAGGTTCAGATTCGGGTTTAGCCACAAAAGGTTACGATTCGGCTGCTTATTTTTTCCTTCGATGTTTTGGATGAGAACCGCTGTTGAAAACATAAGAGTTTGTCTCCTATATCTTAAGTACTCATGAATATTATAATTATGTTTTCATTTTTTTCATGAAGAGGCAATTTTATAAGCCTATAGTTTTCAATTTAGTGAGTATAAATCATATATTGAAATATATTATTACTTTTTATAATCTTATTAAATAAAAATTAATTGATTTATTTCATAAATTAAAAATTTCTTTACTTTAACGTTATCAATGTAAGAATAAAAAATTCACAAATTTTATAATTTAATAAAAATTCGCAAACATTAGTTAAATTGACGTGAAATTGTTTATATATATATATATATATATATGTGTGTGTGTGTATTGGAAGGCTTTATATAGTGAAAATATTCATCAACAAATACAATTTAAATTATGAGTCTCTAAGTAAAAAATCAATCATTAAATTTGACAATAAAAACATATTAACTAGATGTTACGATTGATTATTAGCTATCGATGCTGATAAAGCGAAAGATTCACGTATCCTCATGGAAAAAGATTTAATTCCTGCCAAATACCATAAATTCTATAAAAATTTATTACGTTGAAATATATATATGATTATTAATTTAATAAATATGTTTATATTTATATAAAAAATACTGTTAAGAATCGTTCATTTTGTTGGCATTGCCTCACAGTGTCAATCAATTTTAAATTAATTTTTAATAATTTTATGTCACTTTTTAATAAGTATGTTTAAATCATTTTTATAATATTTTCATGAAATATTTTAAAATTAATTTTGTTTTCATTAACAATTATTTTTAAATTAATTCAGTAAATAATTTAAAACAATTATTACAGTATTCTTTTAAATTCATCAAAAAAGCGAAGATAACATTATTATAGAAGGAATTTTACAATTGATTGCTTTTTTATGGAAAATATGAAAAAATAATTCTAATATTTATGAGTGCTTAGATATCGGAGATAAATTCTTGTTTTCAACAGTGGTTCTCATCCAAAACATCGGAGGAAAAAATAAGCAGCCGAATCGTAACCTTTTGTGGCTAAACCCGAATCTGAACCTTTTTGTGGCTTTATCCGAATCGTAACTTTTTTGTGGCCAATTTCGAATCTGAACCTTTTGGTGGCTTTTCCGAATCGTTACTTTTTTGTGGCCAATTTCGAATCGTAACCTTCTTCCTCCCACCTGACGATATGTTGTATGCAAAAAAATTTTCAATTCTATCTGGGGGGCGATGAAACGGCTCATATCATAATTTTGCATTATTAACTTTTATATAATATATTTAAAAACAAATCAAACTACATTGTTATCATAAACTCTGAATTATCAATGGATGTTGATAAGGAAGAAAACTTCAGAATTTATATAGTATAAAAGCATAGAAATGGAATGTTCTATTTCTATAATTGAATAAATATTTAATTATTTATAATAAAAATTAAATACAGTATGCTTGGATAATCATGTGTTTATGAAAAGGAACATTCAATCTCTATGCAAATAGAATAAAAATAATATTTGTATTAATTAAAAGGTTTAAAATTATTTTCTTAATTAATAAATAAATACGTTAGGAAAATTAATTATCAGTAAAATACATATTTGTTTTTAGAAATGTAAAGGAAACAGAAAGTTACTCGTATTAATATATTTGATTAAATATTTTGTTAGAATTACATAAAATTAAATTTATGGAACCTTCTGTTTCCTAAATTATAAGAAATAGAATTCAATAGAAGGTAGTAAAAATCATATAAAAGGACTAGCATCTAGCTAAAGAGATTCATTCTTGATCCGACTCTCTACACGAGAGCATGTAGAAATTAGATTAATTTAACGTTCTCATTTCATTTGTATAATTTTATAAAAAGATATATTTTATTAAATAAAATTTAAAACATTAAAAGATATAAAATGATTTTAAATTCATTAACTTAAACTTATTTTCAGATAATAACAATCAAAAAACATACTATCGTGAAAGTACATATTATCGCACATTCAATGGTAAAGCATCCAGTGAATGTCGTCGATTATTGTACCAACATAAATTGCATCTAAAATAAGGATATAATATCGCACTTCCAATAGTAAAGCATCTAATGGAAGTCGTCGATTATATAGCCTTTCATAATAATTAAAATATCAATTATCGCATCTCTAATAGTAAAGCATCTAGAAGAGATCGTCGATTCTGGTGTTTTAATTCTGCCTGCTGTATGGATTATGTGACCAATGCATGTCAAGAACTGATAAACGTAACTTTAATTTATATTTTGGTAATTTATTATTAAAATTACCTGGCGACCGTGCATCCAGCAAAACGCGCCCGTTACAATGCAAAGATGAGTATTCCAGAATTTTTTCAGATTCTTTTACTGGAATTTTCGTAGAAGAATCATCAACAGAAAATTAACGACACAGGATACCCTCCGTGTCCCTAAATTTATGGTTATCCACGGAGCACGGAGGGTCAAGTTTTCAAAGTCGATTTCGTGGTTATGTTTGTGCACCATGGTAACAGATAGCATGAAACAAAATTTTTGTTGTCCGGTACGTTACCGTAGCCTAAATAGAGCTCCAAAAAAAAAAAAAATTTTAATTGAAAAAACGCGTTTTTGATGTTATGTCAGTGGGGTAATTGAATTTTGAGAGCAAGAAAATCTTAAAAATTCACTTTTTCTATCTTCTTTTAAATCCCATTTTCTAAATAATCAAATTCAGTCGAAGACATTTCGGACAACCTTATCTGTTAGAACCTTTCAGTCTTTCGTAATGTTTATGATAGGTTGGCAAGAATTTGTGAACAAGAGTGTATAATATATAATACATGAGCCCGCAAATGCTGGAAAATATTGATCATTTACGTAACTTATTAGAAATTATTTACATATTTAAGTACAGGGTTGCAAATATTTAAATCATTTTAAGCTTTAAATGAATTTTAATTTACGAATCCTTTTTGAATTCGTAATTAAAGTTTATGCAATTAACAATTCCTTTTGGATTGATAATTGAACATATTTTAATAAACAAATCAAAATCTAATCGTGAATTGAAAAGGCTTTAATTAAAAAATCAGAAGGGATTCTTAATTAAATAAATTTCAATTCAAAAATCAAATTTTGATCGTGACTGAAAAGGGCTTTAATTAAAAATTCAATTGGTATTCTTAATTAAATATATTTTAATTATTAAACAATAATGTAATTGTGAATTAAAAAAGCGTCAGTTATGATTATGATTTGTGACTTCGAGGGCTTTAATTTAAAATTCCACAATTCCTTTTTAATTAAACACTGTTAAAAAAAACATGAAAATTTAATGCAAAACTGGAAGCTTGCTTCAAGTGAAAATTAATAATTTTACCGTAATTTTAATGCAAAATTGCATGAAAATTAATTATTTTACCGTAATTTTAATGTAAATGTGCATGGAATTTAAAGTAAAACTATAAATTTCATAAATGTACTGAAAGCAAAATTGAATTTTTTTTAACAGTCAATGTACTAAGAAATTTATATCTATATATATATATATATATATATATATATATATATATACACATATGTGGACGCGCACATACATACGCACCTGCGCTCATATATATGCAACATTTCATGTCGACCCACACGCACACATACAGACAAGTTAATATATATATATATATATATATATATATATATATATATATATATATATATATGGGACGTTTCACGTCAACTCACCTAACAAAAAAATAGAATTCGTCGAAAATCTGTGAAAATGATCTATTTGATACCCAAAATTTACAAAAAAAAATTTTAGAGGTCCAGGTCAAAGGGGTCAGGATTTAAACGTGATGGAATTTTTCGAATTTTCCAAATTTTTTGCTAAATAAATATTTTAATGAATTTTTTCCTCAAAAACTATCAATTTTTCGTTAAAACTTAATAGAATACTTTTTCTTGGAAATTAGATGTAGAATTCACCTGAATTTTTGCAAATTATAATATACTGATTTTTATGCTTACTTGATCGATTTAAACATACTATTTAGTATATCTAAAAATCGAGCAGGTTAAATTGGCTTTTCAAAGTCTTATTTTTTTGTTTTTTAGGAGGAAAAAATATGCGAAGCCTCAGTTGGGCAGCCTTTTCAAAGTTACTTAATTGTGCAAAAATGTCTGTAAAAATCGTTATTTTGGATCAATGATGAGATTCGTGATTGTTTTTCTGAAAAGTATTGATTTTTGAGACAAATGTATGAAAATATTTTTATTGGAAATTGTATGTAAAATGTATGTAAATTTTTGTAAACCATTATTTGCTAAACATCACAAATTATAAATGAAATTTTGAAATTTTAAAATTTATTTTTTGTTAAATTTTTAGTATATATGGTTCATAATGTCTTAAATTACAATTTGTAAAAATATGTTCATATTCTACACATGATTTCCAATAAAAAACATTTTCATACATTTGTCCCAAAAATCAATACTTTTTCAGAAAAACAATCACAAATCTCATCATTGATCCAAAATAACGATTTTTACAGATATTTTTGCACAATTAAGTAATTCTGAGAAGGCTGCCCAACTGGAGGCTTCGTATATTTTTTCCTCCTAAAAAAAAAAAATAAGACTTTGAAAAGCCAATTTAACCTGCTCTGATTTTTAGATATACTAAATAGTATGTTTAAATCGATCAAGTAAGCATAAAAATCGGTATATTATAATTTGCAAAAAATTCAGGTGAATTCTACATCTAATTTCAAGAAAAAGTATTCTATTAAGTTTTAACGAAAAATTGATAGTTTTTGAGGAAAAAATTCATTAAAATATTTATTTAGCAAAAAAATTTGGAAAATTCGAAAAATTCCATCACGTTTAAATCCTGACCCCTTTGACCTGGACCTCTAAATTTTTTTTTGTATATTTTGGGTATCAAATAGAACATTTTCACAGATTTTCGACGAATTCTATTTTTTTGTTAGGTGAGTTGACGTGAAACGTTATATATATATATATATATATATATATATATATATATATATATGTATATGATCCGTTTCATGTCAACTTGCACCCGTTGACCCGTATATTTTTGTTTTATATATATATATATATATATATATATATATATATATATATATATATATATATATATATATATATATATATATATAACTTTTCACGTCAACTCACCTAACAAAAAAATAGAATTCGTCGAAAATCTGTGAAAATGTTCTATTTGATACCCAAAATATACAAAAAAAAATTTAGAGGTCCAGGTCAAAGGGGTCAGGATTTAAACGTGATGGAAATTTTCGAATTTTCCAAATTTTTGCTAAATAAATATTTTAATGAATTTTTTCCTCAAAAACTATCAATTTTCGTTCGTTAAAATTTAATAGAATACTTTTCTTGGAAATTAAATGTAGAATTCACTTGAATTTTTGCAAATTATAATATACCGATTTTTATGCTTACTTGATCGATTTAAACATACTATTTAGTATATCTAAAAATCGAGCAGGTTAAATTGGCTTTTCAAAGTCTTATTTTTTTTGTTTTTTTAGGAGGAAAAAATATACGAAGCCTCCAGTTGGGCAGCCTTTTCAAAGTTACTTAATTGTGCAAAAATGTCTGTAAAAATCGTTATTTTGGATCAATGATGAGATTCGTGATTGTTTTTCTGAAAAAGTATTGATTTTTGAGACAAATGTATGAAAATATTTTTATTGGAAATTGTATGTAAAATGTATGTAAATTTTTGTAAACCATTATTTGCTAAACATCACAAATTATAAATGAAATTTTGAAATTTTAAAATTTATTTTTTGTTAAATTTTTAGTATATATGGTTCATAATGTCTTAAATTACAATTTGTAAAAATATGTTCATATTCTACACATGATTTCCAATAAAAAACATTTTCATACATTTGTCCCAAAAATCAATACTTTTTCAGAAAAACAATCACAAATCTCATCATTGATCCAAAATAACGATTTTTACAGATATTTTTGCACAATTAAGTAATTCTGAGAAGGCTGCCCAACTGGAGGCTTCGTATATCTTTTCCTCCTAAAAAAACAAAAAAAATAAGACTTTGAAAAGCCAATTTAACCTGCTCGATTTTTAGATATACTAAATAGTATGTTTAAATCGATCAAGTAAGCATAAAAATCGGTATATTATAATTTGCAAAAATTCAGGTGAATTCTACATCTAATTTCCAAGAAAAAGTATTCTATTAAGTTTTAACGAAAAATTGATAGTTTTTGAGGAAAAAATTCATTAAAATATTTATTTAGCAAAAAATTTGGAAAATTCGAAAAATTCCATCACGTTTAAATTCTGACCCTTTTGACCTGGACCTCTAAATTTTTTTTTGTATATTTTGGGTATCAAATAGAACATTTTCACAGATTTTCGACGAATTCTATTTTTTTGTTAGGTGAGTTGACGTGAAACGTTATATATATATATATATATATATATACAGGATTTTTCACTTCAATTCGAACGCACGCACATATAGGTTTATATATATATATATATATATGTATATCTGTATACACATATACATGGGATATTTAATGTTATTTCATACGCGCGCGCACACACAGGTTTATATATACGGGACGTTGCATGTCAATTAACATGCATGACACACGTATTTGAGTTTATATATATTTTTCTTTATATATATATATACGGGACCGTTCCTGTGAAGGCGCATGCACGCACACACATGGGCTTATGAATATATGTATATACATATACATGGGATCTTTTATTTCAATTCACACGCACACGCACACATACATACCTGTGTGTACCACGCATGGGCTTATATACATATAGGATGTTTAATGTCAACTCGCTTGCATATGCAGAGGTTTATTAGTTATATATGTCCTTTGGCCATATTCAGGTTAAATATGAATCGGGAACAATGTTTGTCGCTTGAGTTGAAATTGCCGAGGCCACGCGAAGCGCCCAAGGTACATTTCTGCTTAAGCAGCAAACATTGTTCGAGATTCAGATTCCGCCTGAATAATCGGTCAAAGGACATAGATGATTTTATGTCCGAAGTAGGCCGTATAAGGAACTATAACTTATTAGTTGAAAATATTAATGTTTTTTCTAATACTTGTGGAATTAAATTTTAGTTCTATTGATTTTATCTTTCCTTTCTTAGATTGGCATTTTGCAATGAGTATAGCTGCTGTCGAATGCTGCGAGTTATTTTTTTTCACTAACCTACGTTCAATATGATTGCTCTTTGATATATTGAACGAAACATAGTAGGATCGGTGATGCTATATTGATTTCTCCTGAGATATATTCAATCTCAATATGTCTCAGGAGGACATATAAAGCTTGTAAAGAGTCCAATGGCGCGTCTGAGACATATGCGATGCCAATACAAATTAAGCATGCTCTTTACATACTGACACGAATATGGCCTACGAGGACATAAATGTATATATGGAACATTTCATGTCAAGTTACCAATATACTCAGTTATATATATATATATATTAGTTATATACGCCATTTGGGGAGTAAGAAGGATGAATACGGGGCGAGTTTGTTGCGAGAACAGTAGACAGTCGAGGGCGCGCGAAGCGCGCTTAAGATTGACTGCTGTTCGAGCGCGTCCACATATGTTTTTCTATATATATATAATATAAATTCCTTAGTACATTTAATTAAAAAGGAATTGTGGAATTTTTAATTAAAGCCCTCCAATTCACAAATCATAATCATAACTGACGCTCTTTCAATTCACAATTACATTTTTGTTTGTTAATTTAAATATATTTAATTAAGAATTCCATTTGAATTTTGAATTAAAGCCCTTTTTATTAACGATTATATTTTATTTTCTTAATTGAAATTTATTTAATTAAGGATTCCTTTTGAATTTGTAATTAAAGCCCTTCAAATTCACGATAACATTTGGATTTCTTAATTGAAATTTATTTAATTAAGAATTCCTTTGAATTTATAATTAAAGCCCTTTCGATTCACGATTACATTTTGATTTCTTAATTGAAATTCATTTCTTCTTCTTCTTCTTTAATTGGCCTTTCAGTTTATCACCATAGGCCATCATCTAGTAGTTATCTCTTTTTGTAGGTAATGTAGTTTTCTTCTATGTTACATTTTCTCTCTATTTTGTGTAATTAATTATAAATTCGTTTTTGCCCAGAGGGACTTTTTGAAAAGTATTTTCGTGATCTCCGGGTTCTCTTCCCCGGAAAAACAAGGAAAATTAATTTTTCCAAATTTTGCCCGGGGAATCGATCCCCGGTTCACTAGGACGTGAGCCAAGAGCCTTAGCCCCTGCGCTACTGCCGCCCTTATGAAATTCATTTAAGTAAGGATTCCTTTTGAATTTTTAATTAAAGCCCTTTTAATTCACGATCAAAATTTGATTTTTGAATTGAAATTTATTTAATTAAGAATCCTTTTGATTTTTTAATTAAAGCCTTTTTAATTCACGATTAGATTTTGATTTGTTAATTAAAATATGTTTAATTATCAATTCAAAAGGAATTGTTAATTAAATAAAACTTTAATTACAAATTCAAAAATGATTCGTAATTCAAATAATTTTTAATTACTTTTTTCGCAGCCCTGTTTAAGTATGATGAAAATAAAGATACTTACGTAATCTGTAAAAATATCATCCTTAAGGTTTCAATGAGCATGTTCATGAACATTTGACAGGGACGGAAAAAGCATATGTCACATATAATTACTTTTACAAGTTTTCAAGTTTTTCTTTTGCTAAATGCAGATTTTTTGGAAGTATAGTTGCTTCATAAATATTTTTACTAGATGGTTGTAGAATATCTTTTTGAAGTAAGTCCATATCATTAAAGTAGAGTTTTCTCTTGGATCTATTAGAATTCTATGAAGTTCTTAAACAAAACGAATATCTTCTAACATCAAGCGAATTCTCATTGATTCTAAATTCTTTTTCAGTGTACATGTATAAGTATATTTGATATAAATTTACGATTCATTCATTCATTAATTCATGTATTATTTTCTATATATTCAGAATTATATACTTCTGAAAATATTTTTTTTCAGTTTGAGCCCATCTACATATTTTTATATACCGATCACTTTATGCCATTTACAGTGCGACAAATGTACACTTGGCAGAAAGAATATTTTTCTGAATGTTAACCTCAAATGGCAGCATCGCATATTTTACCACACACGGAGAGAAAAATCATGTTGTTATTCCATGAAATTTCAAGTGATTATTTTCATGATATTTCTTCACCAAATATTATCAAAGAAACAAGTGATTTTTTGATGATACCCATGTTTTTAATAGATGATTGGTATCTATCTTAAAATCAGATACAAAAGGTGTCATTTTATCTTGATAGTCAACTTAAAATTACGTGGGCTGCCAGAAGAATTAACGTATCGATGCATCATGTTAAAATTACTTGTGACTCACGGGATTTTTACATGGTACTCAAGTAAATTCAATGGTGGCGTGACCAACCGAGTATCTCGTGCTTTGCAGGTAGTGGGGAGAGAGGGAGAAAGAGAGAGTAACCGAAATACAATCTTATTATGATGGTAAAACAGCAATATATATATATTTAAAAAAAATTAATGAATACTAAATTATCAATATTACCTTTGAAACTATTAGGAATAAATTTTAAACTCAAAATTTAATTATTTTAAACAACTGGGAGGCAGATAAGCATGTATCATTTCGCGCCAGACATATCTCAAAACAGGTTTAGCCTAGTGCCTATCGTTCGCGCTTTTCTTTTTGGGTGCGCGAGTTCAACTCTCGGTCAAGAACATTTTTTTTTTCTTATTTTAATATTTTTTATGAATTATTTAATTTATATTTCCTTTTTTCTAATATTAAAATCAAATTAAGTATGCTCATTTTGTTAATTAATATTTTTTTTAAAATAAATTATTTCTTATACGTCATAATAAAAATAATTGA
The DNA here is from genome assembly GCA_017163975.1 of Anastatus disparis. NCBI lineage: Eukaryota > Metazoa > Arthropoda > Insecta > Hymenoptera > Eupelmidae > Anastatus > Anastatus disparis. The sequence goes on from JAFFSR010000347.1 coordinate 10,938,440, forward strand.
TAAATAAATAATAGTGATATTTATTTTATAATACTATCGTTTAATTTATTCATAATGTAATTTATAAAATTGACATAATAAATAAATTAGTTTATAGGATTAATTTATGTTATAGTTTATATTATACATTAATACACACACATACATATATATTTATGAAGACAAAATTTAACTAAAGTATTATAAATATAACTGTTATTTATTTATTAATATTTTAAATTATTACGTATAAAAAATAATTTATTTTAAAAAAATAATAATTAAAAAAATGAGCATATTTAATTTGATTTTAATATTAGAAAAAAGGAAATATAAATTAAATAATTCATAAAAAATATTAAAATAAGAAAAAAAAATGTTCTTGACCGAGAGTTGAACTCGCGCGCCCAAAAAGAAAAGCGCGAACGATACGCACTAGGCTAAACCTGCTTTGAGATATGTCTGGCGCGAAATGATACATACTTATCTGCCTCCCAGTTGTTTAAAATAATTGAATTTTGAGTTTAAAATTTATTCCTAACAGTTTCAAAGGTAATATTGATAATTTAATATTCATCAATTTTTTTAAATATATATATTGCTGTTTTACCATCATAATAAGATTGTATTTCGGTTACTCTCTCTCTCCCCACTACCTGCAAAGCATGCGCTACTCGGTTGGTCACGCCACCATTGAATTTACTTGAGTACCACGTAAAAATCCCGTGAGTGGTAAGTGAATATCACAGGATCGCTAGCTAGTTATATTCACGCGGCGTTCTTAGTAATTATAGCTGGTGTCCAAGGAATAATATCATGGCACCTATAGCATTTTAAGTTAGAATCTATTCAGTGTTTGTGACTATAACTTTATCTTTTTTTCATATGTTGATGTAAAACATTTTTCGCGATTTTAACCAAATTAGTAATCTGGAGGTCTGATATTCTCTTAGCTTAATTAAAAATTTATAAAGCGCGATTAAAACTACACATTTCAGATTTGCTCTCAACTCAATGGAGTAGCATAACTAAATAAAATGAAATAATTACATTATATTGCCGCTTATCGATAAATGATTAGAAAATTGATGAACTAATTAAAAAATAATTAAATCAAAAAAATATACTTAGAATATAATGTTTCTATATTTATATAGATGTAAAGTTAATGAAGAGCTATCTTTTTAATATTTTCAAAATAAATATGTTAAAAAGAGTCAAATATTCTTAGTATACCTCTGAAAGTGCTCTGATGATTTTCCAATCAGGTCTTGCCATACTAGGTGGTGTGATGGCAGCATTTGTCTGTTGAACTCTGCCTTCCATATTAACATAACTACCATTTTTCTCAGTATATGCTGCTCCTGGCAAAACAGCGTCAGCTATTGATGCACCATAATCTCCATGACTACCTACAAAGTATTATAATTAAAATTAATTGATCGTGTAATGGTGTGTGTTATACTTTTATATATATATTCCGGCTGAGCTGCTTTTGCCCCCTTCATCTGAACTCGGCTTATCTAAAAAATTTCATAGTTTTGGAAAAAATTATCGTAGCTTAAAAATTTCAACGGAATTCTAAAGATTATTTAAATACTTTTAGAACCCATTGATTAGATGTGAAAAAAATTTTTTTTCGTATTTTTTATCATTGTTTAAAAAAAAACTGTTTTTATTATTTGCTTTCTCGTGAAGAAAGCATCGTATCAATGAAAAAATTTTTTTCTATTTTTCTTTATTAATTTGTACATATTTGGACTCAGAGAGTCGAAAAAAGCGGTTTCAAGAAAATTTCTGTACACGAAAAAAGGAAAGTACTGTTAAAATAGGTACTAAATCTAGTTTACTAGTTTATGTACAAAGGTATTTAAAAAAAAATTACGATATAATTTCAATTAGTACTATTTTTTTTTTTTTTTTTTTTCGAAAAAAAAAGATTAATATATAAAGGATATTGTCCTCTATATGATTAACCTTTTTTTATATGGTGATGTCGAGGGAGCCCAGCCCGATTCCCGTTTAACACATTACATCAGGTTAGACTGTCAGACCCACCATACCGAAAACTTTGACTACCGATGGATGGTCAGCCACTTTTGTGTCAAACAATCAACCGATACCCAATGAGGTCGGATTTTTTAAGAGTCGCGATATAAATAGCACATACACTAATTTTCTTTCAAAAAAAAGTTAGAGGTACCTGGCTAGGATTCGTAACCACGCCCTCCGCGTTAAAGGCAAGAGCTCTATCCATTACGCCACCACGCTTACTTCAATTAGTACTATAGCTTGAACTTTAGGGACTAATGTTGATACTATTATATTATGAACCAAAAACATAAATTTTCATTGCTTAGTACAATTTTTTTGGTACTAGGACTGACATTTCACCTATTTGATTCAAGGGCTATATTTCGGAGAAAATTTTATTGTCAATCTCTTTTGGTGCTGCTTTTTCTGTTACTAAAATTAAAAGTTAATAAATATAGAATTATTTATATAATATATAACACTTTTGAATAACTAATTATTAGTTATCTGCCATTCTCTGTTTTAAAATAGTTAACTTTTGAGTTTAAAATTAATTATTAGTAATTTAAAATTGTTATATATTATATGATTCATATTATATTTATCAACTGCTGAAAATTGTTACACAATTAAAATTATTTTACAATTTAATGGTTTTTACGTTATTAGGTATTAATTATATTGAAGTTTCATATTTGACAGCGCCGCAGTGCGTATTATATAGATACTTTGTTAGTATAAGATAATTTATTTCCGTAGTACGGAGAATTTCGGTACCATACCAAATAATTTTTGGGACAAGTCGCGTTAAAAGATGTACTAATATAGGTCGTCTTAATATATCTACTGAGAATCAATTAAAAAACTACTGGTAAAGTTCTTTTGACTACTGACTCAAGTTAGTACATTTTTTTTAGGTATTTTCTTTTCTTTGTGTATTTATGTGTGTGTATTTATGTATTTGTCACGCTAATCGAAACTCAAAAATTACTCACTAGGAGAGTGTCACACCTCCGGATCACGGATTTTGCTCAAACTTCGGGATAAGTTTTCAGATGATAAAATATGGAAAAAGTTAAAGTTATAGTCATAAATACTCAATATTTCTCTAGTTACAGGCAATCAAAGAAAATCACTAAAAAAGTTACTAGATTTTTAAACGCATATAGTTCTTTAGCATTGATAGCTACAGGCTTGAAACTTTTTTTAAATTAAAGCTGAGCTCAAATCTTTTCGAAACAGTAGTTACAGCATATCAAAATATTATTTTTTCCCAAAGTTAGAGCGTAATAAGGATTGGACCTAATTTCAGCTTTTATTATTAATTAATGTTTTTAAAAGAAAAATCAAGTCCAATCCTTATTACGCTCTAACTTTGGGAAAAAATAATATTTTGATATGCTGTAACCCCTGTTTCGAAAGGATTTGAGCTCAGCTTTAATTTAAAAAAAGTTTCAAGTTGTAGCTATCGACGCTAAAGAACTATATGCGTTTAAAAATCTAGTAACTTTTTTAGTGATTTTCTTTAATTGCCTGTAACTAGGGAAATATTGAGTATTTATGACTATAACTTTAGCTTTTTCCATATTTTATTATCTGAAAACTTATCCCGAAGTTTAAGCAAAATCCGTGATCCGGAGGTGTGACACTCTCCTAGTCAATGGGTTTGTTTCCAATTTCGCATATAATCTATTTTTTCGTCTAACTCGGCGGGAAGCTATTAAAAATTGGTTTTCTTAGCGTAGCTTTTTTTAGAAACATTAAAAAACAGAAAATTTTTTTTATTTTTATTTTTTTGTATTTTACGCAAACTACTTGATGAACTTTAAAAAAGAATGGAAAAATAATTATTAATTATTTATAATTTGCATAGAAATTTTTTACGACTACCAAAAAACGGAAAACTTTTGAAAATTATTTTTCTTAGCGCAATTTTAATTTTAGATCATTTTGAAAATTTTGGAAAAAATTTTTGTATTTATTACGCCATTTAAATCTCTAAAACTACTCAATTGCTTCCAGTTTTGCATACAATTTATATTTTTGTCCAATTAAGGGAAACTGCTAAAAATTAGGTTTCTTAGTGAATTTTTTTAAAGCCAATAAGAAAAATTGTTTTTTTTTATTTTTTGTGTATTTTACGCAAACTACTCGATGAATTCGCTTTGAAATTTGCATGTAAATTCTTTGCGATTTCCAAAAGAAGAAAAACTTTTAAGAACAGATTTTCTTAGCGTAGTTTTGATTTTAGAGGATTTTTAAAATTATTTTCACGTAAATTTCATGACAGATTTTCTCCAAAATTTGTATACTATTTATTTGCTACTGTCTGAAGTAAAGAAGCTTTTGCCAACTAATTTTCTTAACGTAGTTACGATTTTAGAGCATTTTAAAGATTTTAAAAATATTTTTGATTTTTCTTTTTTTTTTTTATTTTACGTAAAGTACTCGATGCGTTTGTGTAGCATTTATTAATCATGTTACGTTGTTTTGTAATTGAAAGATGCATTCTATATACTATGTTATAAGATTTGAAATAATAAAATAAAATTATTCGAACTCAATACGCTCTATGAGAAAGCATTGTGCAAAAGAACTTAGGGGTGTTTTTTCATTAATTTGAACATATTTGACTCAACGAGTCAAAAAAGCGGTTCCCAGAAAATGTTTGTATGTGTACTTGTATATGTGTGTGTGTTTTGTGTTTTAGTGTGATTAAATATGTTTGTGTCTGTTTGTGAGTATTTATGTGTGTGTTTATATTTAATAAGCCAATAATATCTAAAAAAATACTCAATGGATTTGCTTAAAATATTGCATACTATCTATTTTTTGTATAAGTAGGCGGAAAGCTATTGAACATTGGTTTTCTTAGTGTAGTTTTAATTTTAGAACCATTTGAAAAATTAAAAAAATTTTTGATTTTCCATTTTTATCTTTTATTTTACGTAAATTGTTTGATGAATTTGCTTTGAAATTTGTATGGGAATTATTTGAAACTGCCAAAAAAAGATGACTTTTCAAAACCGACTTTTTAGCGTAGTTTTAATTTAAAAAAATTTTTTAAATTAAAAAAAAAAATTTTCATTTTCCATTTTTTTTCCATTTTAGGAAAACTACTCGATAGATTTGTTCTAAAATTTGTAAACAAGTTATTTGTTACTGTCTTTATAAAACAAACTTTTAAAAAATAATTTCTTTAGCGAAGCGCTTTGACCACTTCTTTTGATTTCTGATTTAACGCTTTCACTATCTCTGTTCTTACTTGCTCACTTCCTCTTTGTCCTTCTATCTTATTTTTAACCTATTTTCATCCATCTCTGTCTCTCTCTTCCTATTTCCTAATCACTCTCTCATACTCACTAATTTTTCTTGAATAGAAATTGTATTTTACGTTGAAATCATATTAAAAAAAAATAAAAACAAATTACTCTAACTCAATGAGCTCTATGAGAAAGCATTGCGCTGAAGCACATGGCAACGTTTTTCTTGTCATGTACAAATCATTACTTCAGAATCTAGATGTTATTTTAAGTTATTTATTTTACGATATTTGTCTTATTTTTATTTTTAAATATTTAATTAAAGTATTTTTAAATAAGCGGGATTTTGGCATGTAAAACTTGCCAATAAGTTAATTCAGAAATTGAAAGATGAAAAGATAAGAGGAAGATGAATATGATAAGGTAATTTAAATTAATATTGACACGTTTCAAAATCATTTAATCTTATTATATTTTAAAAAAGTAAAATTTTAATATTTATGTGAAACTTTTAATTGATCTTCCTTTTATGCGTTGAAGAACTTTAAAGTCGAGGTGTTTGAAAAAAAAGTATCACCGTTTTAGTGTCTATTTATTACAGAATAGTTAGTTAAATTTGTTTATAATTTCTATGTGTAAGATTCATTATTAGCTAATGTCATGGTATTCTACCGTTTGATTTAATAATTTGAATCTTGCGCGCTTAGGAAGTAGAACATGACACACGCTCGGTCGTATAACTCGTCCAAGCGTCACAAAAAAGTTTTTTCCTGCTTTTTATTAGATTTCATTGGCCTGTGTTACTGTTAACTTCAGGCCATGACCAAGTAGTTATTTTTGCTTTTCGTGTGTTGCCCAATGGAACTTTATTTCAAGGTTGTTTTTGCCCAGTGGAACTTTTCAATTGGTTTTTCGTGGTCTCCGGGTTCTATTTCCCGTGAATGAGTTAGAAAAAATTTTCATGGCAGATATTTTCTAGCAGTCAAGGTATGCACACACCTAACCGTGCTTCTCTTATTAAAATAGTTTGTAGTATCAAGCCCTGCTGATGAATAAGGCTATATAGAATTGCTGAAAATCCGTTTGGTAAAAAGGCTGTCGATGCTGCAAAAAAGAAAGTTGTTCAACCATGCTGCGCTTGAGAATATTTTTTTCCTTGCTAGCTGGTAGAGATTGGCTGCCATCGGCGTGCTTCAGCGAGCAGGCGTCCTAACGTGATAGCAATGCGTTGGACAACGCGTAAGCATATTTATCTTTTGTGCAAAAGGAAGCTTCTACGCGATATTGTAAGTAGTTTGTATATCTCGCTGATTAAAATTTTCCTGCCTCGAAGAAACATTATATGAAAAGAGTATTATATGGTTTAAGGTTGCACAACTTAAACCCAAAGCAACAAGGAGGACTATGCTGGCAGCATCGCATCTCTCGATCAGGCAAGAGTCAGAGAGAGATATATATAGATATAGATATATGTTTATTGTATGTACATTATATTGTACAATTTTTATACAGTTATATACAAGTAATAATAAAATATAATATTGAGTAAAAGCAGTATTTAAAACAGAAACAGAAGAAAATAATAAAAACTTAATAATTTGAATTAAAGATTATAATTAAGTTACAGTTTATTTTTATTTTTATTGTGATGGCATAGGTCCATTTTCTAAGGAGAGGTAATGAGTAAATGCTGAAGATTTAAATGAATGAAGTGATGGTGAATTTCGAATTGACTCAGGGAGCTCATTCCATAGGAAGGATGAAGTGACCAAGAACGATCCATTGTAAAATTCAGTAGTTGCAGGTGGTACAGTCAATGGCCTCACAGCACCCCTCAATGTTCTAACAGATTGATTCCAAATAAATCTAGAATAAAGATAAGAAGGAACTTTAGTAGAGAACATCTTATAAAGAAAGGAGGATGCAAAATATTTTCTTCTACTGGAGGTAGATAACCAGCCCAATTTTGTACGATAAGCAGAAATATGCTCACGTCTGCCAACACCATAAACATAGCGAATACCAGAGTTGATGACTCTCTGAAGCCTCAAGTCAAGTTCAGCCGACAAATCAGAATAAACGAGGCAACAATAATCGATGAGCGGAAAAAGTAAAGTCTGTATCAGATGCTTACGAAGAGCAATGTTAGTACTCTTTCGAAAGTAGTTTAACCTGTAGAACAAAGAAAAAGACTTATTACAAACCCGAGAGATGTGCTCCTTCCAATTCAGTTTACTATCCAACCACACCCCTAAATTCCGAACAGAAGATTCAAACCTAACAGTAGTGCCATTAATTTGGACACCAGCAGCCTGTATAGTAGACAGCAAATTAATATAATAATAGGAGCCAATAATTATGGCCTTAGTTTTACCGACATTCAATTTAAGGCAATTTCTAGCAGCCCAATCAGAGATAGCAACAGCATGTGCACTCATAATAGAAGAGTAAACATCCAATTTATCCAAAGGAAAATGGACATATACCTGAAGATCATCAGCATATATAAGGTATTGAATATCAGGACCAAAATCAATAGCAACATCATTCACATATATAGAGAATAATAACGGCCCCAATACAGATCCTTGAGGAACTCCCATACTAAGAGAGAGGTAATTAGATACATTACCACCCTCGCCAATAACAGCCTGCTGACGACCCGCAAGATAAGAGGCAAACCATCTGATTACCGTGATAGAGACATCAAGTGATGACATTTTTCTAAGCAAAATAGCATGGTTCACGGTATCAAATGCCTTACTGAAATCAAATAGCAAAAGCAAGGTGACATAGCGTCTATCCATATTGAGTCTAATATCATCTGTCAGTCTCAACAAGGCTGTCTGTGTACTATGCCCAGTCCTAAATCCAGTTTGCCGCGGATCCAATAGTTGTCTAGTGGACAAATATTCATACAACTGCTGATGGACAAGACGCTCAAGTACCTTTGACAGAAACGATAATAAGGAAATAGGTCGAATATCATTCATAGATTGTGGAGAAGTAACTTTATTAATAGTTTTAATAAGCGATAACTTCCAACATGATGGGAAAAGACATTCTTTCAAGGAATCGTTGAAAATGCGACACAAGAATTTACCGATAACAGGAAATGCAGTATTAATAAGAGACTGAGGAATGTCATCTGGACCCCTCGCCTGCGTAGTAAAACTACGCACAGCCTGACCAACCTGAAACAGCGACACCTCAGAGAACGTAAACATAGGTTTAAATGGTTCATCCTCAGCTAAAGTATTCGAATAATCAAAGACTGAGGTGACCGATCTATCAGATGCTACACTGGAAAAATGACAATTTAGCTCATCAATAGAGAAAGGGTGACAAGAAGTATTTCCACTCGAACAAATACCGAGATTACGCAGCTCCTTCCAGATTTGCCGAGAATCATTTAGCCCAGAGAGCCTGCCATAATAATAAAGGAGTTTTGAAGACTCAATGCTCTCATGAGCACGATCACGTGCAGCTCTATATGATAGCAAGTCAAAGGGAAGTCGTGAGCGTTTATAGCGTCTATAAAGCCGGTCTCTATCATGAACCAAACCACGATGCTCTGCAGTGATCCATGGACGACGATTTACACCCTGTCGAACCTTTTTAATGGGAACAAAGAGTGAAATTGCTTCACTTAGATGGCCATAAAGACAATTAAGACGAGTTTCGAGATCTGAATCGCCATTACAGATAGAGCAATCCAAAGAGGAAAAATAATCAATCAGCCTTGTGTTATCAACAGCCTTATAGTCTCGATAAGAGAAATCATTAAGCACAGGCTTAGAAAGAGAAGACTTGACAGTGGCTGCAATGAAATCATGTCCATCTATAAATGGCACATCAGTCTTCCAATAATCAAGCAAGGAATCACTTGCATCCACAAGGCATAAATCTAGCCAAGTATCAGATGTGGCAGTGTGATGAGTTGCACCGTAAGGCACAGAAAAGAGTGCATTTTCCTTGATCAAACCCTTCAGAAACAAAGAGTCATCAGAATCAGTAGATAGGTTTGTATTGAAATCACCCAAGATAACTTTAGTGCTATAATCATGCATATAAGATGACAGATCAGGAATAAAATCAGTTCCAGCCAAGAATGGAGCATGAGGTGGTCTGTAGACTACTCCAACAAAAATAGGAGAAGCAACATCATGAGTTTTAATCTCACAAAAGAGATATTCAGGTAAGCCTGGCTTACCACACCAGCCACCTTTTGAAGAACACAGTCGTATGCAATCCAGTGAGCGATGAACATATAGAGCAACACCACCACCTCTAGTGTTACGATCCTGTCTGAAAAGCACATAGTCATCTATGGCTATAAGCGAGTCAGAGACTATCTGACCCAGCTTTGTCTCAGTCACAGCCACCACATGAAAATAAGTGCGAGAAGCCAAAAATAATCTTATCATTTCAATATGAGCACGAATGGAGTTGGCATTAAAATGACAAACCCTGAGACCATCCTCAGTAGAGACATGTTTTGTAATGGTAGATGAAGATGAAGTATTATTAGTAGGTAACAGAGAATCAGAAGGGAAGGAAGAAGAAAATGGACTTACCACAGCATCTCGAATCAGCTCGCTTCTCCGTTGCTGATGGGAGTTATTTTTGCTAAAAAAGCATTCAGGTCAGCATCAGTAGTAATACGCACAGGTATCCGATCCCCCTTCTTCCTAGCGTATATCATTCCATTTCGCACAAATGTGACAAAGTCATATTTTTTATCCTTTGCCTTTTCTAAGACTCGCAGCTTCAACTGATGTAATGAGCTAGGCAGATACTCGTTTATATTAATCACCGACGATGTCAGAGACTCAACATTTTTATTATCAGGAGGCAGATGATCATTTATTTTAGATGATGATAGCTTTCCAAACTTCGCTTTAGAAGCAATTACAGCACGAGCCAATGATGCACTCTTCATAGTGACAAGTAAAGGCACAGTAGATGGACGAACAGGATGTTGTGCAGATGCAGATGTTGATAATGAAGAGGCAGATTCTGTTGCAGACGCTGCATCAGTCGCCAATGAACCAGCAGCCGCAGTACCATCCACAACTAGAGAGCGCCTAAGAGGTCGAACCGATGTTATGTCACCGAGAGAGTACCCAGAGTCAAGTATAGTCAACACAGCCAAGACAGCAGACCTTAGATCCTTCAATTCCTCCGGCACAAATCCTCCCACTACTAGATCAGAAGACCTCTCAAAACGCACCTGCTGCGCAGCCAAAGCCTCACATTGAAGCGACAAGGACTTGTTGGCCCTATCCAACTCTTGGAGCTTAGCAGAAAGAGACTCTGCTGAAGACGCAGACACATCAGAAGACGCGGCAAGTAAACCATCCACTCTCATTTTGAGCTCACGCTGCTCTCCACGAAACTGCTCCAGCGTAGCCTCACTACTGCTCAATCGTTCCTGAAAGGTTGTACTGATAGCGTCCACACGAGATTCAAGCGCTGTGAACCTATCGCCAAGTGCAGTAAGTCGAGATACAATAGCAGTTATGTTGGTATCCATGGAGTCTATTTTATCCAGCTTATTCATTTTCTCCAATATGGCAGCCAGGATATCATTTGGTGGCATAGCTGTTGATGGTGATGGCGTTCTAGGTGGGCATGGAGAGAGAGTTGCATTGTGCGCAGAGGAAAGGGAGCCTGATCGCGGTCGAAAACAATCAGGATTTACAGCCGCCAAACACAGACTGCACATCAATATAGTTTTGTTATCCTGATCTCTAACAGATGTGAAAGTAGTGCAGGAGCTATGATAAGTTCTCTCACACCTTCCACAAACTTTAGGCTTGGAGGTATGGGTGAAAACCTTAGAACAGAAACTGCAGTGTGTTGATGGTGCCATAGTTTATGCAGTGTGAAAAAGATTAAGTATATAAAGACCTTAATAAAAATGAAAAGAATAAAAAATAAAATAAAATTAGCGTCGGGGAAAGATGAGATGCAAAAACAGAACAGAGCGGAGAAAAAGAAAAACACTATACTGTGTGAATAATACAACGTATTAAACGTTTTGATGTGACAACTATAAAAGTTTTGATAAAAGTTTTGATGTGCATTAATAATTAGAAGTAGTAGTGGATAAGCGCCTTAATTTTAATTGACGATGGTAATTAACGATGACAACAGTTATCCAACAAGAGAGATTAATTAGTACAAGAAGTATGCAATAGATGGCGCCACGTATATTAACGTTGTAGAATTTCAGTACAGAATAATCAACGACAAGAATTCAGAAATTACGCCACTCTAAGACGTAAATAAGAAGTAGTAGTGGAATAGCATACCAATTTAGTTGATGAAGATAATGGTCATCTACAATAATACAACGTATTAATTATAAAAGTTTTGATGTGCATTAATAATTAGAAGTACTAGTGGATAAGCGCCTTAATTTTGATTGACGATGGTAATTAACGATGATAACAGTTATCCAACAAGAGAGATTAAATAGTACAAGAAGTATGCAATAGATGCAATAGATGGCGCCACATATAATAATGTTGTAGGATTTCACTACAGAGAAATTGGCGCCAAAAAATTAGAGGTTATGTCGCTCTAAGACACTAAAAATAATAAAAATGCACCAAAAAACAACTTCAACACTGCACTACACACCATCAAACAGACCAGTCACAGGAACAGCAAAACAACAGCAAAAATCTCCATGCAAATCAGCGGCAGCAGCAATCAAAGTACTACACCAACAGCAGAGCAGAGTTAGGAAAATCGTCACAGAGTCACAAAAAAGATGCATGCAGATGCATACAAATGCAGCCAATGCCTACTGACCCCTTCAGACGACCCCCTAAAACAAATTTCACTCCGCGAAGTGAAAAAATCTATTGTTAAAAGCGATTTATAATAGAGAGCAATAGGAAGCCGATGTGTCGCTACTTACGCCAGAGAGAGGAGGAGAGAGAGAGAGATAGATAATTAAGTTTATTAATGTACATTATGTTGTACAACAAAATAAAGTTGTTACAAAGCAGTCAATAATACAAACAGCAAAAAAGTAAAAAAATAAAAATACAATAGAAAGAAAAAATCTCATGAGAAAAAAAAATATTTAAACAAATGAATAATAGTATAAATTCAATAAAAATAAAAGATAAAAAAATAAAAATGAAAATAAAAACAAAAATAAAATAAAAATATTAATAAATTATTATTGAGGCAGAGGTCCACGCTCTAAGGATAGGAAGTAGGAAAATGAGGCAGACTTGAACAGTGACAGTGAGGGTAAGCTTCTCAATGCTGAAGGAAGATCATTCCATAACCGCGATGAAGCGACCAGGAATGACTTTTGGTAATATTCTGTAGATGCGAAAGGAATGGTCAATGGCCTCACATCACCCCTCAAAGCCCTCACAGGCTGGCTTCACAGGTACCTGGAAAATAGATAGGAAGGAGAGCGTGATAAAAATGTTTTGTACAGGAATGTGGCGGTGAAGTAATTTCTACGACCCGCTGTGGATAACCAGCCCAAAGTGAACCTGTGAGCAGAGATATGCTCGCACCTACCTACACCATAAATGTAACGCACGCCAGAGTTAATAACCCTCTGAAGCCTTAGATCAAGCTCAGCCGATAGATCAGAATAGACGAGGCAGCAGTAATCCAAGAGGGGGAACAGCAGTGTCTGAATGAGGTGCTTACGTAAAGCGAGAGTAGTACTCTTTCTAAAAAAGTTAAGCCTATAGAGAAGAGAGTAAGACCTAGTGCATACATTTGTAATGTGATCCCTCCAGTTCAATTTGCTATCCAACCACACTCCCAGACTACGGACAGACGACTCAAACTTGATGACGTTACCATCAATTGGAACACCAGGTATCGGCAGTGTAGATAGCACATTAATATAGTAGTAAGATCCAATGATTATGGCTTTAGTTTTGCTCACATTCAAGTTTAGATGATTACTCGAGGCCCAATTTGATATCAGCAAAGCATGATCACTCATAAGAGTAGTGTAAAAATCAAGCTGAGCAATCAGTAAGTGTACATGCACCTGCAGATCATCAGCATATATAAGATACTGAACATTAGAGTGAAAGCCAGTAGCCACATCATTAATGTAGATGGAAAATAGAAGAGGCCCAAGAACAGAGCCTTGAGGAACACCAGTATTCAATGAGACAAGATCTGATTGACTACCAGCAGCATCAATTACAGCCTGACGACAATCAGACAAATAAGAACCAAACCATCTAACAACAGTCGGCGATATATCTAGAGAACACAGCTTGCGGAGTAAAGTGGTGTGACAGACCGTGTCAAATGCCTTGCTGAAGTCAAATAACAGGAGCATAGTTACGTAGCGTCGGTCCATATTAAGTCTAATGTCCTCAGTCAGTTTAAGAAGTGCGGTCTGAGTACTATGTCCAGTCCTAAAGCCGGTCTGATGTTCGTGAAGTAGTTGTCTAGTAGTCAAGTAACAATACAGTTGATCATATACAAGACGCTCAAGAATCTTGGACATAAAGGACAGTAGTGAGATCGGCCTTATGTCACCCATGGTGCGCGGGGAAGAGACCTTGTTGATTGCAGTAACGAACGAGATCTTCCAACAAGAAGGAAAAACGCACTCGCGCAGAGAGTTCAATACGACACAGAATAGGTCCTATAATCGGAAAAACTATATAAATAATAGATTGGGGAATCGCATCGAGAGAGAGAGAGAGAGAGAGAGAGAGAGAGAGAGAGAGGCATCTGTAAGACTGAACTCGACGCTGTTTATTATTACTTATTTAATAAGTAATAAAAAACTCGAAAACTTGTGAAAACTTTTTCTTAACGGGATGTCGGAGCTGCTGGAATCATTTTTTGCTTTTTTCATTTCATTGATATCTTTATAATTTTATAATTTAAACAAATATAATGTATATAGTATAGCATGGTATGAGTATAAACTCAGGAAAATTCAGGAGAAATTTGCTTTACAATTGAAGAAAAGGGAAGAAGAAATCTGTGATTTAAAAATGAAAAATAAAGTTTTGTTAGAAAAAAATGAAAAAGAAATCGGTGAATTAAAAATAGAAAATAAAGATTTATTGGAAAAGGGTAATTTGTTGAAAGAACTAAATCAAGAAATGAAAAAAAAATCTATTATTAGGAGAAAATATATGCAGTTTACAGGAGAGGCAATCCAGGGTATCAGAGATTACTTGCACAAATGGTAAAAAAGAAGGAGAGATATGATAACAATGTTGAAAACATATTAGTAAGTACCAATAACAGTGAAGATATACAAACTATTTATACCAACATTAAGCAAACACTATGCCAAACAGGAAAACAATTTGATAAAGTTGAATTAAGTAGGAACAAAATATTAATAAGATATAACAATAATGATGTGGAAGAGGTGGAAAAAGTTATTAAAGATAAAAGTGAAAAAGATATAATATAACAGAAATTGAAAAGAGAAAAATCCCCGACTTAAGATAGTGGGTATAGATAGTATAAATATACATAACCCAGATGAAATTAAAAGAGATATTATATTAAGAAACAAACTAGAAAAAAGCGAAGAAATTAGTCTCGTGTTTAAGTACAGGAATAAAAGAACAAACTTATGGACAGTTATAGTTGAAGCAAATGCTAGTGCATATATTAGGATTGTGTCAAAAGGTAAAGTTTATGTTGGGTTTTCAAATTGTAGAGTGTATCATGATTTTAACATTAACATGTATCATCAATGTTGTACATATGGTCACATACAGAAAAAGTGTCAGTGGAAGGTATGTTGTCAATATTATGCTGGTGAGTATGATGGTAAAACTTGTAACCAAAGGGATATGCTAAAGTGCAATAGCTGTCATAAGTCTAATGAAAAATATAAAACAAATTCGCAGACTAATCACTCAGCCAATAATAGAGAATTGTGTTCAGCGTATAAATAAATGATAAGAAAAGTAATTAAGAAAAGTGATTATCCCTATGATCCAACTACGAGAAATGAAAGATAGATACATACACTGAAATTATTTATTTATTTTTTTTTCATAAAAATGTCTCAAAATATTGAATTAATAAAAGAAATTGCAAATGATTTGGTAAATGTTAAAATAGCGTATAATGATATACACTCACTTAATAATTCAGTCGAGATTAAGTCAGATTATATAATGTGTTTAAATGTGAGAAGTTTGAATTCTAACTTTAAAACCTTACAGACCTTTGTTGGGAGTTTGACAATCAAACCTTATATGATAGTCTGTACAGAATCCTGGAACCTTGTGCAACACTAATACTTTGGGATATCTGGATATGATATATACTACAATTATAGTTGTATAATTGAGCTGATGAAGTTGTAATGTATATTAGGAAAGTATAACAAAAACTATTGAAATTATTGATATTGGTAAAGTCAGAATACTTCATATTAAAATTAAACTAAATAATAATAGCAATCTTGAAATATCTGCCTTATACAGATTTCATGACTTACACTGTTCTGAGTTTAATATATACCTGAAAACACTTTTTAGATCAAAAAAGAAATTCTAAAAACCATCTGACTGTGGCAGATTTTAATATTGATATCCTGAAGACTAATGTATATGGAGAAGAGATTTTTTAAATAACTTCTTAGAGAAGAGTTATATTCCAGGGTTTACTGGCATAACTAGGCCAGGTAGTGGTGATTATCAGAATGGTTTATGTATTGATAACGTATTTGTAAAAATAGCAAATATCTCTGTTAAAACTTTTAAATTGAATATGTCATCTCCGGATCATTATCCTTTATTTATCAGTATAAATAAACCTCCACAAAGTAAAGAACCTGATAACAAAATATTTTATAACTATAACAAAATGTATAATATAGCCAAAGAAGAAGACTGGAGTGCATTTCAATTGATTCATGATCCAGACTATGCAATGGATAGCTTAATATATAATATTAATGATTGCATGAGTAAAGCTAAATACAATATAAAGGATAAAAGTAATAAAAGTGATAGTGCTCCCAGATCTGATTGGATAACTAGTGCTATTCTAAAGTCTTGTAGAAGAAAAAAATACTTGTATAAAAAAATGAAAAATGATCCTAACAATGTTCAATTAAAGGAGGATTTTAATAATTATGTTAAGGTACTATATAAGATTATAAAAGATGCTAAAATTAAATATGAAAAGATCTAATTACTGCAAATCAAAGCAATACAAGTAAATTGTGGAATATTATACATAGAAAGATAGGAAAAGTAAAAATTAGTAATTATGATGTAATTAACAAAATTGTTGATGTAAACTAAAAATCATTAATGGATCCTTATGAAATGGCATGCTAGATGAATGATCGATATGGGTATAAAATTAAGCAACAAAATCAAAGTTTCTGATAAGAAATTTAAATTGACAATGTCAAGTCTATGTTTCTGAGACCAACCAATAGATATGAAATTCAGACAATCATACGGAACATGAAAATTAAAAACAGTGGACCGGATGGTATAAGTACCAAAACTATTAAGACACTATCGGGTTTGATATCAGATACACTTGTCTGTATTTTTAATGAATGCATGAAGCGGTCTATTTGGTCTGATGCGTTGAAAAAGTCTGAGGATGTGCCAGTATATAAATCAGGTGGCAGACTAGATGTAAACAACAATAGGCCAATATCACTGGTCTCTAATTTAGCTAAAATATTTGAAAAGATTATCTACAATAGATTATGTGACTTTATTTATAGTAACAGAATAATATCTAGTCAACAATTTGGATTCGTTAAGAATAAAGGTACAAAGGATCTATTAAATATAATAACCAATAGAATATATGAAAATCTTGATAGTAACAAACTTTTATTAATCACTTTTTTGGACCTTGCAAAGGCATTTGACACTGTTAATTACGGAATATTGTTAAATAAATTGTATAATTATGGTGTTCGTGGCAATGCTTATAGTCTCATAAAAAGTTATTTGACTAACAGATGTCAGAAGTTAAAATTGGAAATTGTAAGAGTGATTTTGTGATGACACATATTGGTGTTCCTCAGGGTACTATCCTGGGACCTCTATTGTTCATTCTATATAAGAACGATCTTTTTAAGATGACATCGGACCGGGATATATTTTCATATGCAGACGATACTGCAATAGTGGTAGCTGGGAAAATCTGGCCTGAAGTTCAGCATAGAATGAATGAATATTTGAACATTGTGGATGATTGGCTTGCTTGTAATAAACTGTCTCTGAATATAAAGAAAACTTTCCATCTTACGTTTGGAAATTATTGTGATAGTGTTCCTAAAGAAATACAAATAAAAATATAAGAGCATTATATAAGGAGAGTTAATAAATGTAAATACTTAGGTTTAATTATAGACTACAATTTAAAATGGAACAGGTACGTTAAATACATTATAGATAAAACTAGATACTTGATCTTCGTGTTTCACAAAATATCTAAATATATGAATACTGACTCATTGAGAATGATTTATTATACCCTATTTCATAGTGTGATAAATTATGGAATAGCTGCTTGGGGTCGAGCTTACAAGAATCAGATTAATTTATTGCGAAGAGTAGAGTATAGACTATTCAAAATTATGAATAAAATCAAATTCGTACTAGAAAACCCAATGAATTTGAAGCAAACGTACATATATGAGGCCTTAAATATTAACTGTAATAAACTAAAAGAAGATTTCCATAACACCACCAGTATTACAAGAAACAAGAGTCTAATTATATCAAAAAGAAATCAAACTGTCACCGAGAAAAGTTCTTTTATTATTGTCATTAATTCTTTTTATAGTTTACCTAATGAATATAAAATTTTGGATTTGTTCAAAAATAACAGTAAAAGAAAGTTGAAAGAATGGACGATGCAAAATTTTTATTAAGAGTAGATAAGCTAAGCCGGTTCTGTATTACCTGATACAAAAGCGGTTGCAGTTTCTGTATCATTGATACAGAACCGGCTTAGGTTTTTGATGGGGTGGGGAAAGCATTTCTGTATCATCTGAGCTAGACCCGATATAGGGTTTCGCGGTGGGGAACCGATTGTAGCTCAGTGAGTTGGCATCGGTGTGGTATTTTTCAGGGAAGTCCCGCAGTCAGTTACAGGACTTTCAAGCACTGTTCCCATTCTTATCTACTTTGTTAAAAACTTTATAGCTTTTTATATTTTATATCTTTAGACGGCATTTCTGATTTATATTTTTCATAGTACTCTTTCCATGTTGTTTTCTCATCCTTCACCTTTTTATCAGGTGAAAGAAGAGGAGTGTACTCTAAACAATTTTGAGTGGTAAGACTTGGAGTCTGTCCCATGATGAAATCAATGTAAATCATGATGTCTTTGCTTTTTATAGAAAGTGATGGGAGCCCCAACTTTCGCCCTATCTGTGAGGTACAACCAAGAATCGCCACTGGTGAACCTCTTACTCCGAGAAGTAGGAAGTGCACCCGTAACTCGTATACCTCTCCGTTAACTTCCAAGCGCTTAAGCCAAGGAGAACTCGAGACCTTTTCCGTTGTCATCATCTAAATACTTCACAAACAACTCGTAATTTTGAATGGCCTCTCTTAACTTGAAGTAAAACCCCTTATTCTCCTGTAAGGCTCTACATGCGCGAGATGGAATAGAAATGCGCCATTCACCATCTGAAGCTGCCATCAATCTAAACTTATCCTTTATTTTAGCTGGTCTAAACTCACTCACATAATAAGTCTGATCTTTCTTTAAGGGAAATATATTCCTCGATTGCTCGATTTGCTCGATGGACGCGTCCACGAGCTGCCTCGTTGAATTTATCAAGATCCATATTTGTTTGATAGAGAATTCTAAGTTTACTTAGCAGAATCTGATGAATGAATGACTCGAGCTGGTTTAGAAGTTCTCTTAAGTAGCGGTCAAGCCGTGGCTACTGCTCAGATCTCCCCCTCCATAGCAATCAATAAAACAAAAACTTTGTTTTTAGGAAGTGGTGAGAGCCCCAACCATCGCCCTCCACCTGTGAGATACATCCATTAATCATTATCTCTCCTTTTTACTTCCTATGGTAGCATAAATCAACTTATTTATTTTTAGTAAAGTATCTCTTCATAAGTCTGACATTGTGCAGAGCACAATGACAGACGAGCTTCGTACGTATCATTGTGATTTGGACAAACAGTCACAAGCTTTATTTTATCAGTTGGTGGAAAACCCATTTCTGTGACGTCGCATACTTTGAACTTGAAGCGTTCTAGCCATTTTTTTCTTATACGACCCACGACAAAAATTTTGGTCGCATCACGTAAGGCTTCTCTAAGAATATTGCCTACGTCAGTATAGGAAATGGTACCAGAGTTCCATGATAAACCATGGTAATAATATTATAACCACGTAATTTGTTCTTTGCACTCGTCCGAAAGTCTACGCCAGGAATATGGTTTGTTGAAAAGGAGTACTAGAGGTTCGGTATCGTCGTTGAGCGGCATTACAGCCAACTCTTTGAGAATATAGTCATCACCAGACTGTTTGAAACCTTGCATATTCACCAAGTCATCCATACTGATTAATAACTTTTTTACAGTTCTGTTTCACTGTATTTGCACGAGTGTCTTCTCAGTCCATAACCCAATCACTGAAATCACTGAAATACAACTTTTGTATTGATTTAACGTTTTAACAGCACATGTATTTTTATACATGCAATTATGATGTGAACAAGAGACTGTTTCAGTTAGCCGTTAATTGAAATGGGGAATACCCAGTTCACTAATATCCACAGCTTTAAAATCAAACTTCTCTAACCACTCTTTTTTTACTTTACCAATCACAAAAACTTGTGTAACGTTCTGCAGAGTTTGTAGAAGAATTTTTTCTATTTCAGTATAGTCATGATCTCCAGAATTCCAAGCTAGTTCATGATAGCAAAGCTCGAGCCAGAGATTTTCACGCTTGTATTTTGTAGTTAACTTTTTCCAAGAAAAGGGCGGTTTGAAAATATGCACCGTTGGTTCGGACTACTCAGTAAGAAGAACAACAGCCAACTCTTTTAAAACAAACACTTTACCTGGCTTTTTGAAACCTTGTAAGTCCATTGCGTGTTCCATCTTGTTAAAGAATGAGATCTCAGCTCGCTCTCGCTTTCATATATCCTATTATCTCCACTCTTTTGCAGACTATCCCCACTCCTATGCAGACTGTCCCCACTCCCTTTAGACTAATTTTCTGACATCACTGCTTATGGCGTTGTATTCTATGATTCTATCATGTAAGATTAGACAGTAAGCTGAAGTTCCAACTGGAAAGTTTTGTTTGGTCTCAAATTCAAGACGAACATCAATTGGAGCACTCTTCACAGAATCATTTTGTTTTGAACAATCGATGACTATTAGTGGCATGTGATTGATATAATTTGATTTTTTCAGCATTGGCTCGGGCTCCTTCCCATAGTATGCATTTTGGAAATTAGCGTACATATCGTATAATATTGCATACTGATTATTGACAGTATAAAGATTCATATTTCCGTAAGGATAGTATGTAGAATTGAGAAATAGTTTTACGTTGCTCGAATTGCAGTGATCAAACTGACTAGTATTAGCAGTTTTTTGTCCTTTTCGATTTGTCTGGTAACCAAGAATGATAAAACGAGGCTTTTCCAGCTGATTGTATGTTTTGATTGTCCATACATGTCTCGTTGATGCCAGTAATAATGGATATTCGTATTATTCCCAGGAACGAAAACTCATTGAGATGGGTTTATTTTTCTCGATTTGTCAAAGCATGCAAATTTTACATTCATTGGATAACTGTATGTGAGGCATAAGCCACTCGATCCTTAAAAGGTCAATTTTGAAATCTTCGTAAGCATTAGTAACATTCGGTGTTTGTATTACTGCGTTAATATCGTTCCTGGATCTCGAGAGGATATGTTCATGTTTAACATTGACTATGATTTTGAGATAATCTTCGGCGAAGCCTAAACTCATACTGAGAGGTATGAGAATATCAAAATAGCAATTGTTATTAATGATCTTCCGAGTTTCCGTTATATCAATCCAATCAGCATTTTCTATAATCAAACTCTGACAAGGGTTGAGTGATACCCAACCCTTCATAACGGTGGTCAATCCAACATTCTTACAGCGATCGATCTCTATAGCATTAATTTCATAGCGAACTTCCTCGAATAGATAACAGATGCCGTTATTAACTAAGTTAGTTCGTGCTAAAGCAGTGCCATCTTGTTGAGTTAATTTTCCCACTATGTGTAGAGAACTCCGCGAAGGCAAAAGATTTGAATCTTGATGTTAAATTGATATGCAAATTTCATCGCTATTATTGAAATTTGATGAGATGTAAGACTGGTACGCGTGCACCTCACCAGTGAGCTATTGACTCATCCAATCCCACACAGCATGGAAGATTTCACTGAAATATTTTGAATTATTCCACTGAAATATTTCAATGGAACCTTCCATGCAGACTATTGAAGTCTTCACGGAATATTTCAAAATATTCCAATAGGATCTTCCATTGAAAGCTTCAAGGAATATTTCAGAAATATTTCAAAGGAATGTTCAAAAACTTTTCCGAAACATTCCATGAAATATTTACGGAAGATTTCTAAAATATTTCATAAAATATTCCATGTAATGTTTATAAAATATTCCAGTGAAATTGTGTCATGGAAAGTTCCAGAAACATTCCATGAACATTTCGCTAGGAGATTCAGAAAACTTTTAAATCGTACAGCGAAATATTACACAAATCTTCCATAAATATTCCACGAAATATTTCACAGAAAGATTTAAGTAATCTTCCAGTGGAATATTTCATGAAAGATTTCAGAAAGATTCTATAAACAGTTCACTAGAAATTCCAAAAAACTTTAAAATCGTACAGCGGAATATTACATAAATCTTCCATAAATATTCCAGGAGATATTTCACAGAAAGATTTAAGTAATCTTCCAGTGGAATATTTCATGGAAGATTTCAGAAAGATTCCATAAACATTTCACTGGAAGATTCCAAAAAACTTTTAAATCGTACAGCGGAATATTACATAAATCTTCCATAAATATTCCATGAAATATTTCACAGAAAGTTTTAAGTGATCTTCCAGTGGAATATTTCATAAAAGATTTCAAAGAGTTTCCATAAACATTTCACTGGAAGATTCCAAAAAACTTCAAAATCGTACAGCGGAATATTACATAAATCATCCATAAATATTCCACGAAATATTTCACAGAAAGATTTAAGTAATCTTCCGGTTAAATATTTTATGAAAGATTTCAGAAAAATTCCATAAACATTTTACTGGAAGATTCCAAAAAACTTTTAAATCGTACAGCGGAATATTACATAAATCTTCCATAAATATTCCATGGAATATTTCACAGAAAGTTTTGAGTAATCTTCCAGTGGAATATTTCATGCAAGATTTCAGAAAGATTCCATAAACATTTCACTGGAAAATACCAAAAAACTTCAAAATCGTACAGCGGAATATTAGATAAATCTTCCATGAATATTCCACGAAATATTTCACAGAAAGATTTAAGTAATCCTCCAGTGGAATATTTCATGGAAGATTTCAGAAAGATTCCATAAACATTTCACTGGAAGATTCCAAAAAACTTTTAAATCGTACAGCCGAATATTACATAAATCTTCCATAAATATGCCATGAAATATTTCACAGAAAGTTTTGAGTAATCATCCAGTGGAATATTTCATGAAAGATTTCAAAAGAATACATGAACTTTTCACTGGAAGATTCCGATGAACTTTGAAATCCTACAGCAGAATATTACATAAATCTTCCATAAATATTCCAAGTAATATTTCACAGAAAGATTTAAGTAATCCTCCAGTGGAATATTTCATGAAAGATTTTAGGAAGATTCCATAAACATTTCGGTGAAAGATTCCGATAAACTTCAAAATCGTACAGCGGAATATTACATAAATCTTCCATAAATATTCCATGAAATATTTTACAGATAGTTTTGAGTAATCTTTCAGTGGAATATTTCATGAAAGATTTCAAAAGAATACATAAACATTTCACTGGAAGATTCCGATTAACTTTAAAATCGTAAAGCGGAATATTACATAAATCTCCCATGAATATTCCATGAAATATTTCACAGAAAGTTTTGAATAATCTTTTAGTGGAATATTTCATGAAAGATTTAAAAAAGAATACATAAACATTTCACTGGAAGATTCCGATGAACTTTAAAATCGTACAGCGGAATATTACATAAATCCTCCATAAAAATTCCACGAAATATTTCACAGAAAGATTTAAGTGATCCTCCAGTGGAATATTTCATGGCAGATTTCAGAAAGATTCCATAAACATATCACTGCAAGATTCCAAAAAACATTTAAATTGTACAGCGGAGTATTACATAAATCTTTCATAAATATTCCACGAAATATTTCACGCAAAGTTTACAGTAAACTTCTGGTGGAATATTTCATGAAAGATTTCAGGAAGATTCCATAAACATTTCGCTGAAAGATTTCGATAAACTTCAAAGCGTACAGCGGAATATTACATAAATCTTCCATAAATATTCTATGAAATATTTCACAGATAGTTTTGAGTAATCTTCCAGTGGAATATTTCATGAAAGATTTCAAAAAGAATACATACTATATTGTATGCAAAAACAATTTGCCTCCTCCTAAATGGCGTATCTGATATGGGTCACTTAAAAGGGTATCAAAAAATATTAAGAAAGCCAAAATTACAGACCCCTAAACCCCATGTAGGAGTTATAAAGCTGAAAAACGTGATTTTCCTATTTTATTTTTTTACAGCTAGGCTCTGCATTTCAGAAACTTGTAAAAAATCATGAAAGTAGGTTTTCCTTTTCAAAATAATTACAATTTTTTACGAAACTCAAAACCTCAAAATTGGCTCCGAAAAACCTCATTAAAATTTTAAATCAGTGTTTTTACATCCCAAATTTCGAGGCACTAAACTCAATATAGGTATTTTTTATGTATTTTTTCCTGCTCTTCACGATGCCGTCATTAGTTTACAAAAAAAAAAAAATGGTGGCACACCCAATTTTCGGCCAAAAATCGTTTTTTGGCTTTTTACGGGGTTTTAAGCATTAATAATGAAATAAATTACTGTATTATGGCTCTAAATAACACTTTTTCTATATTTTTCTACTTTCTGTTGAGTTCTGAAATCAGATTGAAGATATTTTCAGCTGAACACGCTATCCTACGCTCAGAAACGGTTTTTGTGGGGTTATTTAAAGATTTTGTTGTGTGATTTGGCATCTTAGAGATTTGGAAAGACATATTTTGATAATACATACATGTCCTTTACAACTGTATACTCAGATTTGCAATATTTTAATCCATAAACCATGAAAATTTACCGAAATCTAATTTTTTTGAGGTTATGTAATAATTTCATTTGATTATATTCCATTTAAATAGCTTAAATAACAAATATTAGTACTTTGAGTATAAGCTGTTACTTGAATTTTTAAAGTTTGGAACTTTACAGATTCCAGATTTCAAAACAAGTATATATACTTGAAAATCGTAACTTTATATACTCAAGTGATGCTTGTAAATTCGGACCTAAGCTAGCTTTGACCTGTATTGTTTGGATTAGTGAGTAACTGTTTTAGGATTGAATTAATGGACCCAACTCAAATAACACTTGTTAGGGCCTTTGCACGATAAAAGAATAACGCGAGAAAATAGGAATAAGAGGGAATAAGGGTACTTATGCACCAATTATTCCTCTTATGCTTGTTAGGTCCATGGACATAGACAGCTTGCAAAGGCCCTTAGGCTCGAATTTATAGTCGACACTTAACACTCAGCACTCGGATCTCAACCCTCAGATCTCAAAGTTTTATTGTTCTGTGTTCCCTATAAAGCATGTCTACGTTTATAGGGAACACGGTACAATGGAACTTTGAGATCTGAGGGTTGAGATCCGAGTACTGAGTGTTGAGTGTCGACTATAAATTCGAGCCTTACTCATACCTCATTCTGTCTTTATCTGTCTCATGATAAGAAAAAATACAGATATAATCATTACCTAAGAGGAGGTCACGTATCTCTGTCCCTTTCTAATAAAAATTGAGTTTTTTACAGAAACCTAATAACTTTAGCAAAAATGGAGAGAAAGCCGCATCACGTATCAAAAAAGCAATATTTTCTTTGATAAGAAAGAATTAATTTTATTGCTTTGTTTTCAAAAAAACCTTGAAAAACTTAAATCATAGAGGTTAGGGTGGACAATTTGGTTTTTCAAGGTTTTCTTGAGAACGAAGCAATAAAATTAATTTTTCTTATTAAAGAAAACATTGCTTTTTCGATACAAGGTCGCGCTTTCTCTTCATTTTTGCAAAAGTTATTAGTTTTTGTAAAAAAATCATTTCTTTATTAGAAAAGACAGAGATACGCGACCTCCTCTTAAATATTTTTAAATTCGAATCTTAAAACAGAAAACTTGTAACGGATAGGATTTTACTGTTAGGATGCCAGATGCTTCAGCGATCCAGAATTCAGGATTTAAGATTTATTCAAATAAGAAAAATAATAAATTAATTTAACTTCAAATATATTCTTAAATAAAATAATAAAATACAAAAGCAAATATAACAGTAGTTATTTGTATTCACAAGTCAGCAGTCTGAAACAAATGAAAAATGACGTTGTTCTTAGTTTTCCAATAATTAAACTAATATGCGTTTTGAAATAAACTTAAAACCTAACTAGCGGTATTAAATTTGAGATTTCGTGAAAGCGCAAACATAATTCTAGAAGGTGCAAAACCCTTAATTGCCTCCCGACCACGAGCGATCCCGTAATACGACTGCAATTACTGGTTGCCAAGATAAATTCGTTTTGCAATCACGCGTAATCACCTGACCTACAACCCGAACCTAACTTAGTGCAATAAGGATGTCTTTAACTGAGACTCTCATACGACCACGAGCAATCCCGTGGACCGCATAACAGCCGTCGGTTATTCTTATATTACCATATAGTCACGTGCAATCACCTGTACCATATGGCAATACTCCAAGACAGGAAGGACGGAAATCTAGGTTACCTCACGCATGAGCAATCCCATGTACTATGATGCAACGATAGACTTTATTGTACCACCTGCTCCACAATAACGTGCGATCACATATATTATAAAATAGGTTCAACAGCTCCCCTAGGAATTGATCTTGGTCGAAATCATATATCACCAAGTGTGATCCCTTAGCGATAAATATCTCGACCCATTGTATTAATTCCCAATAATACTACTTGCGATCACATGAGTATTATCCGGAATAAATACCGGAAGACCTCGGGCAGGACTGACTCACTTTGGTTCACGGCGCTGCTTATATACGCCTGATTCGCCATATTCCACTATATTCCTCAGGAACAAGCGAACCTATCCCTACTCTATTACTTTAAACGCTTGGTCTAAGGAATTGGACTCAACTCTCTCTCTCTCTCTCTCTCTCTCTCTCTCTCTCTCTATATATATATATATATATATATATATATATATATATATGTATTACACATACTCTATGACTAACTATATACAATATGAATGATGCTAAAGAATACTCATACTATTATATTCGATAGCAGACGCATTCTGTTACAAACTATTAAGTAATTCGAAATAAATCATTTTGTTTTTGATTGTTGGAGTTTATGATGTATATTAATGTGAGTATGATAAAACTTTTATCAAATAGAAATATCTTTATAACCTATTCCATGTAATTTAAAAAATCATTATTAATATTTCTATTGCAGAAAACAGTCATACGTATTCCGATACATAAATATTTTAAATTATCATGGAAATAGTGGATAAATTATTATTGGTATTGTTATTATACTTTTACTGACTTAGATATGTAATATCCTAGAACATCTGTTTTGCATCAGAATTTATGTGCACATAATCTACTTCATAAGATTATATACAATATTCATTGGCTTGTTACAATATCTATATTGAAAGTTTTAGTAATAATATATATTATATATATTCTTAATTGAATCGATAATCATCCATTGATGGTGTATAAAAAATTATTAATGTAAAGTTTTCGAAGATTAACAATTGATTTTTAAACATTTCTTTTTATGAATTTTATGGAATATTTATAGATATGGCATCTTCTAATGAAAATAATGTCACAAATACAAGGCAGCGAGACGATAGGAAATGCGCTATGTGTACTTTTCATTTACGAAAAACTAGTGGTCAGAAGAAAATTATTAGTACAGAAATTGAATTGGAATACGCTAAGCGATTGTCAAATATAGAAAATATTAACATCAATGATGTAGTATGTAATTCATGTAGAATCCGAATGATAAAAAGATATGTCACGCTCTAACACAATCAATCCTGGTAATACCTCAGAAAATATTTCATCTCAAGAATCATGTTCTAGTACCCTTTCTCAGCTTAGTATAAGTAAATCGTTCAGAGTCATTGTCGTATAAAGTAGTTGAAAAAGAAGAACCTAAAACTGTAGAATTATCTATCCACAAGGACAATTGCAGCTCCTAAATATTGTTTAGTTGTGGATTCCAAAAACAAAGTAATTTTATTTTAGTGCCTGTAACTGCTCGAGTTCAAACATTCAGTAGAATTAATTTATTTATACCAAGGTAATAGGTGCTGTCGTGACCATTTGATTCGAAAAAATTTTTGAAGAAGACTTGAATAAGAAAAATTTTTCTAACACGAGTGTAATGAGGTTACAGAATTATCTGAATTCCTTAATGAAATGTCTGCAGGGCAAATGAAACTTTGTTAGATAAGACAGCTGATTTTGATATGCCTAAGAAGAAATTAAAAATATTAGCAGGATTAATTAGGAGAATATTATAAAACTACGAGAGCAGCTTACTTCTCTTAGAAATTCTAATGTAAGAACAGTAACTCAAGCCATAATTATATTTTATTTAAAATGCGCACTGGTAATTCAAATGCAGTTATTTCTTCAGTATTCGATATCGAAAAAGAACAACAAATATCTGATACTTGTCATTCAGTGTTAGTGTCTTTTGAAAATGATGCATTACCAATACTTTGGATTAAAGAATGCTGATAAGGATTACTTGATTCAAAATGAAACTTCTCCAAATGGCAAAACTTTGGCAATCAGGAAAAAAACTTATTTTGATTTGTGATGGAACATACATCAGATACGAAAAAGCTCAAACAATGAATATCAAAGAAAATATTTTTCAGATCCAAAAAAAAGTTCCTTTATTAAAACCATTTACAATTTGTACCACTAATGGCTACCGTTATTGATCAGTTAAACACCATATCTTGCTAACATGAATGATGCCAGTATTTTAATAAAAATATTGAAACAGAACAAGAAGTTTTAATTTAAATTGCTTCACACAAAGGTGATATTTCCGTATTAGATAGAGGCTTTCGAGATATAAAAAAAAATTAGAAGATATGGGTTACACTGTTTTGATGCCAGGACTTAAAGGTAAAAAAAACTACTCTCAACCAAGGGAAGAAGTCAAAATGAAACTCGATTTACAACAAAATCAAGATGGGTTGTAGAAGCAATGCATGGGATTGACAAGAGAAAAAAGCAAGTGACTAGATCTTGAAAGCTTGATAACAAAATTTTAAAGATACAGATCTTGCTGTCGGAGTGCTTTGCTATTTAAATAATTCATTTAGGTGCGTCTAGATTCTGATAAAGATATGCAAGATGAAATAATTTAACATCATGCAATCTAAGAAAAAGCACAACAAATACAGTAGCAGAGAAGTAGCTAGAAAGGTGGGCCGTCGAAAACTACCATTTGTTGCCGTGACTTAAAGTGATTTGCCAGATTTTCCTGAATTAACGAAGAAGAACTAAGGCATTCTTTTGGGGTCATACCAGCAAAGCAGAGCATATCTATTGCAGGGTATTGGACTCGGATAACTGAATTTAAAAATAGGGTATGTTAAAGAAAAGATCAGAAATATTCTCTGCTCGAAGTACAATCCCACGAGACATGTGAAAGTAAAAAACTTAATATAAATGTTTCATTCAGTATCAACCTAATGGCATTATTTATTCCAGCATTATTAGATATCATTGTGATTGTGTTAATGGTAACCGCCCTTTATCGGATGTTGTTGCACACATTGCAGCTTCAGTGTTGTGCCTTTCACGGAAGATACTTATTATAAATTATAAAACCAGCTGAAATTCTTTCTAATATATTTCTTAAAGATCAATAGAAGTTTGCATAAGTTAAAGCATTAGTGAAGATGAATAAAGTGCTTTAATTCTGAGGAATAACTATTATTTATTATGAATATTTACTTGTGAACAATCTTCAATATTTATAATTATTTTTAATAAGAGTGAAAAATAATATTTTATTTTCAGGTTTTTCATTTGACTTTCACATTTTTTTATCATAGTAGAAATTTCATAAATGATTATTTGAAACGTCTCACAACATACTATATTAAGTCACAACCAACGCATTTTGAGAAAAATGCCAAAATATCTATCTTTTAAATGATTCTAAATCGCTTGTTATGTAATATGCTATTGAATTCATACCGATAAAAATAAGATTTTGCACATGTTTAAAACTCTAAATTTATTTTTAAAAGAAAATAATTTCTTAATATGGACTTAGCTAACTTAATGTGGCTATGGAC